>JAAECE010000008.1:1330626-1995939 GCA_010203745.1 Mucor lusitanicus | reverse complement strand
CTAACCTAACCCTAACCCTAACCCTAACCCTAACCCTAACCCTAACCCTAACCTAACCCTAACCCTAACCCTAACCCTAACCCTAACCCTAACCCTAACCCTAACCCTAACCCTAACCCTAACCCTAACCCTAACCCTAACCCTAATATTAACTATAACCCTAAGCCTATCTCTAATCTTAAACTTCTCTTTAATCTTATCTTTAATATTAACCCTAAGCCTAATATTAACTTTAATACTGATGCTGTTTATAAGTATAAGCCTTATCCATGATTTTAATCCTATTTATTATTCTATTCTTATCCTTAAGTGTATACCAGTTTACGTTATTTTTTTTCTATTCTTAACCCTATGTCTAATATTATTATTATTGTTCTTATTATTATTATTGTTATTATTATTATTATTATTTTTTTTTTTTTTTTTTTTTTATTATTATTATTATTCTCATTATTCTTATTCTTATTATTATTATTATTTTTATTTTTTTTTTTTTTTTTATTATTATTATTATTATTATTATTATTAATATCTTCTGTTTTGTGTTTGAATATGTGTATTTATTTTAAATTGTCCTTTTTGCTTTGTTATTTGGCATGTTCTAATATTCATTATCAAAGAGTTTTCTGAATGCAACCATAGTGAATGGGGAATTTACGCTTGCTCCAGAAGAGGCCAGTGTCATTGAATTGGATTAAAATTAAAGATAATACATTATACTACCAGCTTCAGGCATTGTAGACACAGGATTTCGTATTCTTTATCTTATTGTTCATCTTATGGGTAGCAGGTAGCAGTGGCACCCGTACAGCATCATTCTTATTTATGATTGGAGGGACAGCTGCTACCTGTACGGCATCATTCCCGCTTATGATTGGTTGAAAAAAACTGCTACCTGCTACCTGCTACTTGCCACCTGCAAAATAGGATATCCTATTTTACGGGTAGCATATTTGCTGCAATTCTATTGGATAAAAATATGCTACCTGCTACCCAACGGGTAGCAGGTAGCATACTCACGGTGTGAGTCGCCCGGAAATGCTATTAGGGACAGCTGCTACCTGTACGGCATCATTCCCGCTTATGATTGGTTGAAAAAAACTGCTACCTGCTACCTGCTACTTGCCACCTGCAAAATAGGATATCCTATTTTACGGGTAGCATATTTGCTGCAATTCTATTGGATAAAATTATGCTACCTGCTACCCGTTGGTTAGCAGGTAGCATACTCACGGTGTGAGTCGCCCGGAAATGCTATTAGGAGTGTTTTTTTTTTTGTTGTTCAAGTGTCATATATTCCAGTGCTACATATTATGTTTGTTTTCTAGTGGATATTGCTGAAAATGCAAAATAAAATACACAGTGGTGGTATTATAAAGGCTTTTTCTCTTATTTATATGTAAGTGAAGTATTGAATTGGTGTTTGAAGCATACGCCCACCTCTATCGTGCTATCAGTTTTATTCAGAGTTGAAAAAGTAAAATTCGTGGAATGCTTAATTTTTTTCTTTACTTGGTGCAGCCAAAAAATGATGTTTATTTAATTTTTTAGTGGTTTAAAAGAAAAAATATTGCACTTATTGCGCATGCAGCGATAGCGACGACTTTGGTCTGTCATATCAGATAGTCATATTTAGCTTTTTAATATTGACTATTACTTCATATCGGTCTAAAAGAGCTTTGATTTTGGTGTCAAAACTGATTTCTGTTATTCAGTCCCCGTTCATTTCAAACACCGCTTAAAATGCTCTGATGAACATCTTGTCTTTAAAGTTGTTTTTTTACCGGAAGCAACAATATAGACGTCTTCTTTTGGTCATTATATTGTATTTGGTATGTCAAAGTATCATAAAATTAAAGTTTCAAACCGAAATATTAATTTTTGTCAGAGATATAACCCGTCAAAGTCATGTAATTTTGCCTATCTTTCTGATCGTGAAATCTGTAATTCTACATGATTTGAATGAATTATATTTTGGTGCTGCCAATGTTCGTCGAATGATTCTTGTTTTGATCATTCATTCAGTGAAAAGTGCATTTGAAACTACAGAAAAAGTGTACTCTTAAGCGAGATTTTACATGGCTACGCTTTTGTTACGTCAAAATACAATGTAAAATAGATCTTTCAAAGAATTAGTACTCTATTATGCTTGGGTTTATAGCATGATGATAACCTATAACACAATTATGTCTGCTGTCTACTCAACAATTAGCCATAAATCATAATTATCATGAATTGCAAACAGAAATCTAAGGATAAGTAGATCAAAACATGCTGTAATATGAGACCGCGACGAAATGTTTGATATACAATATATGTTTGCCCCGCATAAATCACTGTATAATTCGCTCTGTTTTGCATTATGACTTGACACTTGCAGAAAACGGTATTTGTAGACCCAAAAGAAATGTGCATAACTGTGAGCTAGTTTTTTTTGCATTGGGGTTCACACTGACGCAGTTCTGCTTGCAAGAATAATAATTCAATGGGCCATGCTTCGATAAGATGAATAATTTGGTGTCTACGCTTATCAATGCCGTCAATGATTTATTGCTAATATCAGTGCAGAAATTCTAATTGCCTTGGTGGCATATGTTGATACTTTTGTGTGATGTCGTCCATCTTGTAATCATGTTTATCGAACATGTCAATGATTAGCAAGTGTGCTTGCGAGTATGCTTTCCGTTTTTAAATCCATTCTCAAGTCTTGTTTAACAAATGCTCTATCGAATTCCATTGATCCATGTTGGTATAGATCTTAAACATTGAATTCTTACGCATGTGCTGAGTTATAGTATCGTACTCTGTCGTGATCTAATACTCTTTCGGTACTCATGTCTCTACTTGCTGTTTCTTGGAGAATTGTTTGCAATCAGTATTCCTGTCTCTTTCTCTCTCAATGTCACACTTTTTGCAACATGGTGCTCCTCATTTTATCTCGATTCACTGCATCTTGCAATGATCTTTTTATTTTTCCTTGGGTTTCCTCTAATACATGCGTTGGATGTGTTGTTTTAATGCTTTGTTGGTGCAAGTGCTATGGTTGAGGTTGATGTGCTATATCATTGATTTCCAGCAGTGAGCCTTAATGGTCTTTGCCAGAGCGTTAATTCGCTGTACAATCATTTTGTTCATGTCGCTGCCATTGTCATATGAGCCTCCTTTTTACACCTATCGATCTTGGTTAATCGCTAGTCTGCAGTGGTCATTATTAATACTGTTTACCTCACTATATTAACACCATTAATGTCATGCTTTTACTGTAATATGTCTTATGCCTTTTGGTCTGAAAATAAACGAGAGAAAGTGAAAAGAGGGATTGGTTTATGTTTTTTTCACAAAAGTATTTCCCATTATACTTGTTTTTATTGCTCGCTCGCACATAAGTTTTATTTACATTGCAGTGCAAATCCTGGTAAAATGCTTTTTTCATTTCCTCCATCACTGACTTACTCCTCCAGCGATGAAATCAACTACGCTCATATATATAATAGCCCTATTATCGAATTGCTGTAGCAGAAAGTTTATATTGTTACCTTGAATTTTACCACTAGTTAATCCCACACACATTATGTCTCTGTGGTTTGAAGCTATCACATTGCGTTGAAGGTTGGTTCAGAAAGCGTGATTGATGTGATGATTTATACCAAAGTGGTACATCTCATCTATTGCCAGCATCGTTGTGTATTGTTGTATTTTCTCCTACTCTTACTGTAGACATCATTTTATTTGCAGTTCCTGTTGATTGTGAAGCCCATCTACATGTTGAAGCAATTCGAGTCTCTTGATCTGTCAATGATCCGGTTTATTCCTGCTTTTGTGGTGTTCTTCGCCGAAATTTGCTCCTGTAAAAGGTTATTAAGTGTTCTATCCAAATATCAATACAGTGTATATGTTATTTTGATTAGCATTCGTATCAAATTGAAGAACGAGAAGAAGAAAGATGGCATCACCTGGCAAAAGGTTTTCACCATAGTGATTGGCATGTACCCCCCCTCATGTTTTACCCATTTAGGATTTTTCAATGTCAAATATCTCATCTCTACAAAATGCCAAAATTAACCAACTGGTACCATTAGATAACTACAAAGCTGCTTTAAACTTTTGTCTCACACAAGTTTTCAACTTTGTTAGTGTAATCATGCTTAATTCATAAAAATGCTTTATTTCTTCTTTTTTGCATACAAAGCCAGTTTAAATTCCGACTAAAACCCTCTGATTTTGAGTCATGTCCTTTGATCTCTGATTTCTCCATCAATTCGTATGATTTATCACAAGTCTAAAAAGTCATGTTATTGTAGAATATAGGTCTATATACATGTAAAACGGCAAGTGCTCAAATTTAGTTCCAAAGGAGTAATGTGGCTTCCAATTTTTTGTCTAAATTTGCACTGCGAAAATTTGTATGTGGGTTGATTTGTTTGCAAAGAATGGTTATGAAGGCGCTGTCTAGTTGTTGAAATGAGCCTTTGCTTGGAGAGGTTGTATTCAGTACTATTTACAACGTAAAAATAACAAGTTTCTATGCGAAGTAGCATTAGAAAAACCATGGATCATTTTTACCGTTCCTTGTTATATATATGGCATGAATTAAAAAAAAGTCAACAATGACATCTGATGGATATTAACTGATACATGAGGTATATTCTTTAGTCAAGTGACAGAAAAAAGAGCACACATCATCGCGTATGTATTTCTTTTTTATTTTTTTATTCTGATATTTACTCCTTGTTTTTTCTATCCATTATCTTTACACAATTGAAGAGATCGCCACTACCTACAGTCAGTGAAGACACCGTGCCGATAGAGTTTTTACTCTCGCCTCATCAAGGCTCTCGATTATCCACAACAACTGAATATATCACGTTAGGCACATCTTCATTCTATCATACCCTCATCAAGAGTTTTCGATTCTCCTAATCAAGTGAGCACATCATGTCAAACATATATAACCTCGCCTCATCAAAAGTTCTCCATCATTGATAGCAATCAAGCACATTGAACTCACCCTCCAACAATCAGGAGCTCTCAATTACCTACCTCTGCTAACTACGCATCTAAAATGTCTACCATAAGTACAAGCACACTTTATTATGATGGTGCGCATGAAAAGTTGATATTGCAAAGCTAGCTGATTTGATAAAATGCACTAGTAGAAATTGCTGCCGTCTTAAGGAAGCTGAATGAGGGAAAGCCAACTGGACTGGTCAAAGTTTCTTTTGGCAACCAGATAAAGTCAAGATACCACAAGTTATAGCCAAGATGCCACCAAATAGAGCCGAACAGCGACGAAAGAGATCTTTATTCATACACATGACGGAAAGGATTCAAATGTATATGAGTCGACATGAAAGAAGCGTTTCAAGGAGGTCATGGAGTCACTGAAGTTTACAGCTGGGAGAGTCAATGTCGACATCTGGTCTTTAGTCAAAGCTGCTCAACTGCAAGACGACGAGACCATCATTGTCACAGTTAGTGAAGCTCAGATTTCATATGACATCAAGAGCCTCGACTTTATCAAAAAAAGCTTTCCCAAGGGCACAAGAAATAGCTAGCCGCCTTTCACGCCAAAACTTTCAAGCATCATCGATCCTTGAATGGCGAGATATGTATGGAATTCATTTGGATTCTGCTTTGCGTGGCGCAATTCGCTTATTATTCTTACTTAATAGTCAACATATCGTCGCATTTACAAAGACGTTTTAGCTAGCCCTGGTCACTCCATTGACAAGGAACGCTGCAAACTACAAGTCTCTCGTATTAATAGATTGACAGACGGGATGCTGATCAGCACTGTAGTTGGAACTGCATAACTTGATCCTAATATCCACTGGCTTCGTAGGAGCACTTTAGATTACGCAAAGCTCGTCATGATGGATCAAAAGGTAGCAATATCTCGTGATAAAACAAAAGCTGTTCAACGACCTTACATTCAACCTAACGTGATCTAACAGATTTGGGTATCAAATGTGCGTTTCTTTTATGAATCCACTCAAAATGTGAAATTTTGTGTCCCTCAAGTGGGGGAACAAGACTTGCTGGAAGATGTCTATGGGCTCATTAAATCAAGAAAAATTATCAGCAATACAACAGCAACCACGTAAGAAATCATGTCTAATCATAAAGTGGCAGTAAATAACGGCACTTCTTCTGTTTCTAGAGCTACCGCAAGTAAATTAGGCGCGGAATATAGCAACTTGGGCCGATCAATTGCCAGCAAAGATGGAGGAACAAGGCAGGCATCCTCTCTCCGTGCAGACCTTGTGTTTTCCTACCTTTCGAACGAGCTTGCTGGGTTGGAGATTGGACGCAAAGATAAAGGCCCAATGGAACTAAGGAAATGAACGAGAGGGAGGTGAAGCTTCCCGAAATGCTCAAGTCTTCCCATAACCGTTTGGTCTACCAATGCTCACACAGAATGGATGACTTTGTAGCTATTGGCATTATCATTAGTGGTAAGAAACTGAAGTAGTAAAGGCTCGATATGTAAACATTCGTTGACTTTATCCTAGGTACAGTATGAACATTACCTTCATGGAAATGACTTTCAAGCACGGATCTATGGCACTCCTTACCTTTTCGAAGCGCTTCAAGATGCCAGAGTCATTGAATGAGCTTCCACATCTGCTACCACCTGTTCTCAGAGCAATGTATATCTGTGCCGTCGTTACCAAGGAAAGTGCAGACATGATTAAACGTATTACAAGCGTTGCTCTCTCAAATGACGAGTCAGTAGAGGACTTTTACTACTTCCCTATGCTCACGGCCTCCCCCTCTCACAGGAGAAAAAAATTGACAACCGCATCTCAAAACAACCAAGTACAGTCTCGCAGGTGACATTAACGTAGCGTCGCCGAGACATTATCATGATGCTTAACACTGAGTTATCCTTTATCAGAGAGCAATGAGCTGTATATACGGTATATACGTATTAAATATACCATGTCAAGTAAATGATTTCTTATCTTGGAGTGGCGTAGTGATAATCAAAAATAAAGGGATCTTGTTTTAGTGAATCGACCCAGAAATACACCAGCAAGTGATTGCCATTAGACGAATATAGCAGGGCCTTCTTAAATCTGAGCAGTAGGTTGGTCATTGACTCTGTAAATAAATGAGTAAAAACGGGCCATTCGTCTTACTAGTGCACAGACTTCTTCTTTAATGTCTTCTGCTTTGGTTTTATTCTTGCCAAACGTTTGATGCGCCTGGTTTAAGCGAGTAAAGTGCAGAATCTAGTGTAACAAACATGGATTGCAGTGGCGCGTGAATGGCTCAACATGCAGACAGATCGCCAGGACGCGCTTTTGTAGTAGTATAAATTTATGTCAGCCGCGTTTTGGATTCCTTTGCTTTTTTCTTGTTTTTCGTTCTGCTAATGAGTAACCCAAAGCAAGCTGTTCATCCATTCTTTCAGCCTCGAAAACCACAGAAGCCCCTCAAGGTCAGTTCACCGCCTACGACACCGACACCTCAGAGACAGCATGCTACAACATCCTCGCCAGATGCCATCAATGCAAAGGACGCAAAAATGGCACCTCCACCAGCAGCAGGCAGAGTAACAAGATCACAACTGCACAAGCAGCAACAGCAATCAGCTTCATCTTCCTCTGCCAAGTATGTCAAAACGGGAGAGTGCTCCACGCCTTATTATGTTCCCATGGTAAAGCCAAAGTTTCACTCGGATACAGTCGAGTTTCAGGAACGGTTAGATTACGAGGCATCTTTTGATTACTATGGCAAACGGAAATCGCACAAAAAGAAGCAGGAGGCTAATGACCACGAGTATTCCAGGATGAGGCGAAGCATTTTTGGCAATGGACACGTAACAGACAAGACATTTGAGCCTGGTGCGTTTCGATTTCCAGCGAAACCATCCAAGAGCAGCATGCGACAGTACATCCAAGACCACCAACAGCAGTATTTTCAGCAGCTCAAGCATCAGAGAGAGTGTCTGGACAAGTCAAAAAGGGAACAGTGCACGGGTGATGTCCGCATGCCTTTTACAGTGTCGAATCAGGAGCAAGTGGAATCGCTGCTCAACACTAGTTTTCCCAACTGGCACACATTCTCGTCCTGTGTGGTGCTATTGCAGCTTATTTTTGACAAGAATCGGCCCGTCGACAGCAGCAACAAGCAATGGACAGACAAATACAGGCCACGCCATCTCAATGGACTCTTGGGCGAGCGACACAATTATCGCTACCTGCACGACTGGCTGCACCAAATGAAGATTGAGCCGCTTTCAGCACCCAGATCCACCACAGACACAGCCAAGAAGCGACGCAAAAAGAAGCACAAGAAGCTTGTGATGCAGCACGATGCGGATTTCGATGACGAGGAGGCATTTCTAAAGAGCTTATCGCTGTATGAAGACGAGCAGGACGAGGATTTCACGGTGCGGCCTGGTGGGAGCAGCAGAAAAGAGCTCAAGAAGGAATCCATGCGGTCCAACATCATACTGCTGGTAGGGGACCATGGCATTGGCAAAACAGCATCCGTGTATACGATAGCAGAGCAGATGGACTATGAGGTGTTTGAGATCAATGCGGGATCCAAGCGATCGGGCAAGGACATTATGTCGGCAGTGGGCGAGATGACCAAGAGCCATTTGGTGGCATTCGGTATTGCACCGCCAGCGTCAGCAGGGTCACTGTTTCTCGAGAAAACGACTAGCAACAACAAGCCAAAGCCGGGAAGGCCAAAGAAAAAGCTGAATCCTAGTCTTCAATCACCACTCTCTACAGCCACCACTACCTCAAAGCCATCCTCGCTCAAGGATTTTCTCGTGAAAAAGAAGCCAGCAGCAGCAGCCACCAGCAATGCCTCACTTATCGCACCTCCCACAACAAAGCAGAGCTTGATTCTATTAGAAGAGGTGGATCTACTGTTTGAAGAAGACAAGGGCTTTTGGGCGGCTGTGATAGAGCTCTCGCAAAAGAGCAAGCGGCCTATTATTATGACATGCAATGGTAAGTGACGCGAAATCGAATGCGTTCTCAGTGCTAATGGTGAATAGATCCTGAGCAAGTGCCTATTGAAAACATGTCTCTGCAAGTGGTCATTGATATGAAGCCACCCACTGAAAACGAGCTCTTGGCTTACCTATGGTTGGTGTGCTTTGCCGAGGGTTACACTGTCGATCCTGCTGATCTGGTGTGTCTAGTTGCGTTTCTAGGGAGGGACATTCGACAGCTGATTCAGACCATGGAAATGTTTGCTGGACAAGGCATATTTGGACACTATCTAGGCATCAGCAAGCGCATGAGTGTCTTGGATACCAAGTCCAGGTGTGTGCAATCACGCGTGGCTATCGATACGTTTCGTCTGGCGCGCGCCTATCAGCAATTGGATGGTTATACCAAGCAGGAAGAGCCCCGTGATTTGGACGATATCGAGAAAATACTGGAGAACAATGCCTTTATCGACACGTGGCTGCAATGGAAGGAGAATGGGGCCCTGATTCATGAGAGCGCGCAAGATCAGCTGAATGGATACACAACACTCTGGATGGAGGACGATGAGGATAGTGCTTGCAAGCATGTCAACAAGGAGGTCGAGTGTATCGCCACCGTATTGAACAATGTCGGTGTGGATTGGATCATGGATGAGGAAAGCCACTGGGATGAACTGTGTGATGCCAAAATGCTTCATTATAAAGACTGCAAAGAAGCCATTGATCTACTGCTGCCCGCACGACAGCAACATCTGCCTCAGGAAAGCGTGGTGATGACAGAGTACATACCTTACATTCAGCAAATGATTGTGCCTGCGGACAAGCCGTCCAAATCAAGAACGAGATCCAAGCGCAGGCGACTCCATTTGCCCTTGAGTTCAGATGCTGTGACAACCCTGAGCAGCCAGCGAGCACCTATAGACGAGGTAAGTGCAGCGAGGCTCAATTGTGGATTGTGCACCCTCTCATCCATTCAATTGCGTTTGTAGACTCAATTCCATATACAAGTTTTGTTTGATTTGACCAAAAGTTCATAATAGTCGTGGGGGGGGGGAGGGGTTTGCCAAATAAAAATGGTTAACTTTTACATGATACATTTCAACCATGGCCAAGTGTTTTTAATTGCACTACTTTTATTAAGAGCTAACGAGATGGATGCGTATGATAGTACTAGTACAGTATTTTCAAGCAATTGGCTTCAAATAAGCTCTCGTGTGCTCTTGATTGCAAACGAACGACACTTACACATGAGAATATTGTACAGTGCATCGAGATTTCGGTGCTCTATACTACAGACTCCAATTTATAATGGTGTAGATTTCAAGTGACATGATACACCTACTACTTGTATTGGATGGTGCAAACAGCAATGCCGTTTTGTAAATCCTTCATCAA
Source organism: Mucor lusitanicus (assembly GCA_010203745.1). NCBI lineage: Eukaryota > Fungi > Mucoromycota > Mucoromycetes > Mucorales > Mucoraceae > Mucor > Mucor lusitanicus. The sequence goes on along the minus strand of JAAECE010000008.1, from coordinate 1,985,588 downwards.
ACCTTGCATTACGGCATGCGATAGAAAGAAGTGATTCGTTTGATGTATTGCTCCAACACGCTCATATTGGCACTGATAGTACGGTATAAATACAGGTTTAATACGGACCACCTGCGGACCGCCTAGAGAATGTGTTACCTGCTTAGAGATCACCATTTATCAGATGAAATCACTGATCTATGCTGTAGACGCCTTTTATTCTCTCTCTCTTTCTTGAATAGATACACACATACAGGTATATTTGTACAACGCGTCAATTCAATGGTTTTTTTGAGTATTTAATATGACAAGTGGTCTTAACGTCTGGGTAGCTCACATTAGGTGACCCATCAGCTGGTAGCTCATCATTTTGCCCAGAACTTGGTGGTCCCCAAGGCAATATTTAGGTTGTCCGTATCATATCATTAGTTGGTGTACTGCGATGATAAATAAGAATATATATATGTATATATATATATATAACAATTGCAGCCTAATAGATTTCTTTCAATGTGCAGAAATTACCTCGGATATCGTCAAGCTGAAAGACAACGCTGGTGATATAGATTGAGCGAGCTTCATATTTGAAATGAAGGACTTTATCGTGCAAGAGTATGGCCAGCAGCCTTTAGATGCTTATAAGGAGGACTGGAAAAGAAGATTTAAAGAGGTGGCAACAGCACTCAAGTGCACCACTGGTAGGAGCGCCCATGATAACTGGAACTTGGTGGCAACGGCGATTCAAGAGGAGGCAACCACCATCGTAGATACAGCAGCAACGGTATCACTTCAAGCAGAAACCCACACAACCAGCAAGGGCACCACCTCCTCACCTAGCTAACTTACCAAAAGAAATTATCTCAAGCAGACAAACAAGCAATAGCTACCCACTATGCCAAAATCAAGCACAAGTGGGACCTGAAAAGTGGTCGTGCGGTTGAAGACGTAATCAACGATGTAGCCAAAGACTTTTGCCATGACCAGTAAGTTCAATTGACAACTTGGGCTACAATGTCTGTCTTGTTTATATTATTGCAGTCCCTTGCGCTCGTTCATTCTCAACATAGACGATATTGTGCGGGAGCAGGCTTTTAGCGATGAGGAGAAGAACGAGATCAATGCCACTAGCTGCTTTCAATTATTGAAGAAACCTTTGCCTACCAGATTGAATGAAGCTATTCGCCATTTAAATGGAGAGGTAAGCTATCTCATTCATTTCGCTTTTGCTTGGTACACTTTGCTTACGCTTCAATGATAGATGAATTACCGTCGGCTCTATGACGAGATTTCGGGCATTCACGCCCATCCTCTTGATCATCCAGAACTTTACTGGATAAAGCAACCAATGCTCAATTACATTAATTCCTTTATGCACAACGATGTACACCCTGCCACATTTCGAAAAAGAGCAGGATCTACTACAAGATGTCTATGGTTTCATCAAGTCGAGTAAAATACTCGGCCGTACAGCAACCACCGCGTAAGGAAATACTATTTTCAATGGTGGAAGCAAAGACTTATACAAAAACTGTCTCTAGGTCCTCTGGAAGCCCATCGAGTTTAGAGACAAGCAGATCAAACAGCACCATTGCAAGCACAGACGAATGAACCAAGGCAAATATTGCTCAAGCGTGCCGATCTCACATTCAATTGCTTTTACAACCAGGATCTAGTGTCGAACACAAGTAGTAGTCTTAGATACAGTGTTGCGCAATATCCCCTCTATTGATCTGACAACTGAGCTCGCATGTGTCGAAATTGGCTTGAACAACCTGGGGCCTACTGGAACCAAAGAGTTAGCCGAACAAAAGAGAGATTAAAGTGCAAAAATTGCTCAAAGGATTTCTCTGTCGTTCGTACCTTGGCCGGGTACGACACTATGAAGATTGATTTGAAGCCAGTGGGATATGTGATCAGCGGTAAGAATGTACCCATTTGGAGAGGTTGCGATTAGTATTATTGACAGTTTTCATGTTAGGTGTCAAAATCACTGCCTATCTTACGGAGCGTAGGGGGTCCACATCGGTTGTCGTCGCCTCAAAGAGATTGAAACTGCCAGAGTCCCTGTAAGAAATGTCTCATCTACTGCCACCTGCTCGACGTCTTGTGTACAACTGTGCCATAATAATCAAGAAAAATACCAACAAAATTAGACAGATGACAAGCGCCGTGCCCTCAGAGAGTGAACCAGACGAAGAGATGTCTTTTCCCTCAGTTTTTATACCATCTCCCACACAAAAGAGAAGACGCCAGTAATTACAGTAACATCTTTATATACCCCTACGAGATTCATCTTGCGTGACAATAAAAAAAAAAGGCCTGCCCTCATTGCTGAGGATAGAGATCACGATCAACAATTGAAGCTTTAAAGAAACTACTCCAAGTCCAGGTTCCTCCATAAAACAAGAAAAATGTAATGAGGTATGCAAAGGCCTATGTTTCAATGTCAAACCAGCTCCTCTCAAATCATTAGAACTCATACGTTACGGATCCTTCAGTATAGATGCCATTTGAGCATACATTTAAAGCGTCAGATAGCATATACAACGTCTTGAGTAGCTCATATACATGTCAGATTTCTATGTTATACAAATGTGTGTATTACTAGACATTTGATATGGGTAGTGGGTGTAGACTCCAGTATTGAAATGAATGCCAGATGTCGCTGTGATACAAAATGATGGCGGATCAAGTACGGTACCAGCTGAGGAACCACCTAATGTAAGCTACCCAGACGTTAAGACCACTTGTCATGTTGAATATTCAAAAAATCATTAAATTGAGGCGTTGTAGCATACCTATATGTGCTTATCTATTCAAGAAGGGGAGAGAAGAAAAGGCTTCTACAGCATAGATCAGTGATTTCATCTGATAAATGATGGTATCTTGTTCTTCAGGTGCGGCCCGCACTTAAAGCTTCGGCCCGGACTTGGTAGTATTCAACTTGCACTTGGAATTATGGATTCTGCCATCCATCACTGTCAAATTCATCAAGCGCTTCTCTGCGTCTACTACGATGTGTACACACACACATAAAATCTAAAAAAAGATCAACAACACTCTTGGCCAAGTTTCATGAAAAAAAAAGTTTTAATATGAAATGAGGGGCATCTTCTCAGCCCTCTTTTTTTTTTTGCTTCTCCTCTCTTTTTCTCAACCACCATGTACTATCAGTGCCACTGTTGCAAGCGTACATGTCAGCGAGGGGATCCGTCCATCGTCAGGGCGGTGGGGCGCATTTACCACAAGCAGTGCTTCAATTGCCATGTAAGTAAAACCTCGGTTCCTTGCATCTCGGAAGCAATTTCGGATTGTCGAAAGAGTAACGCAGCACGAGGAAGCCATTTATTGCGAGTAAATTGATGCTGATGGTGCTCGTCTCCTTTCTTTCGCACTCGCAACAGATTTGTCAGTCCTCGGTGCTCGATCGATTTTACCTGCTTTCAATGGACACCATGGATGTGATTGCCTGCCAGCACGACTACTACCAGCATGTGCAGTTCAAGTGCCATTCATGTCATGGCCTCATCATGAATGATGCCTTTTGCGTCATTGGCGACTATAAATACCACAAACAATGCTTGCAGTGTCCTGGCTGCACCATCAGCAACAACAGCGACGCCATGTCACATCAGCAGCTGTATCGCTACAATGACCGGCCGTATTGCCGGTACCATTATTCGCTGATCAGAGGAACAGAGTGCATGGGCTGCGGACAGACCGTGCTGGAGCAGAATGAGGCCCTGGAGAACTGGCACACAGAGTGCTACATGCTCAAGCGATACTACCATGTGGCTCTGGCGGATCTGCAGCTGCCGTACGACTACTCCAGCAGACAGCAGCTGGAGCACACGCAGGACAGCTTTGAGAACCTGCGCTACAAGCTGTGGCACATCACCAGCCAGTTTGAGGAGGAAGCCACCCGCATCCTGTCCAGTCTCGCCATGGCTCGCCCGCCGGATCAGCTCCTGCTCGCCTGCCAGTCCCTCTTGGCCCACCTCAGCATCCTCTTTTCCGTCCTGGACCTGCTGTTTGTCCATGCTACGCATGTCTCTTACATCAAACAGGTCCAGTCCTTGACTCAGCATGTGGTCTTTATGCTGGATGCCACTGCTGCGTCCGCCAACGAAGAAGCCAGCACCGACGACAAAGCCCCCGCCATGGCCTCCAGGGTTGCGACACACATTCGACATTTAGTGCGACTGGGACTGCAGCAAGCCATGATACTGGTAATTATCAGTTAATTAGCAAACACGCCTTGCTCATCAACTCTCCTTTAAAAATACATAGGAACGCAACTTCCGACTAGACATCATTGATGACATGCTAGCACTGTTCATCGATAAGCAGTGTCTGAAATCACTGAATCTAGCCTGTTTGGATCACCATTTCCAGCTGCTGGACATGGCCGTTGCTCGACTGCTGTTTGTCTTGGATCTAGGTAAGAGTCGCAAACCGGTGTTGTGCTGATTGTTACACATAATGAAACCTATATATAGGCAAACGGCCTGATGAAACTCGACTATATAAACCCACCACGATAAATCAACATGAGCCTGCTCTTTCTCAGCAACACACTCACAGCACCATGGCCAATGACACTCTTGTCAAGTCGAACAGCATCTCTGCCAGCAGCACACGCACCCTCAGCCGCATGCAGACATTCAAGCGGGCCCTCACCACCACCGCCACTCGCAGAAAGAACTCGTCTGCCAGCGGCAGCAGCAGCAGCAATACCACCAGCACTGCCACTGCAAAGCCGCTGTACATTTCACTGCCTGATGTCGAGCAGCTGCACCAGTACCATGCCACGCCGCCCCTGTCGCCCCCCACCACGCATGCCGCCAGAACAACAGCACTCAATGCCGTGGTGCTCTTGCCTGAACTCACGCTCAAACAAGACTGTATCATTCGTCACATTGCTGTCTTGCATGTAGAGTCACATGTCCATGATTCCGTCCTGATGGATGACCTGTTGAATGGATTGAACAAGAAGGCAGCAGCAGCAGCAGCATCCTCACCAGCAGCCTCATTGTGGGGTAAACTAAAGACCCACATTTTAACGCCTACCATGGAGTATCCAGAACAATCACCACCGCCCAGAACAACCAGCACCAGCACCATTGCCGCTACCGAGAAAAAGATTGGGGTCTCATTGTGCAATCTCAGTCATGGATCTCTCAAATCACAAGCATCGTCCTGCTTGCCCGACTCGTATGAAAAGTGGAAGGCCAAGTGCCCCTGGATCGACGCTTGTTTTTCCTCGCCGCAATCCCTGGTGCCTGATTTCTTGAAGGACTGCATCCTTGCGCTGATCAGCCAGGACCTGACAACAGAAGGCATCTTTCGAAAGAGCGGCAACATTCGAGGCCTCAAGGACATGTGCGACACGCTGGACGCCCAACCCAACCGCCACGACTGGCTCGATTTCTTCCAGGCACAATCCAATGTTCAGCTGGCTGCATTCATCAAGCGGTTTCTGAGGGAGCTGCCCGAACCACTGCTCACCTGGAAGCTGCACAAGCTGTTCATCATGTCAAGCAAGGCAACGACGCTGATAGGCGCACTCAGTATCATGCACTATGCCATTTGTATCCTGCCTAAACCCAATAGGGACATGCTACTGACTGTCTTGGCTCTGTTGCACTGGATAGCTCAGCACTCGGCCCACAACAAGATGGACTATGAGAACCTGGCCCGTGTCATGGCACCCAACATCCTGTATACCAACCAAGAAAAGGAGAAGAAGCAGCAGTCGTATGATCTCAAGGACATCTCCACCTGCCACGGCGAGATTTGGGTGATATCCACCATGATCCAGCACTATGAAAAGTTCTTCCAGGTACTACTGCAGCACTACACACACTAGCATTTCTTTTTCTGACTAACCCTATTGACCCTAGATTCCCAGTGAATTTGCGGCCCTCTTGGAGCACCCCCGCATGATGGACTACACAAGCAGCAACTCGGTGGACCTCACCAGCGCAAAGCAGTTTGTCAAATCCTACCAGCATCTGCTCAAAATCAAAAAAGACGCCATCTCGACCACACTGGTGCTGCCGCCCTCGCCATCCCATTCATCCAGTAAATAATACCATTTGTATATACATATACCATACCCGCCCTGCCGTTCATTTCCACATAAATAAATCCATCTCGCCCACAGTCTACTAGTAATAAACTTGATTTACATGGCATCGTATTTATTCTCGCACATGGCAAACCACGCAGCATGTTCCTCGTCTGCCTGCTGCTTGGCAAGCTGGACAACTGCCTTGGACTGCTGAATGTACTTGCCAACAGCCTCTCGCATGGTGGCTGCATCTTCGTCGTAGATTTGAGAGACCAGCATGTCGGTTTCGTCCACCAGCTTCTGAGCACTGTCATAGATATCGTCCAGCCATTGTGTCGAGGGCTGCTCCGTCTCACGGATACAGCGACGCTCAATCTTTTGCATCACAAACACGGCCATATCGACCAACTTGGCGCACTGCTTGGCAATCTCCATTTCCTCCTCGCTGAGATCCGTCTCCTCGTCCTCCTCTTCATTGTCGTCAAAGCCCTCGGATCTGTCTTGTCCAGAGGTGATTTCATGCACCTCGGATTTGGCGTCTTTGAGTGTCGCTTGTAAATGAGCCCAAGCAGCTAAAACAGCCTCCTTGTTGCTTTTGGGAAGCTTCTCCATGTCCTTGCAGGACTCCCAAAGAGCAGCTGTGGGCACCATGTACGACATTTGGTGTTCCTTTTTGTTCTCCTCAGACATGAAGCTGGTGCACAGACTGATGATGCCTTGCAGCAGGTCGCGCGTGATGTTTCGATAGGCTGCCTTGTACATTTTGCCGCTGTGGTCGGGCACCGTGTTGTAGAAGCCAACAATACGATACACTGTGTTGCTGACTTCACTAATCATGTGGATCGAGTCTTTGGGTTGGCGAGGAGGCTTGCAGGATAACGTGAATTTGGTGGCATTGTGTGAGAGGATCTTGCCGAGATTAGCTTGAAAAAGAGGGTTAGTAAAAAAAGAACGATACTGGCTCTTTATACATACCCATAGTCTCTTGAAATGACACTGTGTCGAAATCTGACATGTCGACTTGTCGGTCCTTCTTCAAGTCTTCCAGGTACACGACGCACATTTTGCAGCATGCTTTGAGCTTGTCTATCCATATCGTAGTCAGTAGCGTGCTTTATTTTACATGCTGATTGCATTTACCTTGGAATTCTTCTTCGGTAGACATGTTTCTTTGTGGAATGATGGATGAATAAAAAAAAAAAAAGGGGGGGGATCAGGCTCAAAAAAATCATGAAATGGGTTTGCGAAAGCGAGTAACATACAGCCAGCCACCAACGAGAGAGCAGCAGATGGAAAAAACAAAATACAAGCGAGATCTACGATATCATGCTATTCGTAAATACACACTATTCTGCTAAATGAACAACTACAGACCACCGGATCAGATATTTATAAGCGCACTATTGAGTGAGCACCCTTAAATGTATTTACCACTGTAAAAATAACAATTTAAAGCGCTTGTATCTTGCCAACAAGGCATAATCTCGGCTTCGAAACAAGTGCAATCGTGTTCTACGACCTCACATTAGGTCATGGATTAATTTTCAGCGATCTTTTGGGGAACGAGTTGATCATCGATTTTTGAGCATTTTGCCCTTGCTCCTGTAAGGGATAATGACGCACTGTCCAAAGGCATCTTTCCTGCGTCTTGGAACATCTCGCTTATGACCATACTGTACAAGAAGAATGATCCTAACGACATGGCCAACTATAGACCGATATCCCTATGCAACACGGACTACAAGCTTCTGACTCGCATCCTAAATCAACGCATGATGGCCGTAGCTGACCAGCTTATCAATGAGACCCAAGCAGGCTTTGTGCCAGGACGTTTCATTGCCCAAAATGCCATGCGATGCCAAGTCATAATGGAAGACGCGGAGCGAGCAATGCACCTGGCCCACAAGCAAAGCCCTCCCACCATTCCAGCGCCCAAAGCCATCGGACTGAGTCTCGACCAAGAAAAAGCCTATGATCGGGTCAACCTCTCATATTTACAGAGTGCTCTCCAGCGCTACGGATTCCCTCCAAATCTTGTCCGCTGCCTTATGAATATGATGGGACAGAACCTTCTCCGTATCAACATCAATGGCTACTTCACAGACGACATTCCCAAGCTGAGGGGACTCAAGCAAGGGGATCCTATCTCGTCCATCTTATACAACCTTGCCATTGAACCGTTTCTGCGCTCAATTCTAAATGACCCGCTCTACAAAGGATACCAAATGCGATACGCTCCGGACCACCCGCTGTATACGGTTGAAAACCCAGAGATCCATCAAACCAAGATCCTTTGCTACGCTGATGGTGCCCTTGCCTTTATCCAAGACCTTCCTGACCTCGAACGATTGGACTACCACCTCAACGTATATTGTAAGGCTACTAACGCCAAGATCAACTACAATAAGGTTGAGGCCGTCTCTCTGTCTGGACAGAACACTTGGCCCTACTGGCGCGCACGCTTGCTTGACATGAATATTACCAAGTTTACCTCTAACCTGGATACGAACCCGGTCATCTACCTTGGATTTCCCCTCGTACAGTCATACCAACAGCGTGAAGTGTTTCTCGGTGCTCTTCTGAACACCCTCAGGAATTACGTGAAGCTCCTCTTGCAGCGAAATCTCTCCGTGGTAGGCAAAGCTACTGTCCTCAACAGCCTCCTACTGGCCAAATGCTGGTATGTGCTGCGCGTAACACCCCTCCCACAACGCAGCCTTCGCGACATTCAGTCCGTCTGTAACCAATTCCTGCAAAAGGGTATTTTTCCACGCATCCCTTGGGATACCTGGATCAAGCCAAAACCCTTGGGGGGATTAGGCGTCTTAGATCTTTCCCAGCAACAGGCCGCCTTATACTTTAGATGGCTTCAACCAGTTTTGCAACCCTCTGACTCGCCCAACATCCTCGATCGCATGCTAGTCATGCTCGTGAACAAACAGAATCAGAGTGCTCATGCGCAATTGCCTCTACTGTTTCCCGCAACAAGGTCCACTGGTCTATCCAAGCTTCGTACCAACACTGTCACCATGCTCTACAAGTCCGCGGATAGGATCCACCGTGATTTTGACAACGTCCACCTCAACATCCAAACTGCTATGATCCTGCCCATCCGAGCTGTCCTTCAACCGTCTACCACTAATGTCAAACTGCCTATTAAGGCCGCTCAGATGCAAGTTGGTGATCTCTATCGTCCAAACCCTGATCAACCATTGCAACTTGAAGCCCGAACAGCAGCGTCCATCCCATACGACATTCGGCGTGCTCGAACCAAAATCCTGAAGCAGATCACCACTAGCAAAGTCCAGGTCCAACCGTTCTTTGCTCGACTGCAACAACCCCCTCAGGAAGACTCCAACAGCACCACAGACATCAGCCTTTCGCCATTTGTTGACTCTCTCCAATTTCGAAACCAAACTGGCTTGCATCCACCCGTCTCTACGCGCACATTTCGCAAAGCATGTACGGCAGCATATACGTCCACCATCGCCGCGTCCAACTGGTCTTTTTTCTGGTCGCTCTCACTGACACTTGTCCAGCGCAATGTCATATATCGATTCATCACTAAGACCATCCCGGCCAGACGGCTGCTCCACTACTTCAAAATGACCGACACACCATCCTGCCCTATCTGTGGCACTGAAGAAAATGCTGCCCACTTGCTTTTCCTCTGCCCAGACAAGGTCTCGATCTGGAAGGCCATCATCTTTGAATTTCTGTGGCCAACCGTGGCTGTCGATGACATTATTCAAGCATGCACCACGCTCGACTTCACCAACATCCGGTATATGTCCAAAGCTTACACAACAGCCCCCAAGGTTGTCATTGTAACGCTCGCTAACATCTGGAGGGCCCACTTTCGCCTGATTTTCCACTCGGCGCCATTCATCTGGCCCGACGTCGTCAATCAAGTCAAAGACGAGCTGCAACAAATCCACAACGAAGATGAACTCCATAAGCAATTGTAATCCAGGGTAATAACCTCCATCCGTCGTCATAGTCCCTCCTGCCTTCTATAATAGCATCTATTTTAACAACACTAAATTGCGCCCGCCTCTTAATAGTGCCCTCGGGCCCTATTTACACGGAGCAACAATAAAAACATTAAAAAAAAAATAAAAAAAAAATAAAAATAAAAAAAAACCTGTAAGGGAAAATTTGATGATTTCAAAGAATTGAAGTTTTCACCTCGAAAACGAGGTTTTCTACTATGGTGTTCCTAAGCTCAAAGCAACCGTATGAATGCACAGCATCATGTGAAACTGTCTTTTGGTCAGTTTACTATGCGTTTTGTAAACATTTATCCGAAAAACGTGTTTTGCGTTTTTTGACATTTGCTTTGCACAGACTAAAGGGATCGCTTCGAAAGTGGTACCATCGTATTCCTTGGTCTTTTTTGCATGTATAAGTGTTAAGAAATACCTGTTGGTTGTATAGTAACTTTTTGTGTAATTGCCCATAAAAGGTGTTGAGATGTCCAAACCAACGTTTCAGAAGATCAATCAAGGCACTGAAATTCAAATACCGCTCAGGCTGTGTGTGGTTTGCCCTAGCTCGTAGTAGTAGTAGTAGTAGTAGTAGCTAGCTACTAGCTTTACGTGTAAAAGACACTGTAGACATCCAGATTTGAGTACACATGTTTAGTGTTATCTACTATTTCATCAGTGTAGCATTTTTAGATTTCACTCAAGTTTAATGAAGTTGCTTTCTTGAATGTAAAACGTATCAAACAGAGTATACATGAAATTTCCAACGGAATATTGGATCTTTGTCTTTTCATCATTGTTGATCATTCAGTAAGTATGTAATTCACACAGGGTTTTATCACTAGAGATCCTAGGGGTGTATTACTGTTTGCACCATTGAGAAGAATGACAATTTGCACCATTCAATATTACCATTTGCACCATCCAGCAGAATTACTTACTATTTGCACCATCCAATATACTGCACCATTTTCTTTCTGTACAATTCTTTTTGTACATTTTGTTTTATACATCTATTTGAATAAAGCTCTTTTACGCTATTTGCATAACCAATGTGATAATTTACTAAATTATATGTCTTTTGATCAATGTTGCATTATATACAATGTAGCCATTTTGCGTGCCAGTGCTCAGAGACTTCAGTTTGAATGGGTTGCCGTTGATGGATGGATGATTATACAAGATTTGCCAATTTCGTGCAATCATCTTGACTGGATCCATAAGAAAAGCTGTTAATTACGACTCTCTACTAGTAACAGATCGATAGAGGGGGGTGTTGCCCAACAGTTCTTTTAATAAAAAAAGCAGTGTCATTGAGAACATCAAATAAAGAGAGTGTTGCCATGAAAATGGTTGCCATGCATGCAGTTATAGCCTCTGGATGGGCAGTCTTCAGCAAATATTGCCATGTCAGAGCAAGCATTTGGTGCTACTCTGGCGGTCTAAATTCACTTGTATCGCGAGAAAAGAAGGCTTAAATGCACTCGGATTATGTACATAGCAAATTTGATGTTTTGGAGTAGTAACTGCGTCTTCAAGTACGTTATATGCTTTCGCATGTCCACATGTTCTCGTTGATACTGTACAGACCTGGAGTATCACAAAATGCTAGGTTTATGTATTTGCAATCATTCATGAGCTTGTTAATCTTTGATGACTAGGAGTAATATAAGATATGCAAAAACAATTGTGTACACCCTGGATTTGGTGCAAATGAAAAGTTATGCTATGCAATTCCAATTACAGTGTTGCGCAACACCCCCCTCCACCAAACTATTACTAGTAGAGAGTCATAATTAACGGCTTTGGTTATGGATTTTGTCAAGATGGGTGCAAAAAACCGGTAAGTCTTGAATAATCATGTATCCATCAACAACAACTTGTCCAATCCAAACTCCAACCCCACCATCAATTTTTCTAACAGTTTGCGCATAGATGAATGCCAATTTCAACACTCTAACAGTAATTTTTTGCAAATGGATCTCGCATGATGTCTTAATCCTGCATACCCAAATCACCTGTAATAGACATTAAAGCTGGCTGCCAGAGCTGTAATACACATAAAACCTGGCTCCCAGATCTTTAATACACATAAAACCTGGCTGCTAGAACTGTAATGGTTATAAAAGCTGGCTGTCAGAACTGTAATGGGTACAAAAGCTGGCTGCCAAAACTGTAATGCGTATAAAAGCTGGCTGCTAGAACTGTAATGCACACACAACAAACTGGCTGCTAGAACTGTAATGCGTATAAAACCTGGCTGCTAAAACTGTATTACACACACAAACCTGGCTGCCTGAGCTGTATACCACCAGGATCTAGTGTCAAACACACATCTACACTATGTATATGTATATCTTTCAGCGAGAGGAGCTTCTCCGTTGTTTCCAAACTTGATCTCATAATAATCAACCAGTTTAGCGCAATTTTTTATCAGCATTCTTCAAAAGGTAATACATGTTATTTATTTGGCATGATAGGTGGGCATGATGTTCTACAATGATGCAATATAAACAGAAATGCCAACAATGTCTACGGTAGTCAATTGACTGTGCTATATTCGTCTGCAATCTCTCTTAATTGCTAATAAGCAAAAGTGTCAGATCCCAATGTTCAATTTGGCCGTGGCTTCGGAAGGGACATGTTACCATAAAAGGCAAAATCTACCCTAAGGAGTAAATGCATTTCAAAGAATTGGGATAAATCTCCTCTCCAATATATAAAGACCTTTTTTCTTTTCTCGCTCTTCTTGTCTTGTATAAATATCGTACGCGTACAAGGTTAAATGCTGGTTAAAAGTACGCTTTTTCTCTTTGGTTGTATATCCACCTCGCTTGTCATGGCTGTCGAGCTCTTCACCCCCCACGATTTGATTCAATTGGCAAGACCCGGTGTGCCAGTGACCTCGCCCAATGGCACCTTTGCCGTCTACTCACAATCTGCATATAACATCGAGCAAGCCAAGGTAAGCTTCTTTAGCGAGAGAAGAGAGAGAATCGAGGTACTCATACGACACCCTGTCTACTGTTAGACTGTCCGCAGTCTCTACCTCTTGAATGTCAAGGAAAACTCTGTCCAAGAATTGACCAAGCCCTCCTTCGACACTGCCGACACCGAGCCCTTCTTCTTGGATGATCAGCATATCGCCTACTTCCACCACCAAGCAGATTCAGACGACAAGGTCGATCAGCTCCATGTGCTCGATTTAGCCGGCAAAGCAAGCTACCGTCTCTCCGATTTCCCCGTTTCCGTGGAAAACATCAAGTACAACCGCAAGCACAAGCTGCTGGCATTCTCTGCCGCCGTCTACAACGAGTTTGAGGATCTGGAGAGCACGGCACAAAAGGACAAGGAGATTGAGGCCACCAAAAAGGACACCTCCATGGTCTACGACCAGCTCATGGTAAGACACTGGGATGGCTATGTCAAGGAAAAGAAGAACAACATCTTTGTGGTGCATCTCGAGGTCAACGGCGACGGCAAGTACCAGCTCAAGGGCAAGCCTGTCAATGTGCTCAAAGACACTGGACTGGAGTCTCCCGGCTTTCCTCAAGGCGATGCTAGTGATTACGATATTTCTCCGGATGCCTCGCAAATTGCCTTTGTGGCCAAGATCAGCTCCGAGGACAATGCCTGGCAAACGTCTGCGCACGTCTACACCGTGTCTATCAACGGCCAAGACGGCAAGCCTGTCGCTATCAACAAGGACATCCCTGCTGCGTCGTCTGCTCCTCATTTCACTCAAGCAGGCCAATTGGTCTACTTTCAAATGTACACGCCCCAGTACGAAGCTGACCGCAACCGTATTGTTGTCTATGACCCCGCCACCAAGTCCAGAAAGGTCATTGCCGAGTCCTGGGATTCCTCTCCTCACGAAGTCACCTCCTCCCTTGACAGCAAGACGCTCTACGTTACTGCTGAACAAAAGGGCCGCAACAAGATCTTTGCCATTGACCTCGACACCGAGTCCATCGACGCCTTGACCGAGAACAACTACGCTGCTGGCTTACAGGTGCTCCCCTCGGGCGACATCTTTTACGGCGTCAGCTCCATGAAGCACCCTGTGGCTCCTCATGTGTTGAATGTCGAAACCAAAGAAATCAAGCCCTTGGCCATTGAGCGCGGATTAGCCGAGAAGTTGGCCTCCATTGACTTTTCTGAGCCCGAGGACATTACTTTTACCGGTGCAATGGATCAAGAGGTGCATGGCTGGTATCTCAAGCCAGCTCACTTTGAACAAGGCAAAAAGTACCCTGTGGCCTTTTTGATCCACGGCGGACCCCAAGGCGCCTGGAACGACAACTGGTCTACTCGCTGGAACCCCCAGATCTTTGCCGGTGCTGGCTACGCTGTTGTCGCTATCAATTTCCACGGATCCACAGGCTACGGTCAGGCGTTCACTGACTCTATTGGACAAAACTGGGGATCTCATCCATTCTATGATCTGGAGACCGGCCTTGATTACGTGCTCGACAAGTTTGACTATCTTGATGCAGAGCGCGTTGCTGGCTTGGGTGGATCCTACGGCGGCTTCATGGCCAACTGGCTGAACGGCCACAGCAACAAATTCAAGGCGCTTGTGAACCACGACGGCGTCTTTTCTACCACACAAGTCTACTATACCACGGATGAGCTCTACTTTGCCGAGAAGGAGTTTGGCGGATCACCTGTTCATGCCGACAAGCGCGAGGGCTATGAGAGATGGTCGCCCTCCAACTTTGTGCAAAACTGGAAGACGCCCATGCTGGTGATTCATGGCGGCAACGATTTCAGACTGACGTTTGGCGAATCGCTGTCGACTTTCACAGCATTGCAGCGCCAGGGCGTCCCATCGCGCTTGCTGTATTTCCCTGATGAGAACCACTGGGTGCTGAAGCCCGCCAACTCGCTGAAATGGCACAAAGAAGGTAGTAAACACGATGCTTGATTGGATTGATTGTACACTGCTAACATGACATAGTGCTGGAATGGATTGGCAAATACACCGCTGCCGGGGAGGAGGACAATGGCGCCTCGCCCTCTCTTCGCCTGCAAGAGCAATAACATATATAAATTTGATTGTTGAGTTTCACCTCTATTTAAATAAATTGACCTTTTTTTTCAAGAAACGCATCTTTCATTTTTACCCTTTTTTCTCTCTCTTTCTTCACCATGTCTACATCGTTAAACAGCCATGTAGATATCCAGCATAGACCGTCCAGCATGATTGACGATTTGAGACAAAGGGCCTTTGTGGACAAGGCAGACACAGAGGTCTATGGCGTCAGACGATGGGTCAACTCGGTTATTAAGCTGTACGAGCAGGTAAATGTGGTGGTGAAGCATACGAGGACGCTATTCAGGCTTGCTGACAGCAGACAAAGGGAGATGTGGCCATCCTCAACAACGACCTGGAGAGCGCCTATGTCTCGTATATGAGGGGCTGTAGGTAAGGATCATGCCCTCTACATTGCATTCTAGCTGCATTATTGACATGCACCACTATAGCATCATGGTGGAGATTATCAAATTCCACTCGTGCTATCAGCAAGTGCGACAAGACCCAGTGTTTCTTGGCCTGAAAAAGGTGAGCGTATGACTAGAGAGCCAGGCGTGTGCAAGCCCTTCTGACTGACTATCAGAGGACAAACGAGGAGATATTTGCGCTACTGCAGGATTTGGCATTGCGAATCGAAGCGTGGTACCAGTTATCCAGACAGCAGAACCAGCTGCAGCAGCCCTACTATATCAACCCTTTTCTCCACGCCAACCCCACTCCCAATACGACACAGACTGCATCCTACGCCTACATTCCAAGCCATGATCCACGAAATTATCCACACTATTCGCTCAATGATTTGCCAGCAGCAGCAACAACAACTCAGATGCCACAAAATAGCATGAATCAGTTGGTGCACAGCACGGCCAATTTACAGCTGTCCACCACCGAGAATCATGTCATCCAGTTGCCATCACGGACCGACAACCAGTTTTCCCAAACACCAGTGATTGAGCCCATCGAACTGGCCAAACTGATCACCACAAAGACGAGCCCGCCCAGTGTCTTGTTGATTGATGTGCGACCAAGAGAGGCGTTCAAAAATGGCTGCATCAAGCATCAGTGGATCATTCAGGTGGAGCCTATCGTGCTGCAACACGAGTAAGTATACAGATGAGGCGGGTGGACCTAACCGTGTTGAACTGACTGATGTGTATGTGTGTGTACACACACAGTGTCATGACAGTCAAGATTCAAGAATCCCTGCTACAGAATCCAGAGGCAGAACAGACATTGTTTGCAGAGAGAGCACGGTTTGATCTGATTGTGTATTACGATCAGAACAGCAAGACGGTGGAGACTGCGTACAAACCTGCCTACAACATGAGAAGAGCACTAGAGACTGGACAGCAGCTCAAACACCCTGCCAAGATGCTGGCAGGAGGATTTGATGCGTGGATGGCAGCCGTAGGTGAACGAGGCGTGTATCGATTCCCGGTGCACAAGGAGAAGAGGCACTGGTTCAAGTCAAGCAGCAGCAGCACCAGCACTAGTAGCAACAGCACACATTCCTCCTCGGCCAACAGAGAGCTCGAGACACATCACTCCTCATTGTACGATTATTTCACTGGCAAAGGTGCCAGTAGTAGCTATCCATCGATTCAACAGCAGCAGCAGCAGCAGCACTATACCAACCATCCCATTTCGAAACCACAGCCTCTTTTCACTGCCCCTCGCAAGGAATCACAGACGACACGCTATCCTGAGCTCGTGGTGTCCAGCGAACTATTGCCTACTACGCACCAACAGCCACAGCAAGCCCGAGACATCAGCCCTATACCACCCTCTTATCCAAAATTACATAGACGCCGAACATTTATAGACAATCCATTCAACGGCTTCACAACCACCACGAGTAGCAAGCTGTACGATGTGCCACCCATGGCCTACCATCATGGACAGACACCCGCAGTAGCGACAAACACCCACCTCCAAATGCAGCAGCAGACCAGACCGTCATCTGCTGAACCCACCGTCTCCATCAGCAGACCCTCTGCGTTGGCAGAGTTCCATCATGTGTCTACCAACAATATCCATGCTTCCGGCAGTCCAACCATCACTTCTTCCTTTTCTCAGCTCAACTCTGTGGTGACGATTGGAACAACGGGACTAAAGAATTTGGGAAACACTTGCTACATGAACTCGATTGTTCAGTGCTTGAGTGGCACCGTGCCATTGGCGAGATATTTGACATGTAAGTTGGGGTGTGTTGTTGCTGTATCAGAATTAATGACATGCGGATGCCTTGTATCTTGTAGCCGGCGTCTATCGACAACATATCAACAAGACCAACAAAAAGGGAACTGGAGGTGCTTTGGTAGAGGCCTTTGCGGTGCTGGTGCGGTCCATGTGGAGTGAAAACTACAAGTTTATATCGCCCATGACGTTTCGAGAGACCATCATGCGGTTCTCGCCTCTGTTCAGGAACAATGATCAGCACGATTCGCAAGAGTTTTTGATATTTCTGTTGGATGGCTTGCACGAGGATCTGAACAGCAGCAACAAAGCATTACCACCGCCTTCGATGCCAGACGATGCTGAATTCGAGAAACTGCCCGATTGGCAAGCAAGTGCAATCTCATGGGATCGCTGTGTGGCTACCAACTCCAGCATCATTGTCAGCCTGTTTCAGGGACAGTATCGCAGTCGACTGATATGCCACACCTGCAAACATGTGAGTGTGATTGAAAAACAATACCCAGACAGCTTATACTGATAATACCAGACATCCACCACGTACAACACATTCATGTCTCTGTCGCTGCCCATACCAAGCAAAAAGCTAAGACTGTCCAGTGTCACATTATACCAGTGCCTAGACTACTTTGTCAAGGAAGAGACGCTCGATAAAGAAGACGCCTGGCGTTGTCCCAAATGCGAAAAGAAGCGCAAAGCAACCAAACAACTGACGCTGACTCGATTGCCCGACGTGCTGCTGATCCATTTAAAGCGGTTTTCGATGGATGGGCACTTTAGAAACAAGCTGGATGCCACTGTGAGGTGCGCTACAAGGTATGTAAACACTCCTTGCTGACATGTCCCTATTTACCGACATGTCTCTAGGGGCTTGGATCTATCGGGTTATGTTCCGATGGCAATGACCCCTTCACCACCTCAGGATCGACCCTCGTTTGTGTATGATCTGTACGCTGTATCGGTAAGTGGGACACTTGTATACCTTGCAGATCGACGATGGTGGACTCATCACCTCGTGTTTTTGTAATAGAATCATTACGGGTCCATCAGTGGAGGACATTACACTGCGTGTGTAAGAGATGGCTACAGCGATAAATGGCACTATTTTGACGACAGCAAAATGTATCTGGTGGAGGAATCCAAAGTGGTGGTAAGAAACAAACGCGTGGATGCCTCCCGCCCCCCCCCCATCTATCAAATCATTCACTAACCCACCACGCGCACGCATTATAGACAAAGGCCGCCTACAATTTGTTTTACGTTCGATCCAAAGTTAAATAGCAACAATCACAAGTTTATTATTGGAAATGAATGTAGAATGCGTTTGATGGAAATACTGCTGACGGCTCTATATATGGTTTATATATATATAATGTATGAATATTAAGAAGAAGAAGCATAATTAGGGGAGGAGGGGAGGGGATGTGTGTGTGTAATAAGAGAGTGAGAAAGAAAAATGCAGTGTAATGTATGATGTAATATGAGAAACTAAAAGGGCATATATAAAAAAGCAACGATTCATATGCTTGCAATGAAGGGTGAGGGAGGGGTTGTTGTTTTGTTTAATTAAGACTTGTTTACTTGTCGTTGCTGGATGGGCTGCAGTTCATGAGTAAATCGAGACAGGAATCGTAGTAGCCGCTACCATCGAGAGAGGATACCGGCGAACCAGTGGAGAGCATAGGGGTGAGTTGCTGTGGCATGGGAGAGTAGTTGATGCTGTAAAAGTCCATGTTGGATGGGCTGTGGCTGGATGAAGAGGAGGAGGAGGAGGAGAAAGAAGATGTGCTGTTCCATCGAGGTGTGCTACATTCGCTATTGGAAGACTTCATGATGGGAAAAGGCTGGACAAAGTGATGCTTGTTACTAGTAGTGTCTGTCTCGTCAAATGCTGTCATGCGTCTGTTCATGTTGGTGTGTGTGATGGCAGTGGGATCCATCTAGTACGGAGCGTGAGTATGGAAATGAAGGCTTACTACGTATACATGCTACTTGAACATACCTGGAAAAAGGGTTGCTGCTGTTCAGCCAGGGTGCCCAAGGCAGGACATGATTTTCTTCTCCAATCTTCCAAGTTCATAAAGCCAAACTCATCGTCTGAGGCAGAGGAGGAACAACCATTGGCTTGATCAATCACAGGCGCCAGAGGGTGAATAGGAAACTTGATCATTTGCTGCTGTCCATTCAGCAAGTCGTTGCTGTCATTGTCAAATATGCACGAAGCAGCAGCAGCCGTTGCCAAGGAGCGCGCATTGTTGCTGTCCCAGGTCTTGAGATTGTTGAAGAACTGCGTGAATAACACGGGCGAGGCATCTTGTTGGTGTTTGGGCTCCTCCTTTTCAGCATCCTGCTCTTCGTCTTGCTCGTTTCCGTCTTGTCCAGACTTGCGTCTTAATAATTTAGCTTTAGCTCTACGGTTTTGAAACCAAATCTGCACGCCACGAGGAGTCATGTCGAGTTTCTGTGCAAGGATGCGGCGAACTGTCGCATTGGGTTTAGGGTTTTCTGAAAAGGACTTTTCAAGGACCTTTAGCTGTGCGCGGGATGTGCGTCTGCGATGTTTGATCTCAAAGGGGTTGTAAAAGGAAGGTCTGAATTCACCATTGGCGTCCATGTGCTGATGTTGTTGCTGCTGTTGTTGCTGCTGGTATGGATAGGCTTGATGTTGATAATAATGCTGAGGATAACCCAAAAAGTAGTTGTTGTCATTGAGTGCTGATTCCATCGAGTTGACAAGATGGTTGCCATAGTAACCTTGTGGCGTGGCAGGTGACATTGCGTTAAAGGATTGCTCAAAGGGCTGCATTAACATTTCGGGTGACATGATGATTTAAAGAGAAACTGATGGGTATGTGTGTGTGTGTGGTTGTGAGAGAGTGATGAGTGGGTATGATGATTTGAAATTTGGGATTCATGGGATCGCCCTATTTATACTAGAAATCTCCAGCAAGGAGCGTATTACACAAAGGGGATATATGTATATACACATACATGCAAAATAAACACACACACTGAAAAGTATAATACTAGATTTAGAAGGAGCAGCAAGCAGTGAGGGGCATCAAATTCCACAGTGTTATAGGGAGAAAACGAGGAGCAAGGCGAGGAGCAGGAGCAGGAAGAGGGAAACACTGTTTGATGTAAGGCGGGATAAAGAACTTTAAAAAAGTTCCATATACACACGAGATGAGACTTTTACTACTTTGCCATGGTGCAATATGATGTGTATTTATTAGACCCTGATGTCTCAAATGTTATATATATGTTTATATGGTTTCAATTAACCAAGTTTCTCCCTTGATTCGCATTCCAGTAACAAGATCAAACTTGCCTGTTTTCTATTCGGCACTAGCTTGACATGGATAAGCCTTCAACATGCAATCCAATATGGAAGGCACAATGACAACGAGGGGAGCAGCAGAGGCAGCAGCACTGTGTATGGCCTGTTGTAATGCTACAGCAAGCACTGGAGGCATGAATTATAGGAGAGACAGACAGAATAGACCCTTTTTTATATGTATATATATGTACTGCTTGGTATGCTTCGCTCATGTATACCACTTGGTATCGGAGAAACATCCATTACAAGTAAAGTAGGGATTTCTTATGTATATTTGGTGTCTGGCAGCAAATGTCGTGTAGGGAGAGTGAGTGCTACTCTAGAACCATATTTTGCTTGATCAATAGGCATATTTGTCGTCGATCTATGCATCGTTTCCTCGTCGTCATCATCGTCGTTTTGTCTGGGGCTAGGCATTCAACAGCGATATCCATCATCTATCTATATTTGACAGCAAACATCATCTTGCGCGAGCAAATCAGAACTACACATTGCTCTCTCCTTCAAGAAGGTCCCTTTTTGTAAGGACAATATCGCTACAATTTGAGTGCAACAAAGATCATATGCACCGGCATCCCTTATGTCAATACATTCCTGGGATAAATCAATCTAATCCATAAAAGCACGAGCGCACGCATTTCCGTGTATCGAAAAAAGCAGAGCTCAAGAAACAGAGCTTGAAAGAGAGAGAGAGGAAGAGTGATTTTCAAATAGTGGTAGGGCATGTTGTCATACCACGCTGATTTCATTAGCCTGCACCGATGAATATAGACATCAGGCACAACAGAAATGTGTTGTGTAGTACCATTTGTTTGCTACAAACAAAAAAGCAGAGGGGTCATTGTCCAGTGTCTTTAGTCATATTTTACATGAAATCAAATCAAGGGACAGTTTATTACTTACAATGATTTTGTTAGTATTCATGTATAAATACATATATTGGAAAAGAGTCCTCCTCTCCTATATATGGGAAAGAGAAAGAAACATTTCATTTGCTGTAATGAGTGATCTGGCCCTCTGATTCCTCTCCTTTTTTTTATATATAGAGAGACCAACATGAATGGATCATGATGCCTTGCATGGTATTTTGCCACTGTGGACTAGTGGAGCATGAGAAACCTGGCTCAAGTCTTGATCTTTTTCTTCCGATTTCTTCTGTTGTGGTACTACATGTATGTCCCCCCTATTTGTCTACAGAGTGAGTGAAAGAAGATGATGCCATGTTAGTATAAATTGCATGTATTTCGACGCTCGAAGCTGTACAACAATCGTACGTATATGCGAAATGGAGGGAAATCACCTACATGCTCTAAAATGAGGAAAACTTTGTCAGCGGACAAATGGATAAATTTATATAAAATTAAAAAAAGTAACAACTTGATGTGTATCCAGCCAAAAAGACACTCATTGTTTATAGGGATCATCTCGTGCAACAATAAACATGGTCATTTTAAATTAATTGTTCAGTCTTACATGAGGAGTACCTATCATGGTAGTGATTTAAAGGGGTAAAATGAGTGTTTACATATTGATCGGTGAGCTACAGTGGTAGATGGGCTATCAGAAAGCAGCCAGCGTCGTCGTCTCTTGATGAAAAAGTCCTCATATAATACGCCTTCTTGGTGTTTATGATGAATGCTACCGAATCAAGTATAATTTTCTCATGTTGTAGCTGCCAACACAGGTTTAATACGGCCCACCAAGTCTGAGGCGAGTTTTCACGTGCGGACCGCCTAAAGAACGAGCTATACCTGCTTAGAGTCTACTATTTAATCAGATAAAATCACTGGTTTATGGTATAGACGCCTTTCTTTCTCTGTCTTTCTTGAGCAAAGAAACACATATAGGTATAGTGTAACACCTCAATTCAATGATCTTTTGAATATTCAATATGACAAGCGGCTCTAACGTCTGGGTAGCTTACATTAGGTGGTCCCTAAGGTGGTAGCTCGTTATTTTGCCCCGGACTTGGTGGTCCCTAAGGAAATGTTTAGGTGGTCCGTATCAAACCTGTACGAACATATCTCTCGACAGAAAATCTAGATGACTGGAGCTTCAATATGGCAATAGATCTTATCAAAGCGGGAAACAACTGTAGCAATGAGCAAGCATTCAGTAAGCTTGATTACATCTTAAATGCAAATACTGGAAAAAGAACTGGAAATCAAAGATAAAGGCATATGAAAAGTCAGTTAATAAGGGATCAAGTAGCAGTAGTAGAATCACAATTGGTACTCAAGTTAATATAAACATTGGATCTGTTAAAGCACATAAGTTTGTGAACTACGCGTAAGTTCATTGAAAAGGATGGTATATATCACTGTGGAAAAATCTAACCGAGCGATTTGTACACTATTATTAGCGCCACTACTGCCTCTACTGTTGTTGCCGATGCCAGCTCTGCTGCTGATACCACTGCTGGTTCCGCCAATGCTGGTTCCTCTACTGCCACCTTCACTGCTGCTACTACCGACGAGTTTTCTCTTGTTGTAAGTATTGCATTTCACGCAACAATGTGTATAATTGTTGCTTGTGTTTGGTTAGTATTCGGTTTGTATATTCCCCTTCTTTGGCACCGCTGAGTATTACTTCAACGATGTAAAGAAGAGGAGCAGCAGCATGATGATCAACAACGGCAACAGCACGAATGGGTGCTCTTGAATGGGGTTTCAGTCTCCCAAAAGTTCAATACTATCAAAAAACAACACCTTGCGCATAAAGCAAAAGTTAGGATTGATCTCTGATGTAAGACTACTCGCCCTAAACGATATTACTACATTGATCACATCATGAAGCAACCTATCACCAAATACACCACTACTGCCCAACACACCATGATTATCAATCAAGTAAAATTCTCAAACTTTCGGCCACACATGTCAGAAATTGCCTACAAATGGTTTCATGAAATTGCTGCTAGCCCGCCTGAAGATTGGATTGCTGCCTTGACTCTCTGCTCCAAATACGTCGCTCAAGCCACGTCCATTCGCAGAGATTCAGTATACTAATTTGCTTTTAGCTCCAGCACAAGCTGTGGGCTCCTGGTCCTTGCTGTGAATCAGATCAGACGATTCTTGCTGTTGCTCCAAGTGCAAGTGCAAAATCCATGTGTTGTTGGCGATCATGTTCTGTATCTACAGCTTCTAATGTACTCGCTGCTTCCAAATCAATAGCATGCCTCCTGAAATCCAGTACATAAGTACGCATGGAAACGATGGCCACAGTACAGAGAACCCTCATCCCATGCTTTGTTGTACAACTGGATAGCCAAAATTTGTGTCGTACACAAAACAAAAATCTCGCCAAGCATAAATGCCAAACTCTTGGCTTTGGTTGCCAGCCAACATCAGAGACGACTCTCAATCAACAAATGCAAGATGTTGTAATAAATATAAGCAAATTTTATTTTATGTTCAAGGCTGTTGTTGTGGCAGCGTTTTATGATTTCGGTTTTTTAGTATTGGGCCTTTCATCGCCTACACTGTCAAAGCTTCTCTTGCTGTCACTAGAGTAGAAAGCATCGTCAGTTCATGTAAACAAAAAGAAACATGGTGGCATCACTTACGGCAGTTCCGGTTTCAATGGCGAAGGTCTATAGTCTCGTTGCTGGGGAGCTGGCTGTGGCCAGTTGAATGCATTGCCTCCTCCACCGGCACCTCCATTTGGATTGTGATTGTTGGCAGTGATGGGTGTCGACGAAAAGTTCAATGGACTAGGAAGCTCATTTTGTTGATAAAACTCTGGATAGAATGTGGATGGCGAAGGCAAATTCTGAGCAAATTGCGACGGTAAAGCGGATGGAGGACCTGGCTCAGGTTGTCGATAATAAGGCTGGGACGAAGGAGGAGGGGCAGGCTGCTGAGCATTGCCGGACTCATCCTTTGCCATCTCGTCTTTTACACTAGAGGTTGTCGATGACACTGACGAGACGCTCAGTTGATGTCGATGCTTTGTTGGATTGGGCGAATCGTTTGGACCATTATCTGGAATCTGAACTCGTAGCTTGGGTGGTTTTTTACCTGCACTGACAGTGCTATGTGTCGACATGGCTGGACTAGCAGGAGGACCCAGATTTGGAGAAGACACTGTGCTCAAGTTGGAGCCATATTGTAAAGAAGCCTGTCTACTATGCTGTGCTGATGGCTGAGGACTGACAGAATACTGTTGATGGCGTTGTGCTTGTGGTGGTTGGTATTGCTGAGGATGATGCTGTTGTTGTTGTTGTTGCTGCGGTGCTTGAGGATGGTATTGCTGCGTTTGATGTTGAGGAGGTAGAATAGCATAAGAAGAAGAAGGTGGCATATGGGGTAAAGGATGGCCCTGTTGTGGATGAGGATGTTGAGGGTGATGATGATGAGGAGGTTGCTGATGAGCTCCACCACCGCCAAACATATACATAGGTTGTTGCTGTTGTTGAGGAGGCATATTATACATGTCGTAACCCACTTGCTGTGGTTGCGGTTGAGGCTGTGCTTGAGGATGGCCGTAACGCATTTGCTGCTGCTGCTGCTGTTGCTGCTGCTGCTGTTGAGAATAGTACATTTGTTGATTCATTTGTGGTTGTGGAGGCGTCTGTTGCTGCTGTGGGTGATGTTGAGAGTACATGATGGCTGATTTATGGTTTGCTTGGGTTGGCACAGTGACAGTCGACATGCTCTTTTTGCTGTGGTTCATCATCATCATTTGATCCATGTTATCATCATCTCCACCTTGTGCACTGGCACTGCCCCCGACAGAACTGGTATTGTGATTTGATCCACCACCGCCAATTTCATCATCTTCTTCTTCCTTTATTAACTCGTCTTGATCGGATGAATTTATGAAATCTTGGTTTGATTTGCTTTCATGAGGTTCATTATACTAGGGATAAAAAAAAACACGTCAGTAACATTTTCACTTGGATGCAAATCAAGGGCACTGCTCTTACTTCGGTGTACTTCATCAAAATTTTATCGATATCCGTGCTGGCGTATTGCACGAGTTTTCCATTGTTGTTGAATATGATCAAGGCAATCTCGCAATCGCATAGAACGCTCAATTCGTAAGCCTTCTTCATCAATCCGTGCTTTCTCTTGAGAAACGTAACCTTTTGATACAAATGGTTTTAGTGTACTCGTGGTAAATGATGCAGTAGTTTACATTTTTACCTGGCGGTTACGATCATCTTTGATAGGTTGGATCTTGATTTTCTTGCGACCCATACTTGAATAAATTAAGACTTAGAAAAAAGGTATTTTAATGGTTGCTATGGTAACCAAAGGTGATAAAAAAAGATTTTAAAAAATTATTTATAACACGCTACAAGGTTGTCGTGGTGATAAAAGATATAAATATACTTTTTTTTATAGACTTATTTTGGCCTTCTCCGAGTATAACAATCAAGAGAAGCAAAAGAAAGTGAGTGTGTGTGTGTGGAGAGTGAGAGAGTGAGAGAGAAGAAGGGAAAAAAAGAAAGAAAGAGGAGAAGGGGGGAAAAAGGAAAAAGAGATCTAACAAAATTATTTCTAAAAAAAAAGAGGGAGGGGGGGATTTATTATGTGAAGGGGTAAAATAGGCTGAAAGGCAAAACGAGCAAAAGGGGATTTGAAATCATCCAGAAGTAGTATGAGAGGATAAACAGTTATTTATAGTATGGATTCTTAACCCAGGGTAGAGCGCTTACCAACGCCTTTATCGCCTTCACCATTTGGAAGCTCGCCGGTTCGGCCAGTAACGAATTCATTGTAAATCAATCCTAATCGATGTGCTTCTTCCGCGGTAATCGATGGTCTTGTGGATTTAAGCGATTTCTCGAGATAGCTGCGAGTGATTTTGGCTTCATTTGTGTGCTCAGATGGCATGTTGTTTTCTTTGGCATCTGACGCATCCTTCAATGCGGACGAGGATGACAATTTGCCCTTTTTAATCATGGCCAACTATCAAAAAGGCATCAACTCGAGAAACAAGCCGCCACACGTACACACACTTACTCGCTGCGAGATTTGCCCCTTCTCGGCCAATGTCAAGGGCACCTTTTTGGTCTGATTCATCACGAAATCACTCTTATCACTGCTGGCCTTGTTTGCCGACTTGGTATTCTGCGCCTCCTTGAAGGTATCCATATCAATGGCACCGTGGATCGCTTCCAGATGTGCGTTATACAAGAAGCCCTGGAGATCAGCACCCGAGAAGCCTTCCGTCTTTTTAGCATACACCTTCAAGTCGACATCTGCCGCCAATTGCATCTTGGAAGCAAGCGCTTCGAGAATCTGGTGGGGCAGGAAATGAGCCAACTGCACATGCCATTGCCGTCTTTGAGCTTACCTCCAGTCTCTCGTCAAATGTTGGCATGCCACACAATAATGCTTTGTCAAGTCGACCTGGGCGGAGTAGAGCTGGATCAATTAAATCAGGGCGACTAAAATAAAGGGAGCTTCAATATGATGTGCATGCATATATGTCACCAAGCACAAACCTTGTTGCTGCCAGCACATAGACACCATCTAAACCTTCTGCACCATCCATTTGTGTCAGCATTTGATTGACTACACGATCCGTTACACCAGTGCTATCGTGTCCTCTGGATTTGTCAATGGAGAACGAGGTAAATATGCTAAGCTGAAAATCGAGGCAAATCTGTGCTGTGCTGCTTACCTGCGAGGCGCAATCGAATCAAATTCGTCGAAAAAGAGGACACAGGGCTTGGCTGCTTGTGCTCTTTCAAACAAATCACGCACAGACTTTTCACTAGCACCAATGTACTTGTTGAGAATCTCAGGACCCTTGACACTAATAAAGTTTAAGCCACATTCTTTGGCTACTGCTGATGCCAATAGGGTTTTGCCGCAGCCCGGATAGCCATACAAGAGTAAGCTGCAAAAAAATAAATAGGGTCAGACAGTGTCGTACTCGCTAGATTGAAGGGGCCACAC
This sequence comes from Mucor lusitanicus, assembly GCA_010203745.1. Lineage (NCBI taxonomy): Eukaryota > Fungi > Mucoromycota > Mucoromycetes > Mucorales > Mucoraceae > Mucor > Mucor lusitanicus. The sequence continues at coordinate 1,958,065 of JAAECE010000008.1, read as the reverse complement.
GCTTACCCTGATCTTAGTCGAAGAGGACATTGGGCAAACACAGCTGCATATTTGGTGGGCCATTCCAACGTCTCCAGCAACGCCTTTCTCGTTTCATTGAGGCCTAAAGCATGGTGAGCCATTGTTCGCGTGTCACCAAAAGAAGGGGGTTGATTTCACTTACCTCCAATGTCGGACCAGTTCACGCCTGAGCTTTGAAGTTTAACACCACGAAGCGAGGTTGGCACGAACCCTTCGCGTGCCTTGGTAAAGTCGGCCTGCGTCAATCGCAATTCCTGCTTGCTGGCTGCATCTTCAATCTCGCCTTGCTTAATGTCATCCAGCTTCTTTTTGATGCTACGCACGGCACCTTCGTGTACGGTTCTTTCAATAAAGGCCTTGATGTCCGCTGCTAAAAATCCCTCAGTTTCTGATGCAACTGAAACCAGATCAATGTGTGGAAGACTCTCGGTCAGCACGCTGGGTCCATGAGACATGATGGCTTGCATAATCTAATGATAAAAAAAAATCAGCTTGCATGCTTCACAAGGATACACTCTCGAAGGCACATTTACCAATTTACGCTCATCCCGGTTGGGTGGCTGCAGATGCTTCAGTTCGCTAAAGATGTGGTGCGTGATCAGAGCAGGATGCAGTGATTGCTGTTGCTGAGCCGTGGCCATCATCATAATGGGGTGTCGTTGACAGGCAATCTGGGCCATGCTGACAAAGAGCTCGGCCAGATGGCGACTGCGAGTCGAGTCTGCGTGCTCCACCTCGGCAGGAATGAGTCGATCCAAGTCGTCGAAAAAGATCAGCGAGGGTCCGTGCCAGGCTGCTTCGTCAAACCATTTTTGCAGCATTTCCTTAAACACAGGGATGCGCTCGTCAGCGATTTCCGAGCAATTGATTTCCATGGTGTAGATCCACGATGACCGCACACGGTTGAGGATGGTCTTGACAACGCTGGTCTTGCCAGATCCGTGCGTGCCAGTGACAAGCACACCGCCTGATCCAGGCACGCTCAAAGTGTCCTTCAAATCACGCTCAGACAGGTTGGCCAGTGTGTACTGCTGAATCTTTTGTAGCACCTTATCCACACCGCCCAACACAATATCGGTGGAAGCCTTGTCCTTCTTGTCGGTTGCAGTTGGCTGTTTCTGGATGTCTTGTGCAAATTCAATTGGGATGGTTTGCGTGTTGTTGGTCACAATGTACTGCTCTGTATCTGGAGGTGCTTGGCTGCTACTATTGCCAAACAATCCCTTCTTGGCTCCCAGTTGCACAAGGAACTGCTCTTGCTTGTCGTCCGCCTTGAGATTCAGCAGCATGCCTTGACTCAGCGTGAATTCGCCCTGTTGCAGAGAAAGCCATTCCTGCAGTGCTTTTGTCGTCTCGTTCTCCAATGCCACTTTCTGCTGCGCTTGTTGTTGAGCACTCTCAAGACCCAATTTGATGGTGGATGATGCTGCTGCTGTGGGTGTCACGTATCGTCTTAAAATCAAAGATCCAACTGTATTCTTTTTGATGCCAATGGTGGATACCCTGCGGTTCAGCATGAGATACGGCGTGCCAAATGCGTCACCCTCCACACTGTCTTACTTACTTGACCATGTCGAAATCCTTGATGTCCAGTGTATCTTTAAGCACAGATCCAACCACAATGTGTCGCAAAGGCACCTCCTTGGTCACTATGACATTGGCAAACACAGCTTTTGCGACTGGCACTTCTTCCGTCTCCTGGGCTGGCTGATCCTCGTCTCTCTTCTTGCTTGCATTGGACATGAATGCAGGCACAAGCTTGGTGAGTCGCACCCGTTTGCACTGGGGACCCAATGTTGCCATGGAATCAGGGTGGATCTTGACAGACAGAGCATCGACCTGCACTGCTGAACATGTACGCAGACCAACGGAAGGCTGCACCTTTTTGGGCTGTGGTTGAGATTGCAAATCAGACACCTCTTCAACTGCTGCTGTCGCTTGTCGGCGCACTTTGGGTGCAACAATCACTTCGGATTGGTTGGTCAGCTTGAGAAACTCCTGCTTGGGATCCAGTTCAGCAACAGCAAGTCGTACCAGTGTTTTACCATGGATCCAAACACACATGATTTGATTTGCATACACGACTCGAATTTGGCTCAACAGATTCTCTTCTACATAGCCAGCATGTAGTTCCTGTTGACTAGTGTCAGCACGACCATATCTCCCCCTCGTTTAGCGTGTATTTACCAAAATCTCCCAATCGTCCTCTGTCAAAGGCTCTACATGAACAGTGGCACACACAGGCACATTTCTGCAAAATTCGACATTGACCTAGCCCCTATATGTTGAGTTGATTGATACAACACACCGTTTATTGTATATACCTTTTGTCCGTCTTGCAATCCAACTGCCATACCCCATTGAGGGTCCATTTCCAACACATCAAGCTTTCCGTTGGCGCCATGGATGAAGACAGAATTAGGCTGTAAAGGCTTGGATGCTTCGCCCGACCAACCACAGTATATCTTCTTTGCTGGTGACTTGTCTGTACTGTTGTTTGGGGCGCTTACCACCTCCAAAATGACGTTTTGAGGCAACTAACAATGCTGCATAAGTTGACCATTTGCTGCTGTTTCTCGTGTATATGGCTCACCTTTTTCTGATCCAATAAAGCATTCACCCATTTGCCTGGCAGGTTGATAAGGCAGGACCTGATGGGTGTAAACTGTACAATGAGTGGTTTGGGCATCTTTCTGCTAGTTCTGGTGGTAGTGGGTGGGTAAAGAGAAAAGAAAAAGCGTAAGAAAAAAAAAAGACGCTTTCCATCTCGGGGCCCCTTTTTGATGTGCGCTGATTTAAAGCACAGGAATCGTGTTTAGTCATTTAAAATATCCTCCAATATAAAGGATGGTATATTTTTCACACGCATAATCAGGAACTTCCATGATAGGTACATAAAAAAGCTTACATGAAGAAATAGCAGACATCCATGACAATGCTAGGTGAAATGCCTATTCTTAAGTAGGCCCTGGTAGCATCATGCACAAGCAACAAATGGCTCAAGGAAGAAAGTATCCAATTAGGCTGCTGGAGTGACCAAGCGAGATGCTTCATTTGACGCCCATCACAGAGAGAAACTCGCTCACATTGATTCCATGCAAATACCTCATAGTCTCTAAATCAACCATCGCACATGTGCTATGCAACAATAGATCAAGGAATCTGTCCCAATTACAACAACTTACTACATGGCAAGTAATAAAGCCTTGCAGCTCGACAGCAACACCTTTACAAGGATACAGGAAAAGGGCTTGTACGAATGCGATACCCATAAAGGTCATAGAATGACAGAAGAATTTTGGCTATTGACGCTCTTTTTCGGTACTCGCAACAGACATTGCGTTGAGATTCTCGACATTGGCCTCTTGTTCAAACTTGAACATCCGGTATTGCAATTTGCGATGCTTGCTCACCACTTATGTGTAAATGTCTTCATCTTGTTCTTACAACCTTTGCCAACAGTTTTTTTACGAGTTTATCTCTAATAAAGATCCACAGCTTTGAATATCCAGTTTTTAAGCTATCTGCTCTTGAAGTCTCAAGTCAAATCACAACAACTAATGTGGTTTGGTGTCTTTGAAGACCTCTATCTTCTTCCTCACTATACAAATGTTCACTTTGTGCTAAAAATTAAAATGTTTCTCAATCAAATCATCGAAAATGGCGGCAGTTCTACATGTCAAGATGTTAGTTTTAGCCACATTTCCTTAAGCGGAAGAAAAATTCCAAACTCCGTTTCCATTTTCGGGTTCCTATTTGGAACCCCGCTTTTGTGCTGATTCCGAATCTGCAAACCATTTTTTTGTAAGTAGCATATAACTAGAGAAACAAGAGATTTGTAAAAATTTTGAGATGTTAGCCTATGCCACTAGTAAAAGTGTTTGGATTTGATATAAAAGCCCAAGATTTATAGCCAAATCGATAGGGGTGCACGTTTTTGACTAGTATGCGTTTACTCTAGGGTTGTAATAGATGATTTGGATGAGTAATGATGAAAAAAGGTGCACATGCGTGATTTTTGAAGGGCTCTACACTCGAATTTTACTAAGTGAATGCAAGTAGCGTAGAGCTTAACTATTGTTTGCCATTCGATTCTCTATTGGATGGTATAGATGTCATATGAAAGTTTTGAAACCCACTGCTTGAGGGACACGAAATTTCATATTTTGAGTGGATTCATGAAGGGAATGCACATCTGGTACTTTAGACTGCCATATCATGGTAGATCTAGTGTGCAGCTGTCGAATCGCCTTTGTTTCATGTCAATTGGATGATTTTTGGTAGAGAAATCGTCAAAAAGGTGTTCATGGAAAATCACTGGATTTGGACCAAAATCTGCCTGTCATAACAAGGGAAAAAATTGGGTGGTATTTTCAAAACACGACAAAAAATTTGATTTCTCAAGCTAGAGTCATGCTAGAGTTTCAAGTCAGGGCTCATTCGAAAGGTGATTTTTTGCTCTACACTATGAATGCAATTAAAGGTACAGTTTAGATGACAGAAATTTGTTAATTCTTGAAAAACCTTCAAAACTACACCATCAAAAATCACCTGTATAATGCAGGCCAAGACCCTTGATATTGGTACCATTGAATTTTCCTTTTAATTCTGTACAAGAAACATATAAGGCTAAAGGGGTGTTTACTATCAACAATCATCCAATTTTGAGATTCATGGATTTTAGAATCCATTTGAGGATCAATTGTAAACTCACATTTTTCAAGGACCGCTCAGTTCCCACTATGAAGCGTTGCATCTACTGTCGTAGTAAATGCAGGTTATATTCATCGTTTGGTTGCTTTTAAGATTTGGATGATCAGATTCCTAAGCTTAGCTTGATATCTATTTAAAAATTGCTTCAATAATCTATGCTGCTCTGATCTGTGGGCATCGCAATCATGTTATCAATAAGCCACGCTACCAATTATAAGACATGCAAAAGCAAATTGTTCTTTGTTACTATTATCTCTATCTAGTATTTTACTGTTCTAGAGCTAAATAATTTTGTACGAGCACTCAACATGATATTAAGCAGATGTTTCTACAAAGCATGTAAAGCATTCTGGAGGAGCTCAAGAAAGTGTTACAGACATGTACGTTGTTTTCTTCTATAGCGGTTTCGAACAGCAGACATCTATTGAGTTATGCAAATGTCACCAAACCATGCCTTGTAGAGCGACAGTCAAGCGCAGAATTCATTCTGTCAATACATAATTCAAAGCTACAAAGTAAGCTTCAGACTAGACTACACTCGATGATTCAGATGTAATGAATTAATCATCTAGACACCTCACCATAACCATTGAGAGAGCTTCTACCACGACCAATTATAACTCGAATGTAACTAGACTTCGTTATAATTTGCATATACATATTACAGTAGTAATACACAATTTAGATGCTTGATTTTGTATATACACTTTTATTGTCGATTCAGAGGCAAAGAGTTGCGAAAGAGCCAAGTTTGCAATTGCAAGTCGTGTATGGACAGGCTTGTTCCTATGATAAAATCAAGTTGAAATGTAAGATTTCAGGATATTTCAATAGATATATGAGCTTGCCAGCAGATCTCAACACCAAATACCAACGCTTCTTTGAAATGGCACTACTATTACTCCTTTTATCAGCAGTTTATTTGAACAGTATGCATATGATATGAGCAAGAAGATCTCAGTTCGACACACTACTATAAGAATGATCCAAGCACATGGTAGTCTTTCTTGATCAATGCTGTAGATTCATCAAATGATATATGTCAGAAAAAAAAGACTCTGTACATATAACAAACATGTGAGCGTGGATGCACATTCAGCAGCAAATTAACAGCAGACCATGTTGCGGGCATACTCTCAATGTCACTCAAGCTTTGTTGTAGAGGGCAGTCAAAATCTGGTTTATAACATGATGGCAGCAATTGAAATAGCGTGCAGCGAGCTTTTTTATACGCAATGATGGTCACCAAGCATGTTTAAGCAGGTATTCCATCCTACATCGACACTATGAATGCTATGCTGTTATCAGCACTGATGTCTGACATGGCCATGATTTGATGGGCAGACTGAGAATCTGGCTGGAGATCAACATTGGATGGCGTGCCGCGCGTGTGTCTTTAAATATGTGGAAATAAACATAAAAAGAAATAAAAAATATGTGTATGGAGCCACAACCCCGACTCTTTCTTTTTAACAACATTTGCTTAGTACACACATCTTGGTTAAAAAAGGTAAAAAGGGAAAAAAAAAGCATAGATGGATAAAGAATGAACACACATTTCTCAACGCATGAACCATCATCAGGACAGTGTCAAGATGAGTGACGTTACGATCCACGAAAGCAACCTCTGCTTTGTTGCTCCCATTTTGCACCAGCAACAACTACAACACCAACAGCAACAACAGCACTTACAGCAACAGCAGCAGTTGCAGCAGGCACAGCAGCAAGTACAGCAGGTGCAATCCATGCCACAGCACTTGCAACTGCACCAACAGTCAGAGCAGCAGCACCTAGCACCATCGCCAAGAACAACAGCAACACCACCCCAGCAAGACAGACTCTATTTTGAGACGCTGGAGGAAGCCGAGGCCCATTTCAGACAAGTGAACAAAGAGAGAGGCCATTTCCTGGTCAAGCGATCCTCTCAGCTCAAGCAGGAGAAGGGCAAAATGTTCCTGTTGCTTGAATGCAAATTTGGCGGTGTCTTTCGACCTACCAAGAAGAAGAGTGTGAGTAATCCCAGAGACGCAAGATCAGCCAAGGTGAATTGCAAATACGCAGTTCGCATCACGGAAAAGGACGCTCAGTGGGTGGTGAAGCCCTCCAAGTTTGAACACTCATGTGAGCCCAAACGAGGCGTTGACATTTACAGTCTTCCTGAAAACCGGCAGTTTGATGAGGTGCAGACAAACATCTTTAATGTCATGTATGACACGAATGCTTCCAATCGCGCCATTGCAAATGCGTTATCTACAACTGGTAAGCTCGTGTTTCCTAGGGATATCAAGAACAAGAGAGCTCGCATCAAGCAGACAACATCAAATCCCATCTAATCGACATCTAGTATATATACATGTATTTACTGTATATTACTCTTTCCTTCTTCTCCTTTCCTCACCTCCCCCTTACTTTTCCCCCCTTAAAGTCATGCGCATTTTATGAAATGTTAATAAAGTCTTCAATCTAACACAAATATACATCACATTGAGGCACAAGCTGATCTTTCGGGCGCTAGTGGCATTTGGAATATCTATTACTCTGTCTACCAAGGATCGTCCTTCTTGTCTCGAGTTTCAGCCATCCCAACTTGATCCAAGATTGTACCGATGAGCGAAAGCTTTTTCAATTACATGAAGATACTTACATTTATTGACAGCATCATACCGTAAGCCTTCAGTGCTCTGAAGGATCCCTTGGGAGATGTTTGCGGTTTGCTCAAGAAGACCAATGCCGCCATGTACAGTATCATCACCGTTCTACTAATTGTCATGAAGCAAGAACAACACTGGCTTCGTGTATGCGCAAAGTTGCTCCTTCCATATATCTACTGCACAAGTTTAATTAAACCACACTCTATTCAAATTGTATAGCACTACGGATTCAAACAAGCTATCAAATACCATTATCCATCAAGTGTGAGGGTTTTAGCACATGAAATTGATCATACTCGTAGGCTATAGTACATTTCACCTACAACAAATAGCTACAATAACGTCTTGTCATTACTCCTGGCAGCGCATTTTGAATAATATAACATCAGATTACTATCTACGCTTGAGTATAAAGTCTTAGAGTAGCAGTTTACTGATGTGCATGATCGAGAGATTGATATATTATTGTACTCTATCACTCAGGATGAGATGTATATACGCTGAAGGATGAAGGCCATTGGATTGATCAGCAGTAAATCTCGCTTGTTCGGCTCCACAGATCATAAAACGCTCTACTACTATAATATATCACTATGATTATAGCAACTCTATTACTCCACACCAAGGGATCCTGACATCTATTACTACATCCGCTATGGAATACGCACTAGATGACATCCATGCTGGCTCATTAAGCTCAGTAATGAAATTCATGTATGCAGGGCCTACATTGTCAGATACTTGCACAAATGTGCCAAACATGAGTCATTCATGCACATGATCCCCTATGACTATTACTACCATATACTGCGGTCAGGGCAGTAGTACTAGTGTTCATCATTCGAATGGGCAACCAAATGTCGGTGGCTTATATGCTCCTCCTTAATAGCATCCAATCTTTCAAATTCTCACTCATGGCAATTCATGTGGTGATAGATCTGGAGGCATCACCACTCTAGACACAGCCGGATGTATGCCTCATGCTTCAGCATACTGATCTATAGCCATGCTGGCATGTTCAAACGACATGTATACCATCCAATGCCAAAAGTGACGTAGACTCAATCATTGCACAGCACAACACACCACATACACACGCGCGCAACTGCAATTTTTTTTTTGTTTTAAAATACAATTTTTTCTATATCTCTCTCTCTTTCTCTCTTTTTTCATACACTACAAACATGTCGGATAACGAGAAAGAACCCGTCAAGGATCAATTTGACGACGAAGAGGTAAGCACTAGCAGCATGCGCTCTCTTTTTTGTCCAGTCGAAAATCTCACCAGTGCGTTTCTCCATCATCTCAGGTTGACTTTTCCAAATTGAAAAAGAAGAAGAAGTCCAAGAAGAAGGTCGATTTCGAGGCAGATGTTGAAACCGCTGAAGCACCTGCTCAAGAAGAAGAACAGGCACCTGTTGATGCTGAACAAAATGGTTAGATTTCTCTTGTAGAATTACACGCGTGGAATTGTATCTAATCTAAACACGATGCGATAGAACAAGCTGAAGAGGATCCTGAGGCCATGTTTGCTGACTTGAAAAAGAAGAAGAAGAAGAAGTCCAAGCCTATTGAAGAGGTAACGCATGCTGGCTGACACAATGTAGATGAGTAGGGGGGCTGACATGTCGATCATGATAGGATGCTCCCGAAGGCGAAGCTTCTCCTGCTGCCAACGACGAAGATTTGGACTTTGGAGGCTTGAAGAAAAAGAAGAAGAAGAAGAAGTCCATGGCTCAATTCGAGGCTGATTTGGCTGACGAGAATGCCGATGAGGATGATGCCACTGAAGAAAAGGCCAGCGGAAAGGCAGACGGCGAAGAGGCATGGTTAAAGAGTGACAGAGACTACTCTTATGACGAAGTAAGCGGGATACTGTGTATAGAAATCAGGACGTGTGCTGACAGTGTGTGTGTCTTAGCTTCTCGACCGTGTGTTCAACATTTTGAAGCAAAACAACCCCGAATTAGCCGGTGAAAAGAAGAAATACACCATTGTCCCTCCTTCCATCCACCGTGAAGGCAACAAAAAGACCATTTTCGCCAATGTCACCGAGATTAGTAAGCGTCTTCATCGTCCCGCCGAGCATGTCATCCAGTTTTTGTTTGCTGAATTGGGTACAACTGGTTCCATTGACGGTGGCCAACGCTTGATCATCAAGGGTCGTTTCCAACAAAAGCAGATTGAGAACGTTCTGCGTCGCTACATTGTCGAATACGTCACCTGTAAGACTTGTAAATCACCCAACACCATCATGACCAAGGACAACAGACTGTACTTTGTTACTTGTGAACACTGTGGCTCTACTCGTTCTGTATCTGCCATCAAGACTGGTTTCAAGGCACAAACCAAAGAAGATAGACGTGCGCTCAGAGCTTAAGAGTTTGTTTTATATTTTGTTAAATAATAAAAAAGATGAAAAACATGTAAAAGATCACTTTTTCGGTGCTAAATCCTGCTGACTGAGCGATTTCTTGGGTGTCCAGGACCTGCCATCATCATCGTTGCCATCGTCAATCAGTGCTTGTCGAGCTTTGGTCTTCTTTTTCTTTCTGACTATTTTGGGTATTGTGGTGCTGGTGGAGGAAGTGGTAGCAGAGGGAATGACGGGCGAAGGCATGGCTGTGGAAGGAGGAGATGACGATGATGGCGTCGCTGGCGATGGTATCAATGTAGGCGTGGATGTGCTGGTTTTGGCTGCAATGCTCTGATCCTTCTCTCTTTCCAGTTTGCGGATATCGTCAATTTCAGACAAATATTTCATCTTGAGCTGCTGCAATTTGCCTGCTCGATCCTTGAGTTGCTTTGATCGTCCTGTCAGCATGGACATGGTTGCCTTGAGAGACATGAGCTTGGTGTTGTATATGGCTACTTTGTCCATCTAGTGTAAGGTAGAGATGAGCTGCGTTTCTGTGCCATGCATACTCTTGCCACTCACATTGGATTTAATGCCACTCAATTCTTCATCGGATATCATGCTTTCTTGAGCCTTCAATATGACCTCAAAGAGATTTTGTTGCGCTTGACTAGACACGGTTAGTATGCTTTACTATGACACGGTATGTCTTCATCTTACGCTATCCCTTTCAAGTCATCCTCCAGCGTTGAAATGGTTGATATAATGTCAGTTGCAAGTTGAAGACTCGCCATGCTCAAGTGAAAAAGGTGTTGAAAATACAAAAAGATTTAGCTCGACAGCCTATTTAAAGGGCCGTTGAATATTTTTGCCATGTTGATCAGCAAGGCCGAGATGTTGTGTGAATAATACAGACATAAGCATGACAGAGATAGCGTGTAAGCATGACATAGCAAGGTATACAACAGCTCATCTTGTAGACAAGCCAGGAGGGGTTTATTGCATATACATGTATATATTGCTTGAAGCACGGGGGGGGGGGTATCATGGTTCATTCTGACATCCTGTCATCCGTGGTGAGGCTGTCATCTGACTGTTGCTGTTGAAGACGATCTTCATACATTTGCTCGATCTGCATTACGTTTAGATAGTCTTTGAGATGCTGCACGCCTACACCGCTATACACACAGAATGCATTTCGCTGTAGGTCGGTGAAATCCTTGGGAGGCGACCTACAAAACTGCTGCAAATCCTCCCTCATAAACGACGGCACATGTGTCAGGCTCAGGTGGTTCAATCTCTGACACTTGTTTAGCAGTTCGGTGATGGCCTGCACACTGAGACGAGAGCAAAAGCTCAGATGAATGCGCTCAATGCTGTTGGTGATGCGGGCATGATTGGCCAGTGACTGGATGGCTGCGTCTGTGATGCGGCTGCATTTGACGAGTCCAATGCGCTTTAGTTTGGGTAGATGCTTGGCTAGTTCGGCAATGGAGGCGTCTGTGATATTGATGCAAGACGCCATGTCTAAATAGCGAAGGCGCAGACACACGAGAGCGAGGCGTTGAATCGAAGCGTCTGTAATGTTGGAGCAATGGCCCAGGTGTAGAAAGTGCAGGTAGCGGCCTAGCTTGCTGATTGCCAACACACCGTGATCTGTGATCTGTGAGCATTTGTTGAGCACCAGACTTTTTATTTTCGGCGCTGCTTGTACCAGTATGTCGATGGAAACGTCAGATATCAGAGTGATGCCAGTCAAGTCCACGAGCCGCAGTTGCTGATAGTATGGCTGCTGGTGTAGCAGCGACGGGCTTGTGAATGCCGTGTCGTCAATCTGTATACGGGTGTTGTCTGCGTGGCTCAGTCGCAGCTCCCTCAGCTCTCGGTTCTTGTTGAAAATCGACAGCAATGTCTGGTTGCTAATGTTGCAGTTCATAAAGTCGACTTCAATCAGCCTCGGACAGTGCATGGAGAGTGCAATGGCTGCTTGGTCAGACACATGCGAGCAATTGTTGAGTTTGATCTACGGCTATAAGTTAATAGACAGTGTCCTCTGCAGCGACCTCTACCGTGTACTAGTTACGTACTCTCTTCATGTGGGTGCACTGTGCCGCCAGCAGCGAGACGCTGGCATCTGTAATGCTGTGGTGGAATCGGCTCATGCTCAGGTTGAAGCCCTGGAGCTGAGGACAGGATGCAGCTGCTTCCTTGACGGTGGCATCGGTGATTTGATACACATCGCTGAGGTCGAGTGAGACGAGCTTGGGCCCAATCTCATGGATGAGGGTGCATAATCCAATGTCAGTCAGCTTGGAGCAGCCAGCCAAGGTGAGTCGCTCCAGGCGTTTGCAGGATCGCAGCGTCATGACATGCAGATCCTCAATCAGAATGGAGAGGGGCGACAGGTTGATGCGGCGTACAAAGGAGGCGTAGGGAAATGTCGTCTGCTGGGTTGCCTGAATGATGGTGAAGAAGGTGGTCCATGCACTGGAAGACGTCGGTAGCGTGGGCTTGTACCATAGGATTTCCAAGGCCAGACAGCTCCAGCGCTTGCAGACTAGAGCGCAGTTGATCAAGTCGCCTGTTGATTCGCACTTGCGAAACACATCCTGCAGTATTTCTGACGGTATCGTGTTCATCATTGCTGAGAAGAATAGAGGAAAGAAAAAGGGAGAAAAAGACGAAATGGAGAATAATTTAATTTATACATGATCTTTTGCAGTAGCTAAATGTGACCACGCTCTAAGTTTATATGGACCACAGTTTGATGCTATTGTCGCTGCCACCACTCGCCAGGACATCGTTGCGGAATCGAATCGAGTTGACGTGCTGCTTGTGGCCCACAAGCGCGCTGTGCTGGAACGAGGTGCGATTGTACACCTATGTGAAAAGCGGGGTCATTAGATACAATCCAACATCATGCCGCCCCAACCCGCCAGCACACTTACATCAATGGTGTTGCTTGTCCCTGAGCTGATAATCTTGCTGGCGTCAAACTGCAGACTGGACACAGGCGTGGTGTAGGTCAGCGTGTCGAACACGGAGCCTGTGCGCAGATCCCAGATGCGAATCGTCTTGTCCAGACTGCCGCTCACCAGATGCACTTGGTCAAACTGCAGACAGGTGATAGGCGCACTATGGCCGGGTAGCGTGCGGTGTGCCTGGCCCGTTCTCACTAGAATGTCCCTGTCAGCCATATTCATACCAACAAGGGCTCTCTTACTTACAATCCCACATGCGAATCTTGCCATCCGACGTACCACTGGCCAAGGCAAAGTCCCAAAACTGCAGTGCGCCCACAAAATCATGCGCCGCGTAGCCGTAGTTCATGGCCGTGTCCAGCCAGGAATCGACAATGCCCCCTCCGTTTTTGCTTGCCCACATAACATCCAGCGTCAGAACGCACTGCTGTGTCTCCAGATCCCACTGTCGGATCGTCTTGTCGTTGGACCCAGACACGACACTGGACTGGTTGGCATCCAGCGCGGTGATCTCGCCCTGGTGTCCCTCCAAGGTGAACGTCTCGTTGACAATGCCGCCGTCAATGGCTGTCAGGCTGGGTGAGCTGGGCGTCGAGGAGAAGACTGAGCTGCCCGAGAACGACGGCGGAATCAGCGACAGGTCCCATTGCTTGATGGTGTGGTCGTCGGCGCCTGTCAAGAGGCGGGCTTCGTTCAGATCAAGACACCTCACCACGCCCGTGTGGCCCTCCAAGTTGCCAAGACAACGGTTGCGGTACAAATCCCAGGCCTTGACGGTGCCGTCCATGGAGGACGATACCAGCATTCCCTTGGGATGGTTAAAGTCCAAGCACACCACATCGTCCGTGTGTCCCTCCAATGTCTTGAAACAGGTGCCTGACTCGATGTCCTCGTCGTCGTCGGAATCTGATTCATTGCCTCTGTCAGATTTGGATGCTCTGCCACTGATGCTACCGCCCTCCTCAATGTCCATGATGGCATCGTTCAAATCGTCGACTAGTAACGTGTTAATATCCAAGCAACAAGTGCCACCTGTGCTTCCACACACACACACTTACTTATCAATTGTAGCTGAATGTCCTTTTCCTCCAATTTCTCCCACTTTTGCTCCAATGTCTGTCGCTTGCTCAAGAGCTCGTTGATCTGTAGATTGATTTGGTCGATTTCGTTTGCTGTGGATGACTGCATGACTATATGAGTTGCTTGCAAACACATCCAAAATTGTAGACTTACCTTTTGCATGCTGATTTTATCGCAATCCCTCACCCGCTTCTCCCTCTCGCTGATGATTTGCGTCAGTGATCTCGGCAAATCTACATAGCAACCGTCAATGGAGTCAGACAAGGTAGCCTTTCAACAATGTCTACACACGTACCTTTGCTGTGTCTATGTGGCTTTGCATCTGTGGGCTGCTGCTGCTGCTGCTGCTTCTTTTTTTTGGCTCGATTTCTCTTGGGAGATCTGCTTGCTTTGGCCAGCGAAGGATAGGCAGACGCAAATCCCTGGAATAACGACACTGGATTATTGGTTTCGGGTATATCAGCCTGCAAAAGCACAGCGCTGGACGGCCAGGCATACATTTTGCCGTGCAACACAAGATCACGCGGTGCTGCCAATGCGTTGGTAGAGTTTGGTGTTTGCTGGCGTTGCTGCTGCTGTTGCATAAGTTGCAGTGCTTTCACCATGGACTCGGACCTGTAAACTGGATGTGCTGCCAATGGACTAAACATGACTGTCGAGAGCGATTCGAGTTGTGTCAAGGAGGATGTCCACTCTGTAGAAGGCGTCAGCCATGCTCTTGCTGAATGCACGACGCTATTCGCCTTGTCCTTGGCTGCAGCAACCACTGCCGTGTAATTCATGGAGGCGCTTGTATCACTGCTGGTGTTGACAGTGATGGTACTGCGCTCTGATCTCTTTCTCACAATGGGTGGTGGCTTGTTTTCTGTTGGCATAATGAGTGTCTTTCCTCTTTGAATGGAAAGAGGTATATAGAATGAGCAAAAGAGAGAAAGGAAAGAGAGAGAAGAGTGGGAAGAAAATGGGGTATTGAAATTTCAAATTAATTGCAGTGAATTTGAGTTCTTTCACTCTCTCGCTCTCTCCTCCGCTGCTACTGTCTATTTGGAGTTCCCCTCTTCCTCTCAAGTGACGTCAGCTGAACATCGTATTGTAACCATGGTTACTCGAAATGTAGCCAAAGAAGACATACATCATGTCTTTTTCACCTATTCCAAGCACTGCCTTGACGATTTGGCTCAAGGTGTACACTGCATTTCATCCTCAAATCCGAGAAATTTAGCATCAAAAGGTGCGTCAATCCATCTCGATTATGTCGCCGAACCCCGTAGTACACATGAATCATAGTTTCGTAAAGCAAGACATCATTCTTCCAACGGCCGACATAAACACCATAAATTGCATATATGTCTAATATGACAGCGAAAGTTTTCAGCGGTATCCTTTGACAACATGATGGTCAACAAGATCGAATGACCGGGTCAAATATCCAAACTCTATACATATACTGACATGCTTTAATCTTTCCAATGTGAATATGTCGAAAAAAGAGTGTTCAGGATTAGCAAACGCTCCCATGAGGCAAACAATAGTTCGAATTCGAAAGACTTGTACATGATATCAAATGTTTGTTCTATGCAAAATGGAAACAGATCAAACAGCCTTATGACTTTCATACCAGGATCTCATCTCATCTCCCTGCGCTGATCCTGTTTGCAAGACAGTCCATGGTTATGACTTTCCAAACGACAAGCTCTCTAGCAGAGCCTATAAATTGAAATCATTGCTGGCAATACTTTTTCTCTATTTCTGACCCTTTCTTCTGTCTCTCTTAAATCTCTTTAACAATCAATTTCAAGCAATCGATTTTAGAAATTAGCAGGTCAGTATAGCAAATTTGAGAGGAATACGACGGAGTGAGTTGGTTTTGGATTGAAAGATTTGTTGTTGATGGATTGGATGTTTTTTTTAAAAAAAATAAAAAAAATAAAATAAAAATAAGCCAAATTTGAGCACCTGTCTTGACAAGATCTGTAAGGAAAGCTGTTAATTACGAGTGTCTAGTAGTAACAGATTGATAGAGGGGATGTTGGGCAACAATATAGTTGGAATTGAATAGCAATTGCTCCAAATCCTGAATGTAGGAATGTGTCATGAATATGGAAATTCAGGCCATCCAAGATCCGGTTTCGACATTGATCCCAGAGTATTAACATTAGCACGTGCCTATACCAAATTTCGCGAGGAGCACGATGGTGTAGTTGGATACTACTGGATTGGATGACTTTTCGTTGGCGTATCGATAATTACTCGAAAATTGCCGATTTTGAGCACTCATCTTGACAAGATCCATAATAAAAACCGTTGATTAGGAATGTCAAGTAGCAACAGGTTGATAGAAAGGGTGTTGCGCAACACTGCATTCAAAACCACTTGGCTGTAGCACGCTTTGTTCTAGAGTGACACAGGTTGAACACTGTTTTGGGCGTTGAACAAAATACGGCAAAGCGTGTTTTCATCATGCCGTATATGACTGTTGGAGAGTTCCTATTAACATTCTTCATATACTTATAACCGCCTCTGAATAAGTGTACAACAAACTCCCAGTGGCTACGTTAAGTGTACATGAATTAAACGATTCTTGTAGCTCAACAGTGGAGTGTTAATTATACCCGATTCCAACCTCTAGATCCATTCTTTCCATCATGTAGAAGGGATCACTTTTACTGTACGCAACGACTGCCCCATATTGTGTATTTGATATACACAAAAAAAAGAAATGCATAGCAGATTGCACTGCTTTTTATAGGCATAGGTCATTAGTAGAAGCTGCATTGAAACACGACGATGATAAGCGGTGCTTTTGGTATTTCTGAGCGTTTTTAAAGTAAAACATACACAAAATTTCCATCGTTCTTTGTCTGATGGTAATCAGCGTGTAGTCCCAAAAGATACCAATTGTTTAAAGTCTAGTTTAGACTTGTAGCATTAGTTTTTGTAGATCTACATGGCACTAAAGGTGCTTTTCCCAGCCAAATCGTCCGAATTCAACCCTCAATATCTTGTCTTCCAAGCCGTTCTAAATGCTGTGAATAGTGCCAAATGATTACTATCGATCACCATTTACATCCTGAACCTTCATTTTTATTTTTCTCGGATCGATCCAAATCGTCGAAAATTTACGTTTTTTCATGAGGTACCCCTCATGGTTTTTGTTAAAAATCAAACGATCGCAATTTTGAAGGCGAAAACAACACTTTTTACTATGATATATATTAAATCAAAATGGCCGCACAGATGTAGGGTAACCTGTGCAACTGCTATTTTGAACGTTGTATATGCTAAATCTCGACTTTTCTTGGAAAAACTGCTTTTGATATTTTCTCAAAATTCTTTATCTTTTCATTCTAAAAGTATTTTAAAATTGACACCATTGAATGCGCCTTCAAATTCTCCCCTTAAGTTTATTAGAAAGTAGTATACGCTGAGCACACCTTCTATAGCTAATTTTAACAAAAATGTTTACAAATGTCAAAGTATGTCGATTTTGATTCAAAAAAATCATCGCAAAAAAATCATTTGGGTGCAGTCACCACAGTGCAAAATGCTCATTGTACACGTCATTCAGATTCTGTGTAGTCTGCGCTTCCACAGCCTATTGACTGCAGTCACCCTCTGGAGCGCATTTTTTTATTACTGTTTTTTCTCGCCCCCGGTTTCGCGCTGTTTTGCACTGTACATTTTCTACCAAACCATATACTTTTTATTACTTTCTATTGAATACAACATCTCTTTCGCCACCAAAAGCGTGTCTTTGCAACCACTAGTACCCAAGACAACACCTTTGAAGTTTGTTAGAGTAGGTATCAGCCGATAAGAGCCACCTTTCGCGCTACAATATACGGTAATACTAATTACACAGTTTATTTTAGGCCAGCTTGCTACAATATATTGTTGTTTGTATTTGGTTTGTATTTGGTTTGTATATTCCTCTTGTTTGGTTGCCATGGATTACATTCATTCAACCTTTTACTACTTCCTTTCTCGTGATACTGTGCATTCGTTAGTTTGCTCTATTGCGATTTATTCTTTCCCCCCTTTTCTGCACGCAACTATTTTTCTGTTGCTGTGCCATAGTGCTATGGTGTATCTTTTGATGCATTGTATTGCTGGCAGTGCTGCTTTATCTTAGAGTAGCCTTGCATTCTTTTTGTTCTTCAAGTATTACAGTACTTCTTTTGTAATACTGGTGGTATTGGTGTTCTTGCTTCGTATGAGGCAACCACGATACCTTTTCTACTACTTTATTTTCTTCTCTTGTACTCGTCATTTTAGTGATGCTCATTGCTTGTTACTACCTCTTTTTCGTATGTGACTGTATTGCAATGTTTCTGTTCTTCTTCATCACATTCTAGTGATGTCCTTTTGTTACTTTCCCTTCCTTTTTGTGGTTCTTTGAGCCATAGCCCTCTTTTTTCGTTGTGTGGATAAGCCTATCGTTGAAGCACAACTAGATTTGATTCAGAGGCTGGGGGTCGATAGGCTGCCCTCACTTGATTGGTGTCACTTACTTGGTGCTAATTGAGAGTCTCAAGCGTTTGTATTATAAGCTGGGTGTGTAGTAAGGCATATTCTGGCATTTTAGGGGATTTTGATGATAAAATTGCTAAATTACTGTATTTGGCAATGTTTAAAAGTCCGCCTAACCAAAAAACATAGGGAAACCCTCGCAAAATTTTTCTAGGGTCAGCGGCGTTTAAATTGGCTTTTTACGCGATTTTAGTGGCTCAAATTTGGAGACAGCTCACAGAAATAAAGCATTGATGTTGAAACTAAAAATGTAATTAAAATGGGAAAAGCAACATTAAACATTCAAAATACATGAAACAAATAGCTTAAGGTAACCACACACGATACCAGCATAAGTATCAGACATGATCAAATATATCATTCACTATCCTAGCTAGAAAAAACAGTTTTGAATTAAGCCGATTGTTCATGAGGCCACTTCTAGGGAAGTGTTTGAAAAAACTACCGTCAAACTGTCCAGCTCCACCCCACGTATCAAACTTTTATTCTAAATGTTATCTACCGTCCTATTGTTCATCTTATTATCTACACTAACAGAGATGTAATTATAGATATTTACTAAACGTAAATATAAATATTATCCATTTCGACCATAAACAGACTCCTAAATGTACACCTGTTCATAGCATCCAAAACTACAATTTTGCGTTATATTGATGTAAAGTCAATGAAGGTTTTCAAATAATGCCAATCATTTGGCTTATGTGGGGCGTATACCTATGCCAGATCATTTTCATGGTTGTTGCACTATTTTGCATTGTGTAAATAATAAATTAATACGATTTAATAGCGGTTCTCTTCGCAGATTTGTCATTTTGGCCATTATGCATCATGTATCAGGCAATCACCGCAGACATCCTACATTATTTTACATTTCTTAATGGCGATTTTGATATTCAACGTTTCTTGCGGCTGGTTCACTCACTGTTAAAAAACGGCATCGGTTTTCTAAGGTTTGTTGCTGTGCCTATCAATGGAACAAACCCGCGATCCATTTTTTTAATGAGCTTAACAGATTCTGCAAAAAAGATATGGACGCCCACTATCTCGTCAATTTCATTAAATTTCTTTGACCAACTTTCAATTATTAGCACGATACATCCTAACAACATGCAAGCCGACCAATTCTAAACGTTTATTATTACTTAAGGAGATGATCGAGAGTATACCGTGATTAACAAAACTGTCCCAATGTTTAGCATTTTTGAATTCAATGCTTTATAGCGAAGTCACATGTCGTCCAATAACAATGATTTTAGTATCATTAGAAAGCTAAAACTGTTTTCTTTAAGGTCCAATTTTAAAAATTTTATTTTAAAGGCGTAAATCAGAGCTGTCATTGGTCAAAATAGGTGGGTACATTGGGACAATATTGTGAGATCTTCCTGAAAAATAGAAAATCCATCATACATCAAACCCACAATTTGGTATGTCTTTGGAAGCCTCTTATAATAAAGACCTTATTGGCCCAAGTGATTCCCATTATCGAAATCGGACTTCCATTATTCAGGTAGGTAAATTCTCAAGCCATGAAAGCCACTACTGTCTCCAAGGTAAACTCTGCCATTACTATGCTTCGAAGCGGTGTTTCAATCCGGGAAGTTGCTGCAAAGCTATCTCTGGGTAAGTCTACT
Source organism: Mucor lusitanicus (assembly GCA_010203745.1). Taxonomy (NCBI): domain Eukaryota; kingdom Fungi; phylum Mucoromycota; class Mucoromycetes; order Mucorales; family Mucoraceae; genus Mucor; species Mucor lusitanicus. The sequence continues at coordinate 1,938,099 of JAAECE010000008.1, read as the reverse complement.
GTTGGGCGAATCAAATTGGAGCACTGTCCCGGCGTGCAGAACTCGAAAGGTGGCCGTCCTCGGGTATTGTCGGAAGCTGACAGACGCTATTGTGTTCGTAAAGCGACCAAGGAGAGGAGTTCAAGCGCCGTCAAGATTACGAAACTGTTGGAGGAGGACTTCAAAATCAAGGTTAACCCGGAAACTGTTCGCAGGGCACTCCGCGTTGCTGGTTTGGGGGCTATTGAGAAGCCCACTAAGCCTTTACTTAGTCAGGCCAATGTCAAGAAGAGACTCGCGTGGTGTAAGCAGCACAAGGACTGGACTGTAGACGACTGGAAACGAGTCATTTGGACAGATGAGACCAAAATCAATCGTTTTAACTCAGATGGACGACAATGGGCCTGGATCCGGTCTGGTGAGCAGCTCCAAAACCACCATGTCAAGCTCACCGTAAAACATAGTGGTGGAAATATCATGCTTTGGAGTGCCATTACCTACGCTGGTGTCGGCTGGATGTGCAAGATCGATGGCAACATGAACAAGACCTTGTATAAGGAGATTCTTGAGGACGAATTGGAGCAAACTATCGCTTTTGCTATCGAGAAATTGGGCTTCCAACGTGAACAGGTGATTTTCCAGCAAGACAATGACCCTAAGCATTCGTCAAAATTGGTCAAGGAATACCTTCAAGAGCAGTCCTATCAAGTCATGCAGTGGCCCCCACAGTCTCCCAATCTGAATCCCATTGAAAATATGTGGGCTTTATTGAAAAGGCGCCTGAATCAGTACGAAACAGCAACAAAGGGTATGAATGAACTCTATGAGCGAGTAACTGAGGTTTGGTACGACCAAATGAAGCCAGAGGTGTGCCAAAAAGTTATAGAGAGTATCCCTAGACGTATCAAAGCTGTTATTAGAGCTAAAGGATATTGGACAAAGTATTAATCCCGAATAAAAGTAATAAACGTATTTTCGAGAAAACTCTCACAGTACTGTCCCAATGTACCCACCTATTTTGACCAATGACAGCTCTGATTTACGCCTTTAAAATAAAATTTTTAAAATTGGACCTTAAAGAAAACAGTTTTAGCTTTCTAATGATACTAAAATCATTGTTATTGGACGACATGTGACTCCGCTATAAAGCATTGAATTCAAAAATGCTAAACATTGGGACAGTTTTGTTAATCACGGTATAATTTAAAATGGCTGCAAAAAACTTAAGACCTTTTTCATTTAAAGGTTTAATGGAAGAAACAGATCCATCGATGATGATGAAGATTTTTATTGCAACAGCTGGATAGCAATCCTTCCCTTCTGACTGCGATGAAATAAAATAAGATTCCAATTTACGGGAATTCTTAGTGAGGGATGTTTTTTTTCCCAATTTCCGCCTACCATCGTGATGCAAACATTGTCCTCAATAATCAAATAGAATAACCTACAAAATTTCGGCTTTCACTAGTCTAAAACCTAGCGACATTCAAAAAAATTGCATGTCCCACGAGTAGCAAAATAAATGTAACCTAGATAATATACCATCCCGGTGAGGGAACCACAATTTGGTTATAGGCTTTCAACTGGCGAGGTGAAAAGGTAGCTTTGCTACTCCCAGACAATTGCATGCCCTCACAAGTAGTAAGATGTAAATTACTGTCGACAATTATTATTATTTAAATAACAATACCACTCTGGACCTCTCTAAACAGAGCTTGATACCAAACCGTGCCAAGCCGATTGTTGAATCGCTCTTAAAGGGCTTGAACTGGAAAATGTCACCATCCTGTCTGAAGCAGAAGAAAGAAGAGCTATTAAAGGCAACCTTTGCGTACGAAAGCCTACATTCGCTCCCATCTGTAGCTAACAGCATCGCCCTGACGAATCACAATACAAGCAAATCGGTATACATGAAGGTCAATCTCACCAAATGGTTAGTACCTCCAACTGTAAGATAACATTTATCAGTGATGATGATTGATTGATGTGCTATGTAAGTGTTTCATCATGAACAACACGCAGTGGGAAAATGGTCACAACGAAGACTGGTATTATAGAGTCAATCTCTACGGCGATTTGTTTGATAGCTTGTTCAATTGCACCAACAGTTACAAGACAAAAAGGTAAGAGTGTTGAATGCCACTTGTTGGCTCGGAGTATACTGAAGTGTTTCTTAGTAGATCCGAGTGCCATAATAGCCAAACAATCAAATCAATGAGAGAAGCTGGCTCATTAGATGAAGAAGAAAGATATGTGAAGCTTAATTTCATCTATAAAACATTTAGGGGAGTAGAAGACGTATTCTTTCGTGAGGATAAGCCCAGAATGAAGCCATCGAAAAACGACATGGAGAAAGCAAATGCTCTGCGACGAAATACCCTCATATATTGGTCCAAACTATTGGTGTACTTAGAGTGCTCTAAACATTTCGTGGCTCTTTCTTGTCACTTCTCCAGATCGAAGCTGCGGGTCACGGCCACCAAACTGATTGACAAGTCTTTTATTGTCGTGTGGTTGAAGGAAGCCAGCATTCCAAATAGCACCAACAACACCGCAGCCTTGGCAGACTTCATGGCAACTGTCATCAATTTAAAGGTATGTAAAGCTAAAATGAGAAATATTTAGTTCTGTGATTAACCACCCCTTTGTAAAGGATGGTGATGGCCAACTTTGAAGCAATTCAGTTGATGGTGGCAGAGCATGTCAAGAAGAAAGTCGAGTTCTTGAAAGAGCTTGAAGATCCATCGATTCTTTGCCGAAAGAAGCCGCCAGAATCATCTGCCAGTAGAGCATCAGCAACTAATAAATTCAGTTTCAATTGGGAAGAGAATGAAAGAAGACGACGCATCCTGGACAATATTGACAATGAGATGTTGAAATTTTATGCCACCAGAGCAACGACTTATACGTTTCTACAAGTTGGGAATCCATTGCATTCAATTAATACGAATCTTTTATTCTGATTCCATACAGTACCTCTGTAAATATAACTACAAGTAATAAAGCTGTTCAACTCTCTTTAATTACAATGTCTTTAAAATCAGTAACTTAAGTCGTCCAAGATGGTGGCTGGATGTAAGCATTTATCACTGTTATGTGCAAATGTTTGTCAAATGACAGGTTGATAAGTGATTACCACTACTCTTTCTCCTATACTTTTGCATAAAAACATTCTCATAAAAACCTCGAATATAAAGATTTGGCACACATGAATGTCAATCAGTGCCATTCGATGAAAAAAAAAAGGCTACAAAAAGCATGAAAGTAACACTCATTCGGCTGTAAAGTAGCAAAAGCACAGGCAGAACATGATAGGAAGGCCATCAAAATAGTACATTCATCTCAACAGCGTGTTCTAATCTACATGAGTGGGGAAAAAGTGATTTTTAATGGAGATTGGCAAATTCCTCGATTGGCCTGTGTTTCTAAGCCTCAACCACCCTCAAGAGAGAATCGCGCTTTTATGCAATCCTCTACAAATAGGAATGCTTTTGCTCATCGAATAGCTAAGCTATTATAGATACATTTATCTGTAAGCTTTTACAGCTATAAATTATTAACATACAAACATTCTTTGCATACAGTTCTCGATATTTCAAAGGAAAATTAGGATTTTTCGAGCCTCCAAATTAAATGCCATCTTTTGCTCCATTACAAAGCGTATTTTAGAGTTCGACTAGATAGGTCTAGCTGGCAGTTGTTTAGGAAATAGATCAGTTGTTATGAACGAATAATGTATTATACGCTGTATAATACATCATAGGGATTGAGCAAAGATGCGGCATAGTATTTCATTATAACAATAATGAGAGGTGAGTAATGCCATGCGGTGGCTAAGCTATGTTCTAGATCCTAGATAGCGGTATCCTATGAGAAGGCGTCCCTGAAAGTGGGTTTCAATGCTGTTGAATGTTCTTCCACCAAAGGCTACTATGAAGAACATTCTATACTGGATCCTGATCCTTGGTCGCTTGTAAGTGGTTGTCTATGATCTATCGCGCAGCAAGTGTATATGGTCTATCTCGCAGCAAGCCCTTTCTAACCGGTTCAAGCCTTATACATTTATCCTGTCCTCAAGATCAAGGTTTTATATCCTACTGCGGTTTTGTTAGAAAACTTTAAATACCTTCGAGGTTTACACTAGTTTGAAGCCTCATTCAATCTTGGAATAACATAATAAATATATTCAGTTCTAATTGTATTTTCTCTGTCTATATTGCGTTATTCTAAGCAGCAGTGACCCCTTTTTACACTCAATTTCTCCACAATCTGATTACAAACCTGTCGTCTATAATTTGGTACTGATTATAGACAATAACATATATCCTATTATGATTTCTTAGTTTTTTGAAAACCCCTATTTTTGGCAGAAATATCTTGGCTTATGAGATAAACATGTATTTACCTATGCCAAATCTTGCGAGGGGCACGATTGTGTGGTCAGATTTTAGTCATCTGAAGGCGTTGCCATTGATGGATGAACAATTTTCCAAATAGTCTAATTTTGAGCACTGATTTGGACAAGACTCATGAGAAAGTTGATTAATTACAGGTGTCTAGTCCTAAAAGATTAACAGATGGAGTGTTGGACAACACTTTATTCAAAGCTACATACTGTATCTTCATGCTTGTCGCTAAATCCTGCTTGTATGCCGGTATTTTTTCGTATGCAGGATCATGTCATCATGCGAGATCCGTTATTTGTAAAAAAATTGCTGTTAGAGTATTGATACTAGCACGTAACTATGCCAAATTTTGCGAGGAACACGATGGGGTAGTTAAATTTGGGATTGGATAAGTAGCTGTTGATGGATGGATGATTTTTGCAATAAGCCAATTTTCAGCATTGATTTTGACAAGATCCATAATAAAAGTCGCTAATGACGAGTGTTCAGTATTAATACATTGATAGAGGGGGGTGTTGAACAGCACTGTAGTCATTAATGCATAGTTTAGCGGTAGTCTTGTGCTTGTCACTTGATCCTGAGTGTATGATGCTGGTTATCTGATGTCCAGGGTCCGAGCATTAACGAAGCTTTCAATCAAGCTTTGAATTCAGTGATTGCTCAATGTAGCAGATCTTTATATCAAAATTGTGCAAAAAAAAACGATGGTGTGCTCAGATTTCGGATTGTACGAGTTGCTGCTGATGGATGAACGATTTTGCTTTGAAATAAAGCCATTTCGCGCACTGCTATTGACAGAGCTCATAAGGACAGCTGTTGATTACGAGTGTTTAGTTGTAATCAAGTGATAGAGGAAATGTTGCTTAACACTCTATCAAAACCACATGGCTTTTGCATGCCTTGTTCTAAAGCGGCACGGGTTGAACACTGTTTTGGGTGTTTGACAACAAAACAGAAGAGCAAAGCGTGTTTTCATACCTTGTCTAATTATCAGATAGCTTACTTTACTAAAGTTGCTTTATATCTACTTTTTGGGAGTCGAAAACTGTATAAACGGATCTCCAGTGGCTATCTCACAGTAGTTGTTCATCAATTAAGTAAAGACAGTTATGATACTACACTAGTAGTAGTTAGATGGGGTTATTTCATGGCTTCTGGAACTTGCAAAGTAAAACATACGCAAACCTTACATCGCTTTCTGTCAGATGATATGCAGTGTGTAGTCCAAAGAAATAGCAAATGTTTGGGTTCTTAATCAAATCTATAACATTGGTTGCCATAGATCTACAGGCTACAAAAGGTATTATTCTCAGCCAAATCGCCCAAATTAAACCCTCAATACCTTGTCTTTGAAGCCCTTCTAGATGCTCGGAATAGTGCCAAATGATTGTTATCGACTACCATTTACATCCTGGACCTTCGTTTTTATTTTTTTTGGATCGATCCAAATCGTCGAAAATTCACGTTTTTTCATGAGGTACCCCTCAGGGTTTTTGTTAAAAATCAAACGATCGCAATTTTGAAGGCGAAAACGACACTTTTTACTATGATATATATTAAACCAAAATGACCGCACAGATGTAGGGTAGCCTGTGCAACTGCTATTTTGAACGTTGTATATGCTAAATTTCGACTTTTCTTGGAAAAACTGCTTTTGATATTTTCTCAAAATTCTTTAACTTTTCGTTCTAAAAGTACTTTAAAATTGATACCATTGAATGCGCCTTCAAGTTCTCCCCTTAAGTTTATTAGAAAGTAGTATACGCTGAGCACACCTTCTATAGCTAATTTTAACAAAAATGTTTACAAATGTCAAAGTATGTCGATTTTGATTCAAAAAAATCATCACAAAAAAATCATTTGGGTACACTCACCACAGTACAAATTGTTCAGTGTACACGTCATTTAAATTCTGTGTGCTCAGCTTATTGGCTGCAGTCACCCTCAGCAACGCGTCTTTTTTTTTTTTTTTTTTTACGCTCCCTTTCCACCCTGTTTTTGCACTGCACTTTTTCAATTAAACCATATACTTTTTATTACTTTTAATTGAATACAACACCACTTTCGACAAAAGAAGCATACTTTTGCAACCACCAGTACCCAAGACGACATCTTTCAAGTTTGTTACAGTAGGTATCAGCCGATAGGGGCCACTTTTCGCGGTACAATATACAGTAATACTAATTATACAGTTTATTTCAGACCAGTTCGTTGCAATATACTTATTCATTGTGTTTGGTCAAAAGAAGCATACCTTTGCAACCACCAGTACTCAAGACGACATCTTTCAAGTTTGTTACAGTAGGTATCAGCCGATAGGGGCCACTTTTCGCGGTGCAATATACAGTAATACTAATTATATAGTTTATTTTAGACCAATTCGTTGCAATATATTTATTCATTGTGTTTGGTTTGTATTTGGTTTGTATATTCCCCTTTTTTGGTTGCCGTGGATTGGGTTGTCATGGCTTTGGGTGTTGTGGGTTTGGTTGTCATGAATTACATTCATTCAACCTTTTACTATTTTCTTTCTCGTGATACTGCGCATTCGTTTGTTTGCTTTATTGCGATTTATTCTTTCCCCCTTTTCTGCACGCAACTATTTTTCTGTTGCTGTGCCATAGTGCTATGGTGTATCTTTTGATGCATTGTATCGCTGGCAGTGCTGCTCTATTGTGGAGTAGCCTTGCATTCTTTTTGTTCTTCTTCAAGTATTACATCTTCTGTAATACCGGTTGTATTAGTGTTCGTGCTTCGTATGAGGCAACCACGATACTTTTTTCTACCTTTTTTTTTTCTTGTACTCGTCATTTTGATGATATTCATTGCATGTTACCTCTTTGTATGTAACTGTATTGCAATGTTTCTGTTCTTCTTAATCACATTCTAGTGATGCCCTCTTGTTACTTTCCCTTCCTTTTTATGGTTCTTTGAGCCATGACCCTCTTTCTTCGTTGTGTGGATAAGCCTATCGTTGAAGCACAACTAGATTTGATTCAAAGGCTGGGGGTCGATAGGCTGCCCTCACTTGATTGGTATCACTTACTTGGTGCTAACTGAGAGTCTCAAGCGTTTGCACTATAAGCTGGCGTGTGTAGTAAGGCATATTCTGGCATTTTAGGGGATTTTGATGATAAAATTGCTAAATTACTGTATTTGGCAATGTTTAAAAGTCCGCCTAACCAAAAAACATAGGGAAACCCTCGCAAAAATTTTCTAGGGTCAGCGGCGTTCAAACTAGCTTTTAAGCGATTTTATTGGATCAAATTTGGAGACAGCTCAGAGAAATAAAGCATTGATATCGAAACTAAAAATGTAATTGAAATGACAAAAGCAAGACTAAATATTCAAAGTGCATGGTACAAATGGCTTAAGGTAACTACACACGATATCATCATAAGTATTAGACATGATCAAATGCATTTACTACCCTAGAAAAAACAGTTTTGGAATAAATTTACGCCTGTTCATAGCATTCAAAAGCACAAGTTTGCATTATGATATACCGGTATCAAATCAATCCAGGTCTTCGAATGTCAATCATTCGGCTTATGAGATAAATATATGTACCTATGGCAAATCTTGCTAGGAACACGATTGTGTGGTCAGACTTTAGTCATCTGAACGCGTTTCCGTTAATGGATGAACGATTATCAAAATAATCCAAATTTGAGCACTGGCCTGGACAAGATTCAAGAGGAAGGCGGATAATTACAAGCGTCTAAAAGTATAATATCTCGATGGATGCGGTGTAGGTTCTCATATTCTCGGATATTATAAAGATTTTCTAGCACTGAAGGTTCTCCTACAATAAAAGAATAGAAAAGCTAAAAATGGCACTGAAAAGCATCAAGATCAGAAACAAGCCGTGGCAAAAGTATAGTCAAAAAGTAGATATAGCTCAATGGTGTGGTTTAGTCTGCATATGTTGAAAGAGAGCAATTTTCGATGGAGATCTGCAAATTCCTTGTATGGCCCATATCTTTAGACATTGACCTTTAAGGAGAATCGCATTTTTAAGCGTTTTTCCACAGGTAGAAGCATTTTTATCTTCCCAAAATATGTATCATAGATGCACTTAGTTGCAAGCTACAGTTATCTGTTAAAAGAAAGACATAGTCTGTTTATAGCTCTCGAGAAATCAGCCTCAAAAAGCCATTTTCATGCTCAAGCCAGTGGCCTATATTAACGTCGGACTAAATCAGCGCAGCAGGGTCTACCTACTTGCCTTGCTTGATTTCTCGACATCTTCATCATAAAGAAGATCAAAAAATATGTACCAAACATGAGCACTAAAGACCACCTTTTGATGGAAGCAGATAGCGGGAAAAGCATCGATTTTCGGCCAAAAAAAAAGTCTAATGATTTTCAGCACACAATCCAGTTTTTCGTACCAAACATCTCTCAAATCAGGGACATTAAAGGATATGTTTTCAAGCATCTGGAGCATATGCTTGCGCCAATCTGATACAATGAGAGCCAGGCAAGCCTATTCTAGCCAGGCATTTCATTCTCTGGAGGTGCTTGATATACGCATGTAGTGAACCAGACGTCCTGCATTATTTGAGAAATGCCCCTACTGACCAATTTGACTCTTTTTTTCACCATTTGATGAATAGCAATCAGTAGGATCAGCCAGATGTTGGTTTACAAGATCTCTTTATAGAGATATACAGTAGAGCTCAAAGTTTTCATTACGGGAGAAAAAAGCTTCCGCACAACAACTTCTCGGTGTACTAATTGGGTCGATATCCTGGTGACTTTTTCGTAAAACGGGGCAAGTATCCCTGCTGGTGCAAGCTACTCTTTTTTCTTCTCATTCATCATTCAAATCAAAAATGGCATTGATGCTACGAGTAAATGCAACCAAGATATGACAAACAATCTTGAAACTAACATGGGGACTCTCTCTCTAGCACACCCTCCAATCAACATGCTGTCAGAGCTACAAGCGAACATTAACAACTGCCTCCAGTATGTCAAGAGCATGGCCGACTCTTTTGTCTATGATACTGATTTGCATTACTACTAGAAAAGAAGAACTGGACCGAGAGCTTGACAACGCCCGTTGCAGCAGACATGATTGGCACACCAGATCCAATTTCCAATCTTAGACCTGTAAAGTACTATATATCCCCTAATGAGACAACAGAGGAGAAGGAATGGCGGGAATCATGTCAACGAGTAGATGCATTCAACGAGGATTTCTGGCAAAAGAACAACACGCTCTTCATGAACGCCAAAGCAGAGTTTGAAGACCAATTCAGAGCAAGAGGAGAGGAAGTGACAGCAGAGGCCATGTCTGTGTTCTATAAGGACTTTTTGAACAAGGCCTACGATCGCCAAATGGAGTACAACCGCACCTGGTGGAAAATGAACGTCGCTCAATTATACCCTGGATTCAAAGCTGCTATGCGCTCACTCAGCAAACCAAAGCACGAATCCGCTCACGCCGCTCAGCAAAGCAAAGGAAATGGCTTTTGGGAAAAGAGCTTTGAATCATAGAATCAATAAACAGTTTATTTGTTTGAAATTACAAGTTGGCGCCAGAGTTTCTTTGCAAAATCTTGTTGACTTTGCTGGCCTCCATGTATTCCTTGACAATGCCACTGATGCCCTTGAATTTCTCGTGCTTTGCATCTTGGACAAGTTGGAAGAGAACAGACTCAGAGGTAGTGATGACAGCGCCAGCAGATCTCATGCGCTGTGTATGGAGATTAGTAGAGAGAAAATGTAGATTTCACATATGAATGCACTTACAGCAATGGCAATGTCAATTTCAGGATGGTTTTGGGATGAAACGCCATCAGCAATAACATGTACATCGTAGTCATGCTCGAGGAGCTCGAGGGCGGTTTGGAGCACACAGACATGGCTCTATAGGAGGCTGACTGAGACTCACACTCTCTCCTTTGCACCCGTGCGGTTTCTTACCTCAATGCCCAGCAAAAGGATGGATTTCGTATTGTTCTTTTTCAAGACATCAACCACCTCAGGCAAGTACATGCTGAACTTTGTCTTTTCAATGCAAACTGCTGCATCTGAAATATCCAACTCGGCAACAGTGCGTCCAAAGGCTACATGAATGGCATATCAATACGCTGAACTATTCACTGATTCTCACGCATTACCCTTGGGATACTGCTCAGTAACTACAACAGGAATATCCAAAAGCTTACTGGCCTTGATCTAAGGATAAAAGTGCATGTGGTTAATATCACGCATCGCCTTGTCTCTGCTGTTAGCTATACAACTTGCCATTTTACCGGCAACGGAGATGACAGAAGGATATTGCCAAATGAGACCCTTGAAGCGCTCTTGTACATCGCACACAAAGAGTGCAGTGGTTTGGGGAACTAGCTTGGTGATCTTTTTGATGGACATGGTATAGAAAATGTGCTAAAGGTGTGAGAGAAATAAGAAAACTAGTATATAATGGATTTTCAGGGTGGGAAGTAAATATACCCCTTTTAAAAGTCAATTCGATTCATGTGGGAAAGAGCAACTACATATAGATAGTCCAGCATTGTTCAACAGGATGCTAGAGGCTGTCTAGGGCGCGACAGGCTTAGGCAACCGTCTCCATAGAGAGGATCAACCTAAAACAAGCTCACTTCCCTCTCGTGGTGTTTAGCAGATGAATGTACATTTCCTTCCAAACTAATTCTAGTGGTTCCACGTTCAAAGTAAGTATCATTGAACGCTTGTTGCTATGGCGACAACGGAATATTGTACAGAGCACCAAAATTTCGGTGCTCTTTACAGGCTCCCGGAAGAACAAGAAGAGGAAGAGGAGAATAATGAAGGACAGGAAGAGGAAGAAGAGCACAATGAAGAACTGGAAGATGAAGAAGAAGAAGTATGGCGAGAATGCCGAGCTGCTGTGTGGTCAAATCCATGATGTGCTACACATCAGGTATCCATGGATACCTTGAAAACTGCAAGTTGATATGGGATTTCACGAGTCTCGAAGACTCATTTGCCCACAATATTGTCTCTAGCATCTTCGAAGCAGTATTCCAATCTGATGCTCTGCTCTCTTACCAATGGGCCAACGGATACCTACAAGGCAACGACAATGGCGCCGAATCCGATCAGGTGAAAACTGGTAAAGAAATGCAGTGGATGACAAACGCATTGGTCAGAAGAGGTGTGAATGACTCTGTTGTTTGTGCTGTCATGCTAAAAGGATACACAATGTATACGTACAAAAGGGACATTGCCTATCCCCACATGTATATAATGATAGAATTGTCATCTGCGATAGCTTGCAAGGTGCCGTAGCATTACCAGCCATCTTGAGAAACATTCTCCACATCGTCAAGAAAACAGCTGTTTGGGCCAAGATAAGTGCCACTGCCAAGTCTATGGGGACTGAACTAAACTATTCACCACCACCCTCATCTAATTATCACTTGCGACGACTATCTTTCTCTAATAAAAAGAAGAATTGAACTTTGTATATAGTATGTATTGTGAACAGTAAAGCAGATATTCTTAATGCCATACTCAAATATTTAAATGTTCCACTGAATGGAGGCACTGTAATACAGTTTATTCACTTCAATTTGGCAAAAATAAAATTAAATTGGCAAAAAGCACGAATGAAAATAGCAAAAAAACAAGGTGAATTTGGCAAAAGTCAGACAGAGGAGGAGAGACAGATTCAGATTGGGTGCGGGAGAGACAGAGAGTAATTCAAGGATGAGACCAAAGCAGAAGAGCACAAGGAGGATTTGATTGATTGCGAAAGAGAGAAAAGAAACATTTAGTAACCTCGTTTCATGATTTCAATGAAGATACTTACGAATGGGTGGCCAGCCCAAAACGAACTCCCCGTAAGTTCGTGTAGCACAAACCGTTATAGAAGAGGCAGGGACGACTTGTACGGGGAGTTCAGGCTGGCCACTACACCCTGAATAAACTGCCAAGCAAAGCTTCATAAAGAAGACCACTGGTTTCCCAAGCACCCATGATAAAGTGCGATTGCAAGACAAAGCAAGGCCTTCAGGTACCATCCAGAAGCAGTGAAGACAACCAAGAGCATAAGCCATAAAGAAGACCACTGGTTTTAAGAGGGCAATGACGGAGGAAACCATGTAGAGACAGTGGCACAGCGATTCAGACACCTTGCTTTGAATCATGTGGGATTGAACCATGTAAAGATCATGCCAAAAATTTTGTAGACACCATAAAGAATACCATAGACTTGAACCCCCCGATGAGCAACAGGGCGGTTCTTGTGCCCTTCCTCTTCATCAACCAAAGCCATCGCCATGACCATAGCCTTTCCACCATGATGCCCATCCTTAAACTTGGGACTGATATGTCAACCACGCTACACCCAGACACACTACCTTGTACTATACCTTTGTAAGGAAAGGAGTACTTGCTCTTAAACGCATCCCACCAGAGAGAGAGAGAGAGATAAGCCAGAGACATCTTGAAGAAACATGCTCTGAGGGGGTCTTGGCAGAGCTTTATTTGACCAAGAAGAGCACCATAAGCACCACGATAAGCCCAACAAGAGATAAGCACCATGAAATTGTGATATATCAGTGAAAAGACCTTCAAATACCACTGCGCTTGAGGCAATACTTGTCATTGCACCGATCCTACAAGTCTTGAAAGACGATGTTTGAGATATCAGCCAAATCACCTCCCTTGAGAGTACCACCGCAGAAACACTTACCATATTGTCCGTGTCATAGAAAGAGCAATCAGAAGCGAAAATGTAGAGAAACTGAAGAAAAAGAAAGGAAGGGGATGGGGTAAAAACTCGTCTATTTATACTTTTTTGATCACTGATTGATACGTAAGCCCTGAGACATGCCAAAAACACAGGAATCAAGAACAAATCAACTTTGGGCGCTGCGGCATCGATACAGAACTGATATAGGCAAGCCATAATAAGAGAGTGAAGCAGCAGAGTATAGTAGAAAATATGAATATCACTAGCATGTACACATGCCACTTGGTACATATTGTTGTGGGTGTTGATATAGTACACTTGACATGTGTGATATATAGACAAGAAGTTTATAATTAAGCAAAACTTGATTAAACAAGGATCATTTCTTTTCTTCAGTCTCTGTCTCTCATTCACACTTTGACACTGATGTTCTACTCACGGCTGAAGATACTGCTTACTGAATGATGCCATCAACGGCATGAAAAGACCACAATGAAGTCGCAATCAAGATATATGGTCATTTGGAAGTCTTCCGGTTGACGCTTACTGCACATTTCAACGTAAGCAGCAGGAAGACCCTGTGGAGACGCTTTGAACATGCGTAATGCAGACTCTCCCAACAAGCTTGGCGAGTGATCAACAGTGGCATCAGTCGTATCATTGCTTAAATAGTTGTCTCTTTTAACGATCTTTTTTTTTCATTTTAGAAATAGAGCATTCAGAATTAGGACAGTGTAGAGAAAGCACCACCACCATCATCACAAGCAAGCATAAGGATGAAATCACAACTAGCTCTGATCAAGATGCACTATACCACATCAACCAAGCACAGCTCTTGCACATGTAATGAAGAGGAATCTGCTGGTACCACCAATTGATTGGATGCGCGTACAAAGACAAAATAGCAAGAGCAGCCGAAGGACATGATGTGCGTATTCGAGTTTGTGGGTTTATACATGTAGTATCGAAATTAATAAAGCTGAATGAATGAATGGAGTCTACGAGAACAGAGTGGTTTGCTTGACTATTTGCGCCAATGTGAGAGTAAAAATGAATTGGTTAGAGGTACTAAGAAATCTCCAGCATCGCACCTTGCCAGCTATTTATCAAATGCGTTCAAATTGAGACAAAAGGTGATTTCATTGCAGAGTGGTTTATTTGACCCAAGCAACCGGGTTGGGATACTATCCATCCAAGTGAAGTTGGTCGAGTGGTATCGGTATGTCATTGCCATTTTGATCTAGTCTTTTTGCCAAATTCAAATGGGCTTTTTGCCAATTGCTAGAAATTCTTGCCCTTTTGATCTCAAAATCCGGTAATAGACTTTTGGCTTGGATGTCTCGCATCTCACGTGTGTGAGTCACGATTCCGTCTTTGCTGCCCGCCTCTTTTCATTGTGATGTATGTTTGTGCGTAGGCATTGGGGACACGCATCCCCAACCACTCTTCTCTTTTCCCTTTTTACACACATCTATACACTTTTTGTAAGTTTTCTAATGATGTTTTCAGAGGTAAATTATAGTAACCATTGCGGCTAGATCATGGGACAAACACTATCTGAGCCTATCACTGAGAAAACGACTACTCATGAAGTGAACAGCAAGTACTTTTACGGCTGCTCTCATATGCAAGGCTGGAGATTGAGTAAGTTGGGATCAATACATGACGACACTCGGCTAACAGGCTATAATTTAGCCATGGAAGACGCTCACACTACTCTTTTGAAGCTTGGAGACACCAATGCTAGTTTCTTTGGCGTGTTTGATGGTCATGGAGGTTTGTGAAAAATAGATAAAACGTGATATCAGGTTGCTTATTATAAGGGGTTTCATACAAATAAGGTTCGACTATTGCACAATACACTGGACAAACATTGTACAAAAAGGTGCTTGAGAGCAAACATTTTGACAAGAAGCAATACCCTGAGGCTCTGAAGGATGCATTTTTGGAATTGGACTCGAGCTTGATCAATGGTAACAGCTGCTTAAAGTTTTCTTGTATTACAAATGCTTATTTCTGGTAGATAACAACTTTGCTTATGATCCCTCTGGATGCACTGCTGTTGTTGCTCTTCTTACGGACGATAATCACATCTTTGTCGTAAGTATCCACGCTTATGTTCATCTCGATCTTGGCTTATTGACCTATGATCATAGGCTAATGCTGGTGATTCTCGAGGCGTTATTAGTATTAACGGCAAGGTAAAGCCATTGTCATATGACCACAAGCCTACTGATGAGGCAGAGATGGAAAGAATCATCAAAGCGGGTGGTTTTGTCGAGTTTGGTCGCGTTAATGGTACGCTACTAATAACAGTGGGATAGAGACAATGTTCATGTGAAACTAAGCTCTTTGACATGTCAATAGGCAACTTGGCTTTATCCCGTGCTATTGGCGATTTCGAATTCAAGCAGAATGAGGCACTTTCTCCAGAGGAGCAAGTAGTAACATGTAAGTCGATCAAATGCATCGAGATGAGCACGTCTGATGGTTGAAATCTAGGTAATCCTGACATCATTGATCACGAAATCACAAAGGACGATGAGTTTTTTGTATTGGCTTGCGATGGTAAGAAGGGCGACGAGATGCTTACGTGATCAACTTTACTGATACAAGCTGGCTCTAGGTATTTGGGATTGTATGTCCAACCAAGAAGTTGTTGACTTTGTTCGTGCTGGTATTGCGCAAGACAAGACACTCGACACTATCTGTGAGAATATGATGGACAACTGTTTGGCTGATGATCAGACATCTACTGGACTTGGCTATGATAACATGTCTGTGATGGTCATTGCCATTCTCAATGGTAAGACGGAAAAGGAATGGTATCAGTGGATCAAAGAAAAGAGCAATGGTAGTAGCAGTAACAAGACTGCCACTGCACCATCTACTACTGCCGTTAGCAGTGCAAGCGATATCCCAGATTCCACCCCTTCTAAAATAGCCACTCCCACAACACCTACTGCCACAACACCCGCAACAACAACAACGCCTACAGCGACAGCAACCACACCTTCTCCTCCTGCTGATGCCAAGCCATTGTAAATGTACATTCAAATCTTATAACAATAATACTATAAATTATTAAATACGAAAAGATGGCACACTGTATATATTGACAGCTTCACTGTTTGATGGGATGCGTGGATTAATGCAAGGAGAAGACGAATTTTATATCAATGTATAATGGAAAAGGTCGCCATCGTGGTTGACAAGGGCTTTGAACTTGTTGCTACGGCCATTGAGCCAGTTGTTGGCCGTGAAACCGCCATAGGATCCACCCAAACCTGCCACACGCTCACCATCCAAATAGTCAAACTTGCTGAGCACGTAATCCAAACCAGTCTCCAGATCGTAAAAGGGATGTGGGGTGCTCATTTTATTATGTGCATTAATTGGTTGATGTATAAAGTGGATATTGCCTTTCAGGATACGCGGCCATCAGAAAGCCATTTTTGTATCTACAGTAAATAAATGATGCTGAATGTTTGCGATCTAGTTCTGCTTGACCTTTTGCTTCTTGCGGGGTGAGATATAAGGCTCTTCTTGATCAGAGCCACCAATAGAAGAATTAGGAGCCAAATCTTCAGCATAAATAAAGTCCATCAATTGCGCATGTTGTTGCTCATGAATATCCTACATAAAATGTGGTTATTCTCGGTATGTATTTCAACCCAAATCACCAAATCGACTTACACGAATTTGCCAAAGATGAGAAACTAAATCAGGCAACATGGGGACCACAACCTTGGTGCTGACAAGTTAAATAGTGAGCTCTTGTTGGAAGATGTATGGGCCTTTGAGTTTTGGTTGCTTCAAACTGTCAACATGCAGAGTGTTCACTGCAATAATTTGTTAAAAGCTGCAATATGACATGCGGATACGATGACTTGCGGTAGATGTGGAAGACATACACCTTGAGAGAGGCTTTTGATTCAAGAGAGGGCACGCTCTTCAAGGTGTATGGCTTCCACATCTACTGTAAGTCATCGTATCCACATGTCATATTGCAGTTTTCTTTTTATCCTCCAGATAATGCGTGCTGTTCACCTTGTTGTTTGGGCCAGAGACCTCGATGATAGCTACCTCCAGGTTGAAGTCCTGGTCAGTGATGATGCCATCGATCTTCGTTGGCGTAGTGCAGGCGCCTTCGCTCAACAAGATCTTGTTTTCATGAATCTTCTTGCAACGAAGAGCAGCCTCAGCCCTAAAATGTGCGATTCCATGAGCATCACCTACACGACATTCAACTCATAAAACTTACCATTGGAATTGATATAAATGGAGAGGGCGAAGCAAATGAATGATCAAGGGCCGGATATGGCACATGAGGTTGGTGGTCTCGTTGACGCCCGTTGTGTATGAGTGAACCTCGAGTTTTGAGAGCTGCAGCTTGCTTTGTTCGATTACATGACGTTTAAGGTGTGCATTTTCCCCCGCTTAAAAATGTCACTTTCCATGTCGAGCTTCACATTGTATTCATTTCTTGCCAGAACAATACCGCAATAAAAAACCATTTGTTTATCAGAAAAAAAGGCGTCTAAAACATAAATCAGTGATTTCATCTTATAAATGGTGGTCCCTAACCGGGTAGCTTCTTATTTAGGCGGTCCCACTTCAAAAGTTGCCTGTATTAAACCTGTACACTTGATCCATTGTGGTGTTACCATCCAATTAAAGCGCTGTCAGCGATTGGCTAATGTGCTGTTTCAACCTCTTTTTGATGACCCCTCTCCTTAAAATCTTAAATCACATTTCAATGTGTAAATAAGCTGCTCATGAGCAATTTATCCGTAATCCATGAAACTTTTCTATTACCCAAACACAGTAGAGGTGATGTGTTCCTTAAAAATAGCTTCCCATACGTCTCGTTTGTTTCCACATTGCATGAGCAGGTGCCTGGTGTCTTCGATCTGGTTACACTGGGTGCATTTGTCGTTCTCGACGTCTTTGATGTTGCGGCAGAACAGAAATTGCCGGGTTGGCAGTTTGTTGTATATGATCTTCAGATGTGCAAATAGTGAAAGAGATGGAACAGGCAACGATTGCAGGAAACTATCAAACCCTAGATACGCCCTACGAAAAACATGTGATTTTTGTAAATGGTTTCCTCATTTTTTTCAAATAATCTACGATGGACAGACTAGATTTTGGCCTAATAAGCCAAAGTGACGAGGCTGTCGTTAACGCCGTGGGGTTTTATGAGGCGTTAGCGGCGAGTCTGAACAATCTGCGCTACTTGATGTTGACCCCATCAATGTGACAATAATTCCCTCTCTGCAGGGGATGGTAGTCAGTGTTGTTTTTGCCATTAAAGATTTAAATACATTGCAGTTGAAAACAGCGAAAGAACAGACTAGATTTTGGTCTAACAAGCCAAAGTGACGAGGCTGTCGTTAACGCCGTGGGGTTTTATGAGGCGTTAGCGGCGAGTCTGAACAATTTGCGACGCTTGATGTTGATCCCATCAATGTGACAATAATTCCCTCTCTGCAGGGGATGGCGCTCCAATTTGTATTGTCTTTTGCCCTCTGCTTTACTGATTTGGCATTTAGGTGCTTACAACAAGGTAAGAATGGTACTCTTTGGAGTGAAAAAAAAAACTATCTTTTTGGTTTAGATTAGGAATGAATTCGGTCTGCTTGAGCCCTAGATTGGAACATCTTGATAGCTACAGGAGATAAACCTGAGATCGATTACTCTTCCCATTTTGCTTAATCGACACATTAAAGCTTATCGGTTTAGTCTGCGCTCTTACCCAGGACTCCCTCTATCCAGCCACTACTCCTAGACACTTGCAATTCGCTGGGTACGCACTATTTCCCCTAGTGTGGAAAACACCGTAAAAATGGAACCACTTTACATGCTAGAGCTTCTTGTGCTTCTTTTCATTACGCTTGTTATATTTCCTCACATAAGAGATCCACAATACACCATCGCAAATAAATCCAATACTTTTTTATTCAAGTTCATTGATACTGCTAGTATATTGACATAAATTAGGGAACCTTCCCTGACCTGCTCTGTATTCTTCTTTGTTAACACCATGTACATAGTTTCTTTTAGTTTCCAACAACACCATGTACATCACCATAGATACGCTACCTAGATATCTATCATCAGCCACCTCAAATCCACTGATCTTGGCAGGTGCAGACGAGTTTGCAAAGCTTGCAGAGGTTGCCATGTTGACGCGCAGATCAGCTTTGATATTTGACTGATAATTTAAGGTCCAAACCGCTATGGTTCGTTAGTTGAATCACCCCAAATTAAAAGCTTATGCAATATCCAGTGATATAAGCAAGGTGCGATCTCTGTATCTCACAAACAAATCTCCTTATCCATCATCATCATGCTACAGTAAATTCATTTGACCGGTGGTATGCAACTTTTTGAAAATCAAGAACAATATGCGGAAAGAGTAGACCTTTATTCTTTTAAAATCGGCTTGTTTAAAATGATCATTTACAACCTGCAACTGTTGATCGGTAGATCATGCCACACATCATTTCATCAGTTCTAACTTAATGTCAGGTCGTAGAACACGATTGCACCTGTTTTGAGGCCGAGATTATGCTTTGTTATCAAGATACAAGCGATTTAAATTGTCATTTTTACAGTGGTAAATACATTTGAAGGCTGCTCACTCGATAATGCGCCTTTTAATACTTGATTTGTTGGTCTAAAGTTGCTCTCATATAGCATAATAGGGTACTATCGATCTCATAATCCAGTGAAAAGGGTGTAGATTTACAATGTAAGTATTTGAGACGCATCATGAACATTTGTAGATCTACACTTATACTACATACATAAATCAACAGACAAAAGGAATACCCCTGAAGGGCGACACATGATGCGAGCATCTGCTAGTGTACATGATTCAATCATTGAGAGATGCGTAATAAAGAATACGAGTCTGTGGAGGCTAATGAAAACCCCTAATCATTCCTGATTATCGTATCTCGGCCCTCTCAAATTGACTAGTAGTCGTGATCTTGACTTTTTAACAATGCCCTATATCTGTATAAATGAGACCAGCAGCAACTCGTTTGTGAGTAGTTCTCTACTTGTATCGTCTCTTACCATTCAAAAGCATGGCACATACTACATGGCGCAATTTGGATGCATTTTGATGGCAATTTCAGTCGCTGAAAGTGATTTCAAACCACCGGCATTGCAACAGACAGTTGCTTCCTTGATCCAATTGCTAGCTTTTGTCAAAAATCAAACGATCGCGTTTTTCACCCTAAAAATCAAGAATTTTACTAAGGGAAGTATTATAAATTATTTGATTTATGGAGTATAAGAGTAGATTTACGAATTTGCATAGTTCGGCCAAACTAAATAGTAAATTTATACCCTTTTGATGAACTAAGAATTCGATACTACGCTGTTCTGCTATATGAGAGCAACTTGCTTTAGACCAACAGATCAGATATTAAAAAGCCCATTATTAAGTGAGCTGCCTTCAAATGTATTTACCACTGTAAAAATGACAATTTAAATCGCTTGTATCTTGATAACAAAGCATAATCTCGGCCTCGGGACAAGTGCAATCGTGTTCTACGACCTGACATTAAGGTATGGATCACTTTCCAGCGACTTTTTGGGAAAAGATTTGATCATCGATTTTCGAGCATTTTGGCCTTGCTCCTGTAAGGGAAAAATTGACGATTTCAAAGAATGGACGTTTTCACCTCGAAAACGAGGTTTTCTACTATGGTGTTCCTAAGCTCAAAGCAACCGTATGAATGCACAGCATCATGTGAAACTGTCTTTTGGTCAGTTTACTATGCGTTTTGTAAACATTTATCCGAAAAACGTGTTTTGCGTTTTTTGACATTTGCTTTGCACAGACTAAAGGGTTTACTTTGGGAGTGGTACCATCGGATTTCTTGGTCTTTTTTGCATGTATAGGTGATAAGAAATACCTGTTGGTTATATAGTAAAATTTTGTGTAATTGCCCTTGGAAGGTTTTTAGATATCCAAGAGGAGCATCTGGAGGACCAAAAGAAGCTCTGAAATTCAAATCCAGCTGAGGCTGGTTGTTTTGCCCTAGCTTTCGGCCCAAAACGACATTTTGTATTTAATGAATTGCTCATTGGCCATATTCAAAACATCTATTATATTTAATACCATTAGATGCGCCTTAAATAGTATTCTAATTGGATGGTTGTTAAAACTTGCATAGTATAAGCTTGCAAAATAGATTGTCAAATCTGAAAAAGTTGATCTGCGTTTCAATCGATTGTTGCTGTGGCTGCAAAATGCCTTTTTTGATGAATGTAATCGAAGTTTGTGAGGTTTTTGGCAAGGGGATTGCACAATTGAGAGGCAATACCTTAGTCCTGCTACAGTATTGCGCAAGATGCTACATCTTTTTACTACCATTTGTTGTGTTTATGTGCGAAATATTACGGCAAATGCTGCAAAATTCTCATCCCACTTGTTGGTAGATGTTGGAAGCCTACTACTAGTGCCATACATTGAAAATTCAAACATCATGCGATGCTTAGCGCTTGAATCGATGATCACTAGGTTCAAATGTTGAAAACAATCTGTAATGTTTGCTGATCAGATGAATGTTAAATCACATTAGTAACTTGCCATAGACCTACTAAAGTCTGTAATCTTCCGCATTCTTGATTATTATGAGCAAGTTGTTGGAAAATACTATAAATATAGAAAGACAAAAGAGCAAACTGGTAACAATACATGGCTATTGGTTCGATCAGCAGCAGCATCGTCTCTCCCCTGAGCATCGTAAATTCTTGATATCTGGATGATGTTGGTCTGCTCTAACCTAATGCAGTTTATTTTATTTCAGAATTTCGATAGATTTCTACATTCATCATAGAACACTATAGAATAATTGCAGTCGCAAGATTCAATTCCAACTCTGACTAAAAACAGACCAGATGTTGTCCTCGATCATTGAAAATTAAGAGGTACTAGTCGTATACATTTAATCTTTTACAACAACAGTAGTAGAGCAAAAAAGTATGCGGCGGTTTGAACAAGAATCAAGTTTACAGTGGGTATCTTGATATTGATATTAGGCATTTGACGATGCGATCGGTTTCTCAGGGCAAGAGCCAATGTAATGTTGTACGATGTTCTCAACTCAATAAAGCTATATTTGTGCAAACCTTTTTTTTCATGGATAGTTTTTCAGCAAACTTGCATCTGTTATCAATCAAGACGGATTGAACTTGTCTTTTTTCATGAAAACTGCATGCAATCGAGATAATGTCTTGAGTACCAATTGTGTATCCATTTGGCTCATTTAAGAAAAATGCTCATAGATAATGTGTCCGGATCAAAATTAAGGTTTTTTTTTTTTCAGGCACAGCATTTCTTGATGAATCATGTGGTGTTTCTTAAACATTGAGTAAAGATGTACATTACACAAAGCTATTTGTTATCTTTTTTAGTACTCAACAATACAAATGGAAAGAAACAGAAACAAAAAAAAGCTTAATTCGCTTATACTTTTTAGTGCGAAAAAAAAAGAGTGAACAGGGTTATTTTGGTGGGGCCCTGTCACAAACACATTGAATGTTGGTATGCAAATGATCTCATTCTGATGCCACACCATACTTGGGATCTTGCAATTCTTGTTGATAATATAGCAGTTGGGTTCTAATTAAACTCTACTAGGATCAAACATTCTGAATTCGGTTGAATGGCAAGATTTAGTAATATAATTTTTAGTTTCTAAACTATACATGTGGGGGGAGAGTGGACCAGGAGGCAATGAGAGAGAGGGGGGCCAGAGTCTAGTAGCTAGCTAGAGCTCATACTCTATATATATTTCAATGTAGGTTTCATTTGAAATAATAATCCATTTGAACGTAAAATTTTACAAGCAAACTAAGAAGGAATTAAAGGTTCCGAATAGTAAAATTGGACTTATTAATTAAGCCATCGTTCCAAATGCATTGCTTGGATAACGAGAGACAGAGAGTAATGATAGAAAGATTATTAGTTTAAACGTACAACTGTGAAATGGCGAATGACTAATATTCTATACGAGGCTTGGGCTGGTTTCTTATTAAGATGTCGATTGCAATTTTTTATTCTTTGGTTTTCTTGTGCAAGGGTGATAAACACAACATTAAAACCGATAAAGAAAATTTAAGCATTTTTCTCCCTTCTTCTCAGGTGAGCTATACTAGTCGTAGTACTATAGTCTCTCGACATTTTGCTGTGTGCCTTGAGAGTGATTCAAGGTATATTTACAAATAAACAAAACAGATGCTTCAGGACATTCCATTGCTGAACGAAAAGCTTAAAAGAACTAGTTTCTGACGTTAGTAATATTTAAGCTTGCCTTTGCCATCTTCATTTCTGTTTCTCTCTTCTTATTCAACTCAAGGACAGCATTCCGTTGTGTACTGTGGTCATGCACAAGGAGAATGATCATCTAGAAACCAAGCATTCTTTAGCCATAATTTAGGTTTTATCAAGCCTATTATTATTGCGATTAGTCTAATTGAGAAAACAAAATAGAAATTTAGGGAGCTTACTACAGCCATTCAAGGAGTTATATAGCCTTCTTGTGATAATTCCCGCCAAAAATATGGGGGGTGGTTCCCGTTTTGAAATGATTGCAAAGCTCGAATTGTTAAGCTATTGGATTTTAAGCGGTTTTAAATTCCTTGATGTTGCTGCCAGCAATGTTTCATTTCGCAAGGCTAGCATCGATTGAGCGAGAGCACGCACATGGAGCGTGATTTGGGGGAAACAACAGCAAGGACAAGGTCTAGACTTGCAGCGTTTTTCTTCTTTCAATTTCTAATGCCTGTAATACAAGTGCTGATGACTCTGTGTGCCATGACATCAAGCAAAGGCAATCGAGATATTTCCCGATCCAGGTTTGAAAAGGTCCATAAAATAAACTCCCTTCTTGATAATTTTCTCCCTGTTTATAATTTAGTCCAATCCCCCCAAAGAATGCAGATTCTTTTGGCCCCCTTTCTATTTTTGCATGAAACATCACAATTATCTTTTCGCGCTTTTACATGACATAATTTGCTGATCATAAAAAAGTTTAAAAAATTTGTGTATATAAAGAACGTTTGTTTTTTCCATCTTCCATCTTCATCCTGTACCCCCTTTCTTCTTCTTTTTCTAAATCATGGAAACTTACATTGGCTACATAAAGACACCTCAAGACGCCTTGATGGTATTCGAAGCATGCAGAAGAAATCAGCTGGTCAGAGTGCAACGCAGACTGTCCTCAAAAGAGAGAATCCAGATTCGATCAGGCTCCGTTTTTGCTTGGGATGAAAGAGAGGCTGGCATGCGTCGCTGGACTGATGGCCGCACCTGGTCCCCTAGTCGTGTGTTGGGCAGCTTTCTGACTTATCGTGAATTGGATACAAAGCGCAGACCTCGTCGTCCTTCCAGCATCAGCACAACCAAATCATCGGCTGCCTGCTCGTACAAGCCAGACGGCCTCATCAAACAGAGCTTCTCCATTTGCACTGCCACAAACCAAAAGTTGCACCTGATTTCCTACTACTCAAAATCGGATGTATTGGCTGGACGCTTGAATCAGCCTACCAGCGACCCCGCCTTGAGTGCCATCAGCGTACCTAAAGGGCTATATCCTGAACTCAACCCACTAGACACCAGTGGCGGCCACTCTGCCACACTCCACAACATGAGAGATTCCGCATTACCATCAAGTCCTTGCTTATCCACAGTCTCATCCATCAATGATAGCTATGATTCTCCTTCCCTCTCTCCATCGCTTCCGCCTTCCTTATCGTCCTCCTCTCCAAGCACATGTGATGATGATGCCATGATGACAGATGTATTACCATCTCCACATTCCATGTACTCGTCCGTATCGCCCTACTCTAGCAACCTATCGCCCATGATTGCTACCAGCTGCACAACAAGCTTACCAGCTCAAGACATTGCCTGGGAGAAGATCCCCTCTTCTGAAGACCAAAGACAACTGGGTGCTCTCCAAAGCCTGCTTCGCTTATAAATCGACCTAATTTTGTACTGTACACACGAGCAAAAAAACCCAACATATATACACACTGACATTATAGAATTCTTTATCTATTCACAATACGCATCTCTTTCCTTTTTCTTCTTTCTATGCTCATATTTATGATTTATATATACCACTTAATACTTGTAAAGTCTACAATAATTTGCTTTTTTTTTCTTTTTTTTTTATCCCTAATCTTTTTTGCTATGCAAATAATAATAAACAATGTGTTATTTCTAGTAAATCATTTTAGTGAAACCCCCTTTTGGCCCCTCCCCCCAAATACATCAATATAAACATAAATGAAATGGGAACGAAAAAAAAAAAAAAAGAGGGAGTTTTCGATCTCTCTCCCCTTGAAAAGTCTACTAGCAGCATGCAAAAGCATGTGTTTTTTTCTTGCAAGAAAGACAAGAATAATGAATCGGTTTTATATGTTTTCTGTTACAAAAAAGACATTTAATTTCTATAAACACATGGCTCCACTATAATTTAACCCAACAAGAGAAAAAAAAACACAGATATTCTATCAAGTTCTATATGGATAATCATTTTATTTTATATAATACAAATTTAGAGCTTGGGGCCAGCAGCCAAGGTCTCAGGTGCAGCCTCATCTTCATAAGTCTTAAAGTTGTCAACAAACATTTGACCAACGTTGCGGAGAGAGGCATTGAATTCTTCAGCAGTACCGTTCCAGGCAGTCTTGGGGTTCAAGAGCTCAGAGGGAACATTGGAGACAGACTTGGGAATTTGCAAGTTGAAGATTTCGAGATCCTCGTATTCAGCTTGGGCCAATTCACCATTGTGGATGGCATCCAAGATGGCACGAGTGTACTTGAGAGGACAACGCTTGGAAGTAGCAGCAGAACCACCGATCCAGCCAGTGTTGATCAACCAAGCATCGGCCTTGTGTTCAGACATCTTTTGAGCCAACATGGAGGCATAACGTTGAGGATGGAGGACCAAGAAGGGAGCACCGAAACAGGCACTGAAAGTAGCTTGAGGCTCGACAATACCGTCTTCTGTGCCGGGCACCTTGGTGGTGTAACCACTGATGAAGTGATACATGGCTTGCTCAGCAGTCAGCTTGGAGACAGGAGGCAAGACACCGAAAGCATCGCAGGTCAACAGGATGATGTTCTTGGGATGGCCGCCCATACAGGGAAGCTTGGCGTTGGGGATGTGGTAGATGGGATAGGCGCAACGGGTGTTTTCAGTCAAGAAATCGTCAGAGTAGTCAACCTCACGGGTCTCTTCGTCCAAGACAACGTTCTCCAAAATGGCACCAAACTTGATGGCGTTGAAAATATCGGGCTCCTTCTCGCCAGACAAGTCAATACACTTGGCATAACAGCCACCCTCAATGTTGAAGACACCGTTATCGGACCAACAGTGCTCATCATCACCAATCAACATACGCTTGGGATCAGCAGAAAGAGTGGTCTTACCGGTACCTGACAAACCAAAGAAGAGAGACACGTCGCCGTTGGGACCTTCGTTGGCAGAAGAGTGGAGAGAAAGGACACCAGCCTTGGGCATCAAGTAGTGCATGACAGTAAAGATCTAAATCATGGGGACAGCAATTAGATCTCGGCTACAATTTTTAAAGTTTCTACCCCACACTCCAAGACTACTACTTACACCCTTCTTCATTTCACCAGCATATTCAGAGCCGAGAATGACCATTTCAGCGCGCTTAAAGTTGACGGAGACAGAGGTGGTGGATGTCATGCCAGTAGTGTAGCGATTGGCAGGGAACTCACCAGCATTGAAGATGGTGAAGTCGGGAGTGCCAAAGTCCTCGAGCTCCTCCTCGGTAGGACGGATCAACATGTTGCGCATGAACAACAAGTGGTAAGCACGAGAGGCAACAACACGCACCTTGATGCGGTACTTGGGATCCCAGCCAGCGAAACCGTCAAAGACGTACAAGCGAGGACGGGTGTTGAGGTAGTCGATGGCACGCTCACGGTTGATCAAGAAGACCTTTTCGCTGATGGGTGTGTTGACAGGGCCCCACCAGATGTCCTTCTTGGAGGTCTCTTCCTCGACAATACGCTTGTCCTTGGGAGAACGGCCAGTCTTCTTGCCAGAGTAGGCACAGAGAGCACCGGCGGATGAGATGACGGTACCTTGCTCATAGGTCAATGCTTGTTCGTAGAGGACAGCAACGGAAGGGTTGCGCATGATGGTGACCTGCTAGCTCGTTAGTATCCATGGCAACGCAAGTGCATGCGTGTGCCTAGTTACCTTGTCATAGTCAATGCCAGCGTATTCATGGAGATCTTCTTCGACCTTGGTGTGAACTGAATTGGCACTGGAGGGTCTACCGCCAGTGTAAGGGGATCCGGGTCTTGAGGCAACCATTGTTGTTGTGTGTGTAGGAGAAAAATAAATAAATTGATGAAGGAAGAAAAAGCGAAAAAATTGGCTTCCTGGCCCTCTCTTATTTATACATGTTGGTTGGCTTGTGAAAATGCAAACTGGATCTACACTTCTTTAACATGAATTGCACTGTCAATGAGTCGGAAAATGCCGGAAACAGGCTCACTTGCGTTGCCCCGAAATACTCCCCCTTCCCCTTTTTCGTCCGCGAAAACGTAGTGCATGTGAAAATATTTGTGAAAAATCATACTCCCCCGAGGTATAACTGTTAAATATATATAAATGGGATGCGATGCTTTGCTTTAGCGTATAGTCATGTACAGGTTTATTGACAGGTCAAGAGCTGTTACTTTTGCCACAATCCATACGACTTGGTTGGGTCTGTCTGCCATAAACGAATGGTGCCATCCTCTGATCCGGTTGCATAAATTTCGCCGTCAGGACTGTAGCTTACTGTGTGAATGGGCCCATGATGGCCCTTGTAGACCTCTACTGTCGGCATTAGTATACGCCTACATTGAATGAACTGCCCCCCCTCTCACTACTTGCCTGAGACTTCACCCGACTCAAAGTCGTAAATGCGCACCCACAGATCCTCGTCGCTGCCAGCAACAAACTTCTTGTGGCCCGGATGAAGAGAGACCGAAGATGTCTTCTCCTTGGTGACAATGGTCTTGACATCCTCAAAGCTGGATCCAGGCTTCCAGAAATTGGCGCTCTTTCCAGCAGCCCACGCAATATACTCACCGCTGCCGTCAAATGTCATGGTCGAGATGGGCGCCTCACACTGGATGGTGCCACTCTGACGCATGGTGCGCAGATCCCAGATACGGACCGTCGCATCATCGCCAGCGCTCAATACCGTGTGGCGGTGTGCCTCGTCCCATACCACCGCCTTGATCATACCTTCGTGGCCCTGCAGCTCCATGGGTGGCGCTTCGGGTCGATACAGATCAAAGATCCGCAGCTTCTGCTCCTTGCCGCCCGTCATGATCTTGGTGCTGTCTTCGTTGAAATCGGCTGCACGCACAATGTGGTTGTGAACAAACGAATGCAGCTCTTGACCATTATGTGTGTCCCACACTTTGGCGCTAAAGTCGGCTGATCCAGTCACTGCCTTTTCAGAGTCTCGAGAAAGTCTTGCGCTCCAGACAGCTCCCTTATGTCCTTGAAATGTGCCTATCCAGTCGCCTGTTACGCCTTCACGCAGCATGGGGTTGCCATCTAAGTGCAAGTATAAGTATGCCATGTGCTAGTCAGCAGCAGCGCCCGTCGTCTTACCTTTGCAGGCGGATATCAAGTAGTATTTTCCCTGTGGCGTGATGGATGAAAATTGAATGTCGACAACAGGACGTGTATGGCCAGAGCAGGTTAAAGGAATGATGCGGTTGCCGTTGGTGCTGTTGGGTGTGCTCATTATGTGGAAGATGGTATGTACAAATTGTGGTATATAGAGAGAGGAGATGTGTTGAAAAGAAGAAGAAAAAAAGAAGCACTCTTTCCTATTGAAAAAGCTCTCTCGACTCACTCTCCTCTGCGCGTGCGGAAAAGAAGGGAAAAAAAGCAAGACGAGGAGCTTGCAATCAAGTCTGTGTGTGTGAGAGTATGCCAACATTCAAGCTCCCCGTCTCTCTCTCTCGCTGCAAACGCGCGCGTCATACAGACTACCCTTTTTTTCGCCTTGATGTATCCCAAATGTCGTCCATTTCAGCAGACACAGACAGTGATTTGATCCAGCAACTGGAGCTCGAGATACACACCCTGTTGAGCAAAGATGAGCTGCTAGCCAATGTGCCCTCGCATGCCACTGTGGAGGAATTGGAGGCATTGCTGGCCGTTGAAAAGGGACAGGCGTATCACATTAGCATTGAGCGGCAGCCTCTTCCATCTATAGGTAAGCCAGATAGTAGTAGTAGACTCCATATGAGATGTCTGACAGTCTGATCCACTGTATATATACATAGACATCATTGTGCGGCAATCATCCACAGTGCGAGATATTAAGCGCATGATCAAATTGCATGTAAACCGACAATCGACGCACAAACAGATCAGCTGGAGATACATCTGGAGATCGCATTGCTTGGAATTTCAAGGCAGAAAGCTGCTCCATGAAGATGCTGTTGTCAGCCAATTGGGCATCAAGCAGCACAGCGTACTTGTGTTTGCCAGATTGCCTCATGAAAAGGGCCAGCATCGCAAGGCATGGAAGCATCGACCTTGATCTCTGCCCCCCGCATCAGATGCTTCCTGCCACGCGAGTCTCTTATACCAAGCAAGCAACGACGACTATATAGCACTACTGCAGCCGGCAGATCATTTAATCTTGATGATAAAATGTCACATTTCCTCTGTTTTTGTTTGTATATAGGGAGACATCGATGATAACAGTAGTATTAGTATCAGAATTAATTTGCTCGTATAAACCAACACCAGATACCCATGACTTTTTGTTGTTGTATATATCGCTCTCCAATGCAGGAGGAGTCCTCTTCCTCCTCGCACCTTGCTATATATGATCTAGTATCATCATCTGCTGTTCTGATGGCAATACATGGTTCCTATTGAAACAAGCCAATCGGAAGGCATCAACAATTGACAACAATTTCAGTAACAACTTGTTTGCAGCTCATGTAATAACGTGGTGGAGATGTGTATATATAGCCAAATGGTCCCCTGGATGTATTTTTATATCAAATATATACACACGCCCCTTGATTCCAGTGCTGATTGGCAACTTCATTGTGAAAAAGGAGGCTCTCTTTCCTTTTCTCACTCAATCAGAAGAGGCGGTCGATTTGTATAGCTTGTTTATACTAATCGGCTATAGTAGTAATAGTAGCAGTTTTGACATGCCATCGCAAAGAAAGCACATATATTTATATATACAAATACGAATGCACATGTAAGGCAAATGGCTTGATTGTGACACAAGGGTGGATTCGAAATAACCCAAATCCTTGACTAACTGATCCCCATCACGTGTAAAAAGACCCCATTACTTCCGTTAATGTCATTAAGTGTATAGTAATTTAGAGATATTGACTTGTGATATTTATTGAAATGTAAACAAGAAAAACGAAAGAATACATGTACTCTAAGGTCCAAGGATGAATTGGGTGGCAATTTTAATATTGGAATATTACATAAGGGGACGATGAAAAGGAGGAGGAGCAGAAAGGTATAAATGTATAGGGGACTCTGTATTAATTACAATCGGTTTCCGTACTTTACCAAATTACCAGAATTACCGAGAAATAAAGGGATAAAGAAAAATAGAACAAAAGGGGCAGCAGGAGGGGGTGCTTTCTTTATGGAGCAGCACCCGAATGGATTTTGGCATGGCGGCGAAGATTGCTGACCACAGAGAAGCGACGACCACAGCCATCGACTACACATTTATAGGGTTTCTAAGGATGGATTCCGTTAGCGTCAGGTATTAGACGAAATGAGCAGCAACATCAAAACTTACCTCGCCAGTATGGCTATGCATGTGGGTAGCTAAAGAGCTCGGACGGGTGAATCGCTTGATGCACAAGGTACATTTGTATCTTCTGGGTGTGTTGGCTGACTTTTCATGGCTCAGAGTCGAGTCAATGCTGCTTCTAGACTTGTACTGTCTCTTGGATCCAGCAGTGCTTGTGCTGTGGCGAGCATAAGGCGACGGATCATAAAACCCAGCAGATGGCATGCTGTAAAAGGACGGCTGTTGTGGTGGTGATTGTGTTGTTGTTGCTGGAGGTGTTGGCAGTTGACATTGACATCCCGGAGTGTAACATGGCATTGGGGATGATGCATTTGAATCAAAGTAATAGTCAATAGGATAGTCAACGGAAGGGGCTGCTGCTGGTGGTGGTGGT
This sequence comes from Mucor lusitanicus, assembly GCA_010203745.1. Classification (NCBI taxonomy): domain Eukaryota; kingdom Fungi; phylum Mucoromycota; class Mucoromycetes; order Mucorales; family Mucoraceae; genus Mucor; species Mucor lusitanicus. Next base: position 1,906,760 of record JAAECE010000008.1, on the reverse strand, counting down.
GGCAAGGCTCTATATTCTTGCTGAGGATGTGTTGTTGAAGGGTAGTAGAATGGGTCGGCGGGTGGCGTTAATAGGGGCATTCCTCCTCCTGCTCCTGCTTGATAAGCGTCATAAAACGAGTCTGGCAATGGTGAAAGAATCTCTTGCTTCTCCAAGGTGTTGTACATGGACGGAGCATACAGTGGAGCATACTTTTCATCTTGAATTCTTGATGCACTGCTGCTGCTTGCAAAGCTATAGGTAGGAGAATCAACATGATGGAACTCGGGCGAAAATGAGCGGGAAGGAGCCATCAGCGTATGATTGTTGTTGCTAGGAAACGGGATGTATGATTGAGGGGCAAAAGAGCTGTTTGAAGAATAAGACATGGATTCCATTCTGATGATGCGATGGAGAGTCAAAGACAGAGGAAGAGTGAGTGTGTGTGAGAGAGAGAGAGGAAGATGAGATTGATCCCATCAGCATTTTGCTTTTTATAATTAGTTTTTTTTTAAGGGGAAGCTTTCTTTATTACCGCTACACTACTGTTCTTAAGGGACATCAACAAGACCCATCAAATGGAACACAAAGGATTTCAATTATAGAAATATCATTTTACTATCCACAAGATTTCGCATATAATCATGCTTGAAATGGCTAATTATTCTATATAATAAATAGCAATATTAGAGGCAAGCAGGTTACCATGACGACTTGAATGCTTCATGTCCGGGAATTGTGGCATATTAAGCTTTTCCCCTAATAAGTGTTCCCTGGAGATATAGATGTCAACAAAAAGTGAAATGGATCAGGCCAAACGCAAAAAAAAAAAAAAAAAAAAAAAAAAAAAAATAGGAGAGGATGAGATTACGATTAAAACAGTATTTATAATATTAGGGGAAGCAGAATGAGCGGGTACCTCAGTAGTTTCTGTAGAGACACACACTCTCTGGTACGGAAATGGTAGTGTTTATCAGGGTCAAAAGTAAAACAAACAACACTGTTATGAGAGCAAAGAAATGACTCGACAAGAACCCCTTGATTTGAGGGTTATAAAGTCACCGTTTTGGCGTAGCAAACCTGCAATTGTATGCAGCATTTGTTATTGTTGTTGTTTTGTTGTTGTCGATTACTTGTGTTGTGCTGACTGCGAGCAAATCCAGCAGGCCACTGTGCTGTGGTATCAGCAACAAAGAAAATCAAATCAAGAAGAAGAGCAGTAAAGACATTGGCCATGTAATTTAATATATTGCAATATGTAGACGCTGATGTAAAAAAGGAGGGAAATATAAAACTATATCAGTTTCAATAGGGGCTACTTCATTTCGTCATGACCATATCGCCACTCGCTTTGTTTGTTCGTCTTCTTTGGCTTTCTTTCATGTTCAATGGAAGAAACGATAAAATCGAACCCCTATTTTTTTCTTGCCACTAGTCGCTGGCTGGCTGTCAACAGAAACTCCCTGCTTCTTGTATAACACTATTAAGCTTTTTGCATATCAAATCACCTTGATTATTTCTGAAAATTCCATCTAACAAGTGCTCAATCTAAACAAATAGACAGACGGCAATTCTTTGAAAAAGGAATCATACATGAATATTTTTTTTAAGGAGTTCCCTTCTTTATATATATATTATAGTAAATGATGGATTTATGATTATAGTAGAACAGAGAGGGGCATAATTCAGAAGCGGTTTATCTTAATAATTGATTGGCAAATTTGTCTTTGGCGGTTTGATAAGCTTGCATCAAAGTTTGTTCGGAAAAGGGAATGTCAACCATGTCCATACGAGGTTTGGATACTCGACTGACAATTGCATTTGAATCGGTCTCCAGTATAATGCTTCACAAAACAGCGTTAGATGTACTCTCTTTCTCTCTCTCATTTTCACGCAATCTTACCCTCCATCAACTGTTTCATCAAGACAAAGGATGACCAAGTCCAAATTATCCATAATAGAGCGCTTCTCAACTTGATATCTACCGTATGGCATCAATAAGCGTTCTTTCTCTCCCTCACACTCTCTCATTCAATACTATACCTGAGTAAAGTAGAAACGGCGTCATAAAAGGCGTTCAACATGCTCAACAGAATCAACTCATTCTCCTCCATAGAACCAACAACGTAAAAGAAAATGTCGATATTTGAGCGGTACAGTACCACTTGATTGTCGTATAAAATAACCTCGCCTATGTTTGCAATACACGTCTCCACGCATCAGTATCGAGTGCATACGACGCTCACACATCCACACGACCGACTCACCTTGAGCACGCTTGGTTTTATCAAACAAACCCTTCTCAAACTGCTTTTGTTGCTTTAATGTAGTGGTCTCTCCACCATAGTATTTGGCTAATACGCGATTTCCCTCGGCATCAAGCAAGATGACTGCCTTGATGGAATATAAAGAAAGGTTGACCATGGTGATTTTGTTGTGTTGGTTGAGAGAGAAAAAAAAAGAGAGAGAGAGAAAGGCCAAGTGTGTGCCACAACTGGATTGTGTGTCTAAATGTGAAAGGTCACTTATTAGGGCTCCGGTTCAAGCCTAATGGAGAGCCCTGATTTCAGCATGAGTCTACTAATGCAAAATGATCTGATGCTCTCATAAGAGTGCGATCCTGGATGAAATATGAATGTTAACAAGAAATGGTGGTGTTATTTACTGTAATATACTACTAGCTAAAAGCAAATGCTATAGGACAAATGTATTCTACCTACAAGTATCATAGTAGTAGAGCGTCATTACATGTGAATGTCCTTATGGTCAATAATGCCACTGTCTATGTTCCAGTTTGTGAACATTGTTGATGTTCTAATACCTTCACCAAAGCTATTGATCATGTTCACAGTAGAATAGATATGTAGATAGCTTGTTTTCTATAGTTATATGTTAAAAATGTCAATGGCAACTACCAGAATGAAATATGTATACAATTTTGAGACATCCATGTGCATTTCAGGGCCTAAACCAAATGCAAAAAGGCTTGATTTTTTGAGCCTCACTAGACATATTAGTCTCGATGCTTAAATGCACCAGCATACCATCTTTGTGGGCAGTCTTGAACCTACTGTAGAGCCTGACAACACCAGGCAGCAGTATAAGTTGTATTTACGCTCGGTCCAGCGAAAAGAAAAGCGTAGCACTGGCTTGACTTGTATATATATATGCAAAATGTTTGCACTTATGTAGCAACAGCATTCGCTCCACTGCTAATCAACTTACTTGAGAAAGGGGTCTAATTGATTGAGTCTTTAAACAGATCAGCGAATCTTCAGGTAATACACGAAGCTTTCTGGTATAGCTCATTATGATACTTTATGGTTTCTTCTATGCAAGCGCACCTTATTATAGCTATGATATTAGCACTGCTAATACCACTACTGTATTATCAGCATTATTTTTTGATCCCCTGAGAATTCACAAACCCCTATTGATGGGTATTGCATTTCAATCCGCAAGTCCTTTGATGGTCCCATACATCTGAGATGCGACTTCACTTTGTCATATCTATAGAAATACAAGTTGACGACTACAGCATAGATTTCAGATGCAGTGATTTGGCATGCCATTACTAATAAATGACCTGGCATGTCTTTGTGAGCAGCACACAGTATATCAATTAATGTAGTGTACTTCTTATAGCATTGTCTTGTATATCTGAAACTTGATTATACTACGTACATGAGTCAATGTTAAAGACCCAATTTATATACATATTTAAAACGTTTGTGTAGAATCATTCAGGAATTTACAATGTGCAGATTCCGGTGAGACAAAATTTGAGTATGGGCCGCAGCTCATATGGCGGCTAGGTGATGATCAGATGTCTGACCATAACTTTTAGCTGCTTAACAACTAATGATATTCACAAATATGCCAAACATCCAACATATAATAGATATAACACAATCACATCATCTGAGCATACAAATTGGCACAAGCGGGCCTCTAACTATTTCGCACTCCGAGTTCGGAGTTTTGCCGTTTTTCAAACGCCGCTCTTGCCCTGAATCCGAATGTGCAATTCATTTTTTTGTAGGTAGCATGGATCCTGACAAAAGTGAGATTTGAGATATTTTTGGAGGGTTAAATCTATGCTACTAGTAAAAGTTTTTTACTTTGACAGAAAAGCCCCAAGTTTCTATAACCCAATCAGAAGGGGTGGACGTTTTTGACTAGGACGTGTTGCTCTTAGGGTTGTAATAGATGATTTGCACGAGTAATAATCAAGAAAGGTGCACATGCGTGCTTTTGCGTGGTGCTTTTTGAAATCAGGCCATTTTGCGCACTGATATTAACAGGACCCATAAGGACAGCTGTTAATTACGAATGTTTAGTTGTAATCAAGTGATAGAGGGAATGTTGCTTAACACTCTATCAAAACCACATGGCTCTTGCATGCCTTGTTCTAAAGCGGCACGGGTTGAACACTGTTTTGGGTGTTTGACAACAAAACAGAAGAGCAAAGCGTGTTTTCATACCTTGTCTAATTATCAGATAGCTTACTTTACTAAAGTTGCATTATATCTACTTTTTGGGAGTCGGCAACTGTATAAACAGATTTCCAGTGGCTATCTTACAGTAGTAGTTGTTCATCAACTAAGCAAAGACAGTTATGATAGTACACTAGTAGTAGTTAGATGGGGTTGTTTCATGGCTTCTGGAACTTTGAAAGTAAAACATACGCAAACCTTACATCGCTTTCTGTCTGATGATATGCAGTGTGTAGTCCAAAGAAATAGCAATTGTTTGGGTTCTTAATCAAATCTATAACATTGGTTGCCATAGATCTACAGGCTACAAAAGGTATTATTCTCAGCCAAATCGCCCAAATTAAACCCTCAATACCTTGTCTTTGAAGCCCTTCTAGATGCTCGGAATAGTGCCAAATGATTGCTATCGACTACCATTTACATCCTGGACCTTCGTTTTTATTTTTTTGGTATCGATCCAAATCGTCGAAAATTCACGTTTTTTCATGAGGTACCCCTCATGGTTTTTGTTAAAAATCAAACGATCGCAATTTTGAAGGCGAAAACGACACTTTTTACTATGATATATATTAAATCAAAATGACCGCACAGATGTAGGGTAACCTGTGCAACTGCTATTTTGAACGTTGTATATGCTAAATTTCGACTTTTCTTGGAAAAACTGCTTTTTATATTTTCTCAAAATTCTTTATCTTTTCATTCTAAAAGTACCTTAAGATTGACACTATTGAATGCGCCTTCAAATTCTCCCCTTAAGTTTATTAGAAAGTAGTATACGCTGAGTACACTTTCTATAGCTAATTTTAAGAAAAATGTTTACAAATGTCAAATTATACCGATTTTGATTCCAAAAAATCATCACAAAAAAATCATTTGGGTACAATCACCACAGTGCAAAATGTTCAGTGTACACGTCACTCAAATTCTGTGTGCTCAGCTTATTGGCTGCAGTCACCCTCAGCAACGCGTCTTTTTTTTTTTTTTCAGGCTCCCTTTCCACCCTGTTTTTGCACTGCACTTTTTCTATTAAACCATATACTTTTTATTACTTTTGATTGAATACAACACCACTTTCGACAAAAGAAGCATACTTTTGCAACCACCAGTACCCAAGACAACATCTTTCAAGTTTGTTACAGTAAGTATCAGCCGATAGGGGCCACTTTTCGCGGTACAATATACAGTAATACTAATTATACAGTTTATTTTAGACCAATTCATTCGTTGCAATATATTTATTCATTGTGTTTGGTTTGTATTTGGTTTGTATATTCCCCGTTTTTGGTTGCCGTGGATTGGGTTGTCATGGCTTTGGGTGTTGTGGGTTTGGTTGTCATGAATTATATTCATTCAACCTTTTACTATTTTCTTTCTCGTGATACTGCGCATTCGTTTGTTTGCTTTATTGCGATTTATTCTTTCCCCCTTTTCTGCACGCAACTATTTTTCTGTTGCTGTGCCATAGTGCTATGGTGTATCTTTTGATGCATTGTATCGCTGGCAGTGCTGCTCTATTGTTGTGGAGTAGCCTTACATTTTTCCTTTTTGTGGTTCTTTGAGCCATGACCCTCCTTTTTCGTTGTGTGGATAAGCCTATCATTGAAGCACAACTAGATTTGATTCAGAGGCTAGGGGGTAGATAGGCTGCCCTCACTTGATTGGTATCACTTACTTGGTGCTAACTGAGAGTCTCAAGCATTTGCGCTATCAGCTGGGGTGTGTAGTAAGGCATATTCTGGCATTTTAGGGGTTTTTGATGATAACGTAGCTTAATACTAGTGTATTCGGCTGTGTTTAAAATTCCGCCTAACAAAAAAACAGGGGAGAAGTATGGCAAAATTTTTCGAAGCCCGCGGCGCTTAAAGTAGCTTTTCAAGCAATTTTATTGGCTCAAATTTGGATACAGCTCAGAGAAATAAAGCATTCGTATTGAAACTAAAAATGTAATTGAAATGAGAAGAGCACAATTAAACATTCAGAATGCCTGCTTCTATATGTTAAACTAATAATAAGATAAAGATTTATTGATTCAATTCATTCAGGTTATTTATACTAATTCTAATTCTATAATTTGTTCTACAGTAAGTGTTTCTATATGATGGTTGTGATTAATAATATCATTTCCGTTTTTACAGATGAAAGGATAGACGTTTGTGTGTAGATATTGTGATATAAATTGTTCTTTTGACATCGATGTGATAATTGTAATGTTGATTTAGCTGTTGATTTGTAATTAACGATACTAAAAGAGAAATATGGTGTGTTATTGAGTGTCTAAAGAATATTGACATCTGTCAAAGTGTAACATTGTTGTATGCAACCGTTGATTTAAGGTTGAGATCGAGAGTATTGTTACGGATCGCAACATTGACCCTGAGCTCTTTCCATTTCTTTTTGTCTATTCTGCTAAAAAAGCCATTCACAATAAAATACACTGTTCCTACAATTTAACCCAAGAACTCCATATAATAATATGAAAGAACCATATCGAAGAAGTGCTACACTCCCAACCAGATACGCTGTGATTCACTCCGTCCCAGAGCACATCTTTAAATCCAACATCTAAATTATGCTTCTTCATTACCCAACATTATCAATCCCTAGTAGAATTAAGCAAGCCATCCTTCGTTAAATCAAGGATGCTTACACAGAATTATCACCAAATCCCCATTTTTGTCCTCGATAGCCAGGACACTCTAACAGACACATCGAATAACTAAAAAGTATAAACAAGACTTAGCCATCTTAAACAAGACAGATTAATTTGTTTATTTTCAAATGCTTGGTTTTGTTTTTGCAATTCCATTCCAGTTATCTGGCTTTTGAGAGGTCGCACGTTTTAAGATAGAAACATTCAATTTTCAAAAACTCATGAAAAATATATAGACATCCCAAAAAACTATGAAAAAATAATACGAGTATCCGTCAGAGTATGAACTACTCTAATACGTAAATTTGTTTCAAATTGTTCAATAAATGAGTGAAGAAATGCTCTTCGAAGTCGAGCGAATTTGCTTGAATCTCTTGAAACGGCATTCAGTCTAAACAAAAAAGGCGATTTTTCACAGTGTGTTTTTTGTTTTAATTACTAATATGTTAACGTAAAATCTAAAGAATCGATTGAATAAAATCATCTCATACATTACCTAAATCTCAATACATATTCTTATTGAAGCTCATTAGCTATCATCTTTTATCTTATTTCTTTATTTTACAGCTGTTATTTGTAAGATCCCTTGAATTCCTATTACATCTATTATAGCCAATTCATTGTGCACTTTATCATATACATTATTGTATCTCTTTCTATTTTCTACTTTATCTTCTCTGTTTATTCATTACTAGTTGGACAACTATAAACCTGGTGCTCATTTGATAGCTAGATCTGCTTGGCATTTTTACTATTCGAATTCTATTTTACTACAAAACTATCTACACTATTGTACGTCCCAATCACCCATAACAGTATTAAGTTTGTGCTAATTGAATCTGAGATGTTGGAGCTAATGTGGTACCTGATGAGCTTTGCTGGTTGATAATTGCTGACAGGTAAGATTGTTTGTTAATAGATAGCTTGTTAAAATAATAAAATAAAAGATATAGAGTGCTAGAATCGTATTGATTCATAACACTACATACACCACATTTTGTGGATGGAGCAAAAAACGAGTGTTTCCAGCCGGGCTCGAACCGGCGATCTTCACTATGTGAAAGTGACGAGTTAAACCACTTCTCCATGGAAACCTCGGATGGCAATTTTTTTTGCACGTTTGTTACAAAATGTTAGGTACAAATTCAATAATCACGTGATTTGTTATAGGGAAGTTTTTTATTTGGTCATGGCACAATACAATTAGAAGAAAGATCTAATGTACCATCCTTGAGCTGGTTGTTTAAAAAGACTACTCGTTATATTGATAAATTTGCACAATAACAATAGACAACTTTCAGATTTTTATTGACAGAGGGTCCATTTGACATTTGATTAAAATTATTTATTTGGTAGAGTTCAAGTTAATAAATAATAATGCAAGATCAGCAATTAGCATCTTTAGGTAGGAACCCTTTTCGCTGTCATTGCTGTTAGAATATATATAGCAACTTGCAAATTTATTATTGTGTGGTGGTGCTTTTTTTCAAATTTAGTTCTAGCCATTGAAAGAAAAACGAAATGCAGTGTTATTCCAACATCATCATCAAATAACCTATCAACTAAAGTCTACTGGCACAAGTTGAATGGTTTAATCTCTTTACATGACGACGGGTCTTGTAGGCAAAATGACTCAAAAACCCCGCCTTATCTTATATTCTCGAGATAACAAAAGATCTCTCAATCTTTTTCTCTTGTTCTAGTCATTTCCAACAAATTCTTGGTCGCTTCACACTTGTACTAAGTCAAAGATGTCGGCAAACACAACAACAACACCGAGCATGGATTTAGACTATTATGGCACAAACAGTGGCGACACTGGATGGGTGATGATCTGCACAACGCTTGTTTTTCTGATGGTAAATTTGCTACATACACATTATGGTTTGCCATGTTTTGACATTTGCCCTCAGTCACCTGCATTGGGTTTCTTTTATGCAGGGCTTGCCAGAGCTAAAAACGCACTATCGCTCATGTATTTGACAGTGATGTCGGTAGCAGTTGTCTCTTTTCAAGTAAGTATCAGCATGGGGATTTCCACATTACCATCGTTTTAATTTTTTTCATCTGCTTATAGTGGTACTTGATTGGTTATTCACTCACATTTTCCGATACCGGATCCTCCTTTATTGGTGATACTAGTAATGACATTTGATGATGTGTAATCGTGTTCTTTACTAAAGCATCCAATGCAGAAAACTTTCTATTGAGAGGCGTAGGCAGAAAGCCTCAACTTGCGGGCCAAACGATTCCAGAATCTGCTTTCATGCTGTTTCAATGCATGTTTGCAGCCATCACTCCAGGTATTTGAAATCCTTGTGTCAACTAGACTCCTGATATGGAAACTAAAATCAAACCCTAATTTTAGCGCTGGCCTTTGGATCTGCCGCGGAACGAATGTCTGTAAGTCGTGGAACGCATCTGATTGACACAAGAAAATAACTCATAAATGTACATCCAGTTGGGCCCTGCCATTTTATTCATTTTTATCTGGACAACACTAGTTTATGGTAAGCCTCTATTCTATATGAACGTTGCCCTTGACTCAACTCGTGTCTAGACATCATTACCAATTGGGTCTGGAATCCTAAAGGCTGGCTAGCCGTGATGGGTGTCATGGATTATGCTGGGTATGATGAGACAATGTATCGTAAGGGAATACACATATTCACTTTGGCTTTAAAATGTAGAGGCACACCTGTTCACATTTCAAGTGGGTTAGCAGCAGGTGAGTAGGATATGCATTGCAATCAACGTGCCAATGGCTAATGATGATTGTAGTGGCCTATGCTATGGTTGTCGGCAAGCGCAGAGATTATCATGAAAATGTCAATGTGCCCCATAATGTGTCTTTTGTATTTTTGGGCTTGGCGCTCATGTGGTTTGGTAACTATTGACTGCAATGCATCGTCAATTGCAACTAACAGGTTCAAATTGCAGGCTGGCTAGGTTTCAACAGCGGCAGTGCTCTTTCAGCGAATGCACGCAGCGTTCATTCTCTTGTCTGCACACACTTATCAGGATGTACAGCTGCAGTTGTCTGGGTATTGATGGATTATCAGCACACTCGCAAGTGGAGCATCATTGGATTGTGTACCGGTGGTGTGGCGGGTTTAGCTACCATTACGCCAGGCTCAGGCTTTGTCAGCGAGGCGAGCTCACTTGCCTTTGGTGCTCTTGGGTCCATTATCTCCAACATCATCATTCGCTACAAGCATCGTCTTGGATTCGATGATGCCCTGGATGTATTTGCTGTGCATTACATTGGCGGTTTGGTTGGTTTGGTATTGACTGGTATCTTTGCCGAGCAATGGGTGATTGCATTGGGATATCCTGTAGGCACTGCCTCTGAGGCCATGCCCAAGGGTGGCTGGTTAGATGGCAATTGGATCCAAGTGCCTGTGCAACTGGCAGCCATCGTCAGCGTATCTGCTTGGTCATTTGTGGTCACCTACATTATTCTGGTTGTGCTCAACAAGATCCCTTCCCTGAAACTGAGACTGGCGGATGAAGACGAGATTATTGGCACGGATTGGGCTGAGATGGGTGAGCGTGCTTATGGCTATCTGCCCATGGACGAAGAACATGCTCAAATTCAGCAAATGGAAGAGGAAAACAGACGTCGCCTTGAAGAGGCAGAGGAAGAGGCCATCAGTCAAGGCCGTGAAGTGCAGCTAGATGAACACATCAACGGTTCACTTGGAAACCAAAACAGAAACTCAAGTGGCATTGATTTGCATCTCAACACGGTGCCAACAGGGACAAGTTCAGCCCACCGCAAAGGCTTCAAGCAGAACCTTCGCCATTTGATGATGTCTCGCAGTGGAAATAAAAAGAAGAGCAAGGGCAGCACAGTGGGCGGTGCATTTGTCATGGAGGAGCCAGTGGTATTAAACTATGGACAAGACAAAGATCTCGGAGGCAGCGGCAGTCTGTCCAAGGAGATGGATTCGTACTCGCAAAAGAATACCCTGCAACAGAAAGACGTGGAGCTGAGCGATCTGGCACACCAAAAGAACTTTTTCTACTATGACACGGACGAAGCTGGTCCAAGCACCACAGCGAGCAGTGGACAAAACACGCCCAAAATCGAGTTTCGAGATTCAGACACGGTGCTCAATATTGAGCGAGTGAGTAGCAACAGTAGCCCGTCAAATGAAAAATAAATTGTATTATAATAAAAAAGAAAGAAGAAGAAGGCATACATATACACATATAAGATATCAAACACTAATTTACAAAATCCTCGTAATCATCCATGACGTTCATACTCTCCAGATCCAGATTTTGAGGATAAAGCGGGTTGTCCAAGCGAGTTTCGGGTTCGTAGAGACAAGAGTACTCGGGCTTGTGATCAGGCATCATGCCAGGCGTGTAATTGTAGTTGTATGTCTGTTCATGAAGCTCCCACACGCCGCGACGCACCAAGGGTCTGTCCTCGCTGGGCTCGGCAAAAGTGGCGTCCTTGTCCACAGCCTCAGGGGCGCTCAATGCAACACCATCCGTAGCAGTGACCTCCACGTAGATGGTATAGCTTCGCATATCATTCACAATACAGCGCATCCAGCCGCGGATCTTTTGATTGGCATTTACAGCCAAAGGCTCCTTGAACAAGAAGCGCACTTGCTGCCAGTGAGTGCGTTCAGCGCTGGGCCCAGTGGACATCTCTACTGTGGTGCCTAAATCCTCGGGATTGGGCTGGTCATAAGGAGGAGGTGCAAAGACGAGATCGAACCAGCCTGCAACACCGTGCATCAAGCCTGTGTATTGAGCGGTCCAGCTGAATGGCATGGTGATATCCTGCAATTCCTTGACAGTGACAGTAGAGAAATCGACGCCGTACGTATCGAAAATGGAAGGTGTTGTAATCAAGCTGCGAGGATCGAAATGGCCTACCACAGGCATGCCAAACATTTCATCGCGAGCATCCTTGTACAGCGCAGTGAGATCAATGCCGTAAAATGACTGCTGCTCCCTAATAATGATGGCTTGGTTACGCTCTGCCTACTCTTCCTGTTCCATGCAATTCCACCTACCAGAAGCGAGCTTTGCCCATGGTTTCGCTCCACAGAGTTGCATCAGTAAATGGAGCAAGATAAATGTTGCCCTTGGAGGGAAACAAGGCTCCTCCAGGCTTCAAATAGTGGTCTCTGGCATAGACATAACTCTCCAACTACATCACTGATTAACACACATGGCCCACATTGACAGGCCCTTTCCTACCATTCTTTCGTGAAACAAGAGCACACCGATCGGCTCAGAGATGATTGTGTCGACTTGGGGTATAGGTAGATCAGGCTCCTCGATCTTGGCTGTTTCCTCACAGTGTAAGTGTCATGTAAATCACATGGATTGCTCGAGACTTACCATTCACCACCTGGATCTTGTCCTTCAAAAAGGCATTCTTGCCCTCATCAGCAGCCTTGACAAGCTTCTCCATCTTTTTGGCCATACCCGATGCCTCCACGGCGTACACCTTCTTAGCTCCTGCTTGCACTGCGAAATAGGAGAGAATGCCAGAACCAGAGCCTACGTCCATCACGAGCTTGTCCTTGAATGACTTTGGTCCATTCAGTAAGATGGAGGAACGATACGTAGAGGTACGCACAGTGTCCTGGAGCATATTTTGCTAAAACAGGGCATGTCAGTCATGGTCGCGTCCAGCTGTTTTTTTCAAAGCACTCACTTGATGCTGAAGCTGGGCATAGTAGCCAAAGTATTGCGGATCTCTGTGTTCTACACCAGGCACGTCAGACATGTTGAGTTTCTCGTGTTGATGAAAAAGAATAAAAGAAGGAAAGAAAGAGAGAGAGAAAGTGTGTGTAAGTGCTTCATCCTTATCATTTGGTTTAGAATGCCGCGTACTATGGCTCAAAATTTTCATGATGAATTGACAGCTGGGATCAGCTGTGTACTACTACAACATTCACTGATAAAGGGACCAGGCGTCCACTGCACAATTTAGCGTCAAGAAGAGCCGCAGAGAAGGTCAGTTTATCAAACCTCTTAAATCTCAAGCATGTAATGATCACAGTTGCTGTTGTTTTATTAAGAGACACATTCAGTTGGATTGCTAATCTTAGCAGTATATATATAAGTGCAGCTTTGAGATGTATCGACATTTCATCCAAATGCATTGGTGGTATAACAGCAAGAACCAGCAAGGAACATCAGCTCATGCCATCCTGCTAGAGTGGTTTTCACTCAACAGACACAACACACATGTGGTTCTCAAGGACAATCAAGCCCAGTTCAAATACAACGAGCAAGTGCTGGATGCTATGGTCGGCTACTTGGACTCCAGTGGCATCAAGACAGACAAGACGGCGCTGTACAACAAGATCAGGCTGATGTGTGTGGATTATACGCTGGCGTGGGCGGTGCAAGAACGACGACAGACTTATGACCTCGATCTGGCAGCAGATGAGACAGTGGAAGGTACAGTGCGCACTCAGTCAGCATGTGTTCAGTAAGTAAACTAGCCAGGTTTGATAGACAGAGTCAATCTGCTCTGCAGAGACTACTACATACTGGAGGACATCTTTCATCCATCAGAAAAGAAGCAACCACAGCTCGAGACACTCAATCATGTAGACACTGACATCAAGCAAGTATCCGTGCCTCCCAGACCAAAGCCCAAGGCCAAGGTGTCCAGAAATATGAGTGCAATGTGCGCTTTACTGAAGCAGGCCCGCGTCTTTTACGACGAGGGCATCTTTGAAAGGGAAGAGTATGATAGCAAGCGATTGTTGATCTTGGAAAAGTACATTTAAATAAAAGCGGTGTCTTTCGCCATCTCTCTCAAGAAAGCCACCGGATTCTTGGTCACGAATTGAGGCATTGTTGATCAAGTCAAGTGAGAGTGATTAATTTAGCTATACCAACTAGAGGGAATTTTTTCCTTCTTTTCCTTCTCTTCCTCCTCAACCAAGACCTAATAAAACCATGAGTGACAATGAACGCACAGGGCCTAATGGCGATGATGAGCTCTCACTTCCCAAAGGTAAATACACTATACATCACAGTAGAAAAGTTTAGAAGAAAAAAAAAAGAGCCTACAAGTTGCTAATATCTCCTTGTCATGGTAGCTACTGTTCAGAAACTGATAAACGAAATGATGCCTGATGACATTGTGTGTGCAAAAGACACACGCGACCTCTTGATCGATTGCTGTGTGGGTAAGTCTAGTCAGTCAGTCAGTAGTTAAAGCCAACGAGTCGACTAAACAGCACCATCTCGGCGCCAGAGTTCATCCATTTGATAGCATCCGAAGCAAATGAGATTTGCGAGAAGGAAACCAAAAAGACCATTGCAGGAGAGCATGTCGTTGCAGCGTTACAGGCACTGGGCTTTGAAGAGTACGTTGAAGAAGTGGACGAAGTGTTCAAAGAGCACAAGAAGCAGCAAAAGGTATGTGTTTGTGTGTGTACTCTGCAGTGGTGTGCTTTGCCAACATGCTGTTGATTGTAGGACCGAGACAAGAAGAGCACAAGACTAGAGAATACTGGCATTTCTGAAGAAGAGCTGCTGCGACAACAAGAGCTGCTCTTTGCTCAATCACGTATCAAATTCGAAGCACAGCAACAGTAATCGCATATTATAACACCCATCCACACCCACCTTATATTTACCTTTCTCTGTACAGTCCATCCACTTCGCAACCAAATAATCTCCCTTGTTATACTCTTTTTAATAAAGTGTCCTCTATCGTATCAACAAGCAGAGCAGGCCGAGAAAGCGCATCTAGTAGACACCTTTGCTTCCGAACGAGCGCGCGCGCCCGCTGAGGGATAAAAGGACGAGCCTTGATTTTTTCCCTCTTTTTTCTTCTTCAATCCTAGTACTAATCGTTCTCAATGTTTCGCACAACCACAGCAAGCGTATTCAAAAGAAGCAGTATCCCAAGGCTCTATTCTACGACGCACCAGATCCCGTTTGATACAAAGCCGTTTCCATTCTCCCGATTCGAGGCATGCTGTCCAGACGCAGACGCAAAGCAGGCAGAGAATGGATTTGTGCCCTGCAAGAGCCATCCTTTTCCTCCAGTGCTGGGCAAGAAGATTGATATGACAGACCCCATGACACGGCCTACCAGCATCCGCCATATAGTAGGCTGCATCGGATCTGATGCCATGGAGTGGACCCGTGCTAAGGTGGAGACCGTTCCCGGCATTATGCAATCCATCATGACAACGGAAAATCAATGGCTCAAGGAGAACCGACAAGCTCAAGCCCCTGGTGATGGTGAAAAGAGTGTGCTGGCAACAGTTGCTGAGCGACCTGCTGCTGTAGCCGACATTCCTGATGTGATGCTGTTTCCAGAGTTCAAGGTCTTCCAAGGCGCGCCCTCGACAAATGGTGTGATTGATCAGAGTTCGTCCCTGTATCATGCATTGGCATCCATATGGCAGAATCCATGCAACGCATTACCGCCTCTGGAGCAAGAACAAGGCTGGCAAGACATCAAGGCAGACACAGTCGTCCTTGTGTGCACCCATGCTCGCCGAGACTTGAGATGCGGGAAATTGGGCCCATTGATTGTGGATGAGTTCAACCGAGTCATTCAAGAGAAGGGGCTGCAGGACAAGGTGGAAGTGTGGGGCACGAGTCACTTTGGAGGTAAGCTATAATACTATGAAGGCGGGGGAGAGATGTCTCAACTGGATTTGATAATAGGCCATAAGTTTGCAGGCAATCTCATCATCCATCAGCGAGGCCTAGGCGGCCATGTCTATGGCAACGTGAGACAATGCCATGTGCCGGCCATCGTAGACAGACACATTGTGCACGGCAAGGTGATTCAAGAGATTTGGCGAGGAGAAGTGGCCCCTCCTCCATCATCCATCTAGACGTATAGACATATCACGTGTATTCGCAGTGAAATAATAAAGCCCTCTTTTTTATTTTTTTCCCTTTTTCTTCCTTTCTTCTTGTTTTCAAAAACAATCAACACATCCCTCACATGGAGCCAACACAGTCAGAAACCCCTCCAAGACAGGAAAAGGACATTGCTCATCTTTACACCAGCCTACAAGCACTTGGCGACAGCAATGCGAATTCCGAAGCCAAATTTATTCCACTTCCACCTTCCCTTCCAATGTCACCCAGCTCTTCCTCTCCTATTATACCCAGCAAAGCAAAGCCTTCTCCACTGCAACACCAGCACCAGCAGCAGATGGACAGCCATGCCGAGACACAGGACCATTCAGACTGTCCTTGTCACCATATACTAAAGGAAGATGATATCACCATGTGCTCACTCTGCAACAACCCTATCCCCATCATCCAAGAGCTCTTGGCCGAGAAGGCGCAATACGAAAAAGAGATCAAAGTGTTACAAGAGCAGCTGCAAACGGAACAACGAAACATTGAGGAGCAACTCGTCAAAATCGGCCAGCTTAATACCCGAATGGAGCAGGTAATGGGCGAACTGGATGACCAGACAGCCAATTTCCAGGCTCTGCAGAATGACATGGAGCTGCTAAACGACAAATACGTGGATGAAATTGAGCGAGTGGCCGAAATCCAGCATTCAAAGGACATGGTGGAAAGCGAACTAGAGGATCTGTCGAGACGACTGTTTGAAGAAGCCAACGGCATGGTTGCCAATGAAAAGCGTGAAAAGTACAATTTGGAAGTCGCTCAGAAGCATTTGGAGAATCAGTTACAGGAGACAAGAGACCGTTTAGGAGCTGAACAGATGCAATTGAAGGAGTTGAGAAAACGCATGGAGGACATGATGGAGGTCGAGAAGGCCGTGATGGAAGTGCCAAAGACACCGGATCATATCAAGGACATTACAAGCCTTTTAGCCGAACGCATGCATTTGCTGGAACAAAAGAACGCTCACATTGATACGCTGATGCTGGATGAATTTCAAGAGTTTGTGAAGACGGGTACTGCAGTCAGCCTCAAGAAGATCCACACCATCCCCTTTATGAAGAACTGTCAAGAAGAAGACGTGGAGGCCTGCTTGAGATTTGGACCCAACAGTCGATTATCAGCCCGCAAAATGAACGAAGCCATCGTGTTGAATACTTGCTTTATCGAGGAATCGCCGCAAGGCTTTGCAGAAGAACAAGCAAAGCGTGCTATTGGCGAATTACCGCTCAAGATCTCGGGTGCCAAGTCCATGATGTGGGAGAGATTCAGCAGCAACAACCAGACAACGGTCTTTAGTGGATGTCAGGCATGCGGAAGAAACGATGGCACCGCCTTGCCTTACCGCTTTCGCATTTCGTATTTTGACGACTGGGCTTGCATTGATCGCTTTTGTCGAGACCGTTTGGTGGCTGTGTGCGAGTTTTACGTGTTGATTCGTAATATCAGACAGGGACTCTACAACAATAGAAGCATTCCTGACTTGTATCATGAAGCCATGCGATTGAGATTGCAAATGTTTTATGCGAGGTACGTGTTGTTGTATCATTCACACATGATTTTTTTTTTATTCATGGTACGCTTAGAATGGGTGCATTGCCTTGGACCCTGAGAACATCGGGCGTTGATGCTGCTGTCGATCAAGAGCCTAAAGTAGCTACATCCGAATCCTCCCCTTTGCCTAAATCAGTCAAGACTGTTGCGAACGAACAAGAAACACGCAGGGGAAGTTTGGGCGACATTCATAATAATACCACAACATTAAGTGGAGGTCCTGCTGTTGCCATCGCAACGACAAATGATGATCAGCTAAATCCAAAGCCTCCCTTGACTCCACCACTACAGCAAAGTGAGCCAGATACACCCAAGCATAATAATATGACCACGGAGAGTACAGACAACACTAATAACACCGATACCACCACCACTACTACTTTACCCACAGAGGATTCGCATTGAATATGGTCCTCTTAATATGTAATCCCATCATTATACAAGAACCACCGCCTCTCAACGCTACTAGCCCTTGGCTTTATGCATAGACGATCCATCATGTCTCGTACCCCTTACTCTATTCTAATACCTGTACCATTAATAATAAACAGCACTTACTACCACTACAATTTAGCTGATGAAAATACTACGTACATGGCGCTTTTCAGGCTTTGCTGCATAAACCATGCGAGGGCCTCTCTAAACGATCTGCAAATGTGGATCTGACCCTTTCATCATGCTACATATCTGTATCCATGGAAACAGTTCATATGAGGACAAATAGTATACTGGTATGGCCTCTTACCACTCAAAAATGGGCAAATCACAGCGTAATATGGATACATCTGAAGCGTTTCTTCTCGTGTTAAAAGCCGTTTTAGACCGCCAGAATAGCACCAAATCATTGCTCTCACCTAGCAGCAACTTGTTGACACCTTTGCCCAACTTTTTTGGGATCATCAAAATTCGATGAAAAAGCATGAGGTACCCCTCATGATTTTCATCGAAAATCAAACGATCGCGTTTTTGAGCATGAAAACGACGACTTTTACTAAGGTACACGAGCCTTTCCCCACTTCGGGTGGCTTCCTGACCTACGCTGCGCTTCGGTGGAAACCAACCTACGTGGAGGCGGCTCGCGCTGCCGCGGGCCTTTTTGGGGGTTTATCAAAAGATGCTATGTTAAGATGTTGCAAATCATGATTAGGAAGTTGGATGCCCACACCTTACAGTCATTATGGCGTGAACTTCCCCCACTTTGGATGGTTTCTTGACCTACGCTGCGCTTCGGTAGAAACCAACCTACGTGGGGAGGGGGGGGGGTTATCAAAAAATGCTGTGTTGAGATGTTGCAAATCATGGTTAGGGAACTGGATGCCAACACCTTACAATCACTATGGCGTGAGCTTTGCCCCACTTCGGGTGGTTTCTTGACCTACGCTGCGCTTCGGTAGAAACCAACCTACGTGGGGGGGGGGTTATCAAAAAGTGCTATGTTGTGATGTTGTAAATCATGATTGGGATGGCCACACCTTACAATCACTATGGCGTATATAGCTCGAACGTCTTGCAAAGGCTTTGAGCTCCGGTTCCCAATTAGGCAGGTTTGAGGGAAGTTTTCAAGACTTTTATTATGTTATGATGTTAAATCAAATTGTTGCTCTCGATCCAGGGCAGCTTCTGAAACTTTGTTTTGTGAGACCTTTATATGTAAACTGTCAACATTTTTGCCGAAAACCTCATTTCACACTTTTGTAAATTTCTCAATGAGCTCATTCTTAACACTTAAATTTGATAGCATCATTAGATGCGCCTTAGAAATCACTTTTAGGATGTCTTAGGAAGCATTGGCGGTTTATTACATTTTACATAGTCCTTTTTGGCAAAACAGTTGTTCGAAATCCATTCTAGACCAAAAAAATTCCAATTCGAGTGCGAGAAAACACGTCGGCAATTGAATCGATTTTGGCTGGCAACATGCCTTTTTGATGAATGTAATCAATGTTTGGAAAGCTAAATAAAGCGAAAACTGCAAATCAAAAAGTGTATTGGCTTAGTGTAGAAGCATTTCCTACTATTTTCTGTGCCGAAAGTTGTTTGAGCCATAAGATATCTGTTATTTTTCATACGAAATTCAAAGTATTTACGTGAATATTCCACTGCTTTGTAGTACCCATTGTAAGCTTCATGTTTATATTTCTAAATTACAGAGGTTTTTTCTTTTTTTATTAAATTTATTTAAAGGGGAATGAGATATATAGGTAAGCTTTTGCATTGTTTAACTTTTGGCCTCAGAGATGAAGGACTACAAACAGGATTAGACATTTGAACCTTTTCTACATTGTATGCAAGCTTACCTGAAAGTACTTTTTGAACTGTCTGCCTTCATACTGCTGCACAGCCTGGCAATATCTTTCTGCTGTTTCAGGAGGACATTGGATAGAGGGGAGGAAAACATTCTTCATGTATTCAATGAAATCTGCTCCTTGCTTGACACACATGGCCTTTTGAATACCAGTCATCTCGCCGAATACCTATTACTCATGTCAGAAAAGATGGATTACACGATGACATTTGTTCAAGCAACATACCAAGATAGACTGTCCATCAGCCAGGTTGAAGGCCGCACTCATTGGAACAGAGAATGTGATGGGTAAGAGTTGATTATATACAAACTGATCAAATCCAGCAACAGTAGGACCGGGAGCAGCCGTGTTGGAGGCCCAAGAATTGATTGTCTTGAGGAATACACCAAAAGACATCTTTTGTGTTGTGGGATCAGAGTTATCCTTTGCAAAGTGCAGGAATGTCTGTAAAATGGTTTCTAAGGATTCTATATTACGTTCACTGACAAAGACCTTTTCTAAATTAGCATTGAACAAGCTCAATACAAAATTCAAATAAGATTTGCGCAGATCCAACAATAAGAAGGCTTCGTCCGTTCCAGAAGGTGTTGTATTGAGGAAGTCAAAGACACGGCGGACCAGGGGCAGCAAGAGTTCATCAATAATGGGTTCAATCATAGGCTTGTACTTGTGAGCAATCAAACCAATAAAAGGCAAAAAGTCGACCAGTTCTGTTACTTGACATTCGGTCAAAAGACCATTGATGAGCGAGGGCAAGTAGGGCAACACCTGAGTGCCGAGACAGGTAATGAGGCGAGCAAAGGTGTATCGAACAGCATCACGAATGACAGCCATTTGATTGTAGCTCTGTAGTGCGCTTAGAATGATTTCTGTAGCTTGAATGTACACGACTGACCAAGGTTGCTGGGCGCCTTCTGCTGGGTTGGCCAATGTAGGGAATCCTAATGATTTGATGTGATCAGCCAAGCGCTACAAAAAAAAAGGCTGTTACAAAGCAAGCTTACCTTTAGCCACACTGCCAATAGCCATGATATAATGGTGCAACTGAAGCAAGAAGAGCTCGTCATCAGACACGGGTTGGGCCATGGCCTTTTGGATACCTTCCACCAAGGGTTCCAACACGATTTTGAGGTATTCTGTTTGCTTCATAGGGTCGATACCCTCCATTGAGATCAGTATACCCACAGTTTCAAACAGATACAATTGGCTATCAAAGGTTGATGCAGCGGGAATAGGCATACCGTCCATTGTATTGGTTTCCACGACAGGTTCAGCTTGAATACTCAGCAAGTCTCCAAGCGAGGACAAGACATTCTCGACATAGGGAGTCATTTTGGGCTTCAAGTTCTTCACAAAGCGCTGGAACAGGTACCAACATCTGGTGCGGATTTGCTTGACAGGATGATGCAGGCCTCTTGCATCGACAAAGGCAGCTAGTGCTTGAGGCAGGTGATCCGGGCGATGTTCAAAGAACTGGTAGTAGCGAGTGACGTTTTCAAAGTATTGCATTGCACAAGAGGGATGAGGATAGGCAGAGATATCTAAAGAATAAGCGTTAATATACAAATACAATACCAGACAGCGAGAGCCATATTTACTTGAATTGACCATTTCGGAAACCAATTCACCCAAAGGAGACAAGGCATCATTTGGAGTAACAAAAATCATAGCAGCCTTTGATAGAGCTTCGCCATAACAATACAGCACATATAAGCACAACTCAACATCACGCCAATTCAGCTCTGTCCCAGCCTTATATTTATTTATAGTCTCCATGACAAACGAGTGAATATAGCCCACATACAGCTCTTCATTAATCATGGCAATGTGTTCTGCAAAAATGCGCAAATTCTACCAAAGACCCAATGTTTAGCATACACACACACTTACCATCATCCCAGCCTTACCTTTCTCATTTCAAAGAACAGAGCCTCTTCCTCTGGTTCGTCCTGATCGTCACTCCATTCAGTATCCTCGTCGTATCGCAACTTGACAATGACAACGTTCAGCAAAGAGGCTAAAAATTCATGCTGGCCTTGAGAGAATGGTTGCATTTGCTTCTTTTGTCTCTTGTACTGTGTCGCCCATGTTAGCCGTGTCCTTTACCTTCACACAGTGATTACTTACAATATACAGCATGTCGTTTACAAAGGGGAAAACGCCAGAAGAAGTGTCGTCGTACTCGTTGGCCAAGAACTTGAGCAAATAAGGGGTTACTTGTTCAATCATGTTCCAAGCAGCCTGCTTTCCTTCGTTGGGGAGAGATGTATCAGCGTAAATCTTGCAAAGCTCGGTACCCAAGGCATTGATCAGACGGGCCACATATTCAACAAACTCTGGTTCAGACTATAAAACCCCCCAACTATCAGTGATACAATCACACACACACATAACCGCAGCATATCATCTTACCATATCCAATCTGCCCAATACGTCAGTGATGTTGAGCATTTGAAGCATATTCAACTTGTCTGCAGGCAGCATGCCCTTGCTGATAACGTCAGCCAAGCACTCGCAAGCAGAGATACGCAAGTTGGTGTCGGACAACAGCTCGTACAAGACGCTCATCACTTGGTCGTTGACTACAAGGGAAATATCCATCCAAGCAATGAAAGATCCAATATTCTTCAAGGCTAATTGAGCAATGCTGGGGTTGGTCGATCTGAACTCTTGCAAAAGATCAAACCAGAATGCTGCTAGTAGCTGAATGTCGCCCAAGCGCATGGTGTCTTTG
The DNA here is from genome assembly GCA_010203745.1 of Mucor lusitanicus. NCBI lineage: Eukaryota > Fungi > Mucoromycota > Mucoromycetes > Mucorales > Mucoraceae > Mucor > Mucor lusitanicus. The sequence continues at coordinate 1,884,161 of JAAECE010000008.1, read as the reverse complement.
ATATTTGTGTTGCGGATGACCTCTTCGCGGGTTCTGGGAATGTCCATTCGAGCAATTTCTTCGTCAATGCTGATACAGAGTCTCAAGAAAAAATCAGCAGCCTTTTCATGACTTGGTGTTCCAGAAGGCGTTTTGGCGACTGCAATCATATCCTTGAAAAAGGAGGGCCAGATAGTTGGGTATACGTGTGTAAATAGTAGGGTGAGTGATTGAGCTGCTTTGTTTCGGATGACTATAAGAGCGTGTTAGTAGTGGGCAAGGAAAAAGAAAGCGGCATCATGCATACATGACTCTTCTGATCCAGTGGTGTTGTCAACGAACTCTCTGCGAAGATATTCCATCATAGTCTGCTGGATGTATTCTACTGCGGCATTGTCCAACGTCTCGAATCTAGGCAGACATGTGAGTATTGGCACGCTAGTCGGTGTGTTTATATCATTTACTTGTTTCGCAAAGTGTTCTCCAACACTTGGAGAGAGAAGAATCTTGCCTCTGGAAGTCTGGTTACATTGAGTTTTCGGTCAGAGACATGCAGTTAAAATTTTTTCAGATGGACACTTACGCTTTGGGCTCTTTCATAAACAACTGGACACATAGTTGCCAGCCATCATTGGAGTTCTTGACTTGCTCGCAGTATTCATTAGCCTAGTGGGTGTAAACGCGTTTTAGCAAATGTACGTAATTTTCTCTAGTAACCATGTCGGCATCTAACCTGAGCTTTCAAGGTTGGCTCCACTTGAGGGCCGAGGGCGTACATGACAGCTTGTTCAATTTGTTCCATGTTTCTAGAGGTCTAAGTTGTTGTGTAAATAGAGTTGAGTCGCTTTTTGATGCAAATGGGTGCTGGAAAGCAAAAAGAGATGTAGTGACGCTTTAGGTTGGCTTTAAGGTCGGTTTTCTCGTAGGGCAGGGTGTTCTGTTGTGTGTGGGGAGTGTCTTTTTGCAAATCTTCAAATACGACGATGCCTAGATTTGCAACAAAACCAAAGTGATGATGGAAAGAGAAAAGGATTCGAAACGAAAAAACCCTTCAAATGTCGATGAAAGATTTTTTCAATAACCGAATTGCTAGCGAGTTGATGCTGCCTCAAAAAAGAGCACCATTCACAGTTGAACTCGACCTGGAGAATTACTTGATTTGGATCTCTGGTACGTTCTTGCTCGCCTTTTCGCGCCTTGCACCGCAGTGCATTAAAACTGGCCTCGCAACAGTGAACATTGGATAGCCATGTGTGACCCTTTAATTTCTCATTGAATCTTGGGTTCATCAGCCTTCTCCTCCTGTAAGTTACTAAATTGCTATGCGCAACTCCGCCTTATATTGATGGCAGCAGTGCCATTCAGTGCCTTTCTCTTTCTTCTCTTTCATTATCCAGCAACAGCATCATGATCGGAATAGACGAGATCCTCAAAAAGCGTAAAGAAAAAGCATGGTTTGCGGCTGGAATCTCTTCTTCTAACGCAGAGCATAGGTTTCTTGGAACTAATCAAGACGGTAAATCCCACGGGCAGATGGAAGCTGGTGGTTGTGGATAGTCTTTCATCAAAGATATTGAACTCTGCGTGCAAAATGTACGATATTCTCGAGGAAAATGTAAGATACATCGAGTGGTTCAGGTCAGGAACGTGTGTATTGATACAACTGTTGCTAGGTTACATGTAATTATCGGCAAAAGAGCACACGACAGCCAACTGAATGCAGCAGCTCGCTAACTATCCCTTGTAGTGGTCGAAAACATTGAAAAGCCCAGACAGCCCTATCCCAGTTACGAGGCCATCTACATCTTGACGCCTTGCATCGAGTCCTGCTCTCGTCTAGTAGACGACTTTTCACGCAAAGAAGGAAAGATGTATGCTGCTGCTCATGTTCACTTTATCAACGGTAAGGCTTCGCATGTCTTTTTAAGTATCATCAACTAAGCACCTTCTATATAGCTTTAGAAAACAACACCTTCAACGAGTTCACTCGTCTTTTGAACGCAGCTAATGCAGCTAATGATATCAGAAGCTTAAAGGAAATGTACGTCGACTTTTTAGGTAAGATGGATATCAAAAAAGAGTGGTTGAACTCGCAGATCTCACACAACTGCTGCTCTAGTTCGAGAAAACTGCGTCTACACGTTGGACGATCAACGAAAGTTTCTTGGATTGTTTGGAGGATATGATACAAGCCCAGGACAGATTGAGCCCCAGCTGGATGATATAGCTAAACAGGTACCAACTACAAAAAAGCTATGCTAGCTAAGCCTAACTGTCGTGAATGTTTGATTTTAGCTCTTGTGTGTTTGTGTCACTATTGGTGAAAACCCCTTGATTCGATACCATCGTCCTCTGGATATCAAAGAAACTATCAATCGAAGAATCCCCGAGCATTTGGCCAAGCTGGTTCAGTCTGAGCTAGACAACTTTTGCGCCACCAACCCTGAATTTCCTGTAAGTTGAGACTTGTCAAGAGAAATTGCAGTGATCTGACCAGTGTATTTGCAGCCTCCCAGAGATCCTCCACTTCCCAGCGGCACCTTAATTATCCTGGATCGTACCATTGATCCCATTTCGCCATTCTTGCATGAATTCACATACCAAGCCATGATTGCAGACTTATTGGAGGTAGAAGAGATTCCAGCAGGCCTCAAGTATGAATACAAATATACGCAAGAAGACGGTACCACACAAGATCAGGAAGTGACTCTTGTAGAGCAAGATCCAGTTTATACCAACATCCGTCACATGCACATTGCCAACACGACAGAGAAGCTCATTAGCGACTTTAATGCATTTATCAATGAGAACAAGATCTCTGGCACTGGCGGCCCCGCTACTGCTGTCAGTCTGAACGACATGAAGAACATGATTAGCAATCTGCCTCAATTTCAAGAGATGAAAACTCGGTTCTCGGCACATATGAACATTGCCAGTGAGTGTATGCAGGAATTTAAGAACCAAAATCTGGAGGAAATTGGCCTACTGGAGCAGGACATGGCATGTGGCGAGACGCCCGAAGGCGAAAAGCCTAAAAATCTGGTAGAATCCCTGACTCCTATTTTGGATGATCCATTGACCTCTCAAATGGTGAAGACTCGGTTAATTTTGCTCTGGATTGCCACATCTGACACTGTCGATCCGGAAGACCTGGAAACATTGCTGGCCGTTGCCCGCTTAGAGCAAGAGTATAAGGACGCCATCGAGAACATCAAGCTGCTGGGTGTCCAACTGTCCAAATCAGCCAATCGACAAGGTAAAAAGATGAAGAAGAGCTGGAAGAAGAAGGTCAATCCTCAGCAAGAGGTGCCCTTTGATCTGTCTCGCTACGTCCCTGTCGTCAAGCGTATCATGGAAGGACACATTGACGGAAGCATTGACCAAAGCTTATTCCCGAACAACATCCGCAATGTCAAGCAGCACCTTACCAGAAAAGACACAACCGAAGCAGTCAAAGAAGTGCCCAAATTAAGAGTTTATAAGACTCAATGGCATAAAAAATCAACTGGCGCTAATGTAGGTGTATTTGATATCGAAGCAACCATTACCGTATCACTGACATGAGATTAGGCTGCTGTCAAACCACCTTCTGGACCGCCCATCATCATCTTCATTGTAGGAGGTATGACCTACTCTGAGATCCGATCAGCATACGAGATTGCAGAGACATTTGACCGTGAAGTGTATATTGGTAGGGACCATTTGACATGTCAGAAAGAAGCGTCTGTCTGATGCGATGCCGTATGTTTTACAGGTTCAACGCACATCATCACGCCCGACAAGTTTGTGGAGGACATTGGTAAATTGGACAAGAGATTGCCAGCACAGACAAGCGTCGTTCCGCCTTACAAAGGTTCAATTCACAAGTCGAATGTCAATGCCGGCAATGTGAACAAGACCCTTCCACCTCGAACCACTTCTTCAACCACTAATGCAAGCAGCAGCAGCACATCAAAAGGGCATAAGATACTGGGCAAATGGTAGATGGCTGACAGAAGAAGTGAGTTGTTTTTTGAATAGGCCATGCTCTGCTGTGTGCGATGCATACAGACGATTTTCCAATGTCCTCTACTCAAATCAACTTGTATAACAAGGAAATGAAATGGAGCGAAATAAAAGAACATGTTGCAAACGAGATGATGTCTTAAAAAATTTTTCAAAGATACCTTTGTTACACACTCTGCTCAATTAGCTTCGAAATTTAACTAAAATGTCATAAAAGGTATTTTATAAGGGTTTCTGAATTTCCAATGGGACCTAAATGCCGGCTATTTGCCCTATTCGCCTCCAGTTGTGACCCTTTTCAACCACATTTCAAGCCAAAAGCCTAGCAGGCGGGTGCGGCCAAGTGCGGGCATCTGGCTTCCCTTTATCTCATTACTATTTTATATTTTTCGTTTCTTCTTCTTCTTCTTCCTCTTTTTTGTTTTTGAACACTTCATTCACTAAAAAAATGACTTTCCTCGCAACCATGAACCGTATGGCCCCTGCTGCCATGAAGCGTGCTGCTGCCGTTTCCATGAAGCCCACCGCTGTTGCCTTTGCTCAAAAGCGTTTCAACTCCACATCCGGAACTGAGGTTTGATTTACCCTTGACGACAATTTCAAAAAATCAAATTTTGACTAAATCAAATTAGATGACTGTTCGTGAAGCTTTGAACCAAGCTATCGAGGAGGAGATGATCAAGGATGAGACAGTTTATATTCTCGGTGAAGAAGTTGCTCAATATAACGGTGCTTACAAGGTACAGTGGAAAAATCAAAACAAAATCGCGTAGAGTTGTTAGGGGTGGAGGGGTGGTTTTAGTGCAATAGCGAATGGGATATTCCGGGAAAATAAGAAAAAAGATTGGGGTAGATTCGGGTTCTTTCAAGGGGGGATACATCCATCGGAGGTGCAATGTTGCTGATACCCCGCAATTTTACTACCTAGGTTACCAAAGGTTTATTAGACAAATTTGGCCCTAAGCGTGTCATCGATACTCCTATCACTGAGATGGGTTTCGCTGGTATTGCTGTTGGTTCTGCCTTCAGTGGTTTGAAGCCCATCTGTGAGTTCATGACCTTCAACTTTGCCATGCAGGTAAGAAGAAAAAAAAAAATATACGGGGAAGCAAAAAAAATTTTTACTCATCATCCAATTGAATAGGCCATTGATCAAATCGTCAACTCTGCTGCTAAGACTCACTACATGTCTGGTGGTATTGTCAAGTGCCCTATCGTTTTCCGTGGTCCCAACGGTGCCGCTGCCGGTGTTGGTGCTCAACATTCCCAAGATTTCTCTGCCTGGTACGGTTCTGTTCCTGGTCTCAAGGTTGTCTCTCCTTGGAACTCTGAGGATGCTAAGGGTTTGTTGAAGGCTGCTATTCGTGATCCTAACCCCGTTGTCGTCCTCGAAAACGAGCTTGAATACGGTACCTCTTACCCTATGTCTGCTGAAGCTCTCAAGGATGACTTTGTCATCCCTATTGGTAAGGCCAAGATTGAGCGTGAGGGTAAGGACATCACCATCGTCTCTCACTCCAGAACTGTTGGTTTCGCCATGAAGGCTGCTGATCTTTTGGCCAAGAACGGTATCTCTGCTGAAGTCATCAACCTTAGATCTATCAAGCCTCTTGATACAGAGACCATCTTCAACTCCATCAAGAAGACCAACCACATCATCTCTGTCGAGAATGCTTGGGCCGCTTTCGGTGTCGGTTCTGAGATCTCTGCTCAAATCATGGAGAGTAAGTGATATACATATAGACAAAGCTGGATTGGGTTAAATGCGAGAGATATTAATTGTGTTATAGGTGATGCTTTCTGGCACTTGGATTCCCCCATGAGCCGTGTCACTGGTGCTGATGTTCCTACTCCTTATGCTGCCAACCTCGAAGCTCTTGCTTTCCCTGATGAGAATGTCATTGCTAAGGCTGCCAGAGATAACTTGGACAGAAAAGTTGGTTTCTAAATCATCAAATCTTGAAAAGTAGCTTCATTTCTTCTCTTTCACATCTTTACCATTATATTTTTATAGATTAAATGCTTTTTTTCTTTTTTTCTCTTTTTTTTTCTCTCTCTCTTCACTCTAGCTAAACTGAAACTCACATTTTTTCACACATTTTACACATTTATCTCGAATACACCATCTAGTTTTTTTGATAAAGAAAAAAATTCGCAATTATTTATACATGAAAAAAAAAAAGAAATCAAGAACCATTGTCTGCGAGCATTCAAAGATTGATGTTGTTGCTCAGCAGTTGTGTGCCTGAGAAAAACCATTGCGGATTCTTCCGAGGCATGATTTTTGCTCTTGGTTTTGTACATCTTTAACGTGGAATTTATGCATCTTGGTCTCTATGAGTAGTATAGAAATAGAAAGTCTAACAGACTGGATTGGGCTTGTGAGCAATGATTTACCACATCCCGGGCCATCATTTACAAATCTGGCTCACGTATGAGCGAGACAAGTTGTATAAGCCATATAATTGTGGGGTCGATTGATACACGTTGTAAATTGAAATGACAAAACATATTTTCGCTATTCTGCTGAAAATATATACTGAAAATGCCGTCTTTTTTCGTCATAAACGTGGGAGATGTATTAAATTTGATCTCTTGGTTCCATCCTATCATTCTGCGTATCAAACATTGACCTTAAACATTAAACAAGCAGTAATTTTCTCCAGCCTCATCTTTTTGTTGGCTTTGCAAGCCTGTCCAATGCTCGCTCTTTACCGTTCAACCCGGATTCGTACAGCCATTGGGTCTATGTATACGGCTATTGTATAGAAGATGGTATCATGTAACTCAAGGTGTCTAAATAGATTTCCCAAACTCTTCCACAACTATTTTAGTTGTAAGCCATTCGCCTGCTTGAAGGTGCACCCGCCCGCAAAAAAATGGTTCAAACTCAGTTTTACACTATAGATGTAGGATGCTCCAGAACCTGTTTTTGGGATCCCAAAATCACCTTTTGGTCAATTTCTCAAAATTTTGTTAAGCTTAGCTAGGTATGTTTCTAACAGATATAGCATCTATAAAAGATTCTCTATTTAGCCATGCTAATTGTTTGCATATTTTGCACCAAAAATGTTGCGCAAATTTGGAAAAACTAAAATCACGTTTTTGCCAAAAAAAAAGGCAAGATTTTGCAAATTAAACATGTCAAATAAAACTTGTACACAAAAGTTTGAAGAATTCCTAACATTTTGAGCTTAAGAACACCTTAATAGAAAATGGCTCCTTTACCTTTAAAAATGGGATCAAAGAAAATTGATGAAAAATCATGCATGGTAGCAAGGGATTTGGCATCGATTTTCAATGAAAAATCAATGACTAAAAAAAATCGAAAAAAAAAATACAGCAAGTATCTACATGATCAGAGAAACGCTTTGGGTTGTTTCTCTGCGTTTATAAAGCATTTTAACTGCTCCAAAAAATCCTTCAAAGTTGTCGTCTTTGACGCGATTTTGGTGAATAATTGCTTATTATCAAGTAATTGTGCTATATATACTATAGCTGTAATCAACTCGAAAGTTGATCTGGCTCATACTGCTTGTATGTATATCCTTAAAAGGTATGAGTAGCATATGTATGTTTTTAGAATATACGAGCTACATCTGTAAATCTTGTGGATATTTAAAATATATGGCCAATATTTACATTCATTTACTGTTATATGAGTAGGTTATGTACAAATCAATGATTTATGCGCAATATGTGTACGGAAATATCATGTAACCATGACCGATCGATATACAGAAAGCTCAATGAAGAGAGGAAAAAGGTGCATCTAATGAGCAAATTAACATTCTGTTAGAATTTCATGTATACTCTGTCTCATACGTTTTACACTAATAAAAGCATCCCCATTGAATTCGAGTAGAATCTAAGAAAGTTAGACTGACGAAATAACCGATAAGCCTAAGCATGTGTACTCAAATCTCGACGTCTATAGTGTTTTTTACATGAAAGGTAACTGCCTGGGCAAATCATTGCCTGGGCGGGAATTAATTTCAATGTTGCCTCTGTTCCTCTGAAACCTTGTTTTGGACATCTCAAAACCTTTTATGGGCAATTACACAAAATGCTACTATATCAGCGACATGTATTTCTTAATTCTCATACATGGAAAAAAGACCAAGGAATCCAACGGTGCTACTTTCAAAGCAATCCCTATAGTCTGTATGGATTAATTTCCAAAAACGTGAAACACGTTTTTCGGATAAATGTTTACAAAACGCATAGTAAACTGGCCAAAAGACAGTTTCACATGATGCTTTGCATTCATACGGTTGATTTGAGCTTAAGAACACCATAGTAGAAAACCTCGTTTTTGAGGTGAAAACTTCCATCTTTTGAAATCATCAATTTTTTCCTTACAGGAGCAAGGCCAAAATGCTCAAAAATCGATGATCAAATCGTTCCCCAAAAAATAGCTGGACAGTGATCCATAAGCTAATGCCAGGTCGTAGAACACGATTGCACCTTTTTTGAGGCCGAAATTGTGATTTTTGGGCAAGATACAAGCGATTGAAATTGCTATTTTTACAGTGGTAAATACATTTGAAGGCTGCTCACTCAACAATGCGCTTATTGATTGCTGATCTGATGGTCTGCAGTTGTTCATTTAGCAGAATAGTGTTGTATCGAACTCTTGATCCATCGAAAAGGGCGAGATTTTAGGAGGATTTTTGCGTAGATTTACTAGTAGTATACTCTCAATACAGCATTTACCGCCCTATTTAATGCATTCATAGTACATCTAATACGGATGTTTATGCAATCTTCATTCCTCAACGATCAATTGTGCATTACAAGATCACCAAGAAGAGATCCTAGCGGTATTAAAGATCTTCTTCTGTCAGCATTACCGCATTATACTACAATGCAACCTCAGTCCTGCTGCCTACAACTCGCGCAAGGAACATTTAAATCAAAATCAAAAGCCCTGCGTAGCGCCTTCAATTGTCGTGGAATTGACGTAGTGTATATGAGGGTCAAACAAGCTTTTGTTTCTCAGTTTGGAATAGTCGTGTCTGAAGATCAATCTCACAAGGCGAAGCTGCGATCAACAATCTAGGGCTTGTTTGGTGATACAACCAATCTTTAAAAGGACAATTTGCCATCCCAAGAAAAACTATAAAACGCCTATTCTAATAAATCTTGTATACAAGAAGGTCCACATAAAAAGTACGATGTACGAAAAAGCTTGTGTTTACATTTATGTGTGCATAGTAGTAGTACTATACAGAAGTGTGTGTAAGAAAATTGGATTACGTAGTTATTCTCTGGCTTCTACTAGTGTTGTTCTTGTAGCATCAGGCAGATCATTATCTGAACACTACATTTGTATCTGCAGACGAATGTACAGGTACACATCTCTTCCAGGCCTGATGCATAAGTCCATATCAATCAGATGGACCTGAGAGAGCACAGTTCAATGCGGACAAACCATCTAGAGACATTCTTCGGTACGTACATGCTAAGCCAATTCAAGCAAAATGCTTTGCTCCCAACATTACGGCATTTGCTTGACGGTATTCAACACCATGATAGCTGCCTATTAATCGAATCTCCAACATATGCAGCAGCGATCAACTGCTTTTCTTCAAGGCATACATGGCTCAAGTCATTCTAAGCATGCCTTAATATTTGCAATTGTGATCTTGCAAATTTGGCAGTATTAGGTTTAGTGCGTAATGGCTCAAAAACCTTAATTTTTGCAATTATGTGAAATGAAAGAGTAACGTGCATTACAGCCTATTAAGTGATGCGAGTGGGTGAATCATCTTATCAAAAGGGGGCTCTATAGCATCAGGCAGCCATGTCATTTACAAATAGCATTTCGGAAGGAACCACGGATATAACCCTCAGTTTATATAAATGCATTCACGTTACTATACTGTTTGATTTTGTGTACATTAAACACAAAAGATCCTTGCACGACTAGCTACTGTCTGACACTCTTTTTTGATACAATCTAGGAGCTGCTAATTCTTTTGTTTACCAGTAGCTTATTTTTTCTTTTTACGGCAGAGCAAATGATGTAGTAGTAGCCATGTTCTCCTTGATTCAATCATGATAAATGCATGAGCGCATGAATTGCACTATCACGAGTGGGTTTGATAAAGAGGTAGCTTGCAAAAACAATTTAAGCTATTCGAACTAATCAAATCAAATCAAACCTCACCTGTCGTCATGGCTATATAACTAAGAAACTAGCCCATTTTTCTCTGTTGTTTGTTATAAAACCTCTCCATGAAGGCATTTTCCATGCCTCTTTCTTTGTTTCTCCACCTTTGGATCTTCTCTCATTTCTCTATTATTTTTACTTTTTTTTACAAGGTAAATTTATATCCCCCTTCATATAAGAGATGCTATCGCACATCAAAGATTTATTTCGCCAAAGAAAAGAAAGGCAGCAGAGAAGGTTTTTTAATAACACACATTTCATCAGCAGACAACAGACGAAAGCCATGGACACTCATAACAATGCCGTTCTCGTTGAACAACCAGTAGCCATCCCAGCACAGCAGCAGAACCAAATCAACCAAAAGAAACGCTCAAAGCAAATGTCCACCGACACAATTGTCGCTCAACCGGCCGAAAAGATCAACGGCGCTGATGAATTGGCCAATTTATTGGTGGAGGCTGACAACAAAAGAAGGAGTCAATTGCCTCAGTATCCTGGACTGGAACGATTTGAAATGATTAGAAAGCTTGGAGAGTATGTATAAGCCCATCCTCGAGTGTATGCCGTGCACACAATGCTCACCTTCTTCAACAGTGGTGCCTTCTCCAATGTCTTTGAGGCCCGTGATCTGAAAACCGGCAAAAAAGTAGCTATCAAGGTAGCTCAAAAATCCCATCCCAACGACAAGGTAAGCCATTCCAAATGCTCTGCTATCCAAAAGTTACCTAGTGCTAATCGAAATACTACAAAAGAACACTGGTCAGCGTCATTTGCATTCTAGTATAATTAAAAAGCCTAGAGTGACAGAGGTGAGTAGTAGTATAGTAACGGCTATGATATCATGCTTATGTAGTAGCCGTTGGAAAAAAAAAAAAAAAAAAAAACTAATTATTTTGGAATATTCCTTAGCGAGCCAACATTATGAAAGAGGTTGAAATCATGCGTAATGTCAGACATCCAAACATCGTACAGCTGATTCATTACATGGAGACCTACGACAACTACTTTTTGACGTTGGATCTGTGTCAAGGCGGCGAGCTGTTCCATCAAATCGTCAAGCTGACCTATTTCAGCGAGAATCTATCCAGACATGTCATTACGCAAGTTGCTCTGGCCGTTCGTCATCTACATGAAGAATGCGGCGTAGTTCATCGTGACATCAAGCCTGAAAACATCTTATTTGATCCAATCCCCATCATCCCCTCCAAGAAGCGCACGTACCGTCCAACAGACAGCGCCGACAAGGAGGACGAAGGCGAGTTTATGCCTGGCGTTGGCGGCGGCGGCATTGGCAACATCAAGCTGGCTGACTTTGGGCTGTCCAAGGTCATTTGGAATAACTCTACATTGACTCCGTGCGGCACTGTAGGCTACACGGCACCAGAAATTGTCACCGATCAGAGGTACATACATGAGTAAACAACTGGCATGGCCCATGTCACCTATACTAATGCATCTCATAGATACTCCAAATCAGTAGACATGTGGGCTATTGGCTGTGTACTCTATACCATCCTGTGTGGATTTCCGCCCTTCTATGACCAGTCCATTCCTGCACTGACCGAGAAAGTAGCTCGCGGTGAATACACCTATTTAAGCCCTTGGTGGGATACCATCTCTGACTCAGTTAAAGACTTGATTTCGCATCTCCTGTGCGTAGATGTCAGAAAGAGATATACCATTGACCAGTTCCTTAACCACCCCTGGATCAAGGAAGAGCCATTCATCCGCAATGACCACCACATGCCCGTGTTGCCTGTAAAGAAAAACCAGCCCTTGCAAGCCATTGCCGCCACAAACCGCTATGAGCAACATAAGCAGCAAGAGCAGAAAGAGCAGCAAGAAATTGAAGCCATGATTCAGCAAGCTGCCAAATCCAACATCTTGACGCCGCCCGAGATTGAGCAAGACGAGGACCTTGTCATGGACGATGACAATAGCTTGATACACACGACGCCCGATGCAGCCACACTGCGAGGCATCTTTGATATCACGTACGCAGTGCAACGCATGGAAGAAGAGCAATCATTGAACGATACACGCAAACAACAGCCGGCAAAGCCAGCGCAGCCACAGCCACAACCACAGCACAACACGGTGCAAGTGCCACTAGCACAGCAGACCCATAATTTACCCATGGCACAACAGCTGGCAAAACACAGCCGAGGCGTGGCAAATCCAATCAACTATCGCAATCACAAACCAAAGAACCAGCAGCCAGCGCCAGTCAACATGTTTGGTGGCCCAACTGGCTTCTATTTGGACATGAACAAGGCGACGCTCATCAAGAACCGTCAGGCCATGAACATGAGGGCATAAGCAGCAGTGTACATAGATTCATCATCATATAGGAGTTGTAAATTAGTAATAAAATGCACCATGTTTCATGCAAACATCATTTACACACACTTTTCTCTTTTTAAACAACATGTCATATATCATTGCACCAGGAGAGAAACCCCAAGACTATTACAATACAGAAACGTAAGTGGTGGCTTTGCTCAAAAGCTGGGCTCTTTTTCTTATACTATCAGCCTGATACTAGGCATGACACTCGATGGTCTGACGATAATAGGGATGACACGCCAGCAACAAGCGGCAAGCGACGTGTGTCCACTGCTCATATTGAATCTAACGGCATCCTGCAGAGCACACGAGCCAAGTTTGCATATGATGAACTGGTCTCTGCCTGCGCGGATTTCTTGGGAAGCGCCTCTGCAGTGGACAATGATGTGATCCACTTTGCCGAGTCTGTATTAGCCGTGGTAGGATCGCCCACAACGTTGGATACGGCCGAGGTCAAGCGCCGTTTGGAACAAGTGCTGCCTGTCAGCCATGCATTTCGCCATCACAGAGGCATGACCCTATCAGACAAGGATTGCACTGTGCTATGTAGTCTGGCTGACCGAGTCATCAACATGCCCTTGGGACAGGAAAGCAATGTGGACATTGTGGACAGTGACGATACACAGCAACAAGAGCAGCAGCAGCAAAGGCGTGACAGTAGTAGCGATGTGTATTACATCAGACATGACCAAGAGGCAGCTAGATTCAAAGAGCCCCTGCCCAAGCAGCTGCCCAGCTTTGTGGAGGCCAATGCAGAGATTGGAGAGAGAGACACTGTTGAATACGACATGGATGTGACACCGTACGACAGCGAAGTAGACGACGATCCTCCTCTTCAAATGAAGGCATGAATATGATAGCTAAAAGGTGGCTTGTGAAGCCTATATTTTACGAAAAATATAAACATTTTTTTTTTCTCTCTCATCTTTTTCTTTTACCATATCTCATGAGCTGTCATTCATGTGGAGGCTGCTTTACAGGAACAGGATGTTCCACCGTCAAACTGTCCAAGAAGGAGGCTTTGAATGATTCCGCTCGATTCCAATCACTGCTGGACCTTGCAGCAACAACACAGCAGCCGCAACAGAAGGAACATGACCATGTGATACCCACCATCATGTCTGAACTCTCAAAAAACGTCTATGCGTCACAAACCGTGCTCTTCAAGGCTTTCGACGACCTGGAATTGGATCAGTTTTTGAGCCTGGCAAAGTGCTTGTATACAGCAAACATTGTGGGTGTTCACATTGCTTGGGCAGCAGAGTACTGCAAAGGAGATGTCGAGGAACTGCTGCGTATACTGTCGACTGGAAAGGAGCAAGAGCAAACCTTGCTATTGCAGCATTGTGATGATTCCGCTGAAATGCACGAGATGTTTGGTCAACTGGCGACGGGATCTGTAGGACGAGTGAGCAGGGACACGACGAGCGAATAGAAGATTGCTGGCGATATACCAAGGAATGAGCCTGTAGCATGAAACTCATGGTAGAATTCCTATTATTGTACTATAATAAACAAGGCGATTTGGCATTGTCGATGAATTACATATTTGAAAGACTCCCGGGCAAAGTAATCTTGATTTATTTGACATGCTGCTATCAGCAGCGACGTATCATATTACTTGAAGTGATTAAGCGCTTTATATATTGGCAAAGAGAGAGAGTATACTCATAGACGGCACTGCTGGATCATCAGTTACTCTTGACCAGTGCAATGCTCCCATGTTCTTGATCCAATCTTGCTTGCAATGTACTATTTTACTCGTTGCTGGCTGGCCGTGGCTGCATTTAAAGTCTCAATTTTTCCATCTTGGACAACGACAAAAAGCACACCTTCTCTCTAGCCCACTTTCCCTCCCTCTCTCCAGCCAGAAAAGAGTCATGTATGGATCAGCACGTAGCTCTTTCCAGAGCTCCGAATATACCAATAATCCACCATGGCAGAAACTACTGTGGGTCAAGCAAAACTATCCAGATAACTATGTCGACGGTACATTTCTAGAGGAACTACAGCGCAACGGTGAGTTATGGATCAGTGTTTTTGTCATGAAGCTCATTACGGTATGGCAGTCAATGTGCGTTCTTACGACTACTGGACCATGGTATATGAGTCTGGAGTGATTACGCAGCAAGTCAGCAGTGTTGTCATCTTTATTGCCATCTTCATCTATCTACAGGTCCATTCACTGTCTGGCAACCATCTGATATGGACAGGCTCTTTGCTGACAGGCATTGGCTATGTGTCCTGGGATCTGATTATACGAAGCAATTATGAGTTTAAGCGTTAGTTTTTTCGCTCCATACAATGATGGAATCCATGCACTGAACACGCGATATAGGACAACGCGTCGCCAAAAGCGCCTTCTTCTTTTACATTACGCTATTGGGGCTATCGCCTATCCTCAAGACACTGACCAGCCAAACCAGCGACGATACCATTTGGGCACTGACAGTGTGCTGTTTCCTTGCCAATGTGCTATTCCACGACTACAAGACACAAGCCAAGAGCATCAAGTAAGCGTCCAGCCAGTGCAATAATGATAGTACACGCGATACTGACACATTGGCACGCCAGGATTCCAGGCTCCTTATCCACCAATGCAGCCATCTTTGCGTCTGTCTTGCTGGCATCCCGACTGGACACCAACGTCGATGTCTTTGGACTACTGTCATTTGCCGTTGAATGGTTTTCACTGTTTCCTATTTTTAGACGACATCTTAAAGACTTGAATCCTCTGATACAGATTGGTGTCACAGTAGCAATGTTGCTTACTTGTGTAGCACTGTTTATTCAAATCTCAAAGGCAGTGGTATTTTTGTACATTTTGGGGTTCTGCTTTTTAACTTTTGTATGTCCATACTGGCTTATATTCATCCAAAAGTACAAAAAGTAAGTGGTTTGTCAGGAAAACGAAGAAATGCCCACTAAATGCCTTTGCTAGTGAAATCCACGGGCCTTGGGATGAAGCAAGACCTAGACTGCAAAGAGCAAATAGACGCAACATGTATAGAAAGAGAACCAGCAACTAGAAGCGCATGCTGTATTACATTGACTTTCATGTGTGGCATGAGATGGCCCTCTTTGGCACAAGAGTTTTTGGGTCCTAAAAATAAAAATCAGATCATTTTTACAGACCACAACAGCACTGTCTATAATACATCAAAAATACAGTATTATATGCATAATGTCGTCATGTTAGCAGATGGATTTCATGATGATAGCTAGACTTTGCAATGGTGTTTGTATTAAAGAGTTTAAAAAGAAAAAAAGAGAGAGAATGGGTAAATACAGCTTATATGGTGTGTAGTGAATATAATATATACAATCATCTTTGTTAGCTTAGTTGACTTGTTGATAATGATGATGGGATGTGGAGCAGCTGGGTGAAGTCGGCGAGGATGAATCCACGGTAGCTGCATCAGAAGAGGAGGCTATAGCCGGCGTTGTCGAGTCATTGGATAGCTTTCGAACGCCTTTGGAGGTGGCCTTGGGTTTATCATACAAATGGCACTTGTGAGCATGACGGTACCAGAGCATGTAGTTGTTCTTTTTCTTGCCATTGCAGGCAGACACGAAGCGGTGGCATTGGTGGCAGAGACCCTCAATCATGTCTCCCTTTCCCATGCGTTGCTCCAGCGGTTTCATGAATGATTTACCCGATACAGAAGAAATGCCATGGTAAAATTGTTTGTGGTACCTGTGATGTGTGTGTGTTGGTGAGCCGTTCATTGCTAATGATTTACCCTTGAAGCTTACCAATAGGCACTGTTTTTGAGTTGTAGCCACTTGCCAGGCTGACAACTATCGCAGTAGCCTTCTTTCAGATGACCAGTAAATCGGACCCATTTGGGCGTGTAGCTATCGCCATCATAGCGCAGTTTTTGTCGACGTGGCATTGCAGCCAGCAGCTGGTTGTTGGTGTCGTTTGTTGATGAAGCAGAGGTTGGTGTATGGAGGTCTTCGTAATGCAGCATTGGGTCTGATGGAATCATGTAATCCTGACGCTGCTGCTGCTGGTGGTGGCGCTGGGGATGGTGTTGCATCATGTCACTGCTGCTGTCCATGGGTGCGGAAGACGGCACAATGTATTCAGGTATATTCAGTATGCCTGTTGCTACGGACGTGGCTGTTGGCGTAGTGGGACTAGGGGCAGGATAACTAGCAGTACTAACAGAGTGCTCATCTGTCTTGTTGGCATTGGTATGACGAATAGACTTGTTTCGTTTTCTAATCATCCACTGCTGCGAGGATGGAATAGGCTCACTCAGGCTGGAGACGACAGAAGGCATGTATTCTTCATTCATGACTTGATCCACCAACGATCGCTTCTTGGCATGTTTCTTGAGCGGCGACGAGATGGACGCAACGACATGCTGAGGCTGGTAGTCTGGTCTTTTCTGCAACAAGGTGCTCTGTTGCCACGACAGCTGGCCCTGTGGAGGAATGGCAGCAGTGTGAGCAGCAGCAGCAGCAGCACCAGCAACGTGCTCAAATACATTTGGCATAGACGATCTCTCCTTGTGGTGGTAGGCAGGAGTCTGTGTATAGAATGGCATCAGATTGCCCAGTGTATCCGTCTCTTCCAAGGAAAAGCGACGGAATTGCTCGGCTCCTTTGATGGACGGTTGTTGTTGAAAGTGGCCTGTTGCTGCTGTCGCTGCTGATGCTGCTGTAACGATGGCTGATGAGGAAGACGATGATTCAGAAGCAGTGACTCCAAGTTCATTGCAAGCAAACAAGACTATGGCATAACAAGAAGAAAAAGATATCAATACAGTGTGTATGTGGCATAGTAGCTACTACTTACAATTGATATCTGCCTGGTATTCTTCTTCGCCTCCTTTTCCTTCTCTTCCTCCTCCTCCCAGATCCAACGACCATTCATTAGGCAAATGTTGATCCAGAGAGAGGCTTTCCAGTGGAAGAGATGCTACCGCCTGAGGAAAGTACTCAAACTCTGATTGGGTCATTTGGATTTTGTCATTGCCATTGCATAGATCTTGATGTTGCTGTTGCTGTTGCTGTGATGGCTGTACCTGAGACTGCTGCACTTGCTGTGCGTACGCTGGAAAGAAGCTGTCCATGGCATACGCATTTTCCAAGTCATAATTTGTGCTGTCTGCTGGCGGTCTTGCTGCTGCAGTATAGGAAGACATTTGGCTGCTGGTTGTATTAAAATAAGGGGGGATCGAGCGGAGAAGCGGAATGTTGGGAGAGATCCAATGTGTCGATGTTTACAATTGATGATTTGATGTAAGCTAATACAAGCCAAAAAAAAACGTCGCAAAGCAAAAAAGAGTGAGAAAATAGAAGAGAAGAGCAAAGAGCAAAGAGAGACGGCAGCAGATGTTAAGGACCCAAAAAAACCATTAAAAAAGTTTAATTGATAAAGTAATGGTTATTAAACCCGGCTAGTGTGACTCTAGCATGCTGATTTTAGGAGACACGAGAAAAAAGAATAGATCCAAATCGTGTTATCCTCATTATGTCCTCAATGAAATTGTGCTAGGTAGGTATCACCTGCCACACACCATCTATGCTCTTGCTGTGCTGATGGGAGCATTTGCAAGGGAATTGCCCAGCGTCGCCCTCGCAGCAGGCTTCCCCTATATGTGAAGCAATGCAGCCGAACGGCTGTCAAAATACCGAATTGTGGACATTGGAGACGACGCCCTTGTCAGAGGATGAAGCACTCTGAGCAGCCGTTGCGCGACAGAGCTGTCTGGACGTTTTTCATTTCGATTCCAACCTGAGGTTAAATGGGGCAGCAAGATGGCCATCGATGTAGAGGTCGAACAAGGTTACGGCAATTCAATCGGTGCCAGTCTTTTTGTCCTTGTGCTGCCACACCGATTGCAGTTATATTGTATATTATATAACCCTACGGAAGCATAATATTAAATGTGTGTGTATGTGCATTGAGTTACACATACAGCTTATTTATGTAAATATCTCACAAATAAAGAATAGAGTTATATTGCCCTCTGCTTGCGTTTTGAAGCGGTTTCTGCTACGGGATCAAGGAACGTTGAACGGAAAAGAGGGAAAGCCAGAAACGTGTAGACCACATGTAGCGTCAGTCAAATAGGGAGGCAATCTATGGAAAGGGGGGCGGGGAGGGGAGGGGCTAAAAGCTAAAGTTTGATACTACATATGTGTGTGTGTCTGTGTGCACAAACAGGCTTGATTTAGTAGCGCTGTATCGACCAGCAGTTATACATGGATTTCCTTTATGTAATAGCGCCAGGTCGAGTCTTGCAAGATGGATGTATATTTCTACTATGTACTCCAATTATTTGTTACATGTCCAGCGTCGTACAAAAGCACAGACAAAAAGCAATAATCTTCTCCCCGTCTTTCTGTAGAACATTGAAACATGCGTCTTTCAAATGGTTGGTGATCAAATTTTACCACCTAATCGTTTGCAAGGTATTAGCCTTTTCGAGTGCGGCGAAAAAGAGTACTACGACCAAGAGCAACAACTTTAAATCTAGGCCCTGAAGCGAGCCATCATGTACTTCGGTTCGGCCCGTCTTTAAATGCAAGTGCCATGTAAAAAAGACACACAAGAGAAACCATTTCAAGAATACACATACACAGGGTTTTGGTTGCTCAAGAATCTACTAGCGTCCCATCTCCTTGGTCACCAAGGGCATCTAAACTTGGCTCCTTTGTGCGTCCTCAAGTAGGTTTATCCGACGAGTATAGCGTGTACATTTGACGAACAAAAAAAGTATTTTTTATAGTAAATGTGTACATGTTTGCTTGCTCTTGATGGCGAGAAGATCATGCGATTAATAGTAGTAATAAATAATAGTAAGTGAATATATAAAAAGTTTACATTTGTACAATGAGAGAAAGGACGTGTTGGAGGGAATACGCGCAATATACTACAACTGGTCTAAAGATCAAGGCACCTTGTATTCAGCTCATGTGCAAAATCCATGACGAGTATCTTTCTATCTTGGCTCGAGCTACGTGCAAAACGTGAATACACGCGTCCAGCATGACGAGTAGCATCAACATTACCTGATAATACGCTTCTTGTCAAAATGCACATCAAAAATCCAGCTTGTATGGCCACTTTGAAAATTGAGTAAGCATGCTCCAGAACTAAATCAAGACGACGATTAAAATTAGATTCGATCATCATGGGGTTCCTTGTATGACTTTACTTTATATCCCATACGCGGATGCTCTGATCGTAACTGGCACTGACGATCTTATTGCCATCAAAGCGAAGGTTTCTCACAAGCCCAGTATGACCCTGAAATACACGAGTACATTGGCCAGTCTATATTTGTCACAGAGAGGGTTAGCAAAATACACTGTATTTTTATCCGCGTCTAATTTTACCTCAGCATCCCATACGCGGATGGTGTGGTCATTGGAACCACTCACAATGGTTTTGCCATCATACTGGACACAAGCTAGACCATGCTTATGCCCTGCAAATTCTCGAATCAGCTCGCCCGTCGACACTTGCCATAGTTTGATCAATGCGTCACTGGAAGCCGAAACAAGGTAGTCTCCTTTCAATTGAATCGCATTCACGGGGCCCTGATGGCCCAATATCATACGGATGGGTTGAAACGTGCTGCTGCTCCAAATGCGAATAGATGCGTCTTTTGATGAACTCACAATGTAACGATGATCAAACGAGATGTCAGACACACCAGCAGAATGGCCCTGTCACTACGAGTCAGTACAGGCATTTTCAACACGCTGTAGGCACACCCTGCTACTTACATGAAGTCGGCCTCGCATGCGCTTGGTCTTCATATCCCACACAATCACAGTGTGATCTGATGACCCCGAGATAATGACTTGGTCATTGTACTGAAGACACAGCACACTGCCTTGATGTCCCTCCAATGTATCGGTGCATTGATACAGGTTCAGGTTCCAAATCTTGATGGTGCGGTCTCTGCTGCCAGTGATGATCTTCTCGTCGTCAAACTGCAGGCAGTACACGCTGTCGTGGTGGCCCAGCAAGTAATGAGAAGCCACTTTGCCAATGTTCCATCGATGCTGCAACTGATATCTCTGTTTGAACCAGTAGTACCAGCTCTGTTCCTCGTCAGACAGATACATGTTGGGCGGTATCTTTAGCTTCCAGTTGTTTTCTGTCATTTTCAGCTTCCAAATCTCATCAATGTAGAATAAACGGGCCCACAGCCGCGATACTTTGGGAATCACAAGCAATGTGTCAAAATCGAGTAGTGATACGATAAATGTGCATAGTTCGGCCGGTAATTTTTGCGTAAAATCTAGCGTTTTTTTTTTTTTTTTTGATCTGGTAGATTAGTTTGCCGTATTTCCCATCTCGAGTGCCAGCTTTTGAATACCTATTCTTTTCAAAGGCTTTTTAATGTGGTTGATTTCGGGTTCTAAACTGTGGTAATAGACGACCCTTTTTCCAGGCGATGATCTCTGTTTCGTCAGCTTTCCAGCATGATTGTATTTAAGCTGATGTCGAGGCTTTGGTTGGGATTCTGTCATTTCAGTGTCTCGATTTGTATAATAGGGAGGTGCAACTGGTATTCCGCCATAGTTGTTTGTGTTGTTATGATTGTGGTTGTTCATTAGGGCGAGGAGATGGGAGGGGCGAGTGGTATGTATATACAAGAGATGATAGAATGTTTATATCAAGGTGTTGAGTAAAAGAAGAGCAAAGACATTTAAAAAGAAAAAGCAAAAATAAAATAAAAATAAAAAGTTAAAATATGTACATTCTCTCTTTTGGACTCTTTCCAACGTCGAAAACGAATGGATGTTTTTCAAAGAGTCCAAAATGGGTAACTCACTGTTTGAATAGGGCACATCAACAAACGTCACGTGTAGAACAGGTCAATAACATCTATACACATCTCTTGAGATACTACATCAACCATGGCCCTAGGACCACCATACGCCTGTTGCTTGATTTCAATGGCAGCTGGAGGAGATCATCTCCATGTCGTTCATCATCACCTAGCCTGAGTGAAATCATGATGTATTCAAGAGTCTTTGATCCCCAGCTATTTAAACACTCTCTGAAACTCGAGCAATCAAATCACTGTAACCTTGGGTATTCACTGTAAGTGTACATTTTGCTGTACCTTAATCCCAAACCTGTTATGAAATGATTTCATTTACCAAAAGAAGCAATTTGGCCTTGCAACGAAAATAACAACATTGTATTTCCTTCTGGTCTATTTGCGAGTAATAAGGACTGATTTACCTTTTTCTATAGGCACTATCGTTCATCGGATTTAAAGATCATCAAGCGCACACATCTTGTAGTAGAGATGTGCAGTAATATTGTGCTCTTCTTTAGCAAGTCCTTTACTTTCAACCCTTTTGCACTCTTCTGATGAAATGTTCTCAGAATAAAAAGGTTACAATGTACAACCTCATGAGGATTTCACATTGTACTACAATTTTTAGAAGAAAAGAAGGGCAAAGATTACTGTCGACATTGTCATGAGCTCTTTCCAGCCTCAAGCTACTCAATATTGACTCGTAGTACCCGTGGTTGATTTGCTTGCCTGTTAAGTGACATGTATGCAACATTGATCCATATCTTGGTATGAAAATCAGTAGTAAACTGAATAGCAACAATAACAATAACAACAGCAGTGCTGTAACCCTTTTCTGTACAAATGTAAATAATGAACTGTCAGTTGATTCTCGAAATGTTACATTCATTTCACAGATTTGACATTTTAAAAATATACGACACTCTAAAGATCCGCACTTGTTCTTCTCAAATGTAACGCTTGGTCCCTGTGCTACAATCAGGCATTGCATGGACACTTTAGTAAAGTGCTTAATCGTTATTTTCTGTTTTTTGGGGCTTTGCTCCCGAAAATTAGGTTTTTAGCCTTGATTTTTGCGCGTTGACTCGATAGTTTTCTCACCAGTAGACGCGCTCCAACAAGTTTTTCATCTTTTGTTATGCTACATCAAGTGTTGTTATATTGGTTTCGTCAACAAATTTACAAGACATCGAGGAACAATAGCGCTGATCGACGTCTTATTTGTAAAAGTAGTGTTTCATGCACTTGTATGTATGTCTAATTTGAAGCTTGCTGTTTAAGCGTATGTACATGAACAGAGTAGCAATCTTGCGGGAAGCATATCAAGATCCTTTAATAAAGAAAGTGCTCTCACTACCTTGAATATTGAGCGTCTGGACGTACTAAAAAGACGTGCCTATTATTGAACTCCTTTACTCTTACATGATGACAGCCGTAGCAAAAGAACATGGAAAGATTTCTAGAAACAGGCTTTGTTGATACAGAAAACAGATTGCTTGATATGCTTGGTTCATGTCAACAGATCGATGGCAGCAATTTTTGAGGTTTCTACGAGCATAATACAATAAATGTCTTGACAAAACTAACGAATGTACAAGGATTTTGTACGAGCGGTTGGATAGAGGCAAGTAATGCTGCTACTATCAGCATGTGTATTTGATAACTAATATTATCCATTTCTTTTTGATCATCTTTCTACTGTAAATTTGGCTCCATTTCAAACACAAATAGATCATCAAATGTTTCGAATGAATACCACACCTCTTGAATGAACACCAATGCTTGATCCAGTATGAGTGGGAACGATGACACCAATAGGATACATCCAGATATTGAATACAATGACGACCACTAATAAGACCTCGCTTAAATAAACACCTTTCACAAAAAGATGTAGCATTGAGACGTATAGTTCAACAGCGTACTAGATCTACTACTAATATACAACAGGATATTTGACATAATAGTTTCCTTTTCGAGCAGTCGAAGTAGCTAAACACAATCAAACAAAACTACTCATGGTGTTTCAAATTGTCATAACTACTTTGCACCTACAGCTTAAGCAGTCTAACAGGTAGTAATAATAGTTTGTAGATGAATAGCATAGGATATATCTAAGGAACATCAAAAATAAGTATGTAGATGTAAAAAAAAAAGTTGATTGACGCTAGAGAAAAGTTAAGCTTAATGAAGACTATATTTTTAAACCTCTTATACTCATAATTATTATTGACATTTTACCAGATCCAACCTGAGCAACCTCATAAGATACAGAACAGAGCATACTTATAAGTAGTATCACGTGACCAAAAATATTTAATTTCCACGATAAAAAACATAAACCCTTGTAAAAACATCAAAGCGCGGTTGGTTAAGTGGTATAATCTTCGCCTGCCACGCGAAGGGCCGGGGTTCGATTCCCCGACCGCGCAATTCGTTTTGCACACCCTTTTAAAAAGTGGTGTATGTAGACAGACATAGATATTTTGTTACTATTCGCTTCTGCAGCACACATTCATTCAGCGTTTTTCCCCCTTTGCTCCCTTCTAGTTTATTTTGCAGATATCTACTGATATCTTTTGCCACTGTTGTGAACAGCTATGGCAGCTCATAGCTCTCTTTTTGTTTTCTTGTTGCTGTCAAAAATAGTACTGCTGTAGTAGTCGCTCTGGACATCTCTCCACTACTCTTATTATTTTTTTTTCTCCCTCTTACACTATCATTTGTAAATTAGTTAGTTAAATCAGTCATCAAATTATCTAATACACTGCTGTTGACATCATGATCGCACCTTTGAATTGCATAAGCGTACTATTTTCAATAATACCAACCGTTATTTTGTGTCTGTAGTAATATTATAATAGGTCGGTGTGTACAATAGAATTGAAATGCTCATGAATGATAGCATTTATATTAAGAAGAATACTGAAAGGTCTACATATAGACAGGAAGTTAGAACTTTATGTATTTTAAATGTTCTGACAAGGGAAAAGATGCCTGAAATGTATCCCTTTTTTTTAAATGTGATACATACAGCAGTATTACAGTATGTATGTGTAAAGCAAAGAAATAGCTCTTGCTTGATGTATTCATTAACTTTGTAGCATTAGTTCTCGTGCATCTACTCAGCCCCAAAACCTACCCCAGCCAATTGCGAACAAATGATCGCTCAAGGCTAAATTTGGATTGCATTGTAGATATAAAAATCTAGCTGTCCACTGACTATTATAGACATACGATATGCCACGCCGTGAATTTATTTCAAAGAAATAAGTTCCTAATAGACGTTTATATGCTTTTATTAAGAAAAAAAAGACGTCTTTATATATTTAGTAAAAGTGCATCGAAAAACGATTTTGGGAAGACATGATCGAAGAAGCGCAAACGTGGTATCATCTCAATCAGTAATAACAGGGTAACAAAATTAGCTATTGCAGAAATTAGAGTGAGCAGTGGTGGAAAAGTTACCTGCGTTGAACGAGTTTAGTTTTCGACCTACTCTATTTTTCACTTTCCTCACTTTGATTTATCAAAAAATAAATTACTTTAAAAAAGGTAGAAAATTAATCAGGTAAAGAATATCGTTTATTACATTGGAAATAAGAGGGTTTATATACTATTCGAACTGAGGGATTTAATGTGAGGATAAGGTATTAGTATCAGGGATCTGGGGCCTTATTAGATAATACGAGACAGAGACAGAAGAGAAGACAGATAGATTAGATTCAAGTGGATATTTATTTAATAGAGAAGACTAGGATATTTAATAAGGGAAGTAGATGAGGAGATCTGATGGAGAAATTGGGGATTGTTGGAATAAATGTCCTCTATTTATACTTTTTGAACAGGTTGTTTAGCTCATTAGACATGAGCTAAACTATACTAAATAATGTGGATGATTCAGGAAATAACTGATAGCGTGGACCAGAAAGGTGATAATTGACAGCATGGATCAGAAAGGTAATTTATATGTTTATTTGTTTGATGGCTCATGTCAGGTGTCAAGTTCATGACAATTAGATGGGTTGATCTGGGTGATAGGATGATAATAGATTGAATCTATTATCCTGAACATGCCATAACTGGGATCGTAACTGAATCCAGTTTCATGTCGAAGTTTATGATCTGATGTGATCTGTGCTTGAACTGAATGTTTTACTAGTAATTTGAGATCCGGTTTGGAGGTGATACATCACACTTAGTTGCTGAATAACTAAGGTAAGCACTGGAAGTTTGCTTATATGGCTTAAGACTGTCCATAAAATAGCTTCACAACAGTAGTAAAATGAGCTCTCTATCTAATAATCAGATAGGGCGAAAAAACACATTTTAATCTGTTTTGTCGAATGCTCGAATTAGTGTTCATCAACCTGTACACCTTTTGAAAAAAGCATATTACAGACGTACAATTTTAAGTGCAGTGTTGAGCAACACTCCCGCTATTGGTCAGGCTCTACAAGACACTTGTAATCAACATCTTTCTTTATGGATACTGTCAAAATCAGCGCTCAAAACTGGCTAATTTCAAAAATCAACCATACATCAACGGCAGCTCATGCAATCCAAAATTCAAATAAACCATCGCCTTTTTCGCAGAATTTGGCATAGGTACATGCTAATTCTAATACTCAGCATCAATACTTTGAAACTGATCTACTACGGATGGTTTGATCCTGGATAATACCCAAATACTTGCATACAATCAGAATCTAGTGTCAATCACAAAGCTACAGTATAAAATTCTGAATTCAGTGTTGTGCAACACCTCCTCGCTCCATCAGTCTGTTGTTACTACTACTAGACACCCGTAATCAACAGCTTCAGTTATGAACCTTGTCAAGATCAGTGCTCCAAATTGGCTTATTTTCAAAAATTATGCATCCATCAGAAAAGGCTCGCTCAATCCAAGATTCAACTACACAATCTTGTTTCCCGCGAAACTTAACATACGTGCGTAAAAATTTCATTGCTCTAGCAGCAATTTTTTACAAATGGATCTCGAATGATGACCCGACCCTGCATACAGAAAATACCTGCATACAAGCAGGGTTTACTGTCAAGCACAAAGATGCAGTGTGCAGCTTTGTGCTTGAAGTAGTGCTTTTCAACACCACACCTGTCAATCTGTTAACACTAGATACCTGTAATTATCCGCCTTCCTCATGAATCTTGTCTAGACTAGTGCACAAAATTGGATTATTTTGATAATCGTCCATCCATCAGCGGCAACGCGTTCAAATGACTAATGTCTGACCACTCAATCGTGCTCCTCGCAAAATTTGGCATAGGTACATGTTTATCTCATCAGCCAAATGATTGACATTTGAAGACTTTCATTGATTTGATACCAATATAATGCAAAATTGTACTTTTGGATGTTATGAACAGGCTTAGATTGGTTCAAAACTCTTTTTTTAGGATAGTGAATGTATTTGATCATGTCTAATACTCTTGGTGGTATTGTGTGTAGTTACCGTAAGCCATTTGTACCATGCATTTTGAATGTTTAATTGTGCTTTTCTCATTTCAATTACATTTTTAGTTTCAATACGAATGCTTTATTTCTCTGAGCTGTCTCCAAATTTGAGCCAATAAAATTGCTTAAAAAGCTATTTTAAGCGCCGCGAACTTCGAAAAATTTTGCCATAGTTCTCCCTTGTTTTTTTGTTAGGCGGAATTTTAAACACAGCCGAATGCACTAGTATTAAGCTACGTTATCATCAAAAACCCCTAAAATGCCAGAATATGCCTTACTACACACCCCAGCTGATAGCGCAAATGCTTGAGACTCTCAGTTAGCACCAAGTAAGTGATACCAATCAAGTGAGGGCAGCCTATCTACCCCCTAGCCTCTGAATCAAATCTAGTTGTGCTTCAATGATAGGCTTATCCACACAACGAAAAAGGAGGGTCATGGCTCAAAGAACCACAAAAAGGAAAAATAGAAGGCTACTCCACAACAATAGAGCAGCACTGCCAGCGATACAATGCATCAAAAGATACACCATAGCACTATGGCACAGCAACAGAAAAATAGTTGCGTGCAGAAAAGGGGGAAAGAATAAATTGCAATAAAGCAAACAAACGAATGCGCAGTATCACGAGAAAGAAAATAGTAAAAGGTTGAATGAATGTAATTCATGGCAACCAAACCCACAACACCCAAAGCCATGACAACCCAATCCACGGCAACCAAAAAAAGGGAATATACAAACCAAATACAAACCAAACACAAACAACAATATATTGCAACGAACTGGTCTGAAATAAGCTGTATAATTAGTATTACTGTATATTGTACCGCGAAAAGTGGCCCCAATCGGCTGATACTTACTGTAACAAACTTGAAAGATGTTGTCTTGGGTACTGGTGGTTGCAAAAGTATGCTTCTTTTGTCGAAAGTGGTGTTGTATTCAATCAAAAGTAATAAAAATTATATGGTTTAATAGAAAAAGTGCAGTGCAAAAACAGGGTGGAAAGGGAGCCTAAAAAAAAAAAAGACGCGTTGCTGAGGGTGACTGCAGCCAATAAGCTGAGCACACAGAATTTGAGTGACGTGTACACTGAACATTTTGCACTGTGGTGACTGTACCCAAATGATTTTTTTGTGATGATTTTTTGGAATCAAAATCGATATAATTTGACATTTGTAAACATTTTTGTTAAAATTAGCTATAGAAAGTGTACTCAGCGTATACTACTTTCTAATAAACTTAAGGGGAGAATTTGAAGGCGCATTCAATGGTGCCAATTTTAAAGTACTTTTAGAATGAAAAGATAAAGAATTTTGAGAAAATATAAAAAGCAGTTTTTCCAAGAAAAGTCGAAATTTAGCATATACAACGTTCAAAATAGCAGTTGCACAGGTTACCCTACATCTGTGCGGTCATTTTGATTTAATATATATCATAGTAAAAAGTGTCGTTTTCGCCTTCAAAATTGCGATCGTTTGATTTTTAACAAAAACCATGAGGGGTACCTCATGAAAAAACGTGAATTTTCGACGATTTGGATCGATCCCAAAAAAATAAAAACGAAGGTCCAGGATGTAAATGGTAGTCGATAGCAATCATTTGGCACTATTCCGAGCATCTAGAAGGGCTTCAAAGACAAGGTATTGAGGGTTTAATTTGGGCGATTTGGCTGAGAATAATACCTTTTGTAGCCTGTAGATCTATGGCAACCAATGTTATAGATTTGATTAAGAACCCAAACAATTGCTATTTCTTTGGACTACACACTGCATATCATCAGACAGAAAGCGATGTAAGGTTTGCGTATGTTTTACTTTCAAAGTTCCAGAAGCCATGAAACAACCCCATCTAACTACTACTAGTGTACTATCATAACTGTCTTTGCTTAGTTGATGAACAACTACTACTGTAAGATAGCCACTGGAAATCTGTTTATACAGTTGCCGACTCCCAAAAAGTAGATATAATGCAACTTTAGTAAAGTAAGCTATCTGATAATTAGACAAGGTATGAAAACACGCTTTGCTCTTCTGTTTTGTTGTCAAACACCCAAAACAGTGTTCAACCCGTGCCGCTTTAGAACAAGGCATGCAAGAGCCATGTGGTTTTGATAGAGTGTTAAGCAACATTCCCTCTATCACTTGATTACAACTAAACATTCGTAATTAACAGCTGTCCTTATGGGTCCTGTTAATATCAGTGCGCAAAATGGCCTGATTTCAAAAAGCACCACGCAAAAGCACGCATGTGCACCTTTCTTGATTATTACTCGTGCAAATCATCTATTACAACCCTAAGAGCAACACGTCCTAGTCAAAAACGTCCACCCCTTCTGATTGGGTTATAGAAACTTGGGGCTTTTCTATCAAATTAAAAAACTTTTACTAGTAGCATAGATTTAACCCTCCAAAAATATCTCAAATCTCACTTTTGTCAGGATCCATGCTACCTACAAGGAAATAAATTGCACATTCGGAATCAGGGCAATAGCGGGGTTCCAAATAGGAACCCGAAATGAAGAGCGGAGTTTGGAATTCCCGCTTGTGAAATTGCCGCTTGTGGAATTGCCGCTTAAACTTACATCTGTGCTGGGTGGAATAACTGCGACCATGATCATTAAACTCTTATACTTTCTTTTTTCCCCTTGAGATCAATGCGGTTGAAGCCAGATCTTTGTATCTTGTAATGAAGATAGTTGCAGCAGAATATTGCTAAATTGCGACTAGACTTGGTATTATACTGCTTCTCAGCAAAGCTGTTATATCAAATATCCCGTGAAGCTCTCACATTGCAAGTCTTGATCTATTATATGGGTTCTTTTTGTAAATCATGCTAATTATGGATTTACAATCAATTGTTGAGAAGATAGTGAGCCCAATCGTATTGTAGTTCATCATCGTGCTATAAACCCTGGCTTAGTTAAAAGTATATAAATGTATCCTCCAGAGGCTGCATTCTCAATGAAAGTGTAATTCTTTGGAAGATTTAATTTTACATTGTATTTTGATTGAAATAGCATAATACGCCATCATGTTCTTCGTGAAACTTGACCTACGTATGTGCTAATCTCATGAATTGAATAGTTAAAAAAAAAAAATATATGAAAGAGAACTATGATAAAAGAGAAAGATTTGCCAGCGATGATTCCAATGTATAGGCCTTTCCACAAAACTTTGTCGCTTGGCAAGTCGTACTGGACTATCTGCAAACAGGATTAGGGAGCGGCGAGATGAGACGAAATTTTAATTTGTAAGTTCATAAGACTCTTTGGTCTATTCTCGTGTGCATCGAACAAGCATTTATGTCGAACAAAGCCGATATTGTAAGATGGGTATAGAATGGCGCAAATAGTAATCATCTGAAATGACTAGAAAGAAGCATGATCCATTTGACAATGCTGTCTTTACAGAGGATAAGGGGCCGCGGTACATTCTACGCATCTGTCTATTTAGGAGATTGCTTGCCTGAATCACGGCTAAATCTGCATTCGCACTAAATCTCAACCCACCTGAAATTTACTTGCTTAAAGTCCTGGATGCTTTATTGGGCTTATCATCTAAAGGTATATAGATCAAGAGGTTCTGTCGTCTTGATATCAGCAGGAGGCTTGCCTATCATCACAATAGAGTATATATGCTTATGGATGGCTGGATGCAATCAAATAAAGAGACACGGGCAAGCAATATACAGCACATACTTTGCCGGATTGAGTGAACATCTGGAGGGCAGAAATTGAACAGCGCTTCTTTTGCTGTGTATATCAATGGAAAGACTGTGGAAATGAACCTTTTTCTTTTTCTTTCACGTTTCTTTTGAAAACTACTAGCAAGATGACGGATTATGCAAATCTGCGCAAGATTGTTACAGGCGATGTTATTGTCAAGTGTACAGTA
This sequence comes from Mucor lusitanicus, assembly GCA_010203745.1. NCBI lineage: Eukaryota > Fungi > Mucoromycota > Mucoromycetes > Mucorales > Mucoraceae > Mucor > Mucor lusitanicus. The sequence continues at coordinate 1,853,488 of JAAECE010000008.1, read as the reverse complement.
GAGCAACGTTCAAACATGATTGAGCTTTTGGTTAACGCTTTAACAATAGGCCGTTTTGGCAATGAGATACGTCGTATACCCATCAACGGCGTTCCTACGTATGACGAGTATGTGCTTGATACCATCCGAATGAGGCCTTTTGCACTAAAAAAAGTTGGAATAGGTTGTGCTTGATGATGTACCGCGTATTCAAGCAGGATATCAAATCCTCTCAAGACATTTCATTGAAATACCAAGATGAAGGTAATAAAGCTTTAAAAGTGTGCATGATTATCATCCTATAGTATTAACACCCAGCCCTCATTTGATCGCATGCTAATAGAAGGAGACATGATTAGTTTGCTGGGTATGTAGATTGTATGCCTATTATTATCCACAACCCAACTCATATGCGACGACAATAGATGATATTGACATTACACATGCCATCTCTATCAGCAACTTGCTCAAAGTTACAGTGTACGATAAATCGATTCCATCCCAAGAGCAGCAATTACAGAAACAACATCCAACAACAACTTCAGCTGATATAGCCTCGTTGATAGACATCAGAGATAAGCTGAATCAGTTGATTCAGTCATTGTCGAGTGAAAAGAAGGAAGAAAAAGAACCCAAGGAAGAGCATGGCAAGAAGATACATCGTCTGACTCCTGCTGAATTAGGTAATAATAAAGACACTTGCGTGTAGTACTTGTTGTAAAAAAAAAAAGGTACTAACTTGCACGGGTGAAAACTAGCATCGTTTTTGTCGAATGATTCAGAAAACAAAGAGATATCATCTGTGAAGGAACTGACGAGTTTGTCTCCAAAAGCACCTTCTTCTGGTACAATTCCATACTATCCACCTCCTAGCAATGCTGCTACATCATCTGCCATGACAACGCCTCACGTTGCTGCAGCAAATCAGCCACAAGCTATCCCTCCACAACAGCAGCAGCAACAACAGCAACCTCAAGTACAACAGCAACCTCAGGTACAACAGCCTCAGCAGCAACAGCCTCAGCAGCAACAGCCTCAGCAGCAACAGCCTCAGCAGCAACAGCCTCAGCAGCAACAGCCTCAGCAGCAACAGCCTCAGCAGCAACAGCCTCAGCAGCAACAGCCTCAGCAGCAACAGCCTCAGCAGCAACAGCCTCAGCAGCAGCCCCACCCTTCATCCCAACCCCAAATGCATCCTTCATATATCCAAACACCCCCACCCGTCAGCCAAATGCCAGCGTCCCAACAGCAACAGCCAAGACCTCCACAGCAGGCTCAGCAATCATTTGGTCATGTCAATCAAAATGGTAGCGGATTCATTCCTTATTACCCTCCTCCTGCCAAGAATGAAATGAGACCTCCTCCTCAGCAACATCAACAACAGCAGCAACCACCACTTCAGCAACACCAAGGCTATTATGTTCCTCCACCACCTTCTTCCATGAATACACCACAACTACCTCCACAGCCATTTCGCCCCCCTCAACATTGGTAATGCTATGGGTGTCAACTTGACATGCCACCAATAAAACATGTGTGTTGTTTGTTTACTTCTATTGCCAACTTGACAAGAGAGATTTTCTTCATTTATTGAGTGTGATTCAAATAGACAGGGATGCCATAAACAACGGGAGCAGCGCCTATCAAATAGCCTAATTTGCACTGATTTCTTGACTCACTGACGGCTTGCACTAGTGATTTAGGCGCTTCATTTGACTTTTTCTTGAGCATCCCCCACGAATGGAGCATGTATTTAGTCAACTTGTCGATACTTCTATCCGTCACATCCCACAAATTCGCCACAACAGCAGGACTTCCAGCCAGCATGTAATTGAGCACGTATCCATTGAGATCAAATTCGCCATGCGCTTCCATAATACCACTGCTACAGCCCATCAAGAGAGACACGGCACAATTGGGTAACTGTCTTACGGTTGTGCCTCGCATGAAAGCCTGTCCAGCGCTGTGCCCAAAATACATGTAGATGTCCCTTGATTGTAAAGCGTCTTTGCATTGCAGCTCCATTGGCATAGACTCGATGACACCATCCCATTCAGGCACGCCTTTAAAGATGGGCTCGAATTCCTTTTGTGTGTCCTTCAAATCACCACCGGGATTCAACACATAAAAGGCACTGCGTTTGGAAACGGTGAGATCTGTCCATTCGCTGGTCGTTGTCAGGCCAAAATCATCGTATGCTTCTTTTGAGTTGTGGTATTGTGTGTAGAGAATGCGGTCTCTGAGGAACGATAGACACGGTAATCGAGAGACGGATTGTGGGCGAAGCACAGGCATGGATTCCAGCGGGAACATCTGCAGATGCTTGTCTAGAATCAGGATAACGTGGTCGTTGGGTATATTTTTTGTCGAGTCGACGCCTGCCATGACGGATCTTTCATGATAGCGAGTGATCAACAGTCGAATGTGTTCCGTCAGCTAGTAAAACAAGTCAGGTCAGTCAACCCATGTTGCTCTGAAAATGAGAGCGCTAATGATGCTTACCTTTTTGACGTCAACCTTGGTATAGTCCATCTGGATATTTTGTGCCTCATAACAAGACAGGGCAAAGTAAGCAACATCGTCTAAATCACGTTGAGAAGGATGTCGACCCAGACGCACGACAACACGGCAGAAGGCCAAGCTGAGTTCCACCTTGAGTTTGGTTGCCATGGCAACGTTGACTGTCTTGAAAGTAATCTCATTCATGGCCTTTTGGAATTTGACCAGCTCCTCCTTGTATTCTTGACAGCGTCCAGTCAAAAGACCCTTGAATCCGCTAAACCACTGATTATCCATAGTATCCAATAGCTTCTTTAACCTGACATCGAGGCTTTTGCGCTTGTTCCACCAAGCTTCAATCTCACCTGCATGGTTGCAATTCGCGCTGTCGGTGATGGTCTCGTCACTGCCTTGGATGATGGCTCTCAGTTCTTTCACAGCATCCAGGTACCGCACTGTATCAGAGGCAACTGCTGCTTCATTGGCAGGACGTTGACTGGCACGATCCAAGGGTAACTTGACGGCAAATGGCGGCTCTTTTGCTCTCAATTGAACAGCGTACAGGTCACCATTCAACACATCCAAACTAAGAGAACAGACAGTCCAATGACTGGGCAAGATGTCTACAAATTTGGCTTGAAATGCAGTGTCGTCTAGCTCGGGTTCCTCCTGGTAGAGATCTTGCAGTGTCTTGAGGTGCCCTTGAAGCCAGCCAGGGTTGCGAGACATTCTAGCAAGTCGCTCATAGTAAGATTGCTTCTCTTCCGTGTTCATGGGCGGCCATTCCTTGTCGCTGGGAGCATGTCCCGCAAAGGTTTGGTTGAGCTTGATGCCAAGACAGTACTGCATTTCACGACGCATGTTAATACCGTGGGCCATGGACATGTAGTAGGCGCTTTGCAAAGAGCTGTCGCTGGCCGTCATGCGATTGCCGATGGACAGTTGCTGGTTCAGTAAAGTAGCATAGCTTGTTTCTCGGCAGAGATTCTCCATGGTGATGGGACGCTCTCGGACCCAGCCATTGCGATAGGCTTCGTTCATGTGGTTCATGGACTGACCCAAGGCATCTCGCATGGCACGAAGTTCATGGTCCAGTGTAGGCTTCTTTATCAAACCACCGCGAGATACCTGTGTCTTCATTGCGGGCGATACAACAGCTTCGCTAAACAAAAGTCTTTCTTCAGGGCGCATGGTACAGTCTTGACGGATCATGCGCAGTCGTAAATAACCCACAGTAGCAATCAGCTCAATTTCGTTTGAAGCACTCAGTGTTGGCACGTCAAAAGAGTCCAAGAGTGCCAATGCGTCTTGGACGTTACCTCCGTCAGCCATTGCCAGCGCTACATCAAGCGTGTCAATACAAGGTGTATCTTGTCATGCCATGGAATCTTACCTTTGTAGATCTCATTCGCAATGACACACTGTTGAAGAGGGTAGCACTCGTACGTGTCGGCATCTATTGTACGTGCGTCAGTCATTGGGGAAAAAAACACGACACAGTTGGGTTGCTTACCATCGGCCTCATCAGCAAAGGTCACTTTATCTCTGCTGCTGCTGTTGCTGCTGTTACGTTCTTCGTTGGAATCAATCAGTCGCTCCAAAGCAGCAATTTCCTGCTTATCCGATAGTTGTGCCAGCTGCTCATTAGCTTCGTCGTAGGATTGTACTGCAATGTCGAATAATTCATTGGCCACAGCGAGGTTGGCCAAAGCCACTTTGTATCTCACTTGATCGAGACCACCCACAGGCTCCTTGTAACGCACAGCGATCTCCATCTCGTCCTGCGACTTTTCTCTGTCTCCACACTTTAGATAAAACGCACTGGCCTGCAGATGAGCATCAAACAACATGGCAGACGAGTTCACCTTTTCAGCCAATAGAGGTGCTTGCTTGACAAAGTACTTGGCTTCGTTGGGCGACCCCTTCTTTACTAACAACTGAACCAATGTGTGCAGGCTGCTGCTGATCTTTTGCGCCATGGTCCATTGCGCTTCACGAAATACGGCTTTACGCGCTTCCTGCTGTTCCGGTGGAGGCGAATTGAAGGGATCTTGCAGCTCTGTCTTTTGCTGTTGTTGCTCCTTTTCTTGTGATTTCTGGACGATTTGAATGCACTTGTTGAGGAGTTGAAGTGAGGCTGTCGCGCTGTCAATGGCCGAATCAATGTCCTCGGTGTTGGCTTGTATCAGCGAGAGTGTCGAGTAAACGTCGGCTAAAAGCATGCAGCGTGTCGTGTACATTTTGACTGTGGTGAGGGGGTCTCGTTGGTCTACAGCGGGTGTATTTTGCCATACAAACCTGGCCGATGTAAAGACTTCCACACTACAAGAATAGACGATTTGTGAGCCTTTTGTCTCTCTCTCTCACACACACAATCCTTTACCTTGTATCAAAATCACCAATGCATGCCAGATAATACGCGTAATTGACAAGGTACACCAGTTCAGCATGATTGTTGCATGGCTTGCTAGACACTGCTTTTTTCGCGTGAATAAACTCGATGGCAGCCTTTCCCGTGTATCCCAAATCACAATACAGCTTGCCAATGGTAGCACTGAGCACAATAGATTCTGAAATGTGGTCCACCTGCGCGTCGCGTAGCCCATTGTTAAGTTTGAGCAGGATGCGCAATGCACAGATTTGATGGATACGCTCTCCCGTGATGCCAAACAAGTCTGCTAGCATGCGCATGTGGTCGTAGAATTGGTCCAAATCATCAATTTCGTCATACACTTGCTTAATATCCAATTTCGACGAATCGCCCGCGTAGTAGATGGGTGTGATTTTCTTGAGCAAGATGCCCCATTGCTGTAGTGTGGATGTGAATGTGTGATTGGATGCAGGTTCCTTGAGTTCTCGACTGCAGATGGCCATCCATGAGTTGGAGAGCGCGAGATAGTGGCGACGGTAGTTGAGCAGGTTGGTGTCCTGGGCATAGTCTTGCACCTTGAGCAGGCTGCTGGCTTCTCTAGCACAGGCCAATGCTGCTCGTGTGCCTTCGTCTCGATCCCCAGGCTTGTTTCTCTCAATCTTGACTTGGCTCAGCAGCACGCTGTTGATACAAGGCATCAGTACATTATACAACGCATATCAAAACCCCTTTTCTTACCGTGCTCTGCGCAGAGGGAAATTCTCGGCGTCGTACACTTGAAGCAGTCTTTCTATGATGAACAACTCGTATTTGAACAGCTTCATCTTGACGGACAGCGCGTGCCACACCTTGAGCTCGCACTCGTAAATGAAGCACTTTTGGATCGCATTGATGGTGGAGAGACTAATGTGCTCGCTGGCAAAATGAATGCTCTCTTGGTCTGGATCAATCACCGAGGCTCTCAGGAACCGATCAATCAACTTGGGTAGCAGCGTCTCCTGCTCCATCACGGTAGACACGGCTGTTGTAGCTGCTTTGCTGACAAACTTTTCTATTTCAGACACGGGAATACGCTTCAGGGCCAGTCGGAATGCTGAAATAGCATCCTCAAAGCGCCTTGTCTTTTGACAGCAAATGCCCAGCACTTCGTATCGCTTGCACAACTGCAGTCGTCCTTCGTTGGTGTTGGCTCTTTCCTTGTCCTTTTCCAGTAGCGTACTGGACTTGCGTACCGGAGAGATGGCTTCTGTGTACATGTCTGTCTTGATCATGGTAGTGCCCAGATTGTAGTAGGATCCCGATAGCCAGCGATAGCCAGCAGTGTACTTTTTCTCGGCACACATCTCTTCCGCGCTGGTCAAATAGTCGTACGCTTGCGCATAGCTGTCGGGGTCCTTGATGTTGAATTGCATGCGTGCCAGCAAGACCATAATGTCAATGTACGAGATCATGATATCCTCCAGTGTGGTGCTGCGTTTGACGTCTGAGGCTGCTTTGGCAAGGCACATGGTCGTGCGTAGTGTGTCGCTGCATTGTTGTAGTGCGCTCTTGATGTGAGCCACAATCGTGTTCCATTGGCCAAAATCAGTGGGTGTAACGAGGTCTTCTTTTCGCGGCGGTGTCTTGAAGGGCTCGTTTTGGCGCTGCATCAGGGCTTGCTTTGTCTTTTCAGAAATGTGCTCAAACAGACGTTTGCTGCTGAGACGGAATCCTTCAATGCTTTTGCAGAGGTTGTACAGTGCTTGCTCCAAATGCTGATCCTGTGCCTGATCTGGCGAGGTGGTGATTAGTCCAAGACATGCAATCGACTCGTTCAGTGTGGTGGTGATATCAGCAAATGTGTCGTTGAGAACCATCTTGTCCATCTGCACGGATCCAAGCGCTAGTTTGGCATTGGCAGCATACGCAGCATAGTAAAAGCTGCACGACGACTTGCTCTCCATGACGCCACGCAAAGGACGGATCATGTACTTGTAAGCGTAGAATGCACCCTTGTAGCTCTTGGCCTTTCGCGATGCGTAAGCAGCGTACTCACACAGCACGAAATACGAATCCATCTCGGCTAAATTGCTGATATTGGGCTGAAATTGCTCCAGAAAGCCGTTGCAGCATTTTTCAAGATGGCTGTAGGATGCTGCTGTGTTGTTTAGTGATACACGCAATCTAAGCTTCACAGGAGATCCCTCACTTACTCTGCTTTGTTGACTTTTCATAGGTGATACCAATACGCACCAAACGATCCAGCACAAGTTTCATAGGCACAGATCCCGAGGTAGCTAGTGCCTTTAGTGCAATCACCTGAATATTATGTGAATGAAGTGCAGCCTCCTCTGGAGTGCATTGTCAGTCAATATGCGCATGATATTGGCCATGTTCCCAACTCACCTGTCAATGGAAACTTGTTGGCCACCTTGTAGAGTAGTCTCTGTAACGTGTCCAGTTGCTTATTGGCTGTGGTGGCATCGACATTGACCAGCTGCAGGCACCAGTCAAAGAAATTGCCCGGCTTTTCCATGAAATAAGGTATATACTACACAAAAGAAATGAGTGCCTACATCCTCTACCTTGATTATCCCTCCTACCTTGGCTAGCGCGCCGTCCTGTAGCTCACACCAACAGCGAATGGCGTTCATTTGGTATGCCAAAATCAACAAGATCATGGTGCGATCATTAATGTTGGGCTTGATGGGGAACTGGAACAGATCTGCATGCTTGTTCAGGACATCGTCCTCCCATTGATTGGTGTTGATGGGCGTAGATGTGACAGTAGCAGCAGCGGAACGAGTGCTGGATGGAGGCTGCTTATTGAATGATTCTGTTAGGACACCTTTGATGGGCTGTGTTGCTGTTACTGGTATTGTGGATGCTTTGGATGGACCGCTGTTGAGCTCGACTTTGGCTACACTGGCTAGCACCAGACGGAACTTGACCAGCTCATCCAAGGCTCGGTTATACTCTCCCAGATCCACCATTTTGCCAATGAGGTTGGACGTTGTTTTCTCTATATCCAAGGGCTTTAGAGCGGTGAATGTGTTCATGTGTCGCAATGCGGATAGAGCGTAAAAGGAGGTGTCCACCAGGCAATTGACTGCCACTGTGTAATTGGAGGTCTTTGCACTCTTGAGGCCGACCAGCGCTTCAATGTTTTGGTTGACGATGCGCATGGCTACAGGCGCCAATTGAGTGGCCATCTGCTTGAAGCGAGCAGGCGTGGGTGGTGGTTTACGTATGCTGTCAGGTCGTGATACATCCACCTGGAATGGCTCTAGTACTGTTCTTCGGATGTTGACGGCAAGATCATCGTTGCAGGTGGCGTAGTCTTTGAGTTGTATTAACAATCTTGATGCCAAATCAGTCATGTCTTGTGTATAATGTGTGTAGTATTGGTATGATTGTTGAAAGGAAGAAAGAGGAAAGGAAACTTCGTGACGAGGTTGCCCTTCAAAAAGTGTCCTGCAAAAAAAAAGTCGCATCCTCAAAATCAACCCAAAGCGCGCTCGCTGCTCTGCTCTTTCTGATAAAGCAGCTCCAAGATGCAAACACCACCCGCCATCACAGACTCGCCTTCTCTGTCGATATCCAACAAGCCCAATAAACCGCTGGCTCACAAGCTGAGCAAAGTGCTCAACTCATCTGCCTCAGAGGATGCCAGAATAAAGGCAGCGTTGACGTCGCTCTCCAACATACCCGACCTAGACGAGACCCATCTGGGACGCAACCTGCGAGGCACCATTGAAAAGAAAGAGATTGAAACCAACCGCAAGTTTCTGTCTGCATTTGAGAAAGTAGTCAAGGTATGCTAGTCCACAACTACCGAGATGGAAATGAGATGGGCTGAAAGAAAATGTCTGGTAGCAATTTGAATGCTTGGAAACACAGATGGGACAGATGGAGAGCGTATGCAAAGACATGAAACAGCGTATTGTCAAGGCAGAATCTCTGACGGCTGATATGATTGAACAGGCTGATATCATGCAAGAGCACAGGTAACCATGGCAACGGGATGTAGTGGAAGCCGGATCATTGACCTCCAAACACACGCAGCGATGCTTGTTCAACGCAGATTGCCGTCGTCGACAGATTTCTAGCTAAATTCACTCTGAGCGAGCAGGAGATCAAGATACTCAGCAACATGTCAGAGCCGGTAGACAAGGAATTTTTCGATGCATTGCAGCATTTGCAGCAGATTCACAGCGACTGTCAGTTACTGCTGACGACAAGGCATCAGACGGCTGGGTAAGACGGATTGTTGAGGTGTATAAACCACATTTTCACACATGTTTAGACGGGACATTATGGAATCCATGGCATTGTATCAGGAGAATGCATACGACAAGCTATACAAATGGACTCAATACGAGAGCAGAACATCGTTTGGTGGGGATAGCATTGATGTGAGCTCGCTCATGACAAAGGCATTGAGAGCATTGATGTTGCGACCCGTGCTATTTCAGTGAGTATACGGCTGCAGGATTAGCATTGATAGAGTGTGGTCTAAAAAAAAACCCGTAATGCAGGACGATTTTGGATCAAATCGCATCAGCTCGACATGACGCAGTAGCAAGAGCATTTTTGAACGCACTGACAAAAGGTGGCCCAGGCGGCACACCTCGTCCAATAGAGCTTCAGGCACCAGATCCGCTACGCTACATTGGCGACATGCTGGCATGGGTGCATCAGGCATGTGCTTCAGAAAAGGAGATGCTGGAGAGCTTGTTTCAGCGCAATGTTGAGAAATACGAGGATGTCAGCGGGATTACAGTCAAAGTGTCTGACACGATCAGTGACCTGTTGGATTGCGCCATGGAAGGCACATGTAGACCGCTGAAATCGCGCATGGAGCAAGTACTTGTGCTTCAGCCTGGAGCCATTACATCGTACAAAGTGGCCAACCTGATACAGTTTTATACAATGACCTTGAGCAAATTGATGAGAAAGAATGCCACACTGGAGAGAATCTTGTACGAGTAAGTAGTATATCCTTGCGTTTGTGGAGGTGCATTTTTTTTTTACTTTTATGTGTATAGAATGACAGAACTTGCGTACAAGTACTTTTTCAAGACATTGAATGCTCAAGCGGATAGATTGATGCAATCTACAGAGGTACGGTAAGCGACCAAGCGAGATAGATAACAGTATCTAACAACAGTCTTACATGGCAGCCACCCAACAGAGGATTATCCATTGCGCCTACCGTGCGAGACATGACAACGCAACTAGTACGTATGCCAATTCATTATGTGTAAAAGATGCTGTACTCAACTCATTTGCCCCACGTAGAAGGAGATTCTTGCGTCGTATGACTCCTCTCTGATCGTTGCAACAAACAGCACAGAAGGATTTCCCGAATTTGACTTTTCAGAGACACTGGATGCTATTATAGAACCCCTTTTAAACACTTGCGAGCTATCCGTCGCCAAGCTCAGCAAGATGGATCAAGATATTTACATGGTGAACTGTCTGTATCATATCGAGACTGCGATGATGCCGTACGACTTTACCCAGCAGAAGCGAGACAACATTATTGCACGCATGCATGATCTGTTGGACGATTTGGCTCAAGAAGAATACAACAAACTGATTGAACAGGCAGGATTGACTCAAATCAAGGACACTTTGGCATCGAAAAACGCAGAAGTAAGTAGCATATTGCAGAGATCTATGGATACATGGACTAAAAAACAAGTTGTTGGATAGACACCGCTATCAACATTACCCCACATGGATGCAGATTCCCTTGCGCAAGCCATGTCAAAATTCGATTCGTTCCTTGTATTGATCAGTGCCGATGTGTCACCACAATTAGAGAAACTGTCATCAAGACAGCATTGTCAGCAAGTACAATCAGGCGCTATTCGACTGCTGCTAGATACCTATCGCGATATAAGCAGGGCCATTGAGGATCCAAACAATGGATACGAGCACCCTGATCTCATACTGCCCCGCACAGTGGAAGATATGGAAGCTATTTTTTCTTTTGCACTGTAGTCAATAACAGCAATTTCAAATGAACATTGTCCAGCCTTTATTGCTTTAAAATCTCGTTTACTGATTGAATCGCGTATACCAATAGTAATAAAATGTACAAAAGAGGCAGTTGCGACTAGACAAGGTGAAGCATCCATCATTTTTTAGCGAGTGACACCGGTGCTCCAGATCTTTGAGAAATTCACCGTTATATCGTGAATACCGTTATATTGTGAATACCGTTATATCGTGAATACAGTTATATCGTGAATACAGTTATATCGTTATATCGCGCGGCTACTGCAAATAGATAAAAAGTGTGCTTCGAGCCTACATAACTTAGTATAAAATTGATTTTAATCATCTTGATCCTAGTGCGAATGTATCAATGATTTGCTTACCTACGGCTTGAAAAAGCGATTACTGGTCATGTCATTCAAATCGACAGACTCTTTCGAAAATATGCAATAACGAAGAAGATCGCGCGCCAGGTCATAGTAATCGCTGACTCTTTCCTTGGTCTTGACCTCACCAAATCCCCGTGCTTCAGCATAATCATGTTGGTGGATATATCTCATGACAGCGTCTGGTCTTCTTGATTAATTGAGTTGACTTGAGCTCATTTTTGCCTCTTTTTGCAGCAATTTTGGCCTATAAATCACTATGTGAGCTTTGACACGGTATAGATCAGGATATCGCATTAAACATACCACACTAACTTTGTGTTTTGATCAAAGCCTGTGAGCAAAGGGAACGAGAGGGGATCAAGGTAGCCGGTGGTCAGCTCTAGTTCTCCAAAGGCCTCGGTGATGCTGATAGCGGGCAGCCTTTTTACCCTGATAACTGTATTAGCTTCTTACATTTATGCAATACTGTATCCTTGACTTACATGTCGCTGATTGCCTGTAAGATGCGTCGCTCATTGTCTGATGACAGGCTTTTCATTTGAGTCAATAAGCCATCAGCATCATCTCTCTTGATTTTGCCCTTTGCCAGGTTCTATTGATAAAACAATGGTGATTTCTTTCAGAACCTGCTTGCTTGCATGCTGAGAACAGTAATTAATACTCACCTTGACAATTTTGAGGATCTTCACCATGATGTCGTTATCAAACCCAACTTTTTTAGGGCAATCTCGAGATCCCAATGCTTTGATTCCAGCTCGTCTAGGTACAAGACAAAGATATGTGATTAGGTGATGAGAAAGATGTGGTTTAAATACCTACTGTAACAAACTTCAAGGTGTCGTCTCGAGTACTCGTGGTTGCAAAGGCGCGCTTCTTCCAGCAAAAGTGGTGTTGTATTCAATTAATAGTGATAAAAAGTATATGGTTTGATTAGAAAAAAGTGCATTATTAGAACTTTTATACGCTCTTTTCGACTGATTATGCGCATTTTCCGTGACTCTTTGCTGATTTGAATCAATAGTTGACAAGGAATTTGTTGAATACTGTACATAGGTCAAGTATCTTAGCCAAATCGAATGGTCAATTGGAGGAACACGAGGATACCACTGTACAAAGTTCGCACATGTTTAAGCTGGAAAATTGGTCTTGCCGTTTGGTTGAGTCCAACAGATTTTCACAAGTAGCCGGGAATGAAATGCGATATCTCAAGGTACCTACTCACATTTTTCGTATACGATTATTACAAACGCACCAATTTAAATAAATATGTTCATTATGGCAACTTTGCAAGGCAAACATGCATATGGTGTATCTGCTTAGAATTGATTTTATGTGCTTAGAGCAAAAATGTAACTATTGGTATTCTGAAGCGCGAACTATTTTCAAGGTGCTGCTTGGTGGTGTACTAGGAGGCACGGAGATCCTCTCCTCTTGACCATCCTGTAATGCACTTACAGGCAAGGTAGGTGATACGAGACTTTGATCCCGCCAGACGCGTGGTACAGACTGGAACCCCTCTCGCGTGCATTTAAACCACTCTCTTAGGCCTAAGCGCTGCATAGATAACAAGGCAGCGGAAACGAGACCCGCACAAAAGCCGATGCCATCGTTAGAGTAGGCCACCAGAGAACCAGTCGTCAAGAGCATCACTGTAAAGTTTTCTCTTTTCCTGTACTCATCATCCGTCAAATCATTGACAGATCTAGCAGCACAGCCCAGCTCGATGCCCGAGATGAAGAGCATGACGGCCAAAATCGACGTTGGAAACACTTGCAGCAGTCCAACCAGTGACCCGCCAAAGAGGATGCCCAAAAACAGTTTGCAGGCGCCCAAGAGAATGACAGAGACTTCGGAGCGAGCGCCAAAACGGTATTGACCAGCAAGACCGCCAGAGCCGTGACACACTGGCATAGCGCCAAACCAGCATCCGATCAGGTTCATCATTCCCACGCTCACAGCAACATGAGACGTCTTTGCATGATGATCTGGGAACAGCTCATCAATCAGAGCGCACAGTGCAATGACCGAATTCAGTGTGGTGAGTGGCAGCTGTCCAAGACCGGCATTCAGGAACCCGTTCTTGAACTCTTCCGGCGAGGGCACAATGATGGTATCAGGGTAATGGCCTCCTCCGACGCTGGGGTGGGGCACATCTCTGCCCTCCGCAAACATGAGCACAAGGGCAAAGATCAGGCCGATCAAAAACAAGATCAAGGCGGACGGGATCTTGGTTCTGTAGCAAGCGACTACAAACAGGAAGCTCAGGAGAACCCAGGTGTTGTTATCAGACCAATTGGCTGCTGTTATCTTCCACTGCAGCTTGGGTATCAGATTGTGCGCCTTGATGATCAATTGCACAGCGGTGCCTAGTTGGAGTCCTATGTATTCGCGTGTTACAAGATGGTGTCATATGGCGACACGCAGTAGTGTGTAATTACCTTTGATGATGGCTGGAGGAGTAAATGTGCCAACAAGATGCACTGTGCGTGTGATGCCGAGAAATGTGATAAAGGCAGCAACACTGAGGCCAGCGGCCATGTTTTCCTGGATGGGCATATTTTTCGTCAGTACCACGGCTGCAATGGCTATCATGATGGCTTGGAGTGAATATATGCTTATCAGATCTTGGCTTGTCGCTTTCTTTTTACCTTTCATCGGTTGGACGCATACAGGCACTTGAAACAACACGCCTGACAGGATGTTCCATATGCCTGTGAACCACAGTGTGCTGGTCAGGTTGATCTGGCCCGAGATGGCGAGAGACATCATGATGGGCAACAGCGTGCCTAAATCACCCAAACTGCCAGAGATCTACAGTACACGGGAAGAATGTGAGTGGCCCTATCATACTCTAGCGCTGCTTATTGCCTAGGCAATACCTCATGTAGTGTCAAGTGCTTCTTGAAGCGATGGAGCGGCTCTCTGACGAATTGCATATCTGGTATAATCAAGTGAATCAAGATGGAAAAAGAGAAAATCAATGCTATTGCTTTAATTTATATCTGATCATTTTGCAGAAAAAAAAAGACTGTTCTTTTCTCTGCATTTGCTACACAAACATTGGACCTTGCTCCTCGCTTGACCGATATCACTCGAGGCTACACAAGGAGATTGTAACAATCCAATATCAAAGAGATAGCAAAAAGGAATAAAATACTTTATTAAATCAAACGGGATTTATCTATACAACAAGGCTACCATAAAAGGCAACAAACAAACGATAAGCTAGGCCTACATCATTGGTGGTGGGGGTGGACGAGAATCATCCATCTGGCTGGGCTTTCGCTTCCAAATCACCTCCAACTTTTCTCTTCCAGATAGCAGTCTTTCCATGGTAGCTTCCCACTTGTCAATCTCCTTATCTTCGACATTGCCACCCATTTCCAGCAGACTCAACTCAGGCACCCCCTTGTTGAGTAAAATGTGCACAATAGCCTCCACGTCTTGGTGAATAATGCCGTTGCATCCAATGTCTAGTCGACGAATCTTGCTGGACAATAAATCTGGCAAGGCACTAGGATCTGATCCGAATCCGCTCACCGTGTTGCTGAACAATCCAAGATAGTCCAACTGGGTATCTAACAGGGCTCCAAATCCCTTGGAACTGATTCCGTTTTCACCCAACTCCAAATGTTGCAATCCATCAATAGCACTTGCTAATGCCAATGCTGCTTCATCATCGAGACGGTTTTGGCGTAATTTGAGTTCCAAAAGACCACTCTTGGCCAAGTTGCCGACTAAATAGCTCAGTGCGCTGGACTCGATAGCATTGTTGTCCAGCCAAAGATGAGTCAAAGTGGTGTTGATGTCGAGTGCTTGACCGATGGATTCTGCCAATGCGTTACCGTGCACTGTGCGGGTTTGATCTGCATTCTTCTTCTTCTTTTGCTCTTCTTCGTCCTCTAGTTGACCGCCTGCCATGCCACCACCCAAGGCAGGAGGAGGCAAACTGGTCAAATCTTGCTCGTTGCTGACTACATCCACCATCTTGAGTACACGCAAATGATGGTTGTTCTTCAAAGCAGCTGCTAATGCACTGGCACCGTCCAGCAAGGGGTTGTCAGAGAGTTCTAATTCCTGCACTTGACTCAGAGAAGCCAGCACTTGTTTGGCAAGGACCTTGGCGCCAGCAGCACCAATGTTGTTGATGCCCAAATTGACCTTCTTCAATCCTGTCAAAGAAGGAGCCAAGATCTCTACAGCCTCGTTATCCAATTCATTGCGAGATACGTTCAGCTCTTCAAGGTGCTTGTTCTTTGCTAATGCCTCAGCCAACAGATGAATGGTAGCGTGCTTGAGTCCCTTGTTTTCCAAATCGAGCTTTCGTAAGCCTTCGTTTGCAGCCAAACCCTCACAAAACAGCCCAAACACATCAGTGTCCAAGCCAAAGCTGGTGTTTCCCAGATTGAGTGTGCGCAAAGCGTCGTTCAGGGTCAATGATTCACTGAGCTGGTCCATGCATGTGGCATCGAGAGCATGGCCCGAAACATAGAGGTCGCGCAGCGTGGTGTTGGCACTGATAGCGCGGAAAATACGCCCAAGTTCTGCTGTGGAAATACGGCGAAAGCTGAGGATGTGTAATGAGACGAGCTTTGGGTCGTTCTCTTCAAGTTGCTTCACCCATCGGTCTACAGCTCCATCGTTGCCTCCCCAAACCATGTTGCAATTGTGTTAGATGAGATGAAAAGGTGAAAAAAGAGAAAAGAAATTTTCACGTCTATTTAAATAGCCTTGTACGGAGATCAGATTCCCGGCAAAAGGGAGAGTAAAATTTTTAGGGTTGACATGTTCATGCATGAACATGGTACAATCAATGTGCCGCTGGTATGTTGCTCTGCAAAACTAATAGTATAAAGGGTAGCACTGGTCGATAATTAGTCGTTTTGCTCTAGTATATGACCCTGTCTGGCTGATTACAAGCTTGTCACTGCAATGCACATCACTCTCAGCGATCATTGGCTTGCCTCTCACTAGGAACTGCTGGAGCAGATTTGAGAGAGAAAGCAAGGCGAGAATGCTTATCGAGACTTTAGCTTGTTGAGGTATAATTCTTTGAATGAAAAAGCCCCCCTCTCCGAGTAGTATACTAATTGCATCGCTCAAGAAGATGGCAAATCTCTGGTCGATTTGATCGACTCACTTTCAATAAATGCTACAGTTTTAGAGAGATACAATCTGATGGCAGCACGCACTAATATTGACAAAAACCATATGGGAAGCTGTTATAATTACAGGTGGCTTATAGCAATACATCGATAGATACGGTGTATGGCAACACTACTGCATCACTCACGCTGCATTCAAAACCTATCTGCAATTTTGTGGAAAGTGTGCTGTCAAACATTAGCACTTTTTATCATCTTTACTACCATTTAAGGAGCATCCCAATACCACTGGATGCTCTAAATGGGCATCAAGAAGTCTCTACAGTATGGACATTAGCTCACAAACAAGTTTGACCATGTCATCTGCTTTAGAGTTCTCCGTTTCGATTTCAAATGTGGGATGGTCATAGCTATTTTTGGTGCCGTATGCAATATCTGGTATGAACTTTTGATTCCTTGACTGAAGGTCTTTCTAGAATTTTTGGAGGTTGCGAAAGTAAAGCATACGCAAACCTTACATCGCTTTCTGTCTGATGATATGCAGTGTGTAGTCCAAAGAAATAGCAGTCGTTTCAGATATTAATGAGATTTGTAGCGTTAGTTTTCGTGGATCTACATGGCACAAAACGTACTTTTCCCAACCAAATCGCCCGAATTCAACCCTCAATATCTCGTCTTGTAAGCCCCTCTAGATGCTTGGAATAGTGCCAAGTGATTGCTATCGATCACCATTTACATCCTAAACCTTTACCTTGAATTTTTTTGGATCGATCCAAATCGTCGAAAATTCACGATTTTTCATGAGGTACCCCTCATAGTTTTTGTTAAAAATCAAACGATCGCCATTTTGAAGGCAAAAACGACACTTTTTACTATGATATATATTAAGTCAAAATGACCGCACAGGTGTAGGGTAACCTGTGCAACTGCTATTTTGAACGTTGTATATGCTAAATCTCGACTTTTGTTGGAAAAACTGCTTTTTATATTTTCTCAAAATTCTTTATCTTTTCATTCTAAAAGTACTTTAAAATAAACACCATTGAATGCGCCTTCAAATTCTCCCCTTAAGTTTATTAGAAAGTAGTATACGCTGAGCACACTTTATATAGCTAATTTTAACAAAAATGTTTACAAATGTCAAATTATATCGATTTTGATTCAAAAAAATCATCGCAAAAAAATCATTTGGGTACAGTCACCGCAGTGCAAAATGTTCATTGTACACGTCATTCAAATTTTGTGTGCTCTGCGCTGCCACAGCCTATTGGCTGCAGTCACCCTAAGCAACGCGTCTTTTTTTTTTTTTTTTTTTTTCTCGCACTGTTTTTGCACTGCACTGTTTCTATTAAACCATATACTTTTTATTACTATTGATTGAATACAACACCACGTTTGCCAAAAGAAGCATGTCTTTGCAACCACCAGTACCCAAGACAACACTTTTCAAGTTTGTTACAGTAAGTATCCGCCGATAGGAGCCACCTTTCGCGGTACAATATACAGTAATACTAATTACACAGTTTATTTCAGGCCAGTTCGTTACAATATTATATTTATTGTGTTTGGTTTGTATTTGGTTTGTATATTCCCCTTCTTTGGTTGCCATGGGTTTGGTTGTCATTTATTTGGTTGCCATGAATTACATTCATTCAACCTTTTACTGCTTTCTTTCTCGTAATACTGTGCATTGTTTTAGTTTGTTCTATTACGATTTATTCTTTCCCCCTTTTCTGCACGCAACTATTTTTCTGTTGCTGTGCCATCATAGTGCTATGGTGTATCTCTTGATGCATTGTATCGCTGGCAGTGCTGCTCTATTGTTGTGGAGTAGCCTTGCATTTTTTTTGTTCTTCAAGTATTACTTCTTCTGTAATACTGGTGGTATTGGTGTTTTTGCCTTGTATAAGGCAACAACGCTGATACTTCTTTCTACTACTTTTTTTTCTTTCTTGTACTCGTCATTTTGATGATACACATTGCATGTTACCTTTTTGTATGTAACTGTATTGCGATGTTTCTGTTCTTCATCACTTTCTAGTGATGCCCTTTTGTTACTTTCCCTTCCTTTTTATGGTTTTTTGAGCCATAACCCTCTTTTGCGTTGTGTGGATACGCTTATCGTTGAAGCACAACTAGATTTAATTCAGAGGCTGAGGGTAGATAGGCTGCCCTCACTTGATTGGTATCACTTACTTGGTGCTAATTGAGAGTCTCAAGCGTTTGTACTATAAGCTGGGGTGTGTAGTAAGGCATATTCTGGCATTTTAGAGGATTTTGATGATGGAATTGCTAAATTACTGTATTTGGCAGTACTTAAAACTCCGCCTAACGTCAAAACAGAGGGAAACCCTCGCAAAAATTTTCTAACTCCGCGGCGTTTAAAATAGCTTTTTAAGCGATTTTATTGGCTCAAATTGGGAGACAGCTCAGAGAAATAAGGCATTGATATTGAAACTAAAAATGTAATTAAAATGCGAAAAGCAAGATTAAACACTCAAAATGCATGGTACAAATGGCCTACAGTAATTACACACGATACCATTATAAGTATTAGACATGAGCAAATGCATTTACTATCCTAGAAAAAACAGTTTTGAAATAAATCTACGCCTGTTCATAGCATCCAAAGGCACCAGTTTGCATTATATTGCTAATAAGTCAATCAGAATCTTCAAATGCCAATCATCTGGCTTATGAGACAAACATATTATGTACCTATACAAAATTTTGCGAGGAACACAATTGTGTGGTCAGATTTTAGTCATCTGGACGCGTTGCCTTTGATAGATGAACAATTTTGAAAATAATCCAATTTTGAACACTAGTCTAGAAAAGATTCAAAAGGGAGGCGGATAATTACAACTGTCTAGTGTTAACGGATTGACAGGTGGGGTAATGGAAAACACTTTATTCAAAGCTGAACATTGTATCTTCTTGATTGACACTACATCTTGCTTGCATGCAGGTGATATTTTTATTATGCAAGATCAGGTAATTGCCCGAGATCCGTTTGCAAAAATTGCTGTTAGAGTATTGAAATTGGCAAGCATCTATGATAAATTTTGCAAGGAACACGATGAGATAGTTGAATTTTAGATTAGACGAGCTTTTGTTTACGGATATATGATTTTCGCAATAAGCCAGTTTTGAGAACTGATCTTAACAAGATTCATAATTACGACTTTCTACAGTATACTAAATGTCGAGGGTTATCAAACATGTTATACCATACAATGGCCTAAAGAGGATGTATTCTGCCCAACAATAAAGGATTGTTCACCCATGGTTCACAAATTGTAAACTAAAATACCTTGTATGTGTCCACCAGAGCAGCAGCCTAAACAGCAGCATGGCAATAATATCTAAAATAATGGAATCATCACTGACAGCTACTAAACTGCTGTCAGATAAGAGATGCAAACGCAAAGAATATAAATAGAGACGTAGAATAGACATTTTATTGCACATTATCCTAATTTTGAATAAAGAAGGATTTAACAGTATTTATTTTCTCTTTTTTCAGTCCCTTTTACTGCAATAAGTACATATACAGTAACGTCGTATTAGGAAGGAATAAGCATAATTTTAATAATATACAGTATAAACGTTTTTGTTTTATTTTTTGAAAATAATAGGGCGAGCTATTCATATTTACAGCTTTTTGCTGGTGGTGGTAGCGAGGATGGCTGAACTTTACAACTTCTTGTGACATGCAAAGACTGATGCGTCTACTAATAATTTAGGAAGTCTAATAGACTCCTCCATTTCATCGATATTAAAAGCCTCCATTGGTCGCAGTTTGTCAGTTGGGGCGAGGAATTCATCGTTTTTCTTCTTTATAGTCTTGTAGCAGACCGTATAAGGATGCTATACGGTAGACTTGGTGGAATAAATCTTACCGGGGAGTTCGTAGCGCACGTTTTCTGTTCTACCAATAGCGAGGATTGTTGGCAAAAAGAGAGGTTTGATCCCAGGTGGATATGAGAAATTCGTTGGATCTTGCAGGAAGATGAATTGCGGATATTCTGCTGCTTTTGGTAGTTGATTTCGTGCAATGAGGGTGCCACCACAACCTTCTACATTGCCTGTTCCATTCTTCATTCCAACTAAGTATATAACTCTCGTCGAACATTAAGAAAAAGACATCTTTTAAATCCTCTTCATGATCGTAAGACTTCCTGCTTGAGTGTTCAGCCATTTTGTTGTCGAGATTGACAATTTCAGAAAAGATTTCTTTGCTTCTACCTTCGTCATCGCTAGTGTAGTCGTGATGGGAGTTTGTTTGACAGCTGAAGAACCTCAAGAGATCTTTGCCTACAAAGTTATAGTTCTGGGCGAAAGTGGAGACATGTTGTCGAGCATGATATGTTCTGCAAACTCCACACAACAGCCGTCTTTATTCTTTGGAAAGATCGGTTTCTTTCCTCTGTCTGTTTCGAGACTCCAAGCAAAGTCTCTCATCATCTTTGTTGCCTCTTTCGTTGACGGCATGTTTTGTTGACGATACAGATTGAACGACTAGATCAAATGTCTATTGTATTGGTTGGTCCTTTCATAGTAAAGCGTGTCGACATTTGGTAGAACCGCGTTCAACATTAATTCAGCAAATGCATCGATGAAACAACTCCTGGATTCGTCAGGAAGCAGATTCAAGGTCGACAATAACTCCCAAGAATTATTGGAGACCGTCTGCAGATATATAACTAATGATATATTATGCTGTAGTCTTCTTTTCTTTATTTAAATAGCGAAACATATAACAGTAAATTTTTTCTAGAGTGACACATCTTCAATCTTCCTATCGAAGGTCATGAAAACTGAGAGGGAGGGAAAGGAGATATATCATTGTTGATTATATATCTGCCTCTGGCTTTTTAAATAATGGTTGTACACTGGCATATTTTTTACCGCAGGAACATCTATAACAGAAATTACATACGGAGAGACAATACGAGTTTAGTCGTCCTGATCGATGGGAGGTTCAGCTTTAGAATTCTGGGGTACTTTTTTGTTCACAACATTTGCTTTGAGTACAGTAGGTTTGGTATTAGTGAATGCACCAGACTTTGCAGAAGACATCAGACCATGCTTAGTATGTAGCAGACTCTTTGACTGGGGAGCTGTTGATGGCTTTTTTGGGCCCGGAGATCGGTTTTTTGGCATCAAGAATAGTAGCAATTAAAAGCAGTGCTTATTAGAAAATAGTTAATGTGAATGCAAGCTTGACAACTTGCTGTGCAACCACTACTACTCAAACTGAGTATGATATTTGATATACTATAAAGAATTAAAAAGCACAGCCAATTGCAGCACTTTATATAGAAATGGATCATCATTAATAGAAGTTGTATTACTAAGGCATTACAACAAGAACAAAGTGAAGTTTTTGTAGTAATTTCTGAGGTTGGTTTCTAAAGTGAGGCATACTTGAAACCCACATCGTATTTTGTCTGATGGTACTCTGATATGTGTAGTTTACGGTGCTGTACAGAAATGTACTGCTTGTAATCCAATTGAATAGAGTATGTGACGTATTGCCGACTGTAAAAACAAGGGACGTCAATCTAGTACAATATGATGTCTTGTTTGTTCCACTATTATACAGATAAATATACACTATAGTGATTGTATGTAAAAGTAAGGACAAGTTAAGTTTACGAGAAGAAAGGTCATGTTTATTCAGATGTCAAAGGGGCATATTATGTAATACTGTACAACATGTACACACGGATAATCACGTCATTCAAACAATCATCGCGTCATTATTCTACATACACTTCAGAGTTGTATCTTGAACATGCACAGACTCTTGTACATATCAAACACTCCCTTTTCCAGAAGATTCAACACACTAATTTTTTCTTGTCACCCATGATTGGAATTTCTGCTGCGCCCTTTCGACCATAACATCCGGGTCCATGTTCTTAATTTCATAGTATTTCTTGAGCTTGTCACCATTCACAGCGCCATTCAATCTTCTACTATTCATTCCAGTTAGATGATAAGTGCCATTCTTGTTTGCGTGATATATCGTCAAAGGTCCAATTCATTTGTCTGCAAATTTGTATGTGGGTGTGTTGTTCTTCATCAAAACCTTGTCACCGACTACAAAATTTGGCTGCTCTACCACTTGCATGTCATATCGTACCTTGGCTTTCTGCTTGTTTTCATTTGAACGTATTCTGGCCAACTCCTTGATTTCTTGAATGTTCTCCTGAATTTGGATTGTTCTATGCTCAAGTGCCTCGATGATGTTTGCCTCTGTGAATTCATGTTGGCGTGCTGTTGTCCAAGTCATTGGCGTACGCATTTCGTACCCGTACAATAAGTAACGCGGTGTGAGTCCTGTCGTCGTATTGGTTGTCGAACGAATTGACAAAAGAGCTGAATCAACGTGGCGATCCCACTGTAAGCCATCATTGTGATCTCTTCTGGCAATCTTGGCGATTGTCCAGGCGAGTGTCTGATTCAATTGCTCACACGTTCCATTCGTCTGTGGTCGATGACTTGTAGCTGTGATACCTCTGCATCCCAATTCTCGTAAGAACGTCTTGATGTACTCTGATATGGAATTGCCTCCACGATCGGATAGGATGTATTCTGGCACGCCATATTGAACGATGATGCAATCATAAAGAAAATTGGCTGTGGTCTTTTCATTGATGTTTTTCACTGCCTTGGCGATTGGAAATCTTGTCAGGTAATCTATTGCTGTCAAAATGTATTGATTTCCTCGCTTCGTAGGTTTGGGCGTGATAGGACCAATGGCATCGACTGCAACCATTTGTTATACTCAATGTGCCATCTTGAATATCTGTGCCTTGTTCTGCTTCTTGTACTTTACTCTGGCTCTGAACTGACATGTTTGACATGCTTGAACAGACTCGGCTACCAATCTGCGCGCATCTTGTTGACAGATGAAAGCCTTGTTGAGTGCTCTGTTTGTATTCAAGATACCCATATGACTCTCTTGATGTATTCTTGTAACTATTTGTAATGCATTTCCCTCAGGCAGGAGCTCTCGACCATCCACATGGCTGATCAAACGACCGCCAGATGCTGTCTTATACTTGCTAGTAGGTTGTGCGCGTATACGCCTCTTGATGTTGGTATTGGCATTAGATGGATATTTGTTGGATTCGATATACTTGTAATATGACTGTAAACCACGCAAATTTATTTTTGTTAAAGATTTATATTGGGATAAGTTGCTATGTGTGGATGCAATACTAGAGTGAAGGGCTGAAATGTCAATAACTGTGCTAATGTGTGTGTGAGATAAGCTGGATCTGGGGTGCTGGTAAAGCGCTGATGACGGCAAATCTCGTACTCGGTGTGTTGTAGTAGGGGTCAAAGTCGAGTTAAATCTGGTAAATATGGCAGTGTGTGGGCACAAAAATGGCTCGTGTGATAGATGAACGGATGCTTCTGGTCTAAATGAATGCAATCGGTGGTGGCGGATGGTTGTGTCTGCGGTGGATGTGTACTGGCAGCACGGATTCGTTGGTAGATTGATAGGTGATGGATGGATGATGGATGTACAGTGGTACTGTGATACACGTGAAACTGGCTTGTTGTGTTGCTCGATTGTGCTACGATTACTCTATGATGCAACAATATAATAATGGAATAAAAGGGTGCTTTTGTCTCAAACTAATCGAGTAGAATAGATGATGATAGCTAACAATGATGATGAGATGGATGTGTCGTGATGATAAGTCCAGGCAACAGTATTTATTTGTTTTAGCTGAGAAAAAGACCCTGTACTAACAATGACTATGACACTATCTAAAAAGGAAATGCGGTACTACATTCCCCCCTTTAAAAGGCTTGTGTGTACATGAAAGGGCACATCCGCTTTTTTTTTTTTTTGCAAACTACTACACAAAAGTGCAAGGTACCGTACGTCTCCACTATTCATGATGCTTCCTTGTCAATCAGCCGACTCAGACCATCAGCAAAATTCTTTTTGCCGCTCTTGTATTGCACTCTACTTCGTAACTGTAGTCCATCAGCAAAGATAGCCAACGACAGATTTTCGGGGTCGCTTTACTGGGAGAAAATATGCAGCGAAGCGCAGCATGGTCGGTGACCAACACGGATCGGCGGTCCTTGAGATATTGTTTGAAATGTAAGACACCCCATACGAGACGGAGGGCTTCTAGGTGAGTAATAGCGTAATTATTTCCTTCGGCTTGATTTATGCTTCTGCTTGCATAGGCAACCACAGTTTCTTGTACACCTTGTCTTCCATCCGGAGACTGAGACAACACACATCCTAGCCATTGATAGCTGGCATCGCATGTAACGATTTGGATCTGTTTTTGTTCGGGAAACGCCAAGATAGGATCCGAGGTTAAGAGAGTGAGTACCTTGTCAAACGCCTTTTACTGCTCTTCCTTCCACTGAAATTCCTTCTTCTTTCTGGTCAATATAGTCAATGGCTGGACGATGCTGCTATAATCCTTGATGAACTTCCGGTAGTAGCCAAATATTCCCAAGGCTGACATCAGTTCTGACTTGTTACTGGGAACCTTGAGTTTGAGCATCTTGTCTACATTGTACTGTAGAGGTAACAAACCATCCGCGGTAATTCGATGACCCAGAATTCCGCGCCATGTGTACTTCCAAACTGACATTTCACTCCCTTCAATCGTAGATTGTACTTGCGCAATGCCTCAAAGACCAATCGAAGATGTTTCATACGGCTAGCAAGAGTGAGAGACACGATCAAACAGTCATCAATGAAAATTTTGCACCAACCAGCACGGATAAAGTCGCCTAGAATCATGTCCATGCAACGAGAATACGCCTGACTGTCGACCTTGGCACCAAAGGGCAAGCATGTCCAGTTGAATGTGGAGAGGGGCCCATTACTGCTATTACATACCACACCTGTGAGATATTTCGATGACTCCGCCAGTGGAATCTGCCAATAACCTGATGCAGCATCAATTGACGTGAAGTAGCGCGCACCATCAAAGTAGGAGAGGCAATCCTCGACATGTGGCAGTGGGTAGACATCATCTTCCAGGCAATCGTTCAAATGTCTTTAGTCACATACCAACCGTAGCTTCTTGTTTCCCTTCTTGTCGACAAAGAAAAGCGGCGCGCCAATTCGACCATCGCTCGGCTCAATCAGTTTCAAGTCTACCAGTTCCTTCAAGTCTTTTTCAAGTTGATCCTCTTCCTCCCATGTCAAACGATACGGCTTGCCTCTATTGACAGTAGCACCAGGCTTCAAATGCAATTCGACCTCAAAGTTCTTGACACGACCCAAACCTGAGATCTCTACAAACACTTTCAGCGTCGAGTTGAATCTTGAACATGCACGGACTCTTGTACATATCAGCTAACTGTGTAGTCCCCAGAGATGGCAGTCATTTAATATATCGATGAGAATTTAGCATCAGTTATTGTGAATGTATAAGCCATAAAAGGTGTTATTCTCAGCCAAATTGCCCAAATTAAACCCTCAATATCTTGTCTTTGAAGCCCTTCTAGATGCTTGGAATAGTGCCAAATGATAGCTATTAATCACCATTTACATTCTAAACCTTTGTTTTTATTTTTTTTGGATCGATCCAAATTGTCGAAAATTCACGTTTTTTCATGAGGTACCCCTCATGGTTTTTGTTAAAAATCAAACGATCGCCATTTTGAAGGCGAAAACGACACTTTTTACTATGATATATATTAAATCAAAATGACCGTACAGATGTAGGGTAACCTGTGCAACTACTATTTTGAACGTTGTATACGCTAAATCTCGACTTTTCTTGGAAAAACTGCTTTTTATATTTTCTCAAAATTTTTTATCTTTTCATTCTAAAAGTACTTTAAAATTGACACCATTGAATGCGCCTTCAAATTCTCCCCTTAAGTTTATTAGAAAGTAGTATACGCTGAGCACACTTTCTATAGCTAATTTTAACAAAAATGTTTACAAATGTCAAATTATATCGATTTTGATTCAAAAAAATCATCGCAAAAAAATCATTTGGTTACAGTCACCACAGTGCAAAATGTTCATTGTACACGTCATTCAAATTCTGTGTGCTCTGTGCTGCGGCAGCCTATTGACTGCAGTCACCCTCAGCAACGCGTTTTTTTTTTTTTTTCTTTTTTTTTTTTCTCGCACTGTTTTTGCACTGCACTGTTTCTATTAAACCATATACTTTTTATTACTATTAATTGAATACAACATCACTTTTGCCAAAAGAAGCATGTCTTTGCAACTACCAGTACCCGAGACGACATCTTTCAAGTGTGTTACAGTAGGTATCAGCCGATAAGAGCCACCTTTAGCAGTACAATTTACAGGAATACTAATTACACAGTTTATTTCAGTAGGCCACCACCACCAGTTTGTCACGATATATTGTTTGTATTTGGTTTGTATTTGGTTTGTATATTCCCTTTCTTTGGTTGCCATAGATTACATCCTTCATGCAACCTTTTATTACTTTCTTTCTCCTCGTAATACTGTGCATTCTTTAGTTTGCTTTATTACGATTTATTCTTTCCCCCTTTTCTGCACGCAACTATTTATCTGTTGCTGTACCGCAGTGCTATGGTGTATCTTTTGATGCATTGTATTGCTGGCAGTGCTACTCTACTGTTGTGGAGTAGCCTTGCATTCTTTTTATTCTTCAAGTATTGCTTCTTCCGTAATACTGGTGGTATTAGTGTTCTTGCTTCGTATGAGGCAACCACGATACTTCTTTCTACTGTGATACAGTACTTTTGTTTTTTTGTACTTGTCATTTTGATGATACACATTGCATGTTACCTTTTTGTATGTAACTGTATTGCGATGTTTCTGTTCTTCATCACATTCTAGTGATACCCTTTTGTTACTTGTCCCACTTTTTATGGTTCTCTGAGCCATAGCCCTCTTTTTTCGTTGTGTGGATAAGCCTATCGTTGAAGCACAACTAAATTTGATTCAGAGGCTAGGGGGTAGATAGGCTGCCTTCACTTGATTGGTATCACTTACTTGGTGCTAACTGAGAGTCTCAAGCGTTTGCTCTATAAGCTGGCGTGTGTAGTAAGGCATATTCTGGCATTTTAGGGGATTTTGATGATGGAATTGCTAAATTACTGTATTTAGTAATACTTAAAACTCCGCCTAACGTCAAAACAGAGGGAAACCCTCGCAATTTTTTTTTCTGGCCTGGGGTGTCTGTAGGGCATATAAAGCGTTGTGATTGGCTCAAATTTGGAGACAGCTCAGAGAAATAAAGCATTCGTATTGAAACTAAAAATGTAATTGAAATGAGAAAAGCACGATTAAACATTCAAAATGCATGGTACGAATGGCTTAAGGTAACTACACACGATACCACCATCAGTATTAGACATGATCAAATACATCCACTATCTTAAAAAAAAAGAGTTTTGAATCAATCTAAGCCTGTTCATAACATCCAAAAGTACAATTTTGCATTATATTGGTATCAAATCAATGAAAGTCTTCAAATGTCAATCATTTGGCTGATGAGATAAACATGTACCTATGCCAAATTTTGCGAGGAGCACGATTAAGTGGTCAGACATTAGTCATAAGAACGCGTTACCGTTGATGGATGGACGATTATCAAAATAATCCAACTTTGAACACTGGTCTTGCTTACAAAACTCATTTGGAATGCTCTTAATTACAAATGTGTGGCATAATATCAAATCAAAGTATTCCTCTCAACCCAGGGCAATTCACCTAAAGCTTTATTCGTTAAACATTTATATGTAAAATTTTGCCATTTTTTCAATGATATCAACTCATATTTTAAGATTGCTCAAAGATCGCATTCAAAGTACCCCTTCTAATTAATACATTAGACTCGCCCCAGAAGATAAACATAGATTGACCAACGTTGTAGCATGATCATTAAAATCTACATAATCAAACTTGAGAAAATAAATGTTGGAAATTTATTTTAAACAGAAAAAATCTGCCATGTCGAGTGAAAAGACATGCCTTCCTGATAAATGTAATAATCAATATTTGGACAGCTAATAACTTAAGGCGGGAATGCTAGATCAAAAAGTGTATTGGCTTAGTATAAAAGCAACTGCTACTTTTTGCAGAGCATTTGTGTATCTGGAAGATTGATAATTGCAAATGGCCCGTTAAAATGTAATACTTAAGTGTTTAAGATCAAACACCAAATGGCGATGAGATCAAGCTGACATCTGGCCTAGTTGCAACACGTATCAATGCCGACAGTAACAAGCCGAGGCAGGTTATAAATACCTAGGTCCAGCGAAAATCAAGCATACAGTTGTAAAAGTCTGAGAACTAATGCTGTACCTTCTGAATAAATTGCCTTGTAGCACAGTACTACCACGTTCTGCTAAAAGTGTTAGAACGATAATGTTGCTATAGAACAAAAGCCCTTATCCTCATCATTCCAAAGTGAAAGCAACCATAGACTGGCTAGTAGTGTCGTCTGGCTGCATATCTGAACATTACGATGGAGGAGTCATAAAAATAGCAATCAATGTAGGTTCCATTTGCAGCCATATTGATAAATTGAGTGTTAATTACCAGGAGAGCTTGAATCAATTCCTGTTGTCAGTAAAAGGAAGAGAACTGCTCTATTTTATAAAATACTAGACAAATGTATGAATGCAGCACATCATCATCTTTCAAACTGCACTTGACACATCCGTCTCGCCATCCAAGGCACACAACTTTGACTACCATGGATCATGGGCAGCTGAGTTGAAACGCTAAATTTTGATTCAGATCCTCTTCGGAAATGTCTCGCAACATTAGGCGGTTTTGATGCTGCAACCAAGGCGATTTTAGCGTATGCTCAAAAAAAGAACGCACAAACCAAGATCTACAAAGGGTCTCTGTTCCCTACATGCTGGCAAAATACGGAGGTGTTGGTGATAGAGTGCATCCCATTGACAAACAGGTTATACACTAATACCACCTGTTGAAGTATCAACTCAGCTCGTTAAAGGCAAATCTTATACTTGGGGGGACTCGTGCCTTATCCAAGTTTGGGAAGTTTAAATGAAAAAATAGGTCGACAAAAACTAAAAAAGCGCTTCTTTCTCTTCTTCAACACTTTTTCTTACTACCTCGATACAAAATGACTGGAAGCAACTTGGAGCTGGTTCAAGTCTATTCTGAAGGCATCAAAGCTTGGTTCCCCGATGAAGAGCTTGGTTGGGTGTCTGCCTCAGTCATTGCCAAAGAAGTGGACGCCAAGTCAATCAAGATTTCCTTCCAAGACGACGAGGACGCTGAAAAGGTAGACTACACAAAGCGCTCTGTCGGCAGTTACTTGATCATGTATGCTGATCCTTCTTGTTGTGTTTGATAGCAACATGTGTTTGAAGCGAGTGTCGCAGATGTCGAATCCAACAAAGTGAGCCTCCCACCACTTCGAAACCCTCCCAAAATGGAGAATACCGACGACTTGACCAACCTCAGTTATCTCAACGAGCCTTCAGGTACAGTAATTTTGTTGTTGTGGGATCGTGTGTCTTGAGTGGTATATGTGATACAACACATATGAGCTACTCCTATTTTTTGATGGGATACACACGCAAGAAACGTCCCACAACCGGATCAACTCCCTCCTTTTCTAACACCTTGTCTCCCCCTCTACACATTTAGTATTGAACACCATCAAGACTCGTTACGAGGAAAAGAACATCTACACCTACTCTGGTATTGTATTGATTGCAGCGAATCCATTTGCTCGTGTGCCACTCTACGAGCCCGAAATCATCCAAAAGTACTCTGGCAGCAGAAGAGGCGATCTTGAACCCCATCTTTTCGCAATTGCTGAGGATGCTTACAGATGCATGATCAGAGACAACAAGAACCAAACAATCATTGTGTCAGGAGAGAGGTAAGGGTTGGGCACACATGCGGGGCACAAAAGCACACAGCCAGGTTGACATGGTTGGAATATAGTGGTGCTGGTAAAACTGTCAGTGCAAAATACATTATGCGTTACTTCGCTACGGCCGATGACCAAGAGGCTTTTGGCAAGCAAGCCAAGGGTGAAAACATGACGGAAGTAGAGGAGCAAATTTTGGGTACGGTATAGAACAGCGATGACTCCTTACATGTTGTACTGATCAATATAATCCTCTCGTTTTTAGCCACCAATCCTATTATGGAAGCCTTTGGTAACGCAAAAACCACCAGAAATGACAACTCTTCGAGATTTGGTAAATACATCGAGATCCAGTTTGACAAGCAGCGTAACATTGTGGGCGCCAAGATCAAGACCTACTTGCTGGAGCGATCCCGTCTCATTTTCCAGCCCGAGACGGAGAGAAACTACCACGTCTTTTACCAGGTACAGTAGTGTATTTATAGCGCATCCACACCAGACTAACATGAGCCCAAAAAAAAAAGCTATGCGCAGGTGCAAGCGAGGCTGAACGACAGGAGTTGGCCCTGAAGGAATGGTCCGAATTTCATTATTTGAATCAGAGTGGAACAGGCGTCATCCCCTCGGTAGACGATGCCAAGGATTTCGAAGAGACTCGCACCGCACTCAACACCATTGGCATCCACAACGAGATCCAGTCAGAGATTTTCCGTCTTTTGGCAGCCTTGTTGCATTTGGGTAACATTGATATTGGCGGAAGAAACGATGCTACCTTGGCCGATGACGAGCCTTCTTTGCAAAAGGCCACCGAGTTGCTCGGTCTGGATGCCTCTGAATTCAGAAAGTGGATTGTCCGAAAGCAAATTGTCACTCGATCAGAAAAGATTGTCTCCAATCTCTCGCCTACGCAAGCTCAAGTGGTGCGAGATTCAGTCGCCAAGTACATTTACGCACATTTGTTTGACTGGCTTGTCAGCAACATCAATGACAGTTTGTCTTGCCCCAACGCTGAACTCGTGCAAAGCTTTATCGGTGTTTTGGATATCTACGGTTTCGAGCACTTTAAAAAGAACTCGTTTGAGCAGTTCTGTATCAACTACGCCAACGAGAAACTGCAGCAGCAATTCAACCAGCATGTCTTCAAGCTGGAGCAAGAAGAATACATCAAGGAAGAGATTGACTGGAAGTTCATCTCGTTCAGCGACAACCAAAAGTGTATTGAAATGATTGAAGCCAAGATGGGTATCCTGTCGCTCTTGGATGAGGAATCTCGCTTGCCTTCTGGCTCAGATCAAGGCTTCTGTAACAAGCTCTACCAAAACTTCAACTCTACATACCAAGACTACTTCAAGAAGCCTCGATTCTCGAATGCTGCATTTGTGGTTGCTCACTACGCTCATGACGTACAATACGAAGCTGAGGGCTTCATGGACAAGAACAAGGACACTGTTCCTGAGGAATTGCTGAATTTGTTGCAAGGCTCCAAGTCTTCTTTCCTGTCTGAAATGATCCAACCCCCTGCTCCATCAACACCCACTGTAAGTCGAATTTGGCAGGCAATAGCGTGAATACTCATTGCATTTTATAGACTGAACAAGCGCCTAAAAAGACGCTGAATCAAGCAAAGAAGCCCACCTTGGGTTCTATTTTCAAGGTAAGACCCTATAAGCGACGTGTGTGCTGGCATGTAACTTACAATGGCTCGTGGTTTAGTTGTCATTGATCAATTTGATGGATACCATTGGCGAAACCAACGTTCACTATATTCGTTGTATCAAGCCAAACGAAGCCAAGGTTGCCTGGGTCTTCCAGCCTAATATTGTGCTGTCTCAACTTCGTGCGTGTGGTGTGTTGGAGACCATCCGCATCAGTTGTGCCGGTTATCCTACTCGCTGGACTTTTGAAGACTTTTCTGAAAGGTAAATCATGACCAAACGATACACTTGCGTGGCCATGCAGCTCATATTGATGGACTAGATACCACGCATTGATTGATTTCGCACACTGGGACCCCAAGACCAACCCTGAAACCAGAGCAATTTGCTCGCAAATTTTGGACACCAACATCAAAGACACTGACAAGTATCAAGTGGGCTTGACAAAGATCTTCTTCCG
The DNA here is from genome assembly GCA_010203745.1 of Mucor lusitanicus. NCBI lineage: Eukaryota > Fungi > Mucoromycota > Mucoromycetes > Mucorales > Mucoraceae > Mucor > Mucor lusitanicus. The sequence goes on along the minus strand of JAAECE010000008.1, from coordinate 1,821,177 downwards.
TGCTGGACAGCTGGCTTACATGGAAAAGCTGAGATCAGACAAGCTGAATTCATGCGCCACAATGATCCAGAAGAACGTACGTCGCTTCCTGGCTCGACTGAGATACTTGCGAGTGCAAAAGATGGCATTGATGCTGCAAAGCATTGCTAGAAGAAGAGTTGCCGTGCGTGAGATGGAGCTGTTGCGCAGAGAAAAGGCCGCCATTGTGATTCAAAAGAACTGGAGACGCTACATTGCACGAAAGAAGTATTTGCAAACACGTGCTTTTATCATCCAAACACAAGCAGGTAACGTAGAGTGCGGTTTGCAGCATAGGAGGGCCAGTGGTACCTAATACATGTTTCTAGCTATTCGCGGTGTGATTGCAAGAAAGAGACACGCTACACTCAAGCAAGAGCACGCTGCTGTTTTGATCCAAAAGATTGCCAGAGGATGGTTAGCACGCAAACGATACCAAGCCATTCGCAGCTACGTTATCAGCATACAATCCTGTGTGCGACGCAGACAGGCCCGTCGCCAGCTCGTCGTGCTTCGAGCAGAGGCCCGCAGTGTCAGCCATTTGAAGGAAGCATCTTACAAGCTAGAGTCTCGCGTGGTTGATCTGATTGAAAACTTGACACAGCAGCGCGAAGAGAAATCTCGACTCAAATTGAAGGCCATTGAACTGGAGAATCAGGTGCGTTCCTGGATCCAGAAATACGAGAAGTTGGATCAAAAAGCAAAGGATCTCGAGGAAACCATCGCCAAGCCTGTGGCCAATGATGGTTGGTCAACGTTGCGCCACCAACGTGATTCGCTTCAACAAGAATACCTGTCCTCGATAAGCAAAATCAAATCGCAAGACAAGGAGCTGCTGCGTCTCAAGGAAGAGCTATTGCATCAACGCGACGACGTGTCCAGACTGAGAGTGGCTTCGAGAAATGGCAACATGAAAAAGTCCTCAGAATCAGATATCAGTGAGCTCAAGAACCAAATCTCGGCTCTGAAAGCAGCTACTGAGTACAAACTCTTTGTACAATAAAAATATGGGATTTCTGTATTGTGGATCATTTTAGAGTGATACAGCCAGTACAACAAAAGATGCCTATTATCCTATATGCTTAAGAAAGAAAGAAAAGAGAAAAACGCTGCCATGTACACTTTATTTGACTACATGATACCAATAATAATAATAAAGAAGGATATTTTGCTATAAATACGCCTGTAAAGCAAGGGGTAATGCTGGTATAACGCACAAAATGTGGTGTTGAAACGTGTACATTGCGGGTCCGAATAAATGAACATGGTAGTAATAATGGGCAATCATCGAGACAAAAAGCTCGGTAAAACCTTAAACAACAAACAGCTTATATAAAATGCACTTTATCACGCCCTTTTTCTCATCTCCTCTTTCTCTTTTTGCCGTTTTTTAACAATCAAGCATGTCGGGACCTTTACCCCAAGGTTTGTGTAATAAAGCAACAGCCTGAATGTGTAGTCGCGCAATGAGACTAACTTGTAGGCGATATGTAGGATGGGAAGAAAAGTGGACGCCAGAAGGCAGACCGTAAGTAATAGGTACCTTTAATCAGCATCGACTATAGCTGTTAACATGACTCCAGTTACTACATCGATCATAATTCAAAGAGCACGAGTTGGGAAAGGCCTGTTCCTGCTGCCCCACCAGCTTATGGCGGCTACAGTGCTGCCCCTCCTCCACCACCTCCAGCATCACGCCCTGAAGGTTTTGGATACCCTTCTCCCCAAGGAAACGCATACCCTGCTCAGCAAAACCACCCATATCCTCCTCAGCCATCACCCTATGGCAGCAACACCTCTTACCCTCCCGCTCCATCACCCTATGGCGGTGGAAGCAATCACAGCAGCCCATTTCCACAAGCCCAACAATCACCTTATGGCAATAATTACCCTCCTGCTCCTCAACAGCAACAGCAACAGAGACAAGGTGCTCCTCCTGGCCCTCCTTCGCAAGCTTCTTCCTATGGCGGTGGTGCCGCTTATCCACCTCCTCCTCAGCATCAAGCATCTTATGGAAGCAATAGCTCCTATGGCCCTCCTCCATCTCAAGCATCTTCCTATGGCGGCTCACCTCATCAACAACAACAGAGACAACAGTATCAACAGTATCCTCAACAAGGCGGTTATCCCGGTCAACAAATGCCTCCTGCCGTACCTCAATCCAAGCCAAGTGGCATGTCCTCAGGCATGAAGATAGCGGGAGCCATGGCTGTAGGCGCTGCAGGAGGACTGGCAATAGGTGGGATAATGCATCATGAGGAGGAACAGAATGATCGCATTGAGCGTTTGGAGCAAGAGCAACGTCAATTAGAGCAGCGTAAGTGTGGCATAGTGTACAGAGCGTAAAAGTGATCCTAGAGTGCATGCTGAGTCAATTCTATTACAGAACAACAATACAGCCAACAACCTGCTTACAATGCCCCTCCTCCTCCTCAAGAGCAGTATAATGCACCTCCTCCAATGGAACAACAGCCTTATGGCGGAGGTTACGGCAGCTATAATCCCGGAGACTATCAACAACCACAAGATGGCGGAGGAGACACCCAAACTACCGTTATTCGTGAAGACGGCTTCTTTAGCAGACAAGAAACTGTAATTACTACTGGTACGTATGCAACTGTACATTATTCAAGTAGGGAGAGTATTGACGTTGTGTGTGCGTGTATAGATGAGTATGGAGGACAAACAATTACCGAGAGAAAGGATGGTTGGTTTGACAATGATGTCGAAGGTAAGCCAACATATATATATACTAGTTGGCATAGGTGAAATTTACTCAATCCCTTGCAATCTGTAGTTACTCATATTGATCCCAATGGCAACACAACCTATGTAAGTTTAACTCGTTTTGTTTTGCAAATGAATCTTGAGAAACTAATAAGCGATATTTTAGGAGGAGTACGATGAAGACAACAGCGGCTTCTTTGATTAATAAGTTTTACCAGGGATAGACACTCCAGTTAGCTTTTCTATAAATAAACCTCAAAAGTCCAGACAGTTGTCGCGTACTCATTGGAGCCCCCTCTCCTTTCAAATGTCTAAGAACAATGAATTCCACTAAAAAAAAGGAGCCCTTTATAATTTGACGAGTATCTTTGCAGGCATGGGCTACTACTAGTATAATTGCCAATACTGACACTCGCCAAGAAGAGCTGTATCGTCTCCATCACGCCAATCAAGAGAAATCAGCGATTGACTACGGATCTTCAAATGGTAGTATGGGCGTAATCTGTGTGTGTGCGTGCCTGAAGAGGAGCCTGTGCCTGTACCTGAATTTTCTTCAAATCTAAAAATAAGTTTCCTAATTAGTACCTGCGTAACGTGGTAATGCAAAAAAAAATTGTAATTTAGTTGTATTTGATGGAAATTGGTTTGTTTATTAGTGTAAATCCTATACAAATATATCATTTTCATTAGGGGTATCAGGTTGTATGTAATTTTTCAGTGCAAGAGAGAAATCACGGTACGTTGTGTATACAGGGTTTTCATGCTTGTCTCTCCAGCTTGCTCTCTAATTGATCGATTCGACTCATGAGCTGAGACAGCAAATCTTGTGCGGGCTCTTTGTTGGTGGTAGTAGTTGCAGTGGTGCTTGTCATCTTGGGTCGAGTGGGAGAAGGGGACACAGAAGGCGAGATGGGTATATCTTTGGCTGGTACACGGTGTTCTAATCGTGAAATCCTTTCAATGCATTCCTTTAATTTGCTTTCAAGCTTTTGATCCACCATGTCGCGCACTTGGCGGCGCACCAGAGACTCGACCATGGTGCCAGAGGATTGCAATGTCTGCATCAATGAAGATGAGCGACGTATTTGATCATCCAGTGTCGTCTTGAGAGTGCGCGTTTGTTCAATGTGGTCGTAGAGAAACTCAAATGGTTGCAGAAACTTTTGCTTTTGTGATAATGAAGAGGCAGAGGGTGAAGAAGACGTGGTAGGTGTTGTTGCAGATGGATGCGAAGGAGTAGTAGTCGTGGTTGTCGTAGGCGTGCGAGGAAAGTAGGGCATTGTTGCCGTCTTGATGGTGGGTTTGAGCTTGCTGCTGCTGTGTTGCTGTTGATGATACTGGCCCCATGCTGGCTGTTGAGATGGCACAATGGGAGGGCTAGGGAATCGTGTTTGAGCCGCTGTCTTTGGCCATGGTGCCGAGACAGCAGATGCTGTGGCAGGCACAGCCAAGCGACGAGGATTATTGCTCTTGACCGTCAAGAACGATGGCGTAGGAGGTGACACGCGTTTGGTGATTTTGTGCTTTTGGGTGCTATTGTGGAGATGATGGAAAGGTGGAATAGTTGATCGCTTGAGAGGCGCAGACTGAATGCTGTTGAGATGGGCGTCGTCCTCGTCGTCATTGTAGGAGGGTGTCAGGATGGTCAAATTCTTCTTGTGGCCATGCTTGGGCGCCAGTCTCTTGAGCAGCAGTGAAGAAGGCTTTGGCAATTTGATGCCTGTATGGTCTTCTTTGTGAGGAGGAGAGGCAGCCATTTGAGAAGTAATGGAAAGAGAAGAAGAAGCGTTTGACAATACATCGGATGACAGGCGATGTGTTCTATTTTAAATAATTAATTTCTGGTTACTCATAATGGCGTACAAGAAGTATATCATATATTCGATTTTGGATCGACCGAGGCCACACACAAATTATATAAACTTGGTGTAGCACACTTGTAAAAAAAAGGAGGGGTAATTACCTTGGATGGGGTGAATTGGATGGCGAGATAAACGCAGGCAGCGTGGGCGAGAAGGGCTCTATTTTCACCTTGTTTTGCTGGAAAAACCACTCGTTGCCGTCTAACGGTCTTGCTTCAAAATCGAGTGACATGACAGCAGGCTTACCAAACAGACGCACAAATGTGGTCATTTTGAGCAGGGGAATAGCGCCGCCTGCGATCAATTCGTCGTCTCGCAAACGGCAGACATCAGCCAAGGCACACAGGTTGTGCTTTTGAGCAATGTCGGCCATGACATGTGTTTGGATATAGGAGCGTCCTGCTTCATCTTTGCAAAAGAAGCCAGGATAGTGTCGATAGGAGCGAATCAGGTCTTGGTTAATTAAATGAAGATCAAAGATTGCAAACAAATCCTCCAAGCAAAAGTAATTGAAGTATTGATCCTGATGATCTCGAGTATTGAGTGATCTCGGCGGTGTTACCAATGGTGAAGGCAATTGATATAAACAAAATGATACGGCGGGCGAAATTTGGTATTCTCCAATGATGATGGTTTGGATCTTCATTTTTCAGGTGTGTGTGTGTGTGCAAAGGAGTGTATAGTAGGGTTGAATGGAATAAGAAGAGAGAGAGAGAGAGAAACAGACGAGGACGCTCATCACTAATGTTTATTTATACAAGATGGACACAATCAATCAAGTGTAAATTACACATCTATTTGATTTGATTGTGCGCTTATTCAATCTGCTGCAATTTGCGCTCCATGTCTACACTTGAAGATTTGCGCATTTGCTGGGCAGCATTGAACAGGCTTATTTAGCACCATTGCCATCTTACATTCGTCTCATGATACAGTGTCTATATCGCCTATACACAACCAAAACCATACGCTTATAATCGCCTGCAAGTGTCTAGTATATATGCCACTAAATTAAATTATTCATTTAGACATATTTCTCTCTCTCTTTTGACCCATAGTTGCACAAGGTAGTCTTTTTTTAGTACCCCGTAAATTGGATTGCTCAAATATGGCTTTTTGACATTGTTTTGATTTTGGGCTGTTCATTTCAAGTTACTGCAAATGGTAAACCTCTGTTTTTCTTTATTAGCTAAAAATGATCGCCCTTTATTATCAACATTGTGGTATTAATTGATGAATTGAATGTGCATAATTAGAAAAAAGGTATACAAGATCCATATAGATTGGCCCTCGTTATTGGGCCCACTTTAATTGACCATTTCAATTTATTTCAGCTATTGATGAATGGATCATCTGTCAGCAGCAGCACATTGCATGCAGCTCTTTTGTGTGTGTCATCTGCCATGTGAATCAGCAAGCTAAATCAAGCGTCCGTGTAAACAATGATAAACTCACGTTTGTGATTCAGTTGCATTGGGCCTGTCTGTCATGTTGGAGGAGCATTGTTTGCTTTGCCTCGTGGTGCTAAGTTTTATTATGATGTTTCATCAAGCTGTCTGCTATATACACGGAATCATACCGTGAATCTCATTTTGTATTAATGCGCGACTATCAGATGATACACATGAGGAAGAGACTGCAAAGTTATACAGTATTAACAGAACATTTGCAGCATCTTCTGCCAAATACTACACATGTACATGCTCAAATTTTGATCACCGTAGTAGAATTCTACTGTGCCTGAAATGGTGTTCATCATGCACACATGGCATTTCTCAATGCTTTCTCTTGTGAGACTTGGGATTCTACATGAAAGAAGCTGTAATGAGACAAAGAATATTCCCATTTGATAAGGTATTTCGTTTAAAATGGCAATTGTAGCGTATGCAAATATCCCTTTTTCTGTACACTCGATTTAAGGAGGTTTGCGATAGTAGCAGATCAATGGTATGGCAATCTTTTATGCCCATAAAAGCTTCTTTTTCTCTTATTGTTGACGATAGTATTTACATAAAGAGCAATCGTACACTTTATTTGTACATGTACCAAGGCAGTGTGTCATCCATCTTTGTGATAAAGAGCCTATGTGATTGGTGTGGTAGTCAACATGTTCGGACACTGGATGCTATTCAGGCGATAGTATCCACTTGCAAAATCAAGCGGAAGATGTACACCTCCATTCTAAATCTTTACAAACTGCAAATGAATGAGTGGCATTGAGCAGCTCATTCGATTATGTTACTGCGAGGTCATGCTTCTATCAATCAACATATCTGTGTGAAGCAAGTGTATTGTCAGAGATTCTCCATCAAAAGGCCAAAAAACGCTCATACCATGCGGCCACATGGCTGTCGGCTTTGGCTAAATATATATGTGAATCCAACTTTTTTTTTCCTTGTGTAATGTGATTCAATCCTGGGAAATGATCAAGAAGCCAAAGATAGAGAATATTGCAAATAGGAGGCGAGTAGTAGTAACAGGGATGGGGAGGAATCCTGTATTAGACTTTCTTGTATATTTTTGCCTCCAAATGTAATGTGATGTGCAAACAAATATTCTGTGCCTTTCAAATAATAGACAGGCTAATGGGGCAGATACCATCATCATTTCATAATTTCAAAGATGCTTCTATTAATACATAGGGAAATGATGGTATATTTACGTAGATACATTTATTTGTACACATAAACATTTAAATTATAGAGAGAGAGGGAGAGGCAAAGTTTTTGCGATATGAAGTGAATGGCTTATGTATATATAGATGTGTGTGTGTGTTTGTTTGCTTTATACACCCAGTGTATATGACTCTGATGTCTTGTTTTGTTCGGTAGCCAGCGATCTTCTCTTCTTTTGTGTCGTCTTTTTGATTAATTCAGGCACTGCGAACCAAGATGCAACAGATCTGCGCGAAGAAGAAGAAGATCTGCGAGAAAAGGATGGCGAGCTGTCCCCAGTTGAATAAACACCATCTCTGTATGTAGCTCGGTAGTAATCCTTGTCCTTGAATTCAAAATCAGACTGTGCTTCTCTTCTTTTGGTGTATCGGTTTACTTGATGTAAATCATATTGTGTCTTTAATTTGTCAATAAATCCCATTGCAGAGTGAAAAAGATAAAAGAGCAAGAAAGAGGAAAGAGAAGAGGGAAAGAGAAAAGGGAAATGTCTGATGTAAATATATGTAGGCTGCAAAAAAAAAGAGGGGCTATCCTCTGCCTTGCAAAATAGTCGTTGCGATGATGGTAGCTGTAGCAGTAGCAGTTCATTGTTGTACCAAAGTATAAAACAGGCGTCGGCTTGTTTATTTTTCTTTCCATCTCATACAATCTAACCCCATTCTTATACTACCATCATACCCACCATTAGGTAATCGCATGATCTTTTTGCTCTTGTCAGACCCAAGAGACATCTCGCATCTTATGCGTGTGTATGTCGAGTTCTCCCTCCTCTCGTCCTGAAAAATGTACATGTACATCATTTGTACCTGCTGTTTCAGAAAAGGGGGAGCCATAGCACATCCATCTACAAATGAGGATGTGAGGGATGTTGGCCACCTAAATGTTTTCTTGGGGACCACCAAGTCCTGGGAAGTGTAGACCGCCTAAATAATGAGCTACCATCTTAGGGGGCCACCTAAAAAGGTGAGCTACCTGATTGGGGACCTCCTAAAAATATGAGCTATCACCTTAGGAACCATCTGATGTGAGCTACCCATACGTCAAGACCGTCTGTCATATTAAATAATCAAAAAATTATTGAGTGGAGGCGTTAAAGTATACCTATGTGTGTTTTTTATTCAAGAGAAATGTCAAAGAAAAGCGTCTATAACATAAATCAATGATTTCATCTGATAAATGGTGATCCCTGAGCAGTTAGCTCATTATTTAGACGGTCCGCACTTGAAAATTTGCCACCGTCCGTATCAAACCTGTTCCCCAAATGCGTTTATGCGAAATTGAGTCAATCAGTTTCCTTTGTGATACCCGAGAAGAGGCCCTTTCAGTAGCGCGCTCTCAGATCAAACTAGTACTACTGGCCTCCCATGAGTGTACAAGATGCATACATGAACTTGAATCCTTCATTTGAATTGGAAATTTGGCAATATGAGGGGCTTCTTATTATACTGTCCCGTTTCAAAATTATATGGAGAAAATGTTTCACAAATGCCATTTAATAAATTCACCGGGTTTATACTTTTCACAATATCTCATTCACTTTCAACTAAAATCAACTGAAATATCAAATATGAAACACCTCACTTGTTGCGAAAAGGCCTATATTCATGGTTTAAACGATGCCGGCATGCAAGTTCCAGAAATTGCTATTCGAATGGGCAGATCTGAATCAGCAATTTACGCGCTATTCAAACGCGAGAATGATGATTCTAGCGAAGAGAACAAAAACCCTGTCGGAAGACCCCAAGAATACACTGAAAGAGACAAGAGGCTGGCCGTCAGATATGCTAAGAAAAACAGACGTGCTTCATTAAGCGAAATTGCTAATGCAGGCTACAAAAAAGTTGGGAAGGGTGTTGTGCGACGTGCTTTGTATGAAGCAGGCTTGCACAAAAGGGTTGCTATTAAGAAGCCCTACCTTCGTATTGAGCAGGTGCGCAGCAGACGTGCCTTTGCTGAGGAGTGTAAAGGATGGACGATGGAGCAGTGGAAGAAGGTGATTTGGACCGACGAAGCCTCGTTCGAATTGAGGAAGCCTTATACCCGCATTACGGTATGGCGCACCTGCGATAAGGCATACAAAAAAGAATGCCATTCTTATCATGAGCCATTTACCTTGCGTATGCATGGAAATTTCATGCTACTTTCAATGCAACATATCCTTGGAAAGACTCTTCATACTAGATCTTTGCAAGATCAAATCAGGAAATCTACTCAACGTCATTGATCTGCTGTTCTTTTCTCATGAGTGTTGACTCTATTATAGTTGTAGGTGAGCTCTATGCACCTCAGCTATTATTAGATCAAGAGATCAATATTACTCATCCTTAATGACAATGGGATCATTTAAGGAGTGAGTTGAGCTTGCTTGGGACCACTCAAACCCTTTGGATATATAAGGCAACTGAACGGTTCCTGACAAATGCTAGGTGACACAATGTCACTAGAACTCAAGTTACTGCTCTGTGATTACTAAAGGAAGATTCTCATGTTGAACATTGTCGATGTGTATATAAATGATCTCGTTGTGATTTTCAATAAAGGTTCTTTAGTTTTCGTATCTGGTTAATTTCACAGTTACAATTTCTATTATCTTTCTTTGTTATTAATTCAGACACAATAAAGGGGCATTTTTCGCTTGATATTCCATGCTATTTTTACAATAAACAATATTTTGGGAAGGCTCCTGACACTTGGTCAACACAATACCAAGCTTATATTTAAAGACCGAACGACTATGGAGCCGAGATGGCCCTTTCTTTGCCACCATCATCATATCTTAATTAATCAATGACAAGATGACCTTGCAAGAAGCCATTCTATAATTTGTCTCTTTGATTTCTGCCAAAAAAAAAAAAAAAAAAAAAGTATAAATACCATGGTATTCCACTCAATTTTTTTCAAATCAAATACACTGTTCTACACAAATATTTCCCGTATACTTCTTCTACCATCTCCTATTCTACAAGGTACTTACAAACACTGCTGCAATCTACGTTCAACCTAGCATTTAACATTTCATATCATATACAGACCTTTTCATCGTTTTCAACCCTCAATTTATACGAAAGCTCCTATAACCAAGGTTGGTTCACCATCATCGTTACCATTGACTGTACATTAACCAGCTTCTTTGACTATATAGAAATCATCTCTCCGTTCCTGACAACCATGGACGACGCAGACTTCCCTGGTGGTAATGGTGACCAACAAGGAGCCATCGATGCTGTGCGTGGCGAGAGAATAACGGTTGTCAAGGGAAGCATTGCATCCATTAATATACGACGTCCAGTATACCGAGATCGTCTAGAGCATTACGTGAACCTACATCACAAAACTACCATGCACACCTACCGCCTCCTCAAGTACATCATCTTACATCGGATCAACAACCACCACTTTGACGCCATGTATTACCTCAATCATCGCTTTATCCACGAGGTGTACATGAAACTCATCACAAAGGCACGGGAGAGAGCTCCTCGTACACAAGACACGATAGAAAGAAGAGCAATCATCGACCAATACCTACCAGCCTATCTCAGACTTGTTGGTATCAACGATCTCAGGGAACTTCCTCTAATGGTCAACTCTCAGCAATCAGCAATGTACGAGGCAGTCAAAATTTCAACAGCCTACCTGAACAATGTCAGAAACAACTTTGGAAAACGCCTTCGCCAAGTTATCAATGTCCTGCTGAATGTCAAGGCTAGACAACGAGCACTCCGTCAACTTCTCCGTGGACAAGCAATGGATCAACGCGCCATCAATCAAGCAATTAGACGTGAAATCACAAATCCAGCCAGAAGATTCAAGATTGCCCTGTCTAACAGAACAACTATTGAAGCCCTGCATGCTCGTTTTGACGACGGCCCCGAAGGCTTTTACACTACCGCTATTGACCAGCTGGCGCCATTCCTCGAGACTTACCCAAACAACATGCAGTTCGCTCAAGGCAACATATACTATGACTGCAAGGCCAACCCTCATCTTCACTTCAAGGCTTTCTTCCGGCTCGCAGAGTTGCTCCATCAACGACAAGTACGAAGCTTTTGCGTGTTTCCCTTGCGTCAGTCACTCATACCTGGTTACGTGATCATTGACACGAAAATTCTAATGACCCAAATCTTCCAAAGAACTGTACGGCCAGGTGAACCACTTCGCCATCGTCATGAATGGGGTCAATTCATTGATTTCAGGATGCCCATATTTCGAGCACAGGCCGGGAGGGAATTCGGCAACATGATAGAAACAGATGGTGTTGGTGTGTCCGTCTTGAAGCGAGAGCAACACGACCTTCAATTTCAACAACCACGACAACAAGGTGCTCCTCAACAACAAGAGTTTCCCTACATCACCGACCCTGAAGTACAGATTCCCCCCAACTGCGTCGTGATTGACCCCGGACGACGAGATATGCTTTATTGCATGGAAGAGAACAGCACTCCTCAAGCGCCACGAATGTTTCGATTTACCAAGCCCATGCAAGACAAAATCCGCAAAAACAAGCGCTATCGTCGCATTCTCCAGCAAATGAAGCCTCGTCGCATTGCTGACATGGAAAGAGAGCTGACAAATAGCAACACCTTGAATTTGCAAGTCTACCAGCAATACCTGCAGAACTTTGGCAGAGTCTACGAAGCCCTTCTCTTATACTACTCTATAACTCGTGGTGCTAGTCAAACAGGTCAATTCCCAATCCATCGCAAATTGCGTCTCTCCGCGGTCATCAACAAGAGCCGGTGCGATCAATTCTTGATACGCTTTCTGAATACTAAGTTCCCAAACACCACCACCTACATCATGGGAAACTGGTCCGCCCCCCATACACGGTTCCAAGAACCCATCCGAGGACTAGGGTTCCGCCGGCTTCTGCAAAAACACGGTAAGCAGGTCTTCTTGGTGGACGAGTTCAAGACAAGCAAGGTGTGTCCTCAATGCCAGCAACCAACATTGGAAACTTTCAAGCAAGGCATTAACCCAAGACCCTACCGACGAGCTACCCAACTATATACCACTGTCCATGGCCTTCTAAGGTGAGCATTTTCATTTGTAAATATCCCAATCATGAATAGCATGCTAACCCTTTACATTACAGATGCACAAACAGGAACCACGCTGCACATGGGCTTCCTCAACGTTTTCCTTTCCACTACTTCAACAGAGACACTGCCGCCTGCCTAAACTTCATCCGTTGCCTTCAAGCAGTACGTCAAGGTCTTCCGCGTCCTCTAGACCTCCAACGAAGACCTCTCCAAGACAATGACGACGACGATGAAGAGGACGACGACTAGCACGCTGCTTATTTATCCCAGGTTGTTTATCGCTATCCTGATGAGTATAATACATTGAGTGTAAGTACTTTATTAGAAATGCATCTTCAACCCTGTACTAATTTTAATTTTTCATTCTTTTTGTAAATAATTAAATCATTTACTTTAATCTCCTCTTATAATTATACATATTTTTGAAATAAAAGTGTATAGGAAAAGATTTAAATACAGTTGACAATGATCTGGTTATGTATACATGTCATTTGCTATGCTGTACATGCGAATGTCGTTTGATGCTTGATCAATTTATGACAACCAGCGTTTGCAGTATGCTCATAGAAGATTGCAGATCCCAGCGAATTCCAGTATTCTAATGAATTTTTGAAGAAACAGCTTAGAAAATGCAGGAGGCGGATTCAGCTCACTTAGTCCACCAGCTCATTCTCCAAATGCTAATCATTTGCGCTATCAATGGATGATCAGCTTTAAATAGGAAGCTATTTATCATATATCAAAGTAATTTATCTTGCTAGTTTTGCTGTTTCTTTACCTTTTTCCATTCATTATCACGTCAAAACGACGCATAAGCGACCTAAACAAATGTAAACCCGACTTTGATGCGCTGCTCCAAGTTTGTATCAATGGAAATAAATAATATATGAACGCACAGCATAGCTGCTTTGCCTCTTAATAGTCAAAAACGCGTAAATCACAGCGTAATCTGGATACATTTAAAGCGTTTCTTCTCGTGTTGAAAGCCGTTTTAGACCGCCAGAATAGCACCAAACCATCTCTCTCCTCCAGCAGTAACTTGCTGACGCCTTTGCCCAACTTTTTTGGGATCATCAAAATTCGATGAAAAAGCATGAGGTACCCCTCATGGTTTTCATCGAAAATCAAACGATCGCGTTTTTCACCATGAAAATGAGCATTTTTACTATGGTAAGTATTAATTCAAAATGTACCCCTTGATCCAACGCAGCCTCTCAAAGTTTATTTGTGAGACCTTTATATGTAAAATTTCAACATTTTCCCCCGAAAACCTTATTTCGCATTTATGTAAATTTTTCAATAAACTCAATCTAAATATTTATTTTCAATGGTACCATTAGATGCGCCTTAAAAATCACTTTTAGAGTGTATTAGAAAGTATGGAAGGGCGATTAAATTTTATATAGTCAAGCAATGCAAAATGTGTCGAACGATGTCCAAAAAGTCTCCAAATCAACAAAATTGGAACAGAATGTCGAGCGGCGATTAAATCGATTTTTGGCTGGGAGACGGCTGCCAAGGTCAGCAATGCCTAGTATATCATGAAAGCAATCAATGTTTGTGAGTGAGTGAGGCTAATAAGAGGGGTATCGAGAGCTCAAGAGTACTATAGCTTATTACGACTATTCCTATATTTTTTTAGGCTGATTTTTCTACTTGATGGGTTTATTCGCTATGAATTGGGTGTCCAAAACAAGGCGATTTATAACTGTAAAGCCTACAAACGAAGAAGATGTCGCAAGCTGTAGATTCCATCTTTCAAAAACTTCCCTCCTTTTCGTAACACCTCACTGCTGCTCAAGGTCTCGAACCAAATGGTCTCACGATATTTGTATCCTATTATATGGATGCATTTCGTGATATACACTTTACTTTGAATCCTGAAAACGGCACCATTGGATTCCTCGAGAAATGTGCTTCCTAATGATATGTATACTTTATGATAAAATATCATCTTTCTGGCTTATCTCTCTTCAATTCATGTCGTTCTGTTTATTTTTTCACATGTAAAAGTGAGGCTCGGTTTAATTTCGTCTAACAATGAATTGTTTTGATCTTGCATGCTGATCCTTCCAAAAGCAGACAATTCCTAAAAGTTCACTATGAAACGTCTCATCTACACATGAAATGGGTGCTTTTGTCATAAAAGTTACAAGTGATCTCAAGGCAAAACGTATCAATTTACTATACAAATGCATTTATAGATGACAGAATAGTATAATACTGCAAGCACTTGATTCTTGGTATCATTGGCAGCGAGCACGATATTTGACGCAACAAGGTCAGTGTACTTGTACTAGCTCAAAAACAATACATTTGGTTCCATTTCATTCCGTGGAATACGTGGCAGTAGCTTTCATATGATATCTTGGCTTCCGAGGCCTATACACACTTGTTTTTTGATTTGAATGTATGATCTGTGAAACGAACCCCATTTCGCTGCCTGGTTCCAAAAGGATATAAACAATCTTATCATCCCATATCGCCCAATTAGATAAACATCTCATGGTAATTGCAAACAAGAAAAGAGATGGGTCGAGGATCGTATGATTCTCGTGAGAGCGAAAGACAGAGAGAGAAATAAGGAGAGATAGAAAAAGACTACCAAATCAAGCAATCAGCTAAACTGGTTTCAGAGTCAAATGACAGTTTTTGTTTACTCTTTGATGTGAATGAGCCTATGAGATTTTGTCTGTTAATTACATCTAGGAAAGAGATGGGGGAACTCGTTTCATGTAGATGTGATAAAACGGCTTTTTTTAATAGTAAAATAGAAATAACTTGAGAAAGAGAACAGTTGAAGGCATCGGATAAAGCGGATCGAATACAGCAAATGTCAACCGTCAAAATGGTGCTACTTGCACGCGTTCAAAGTAGTACATTGTGGAGAAAAGTAAAGGAAACAAATTTGAATATGGTAATGGGCTAGAATCACGCGAAAGTAGATTCAAAGATGTATAAATAGAGGTTCATTTTCAACAGTTTTTCCCTCATCTTCTTCAGTCCATCTCTCTACAAAAGCCAAATACTCTCTGCAAGCAGACTCTCTATACAAGCAAGCTCTCTACAAGCAAGCTCTCTACAAGCAAACTCTCTACACAAGCAAACTCTTTACAAGAATCTTGGGACTCTCTCTTTCTTTACTCTACTCTACTCTACAAATGTTTGTCTGATTCAAGCAATCCACTATCCAGGCTGGCTACTTGCTCTCATGCCATGCCCTGATGTATTCATGGTCCTCTTACGTTGTGGTCCGTGCAAAGGATGGTCGCGCTCTCCTCGTATATTTCTGATAAAAGCAACACTCGGTCAACTCTTGCAGGTATGTACTCACTATTATACGCGTGCAAGACATCATTACTCATCATTTCTATTATTATAGGGCTCTGGCTCTGTGCGTTTTGATCTGCAAGCACTCCATACTTCTTGGTTGAAGCAGCAAGACAAACCCCATTGGCCTCGTATGTTGGTAGTCGCGAAGCGAGGTTGGGCTTCGGCACCGATAGGCCAAGAGGGCTTGTATCGGTAAATGGGAGGTGTCGGCTGTTGGTGATATCAAGTCTGGAGGTTGGTTTGCCTTGATTGCGCGACTCTATCCTTTGGTCTCTTTCTGGTTCAAGCTGTTGCTATCATTGCTCATCAAGTATGCTATCATGGAAATGCTTAAGTTGTAGGTCTAATGTTTCTTTATGTAGATTTGGATATCTGCTACAATGTCAAGACTAGTTCCAATACAATGCCACCTCTATACAATGTCAAGCTATACTCTTATCTGCTGCCTCTACTTTATACAAAAGATCAAGCTGTTCTCTCATCATTGCTGCCTCTTGGTATATACAAGCCAAAGCATTCAAGCTGCTCATCATCTATATATTTCAAATTTAAATTATCATACTCTAGTATAGCTTCTCTTATAATTCATAAAAGCACTAATAATAAATAAACATCTTGCATTGTTCTCTACATCATTGTCTTTTACATGCTTCACTGAATCATCCTAATAAATAACAGGTTTACTACAGATCACCGAAATATTTTCTTAGGGACCACCAAGTCTAGGGCAAATTTTCACGTGCGGACCGCCTGAAGAATGAGCAACCTGCTTAGAGACCACCATTTATCAGAGGAAATTACTGATTTATGTTATAGACGCCTTTTTTTTCTCTATCTTTCTTGAATAAAGAAACTATAGGTATATTATAACACCTCAGTTCAATGATTTTTCGAGTATTCAATATGACAAGTGGTTCTAACGTCTGGGTAACTTACATTAGGTGGTCCCTAAGTAGGTAGCTCACATTTCTTGGTTAAATCACAACAAAACAGGCAGATTGGTTTATTGTTGCATCGGCTGTTATTGCTGCGTTTGTGGATAATGTTTATGATTACTGGTTGCAAAAATCTTATCGAGATGCATTTCGTTTGTTGCAGTCAAACTTTTTCTCCTTGGAATCACAAACTGAGGGCAATGTGGTGAAAAGAATATGGTCGTGCCTTGACTCCTGCTTTGATTTTAGCACCATTAGATCTGTTAGGTAAGTTTTTTTTATAGTGTACATTAGTAGCTACTAATATGATGGGCAGCGGAGAGAAATGTAGCAAAGCAACTGCTGATGCAAGCAATAAAGGTCGATGCTTAAGTGATGTTGGTCGCCAATCGTCCGGAAGAAAGATGGACTACATATTTACTACAAGAAAGACTGGATTTGAAGTAGGCTGTGGTGAATGTGCTCTAGTAGGTGGAGCTAAGACTACCAAGGAATTAGTTGATGCTGGTTTGAAAATGCCAAAAGTGATGCGAGATATAGCTAATAGTATCTTTGCCACACATAATGGATTGGTGAATGTTTTTTACGCTGTTGGTTATTACATTGGAGGTAATCTAATTGAAAAAGTTCTAGTTTTTATAAGGCTAATACTTGTATGTAGCTGACACTATGCAACTGCTCACATTGGATTTCCCTGCCGGTTATGTTGGTCGCTTGGATGGATTTGATCCTGCTGTTTTTCCTAAAATCGAGAATCAAATTCATTCGATGCAACATGTGCTTATATTGATTCTCAATGGCAGAATGTTGATGGAAAATGAGAAAGCCAAGATTGAAAGAAGCATAGAAATTGTGCCTGGTCGATTGGGTCGTAAGTTTGAGCAAATCGTGCCTACATTTGTTCCTGCGTCAGACAAGAAGAAGAGAAAAGTTGAATAGCATACGTTGTGCAGGAAGTAATTTTTAATGGTCTTCAAAGTAAAGTTGTGTGAAAAGCATTATATTGTTGTGTGAAAAGTAAAGTTGTGCGAGGAGTAGTGTATCGTTGTGTGGGGAGTAAAAGTTGTGTAGGAAGTAATTTTAACCTGCATTGCAATGGAACTCTACAAAGGTTAGGACATATTGCGGCACCATACACCCGCAATAAAATGACGATATGAATCTTGGGAGCTTAAGTTTGAAAGGGCTTACAAAATCTTATCTAATTCAAATGTGAGATTACATAATAAATTGCTGTTTTAGCACAAAATCTATTGGCATCGCTCAAAATGAAGGAAGGTCTCGCGCCCACGTCCTTGTTGGCCAAATATATTAATCCAGCGGCTATTACTCATAAACACAATGACTATTTGAGTAGAAACCAATGTTTGTCAAGAGTATTAAGCACTTGATTTCCTTGCGCATGAATTATACATGACACATGGACAAATCATGATTGACTTTCAGCTCCTCCCATAGCAAGTTAAGGCACCAAATATCCTCAAAACACGCACACGCGCACACACGCTGATCATATACTTGCTCGTTTTATTCAGTGTAGAAAATATACTATCCAATTCAGCTCAAATAACGAAAAACGACTTGTTTCAAGCCAAAATAGGTAAATAGCATAAAAGCAACCAATGCATTGAGGCTCCATGCAAGCATCTTGCTGAAAAGGTAAGATCCTATCAATAACTCCACCATTTTACCTAGCCTTATAAGAGCAGCCTTTATCCAGAATGGTAAGTTGGGATTGTCCTCTATTCTGGCATAAAGCGCCTCTGGATCGATTCGGATGGGAGTAACGAGAAACTTCCACACGCCAAACAAACGAGCAGACCAGAATGTCATATCTACATGCGTGTTCAAAGAGTTATATACGCTATCCCAGTGTGGCTGGACTGAATTGGGTAAAAATGGTGTTGAAATGTTGTCTGGGTCAGTACACAGCGTCCAAACAAAGATACATCCGTTCACTATGCTGCTGAAAATGCCAGAAATGTCAACAAAAGCGTTGGCATAGCCGTATAATAGCATCAAGAGGTCTCTGGCATGCTTGATCAAGATGGGAACATTGATGATGATGGCGAAAAAGTTTTCAACAGTGATTAAAAGAGGCCGAGCAAAGAGAGAATCGACAGAAGGCATAGCGGATGCTGCTGCTTGTGATCGAGATGTCTGCATCTGATGTTGTCTGTACTGGACTGCACAGTTGGAGCGTCTCAAATGCATAGCTAATCCGCGATCGCCCTTGAAGTCTGTTCGACCACAATGCTGACACTGTACTTCCACTACTGGAAGGTGCAGTCAAAGTTAGCAGCACATTCATGATAACCAAGTCTTGCAAAAGCATTGTTACCAGGCGGTGTCGATGATGCTTGTCTTGGTCTCAGCTCCATGTATACGAAATATTTGCGTAGTAGGTGAACAAGAAGAGCAGCCATATCACATCTTTCTGCTCCCTTTTTATAGTACCACAGTACGCTCATCTCACATCACTACTAAATCAAGTTTGATTCAAGATGGCCATCAAGTTTTAGCGAAACAATCACAAATAGGCAAAACACTCTCTTTGATTCTGTGACATTGACATGTCAAGTTTATTTCTGCTCTTCTCCACCACCACAGCACAGCATTGCTACTAGTAGATCTGGTAATACTGTGAGCCTTGTTGAGAGCTCTGTGCCAACCACAGTATACCGGTACTGATCATAATCAACGAATTCTGCGCTAC
This sequence comes from Mucor lusitanicus, assembly GCA_010203745.1. Classification (NCBI taxonomy): domain Eukaryota; kingdom Fungi; phylum Mucoromycota; class Mucoromycetes; order Mucorales; family Mucoraceae; genus Mucor; species Mucor lusitanicus. The sequence goes on along the minus strand of JAAECE010000008.1, from coordinate 1,801,869 downwards.
ATCTGCTATACCCAAATAAATATTATCGAAATCTAGAGTCTCGTTGTAAATGTACTTTGTGATCAAAACAGCCTAATTCGCCCACACAATCAGCAAACAGCAACATATGATATCATTTCTCCTACTATACTGCATGACACTCACCACAGAGCCAGAGAAGCCTCCTGCCATAAAGGCAAACCCCAAAAATAAGAATAATCGTGCTCTCCAGGTATATTGTTCGTCAAATTGTGCTCCCCTCAGCGCCTCCTTATCGATCAAGTTGACACTAGAAATAACAGCAGTTAACGCATAAATCAAATGACATGATATACGCGGCCAGCAGGTACCTACATAATCATGCCAAAGGTCGTGATGATGCCAGGCGCCCAATCCTCTATTCCGGGCGCAATCTTACGGTCCTCAAGATTCCAAAGAACCGCTAGGCCATCGATAAACACCCACCAACCCAATGCAAACTACAGAATCTCCATGACCATCAGTATTTTTGCCCTGCTACCCAAATGTTTGCATATTGTAATATAGGTACCAACATGCCAGCAGAATAGACGCCTATTTGCTTTCCCTTGTTTCCAAAAGAGCATAATATTCGACCACATTTAAACACACTGGCATCATTGCTGCTGCTGTAATTCATGTTTATTGTTGTATAGAGATGAAGAAAAAAGTAGAAGAACGAAGAGAAAAAAAATTAAAACTGTGCAAAGCCAAATCGAGACGTTTTTCGAACAGGAGAATCAAATAGGCTAGTGTTTTCTATTGGTGGCGATGTTCTCAACAGTTGATGTGCAAAGGGATTAAATGTGCCTGTGTAGGCTGGTGTGGGCACTGCCTGTGTCAAGAATTCCAGTGGCGAAATGGTATCAAAATTGAGCTTGTTCAGTTCCTCTGTCAAGTGGGTCTCCACCGCATGATTGCTGCTGCTGCTGCTGGGTGTTTGCACAGCATTGCCGTCTTCATCAGATGAATAGAGGCCTGATACACCGACTGGCTTGTCCTCCTCATCCGCACTACTACTGTCAACGTCTGGCAAACACACTTGATTGAAGGCATCTCCTAGCACGAAATGAACGAGATGGTCAAATTCAAGTGCTTCTTTTTGAGGTGCTGCTGCTGCTGTTGGTGTGGATGTGGATGGCTGCTCTACCACCGACTTTTCCTTTGCTAGCTGTTGTAGCCCTCCCTCCTCCTCCTTCTTTTGTCGAAGCAGCTCCTTTCTCTTTTTCTTTTCTAATTTTCGCTTCAACACACTGGGCGATAACTGCTGCTTTTGCTGCTGCTGCTGCTGCTGTTGCTGAGCCACTGCTACTGCCAACGGTGGGCCAAATGCATCAGGCGTTAATGCACGTTCTGGCAACTGACTACTCTTGGCGATGGGTGTGCCCGGTGTGCTCGTTTTGCCCCAGGAAGCAGTTGCCGGTAGTGCAGATCGCTCATCTTTGGTGGACGCGGATCGAAAGTCGTCCTCCATGTCCTCTTGGTCATGTTCATCATCTGAATCGTCATTGGCCATTTGATCTCTCATACGGTGCTTCCCGGTGGCCAGTTCCTCCTTGGATATGGTGTCTGCATCCTCTCCGGGTTCGTGGAGATACAGGCAATTTGGATTGGGACAGGTCATGTTGCGAAGGTAGTATGTGCAGTATTTCGTTGTGCCGTACGACGCTCGCAGGATTCTGCCCGCCATCACACTGCCGTCCACAGCATGTATCGCCTTGGCTGCGTCCTCTTTTCTCACATAGGTCACATAGACAGCCGCACTGGGCTGCATTGACGTCGCTCCGTTGGCATGCGAAGTGGGCGCAACCTGCCGCTTATTGATGACAATCTTGGCAATCTTGCCAAAGTGTCCAAAGTAATCTGCCGAGCGAATCGTCTCTTCTGTGGCCAGCTTGGGGTGAAGGCCGATAATGTACACAAGGTTCTTTTGCACCACTCGCATGTTGGCTAAATGTCGTCTGTTGGCCAGGTCCATGTCCCGTTGCTGTCGCTCCTTTTCCTTCTTTTCACGCTTGATGCGAGCTATTCTGTATAGAGACGTGAATATCGGACGGTGGATGAGTGTGTTGATCAACTTACTCATCAGCACTGATAGGCTCGAATTCTGCATTCTGATCAGAGTATTCTCTACGGCTATCGAGAGTTATATATTGAATAACAGGCTCAAACCAAGACACTACAAGAAATCCTACCACGCTGGACATCGACCGTTGAGATTTTCACGAATGTGATGCCAACAGAAGCGACAAATCTAGAGCGAATAGTGATATAAGTCTTTGCCATTGCAGCGATGAAGCGACATCAAATCGAACCTGATAGCCACACGGACAAGGTCTAAAGTTTCTGTCTGCAATATCCAACTCTTCCATACAGAGTGGACAATCATATTCCTCTTCTTCAGAGCTAGAATACATGGTATATATATATATTTTTTTTTTTTTAAAAAAAAAAAGAGAACAAGAATGAAAAGCACAGAAAAAGAAAAATATTTATACAACTATTATACTACTCGGTTGATCAAATAGCCGCCTTTATTCATCTCCTCTTTTTCTTTTTGCTTTTAGTACTACTACTCTTGGAGGAGGAGGATCCATCCGAATCGTCTTCACTAGGACTATCGTTCGCTGTCAGACTCTCGCCCCAAATAATGTCCATGGGAAACCCTTCGCTGGTCGACTGAGAGGACGAGTAATCCGAGTTTCTGCGAGACAGGTATTCATAGGGCGTTTCTGTTCCCTTCTCTGTTTCCTTGAATCCGAGGCAAAAGGCAAAATCGCTGCCCAGATCAATGCCTGATGCATCGTCATTGTCGTTTGCATTGCTCATCAGCGGCAATGTGCCCGAATAGGGCGAAAAGTGTACGGCTTGAATGGGCGGTGTAGGGCCTAAATGTGCAGGTGGTCGAGGACATGCTTCCAGCTTCCATGCGTAGATGGGCTCTGTCTGTGCCAGTGTGTCTTTTCGCAGTGTGGGCAGGAATTCTTGGTAGCGAGGATGTACAGAGATGATGCGCGAAATCAGGTCTGAATGGTGAGCATCTGCCATCAATCTGAGCTGATTCAGAATCAACAAGATGAAGCCACGCGTTTCTAGCGTAGACAGCCAAGAGGGAATCAGCACCTTGCACCTACACTCCCTCCTCTCTTCACTTACCTGTGATTCGCTTCTTGTCTTGATATTCATCAATGAGCCGTGTAATCAAACTCTGCTTTCTGACAAGCACGATTAATGTGGGTTCGTAATTGATGGCCAACGTCAAACAGACGATTCTATAAAATAAGGTATGATAAATATTGCTGGAGGATTTCTCGAAAAACGAGTTGACGAGAATCTTCCAGAAAGCAGTGGGAGTAGATGCCAGCATCTGTGTCTTTTCGTTTGCATTGTACAGTGTTTGGTAGATGATGTCCAAGAGATCCATGTCGGATGTTGTCAAGGGGGCACTGCAATGGGTGTTACTACTACTAGGCAGGCTACCGAGAGTTTTACTACTTACATTTTCGTGTTGATAGACTGTCGATCATTCACAAACAAGGTACAGAAATCCGGAATATGCTTCACCAGCAAATCTTGCGATCGTAGCGATATATAATACAATGGACCTTGCACAGGCTGAGACAGCGAGGAAGCTCTGGTTGTCAACATGCCGCTGCATTTCTGGCTGTGAGCACTCTGTACAAGTTCCAAATGCCACATTCTCCCTTTACCTCTTTACTAGCAGTTTGATGATATTTATCGTACGTTCTCTTTCTTCGGAAGGCGGATTATTTATCACCTGCTTTACCAAGACTTGCATAATCTCTGCCCCCTTTTCCTCCTTCAAGGCCTTGAACAAGACGTCTCCATTATCCACTTGCGATGCTTCCTCTATCACTCGAAGAAAGAACTCTTGCGCTGCTTCTACATACTCTGGATGCTCTGTTTCCCACTATAAGTGCCTGCATCCAACGTTGCTATGGAAACACATACCCTTCATCTGCATCTTGCTCACAATCCACTCCAAGAATCCCAACTGATACAGCCTTTCATGGCTCTTTTCACGCTCTTGCTTTGTCTCGGGGTTGATGTCACGCACAAATATCAGGCTCAAGATGGAATCCATGACAGCGCTTTCGGTCAAATAAGGCAGCATGTAGTTGAACACAATGGAGGCATTGTCCCGACTAATGACAAAGTCCAGCATGTCGCATGGATGGCGTCTGACCAAATGCTGGAATATCTTGAAAAAGTGGTTAAAGTTACCATGCGAGTTTGGCAGAAACATTTCAAACAAATGATTGACTGTGTGTGTGGTGAGTCTACGGTCATCTTTTTCCAAGCGGGCAGCCACTTACCAATGTCATAGAATTTGGCATTTTGCACCCATAGGTGATTTGCCGTTGTTCCCGATAGAAACTCCATGGCATGATAGGATCGCTTCAGTGCATCGATATCGTCAAAGTTTCGTTTGTGCTTGCTGTACTTGAGCTTTGTCTCGAAATCACAGGCTTCCAGATCGACCTTTTCCTGCTCCAGATCCAGCCGAGACACGTGCGTCATGAAAATGTCCATCATGCCTATATAGAAATCATGTGTAAATGGAAAGGATCCCGTCTCTCTCTCGCTCTTTACCTTCCAGAAACAAGACATTGACAATCTTGGAATCCAAGCGGGGCGTGCTGAATTGCAGCAGCTTTTCAATCAGAGCGACCGAAGTTGATTTGAAGGTGGCTTCTGTAACGGCAGTAGCAGCTGCTGTTTCCTCTTTTGCCTTGGCTACCTCCGGCAGCACTTCCACTACTTCACTGCCAGCTTCCTCTTCCAGGATCTCCTCTTCTGCTTCTTGTATGATTGTTATGGCATTGTTCTTGTCGTTATTCATCTCATGACCACTCATATAATAATCAAGCTTTTCTGTTGTTGTTGTGTAGATACAAAAGAAAGAAAGAGAGAGAAAAAAAGCAATTTAAAAAAATGGTGTTATAATTTTATCAATCCAGCTTGTTTAGTAATTCAATGGGTTTGCAAATGAAAGGACCTTTTTAAAAGCAGTCTCTTGCATTTACTTTCTCTTCAAGGCATCCAGACGTCTTGCCAATGCATCAAAGTCATTGGGATCCTCTGCGGCAGCATTGCTGTTGCTGGATGGTGCTACTGGTGGTGGTGGTCCTGCAGCAGCATTGGTCTTCTTTTTCAAGGGTGAGCTGGTGGGGATGTCGGGTAAATCAAACCGAGATTCATCCTCATCCGGCATGGTAGGGTTCTGTAAGGGAGGCAACAGCTATGGACTAGTGATTAGGTAATGCGCTCCATATGGCACGGATCTCTTACCTCTGCCTGTCCTCCACCGCCGCCCCCTCCGCCTGCTCCGTCGCTGCTGTCGTCGTCCTCCTCATCTTGTTGCTCTTCTTCATGCTCAATCAGATTTGATCTCCATTTGATATCGTAGGTCCGAGCAATCTCTTCCAAATAGCGCTCGACAAGATATGAATCAGGCGCATTTACCTGTAATTTCATGACAATCTACACACGCACAAGAAGGGCTGTTGGTATCAGTATCACTGCAAAGTGTAGATACCTACTCTGGGGTTCACTCGCTCGTCTTCATTCTCCAATGCTTGCATCATGAATTCCTTGCCATACTTGGATGCCAGTTGATCTCTGACCTATTATACGCAACCATCATCAGCAAAAAAAGGGATATAGCAGGCCACCGACAGTGGCACACATTACCAGCCCGAGTTCCTTGACCTCACCCACACGAGGTGCAGCCCAAATGATGGTATTCACCGCCTCAAAAATGCTTGGCTCGCATGTCCTTGATCACAGCAGCGGTAGTGTCAGCATAATACGTGAGGCCAGCATGACAAGATGGCCAACAACTTACTTGTATGACTCCAACAGTCCAAAGCGTGCCAGCAATAAATCGCAGTACAGCTCCAAGTTCTCCATGGCTTCGATCAACAGGTCATCGCGGATAATGTGCTCGACTCGTACACGAGCGCTCTCCTCCTTGCCCTTCTCCAACAGTGTGCCGATTTCTCGTCTGTTTTGTTGATTCAGCGATGTCTTTTTCGCTTGAAGCATCTTGAGTCTGTTGATGCTTAGTTTGAGTTGTACCTTGAGTCGAGTGGGATTATACATTGTGTCTTGGTTTAGGGAAAAAGAAGAAGGGGCAGTTTTTCCCGACAATGCTGCCCTTTTCTCTGCAGCAGAAGACTTTGGCTTACTGCACGTGATTGGGTTACATGTCGAGCATTTGGAAGCAAGCAAGCAAGATTTTCTTTTCTCTCTTCCCCTTTTCCCAATATCCAAAAAGATGAGCAGCACGCCGAGCCTGAATATACGCCGTGTTCTTGGAGACGAGACGGACTCAGACCCCAACATCCAACTGCTGCCACCATCGCCAAAGAAGCCCACCAGCAGCAGCAAGTATTCCGTCAAGGACGAGATCCATATATTTGATGGCAGAAACACCCCCCAGAACATTTCAGTGTACGGCTTCTTGCTGGGCATGGTCTGCAGTGCAGGCATCATGTTTGCCATCCTGAGCGACTCGCACATACCTCAGTTTGGCATCTTTCTCGCTGCTCTTTCGCTCTTTCACTTTTTGGAGTACGTTGCAACAGCTCTCTTCAACGCTGACAAGCTGTCCCTTGATTGTAAGTATCAGAGGAGATCATAGTAGTCTGAGCAGAGGGATCTCATTCAGTATAGCCTACCTTATCAACCACAGTGCTCACTACCATGCGGCACATGCGGCCGCCTTGATTGAATTCTTGGTCGAATACTACCTTTTTCCTTCCTACAAGACATTTAGCTGGATCAATTATGCTGGCCTGATCTTGGTCATTGTCGGCCAAGCCTGTCGTACGATTGCCATGTTTTCTTGCAGACACAACTTTTCGCATCACATTGTCGATTACAAGGAAAACGACCATGTCTTGGTACAGCATGGCATCTACAGGTAAGCAAGAGAGAGAGAGAGGGAGCGTAGCCAAATGGGACGGTATGTAGTAACAATCACACACACAGCGTAATGCGACATCCCTCTTATTTCGGCTTTTACTGGTGGGCCATTGGCGTGCAAGTGCTGCTGATCAACCCTGTCTGTCTAGGCCTGTTTGTCTACTGGCTGCAAAAGTTCTTTTCTGAGCGCATCCAGTACGAGGAGCACACACTGCACCGCTTCTTTGGTCAAGAATGGATCAACTACAAGTCAAAGACACCTACTTTGATGCCTTTTATCGCATAATAGTCCTAGTCATGTGTTTACCCCTTTATTTTGATATTCTCACGACGACGACGATAGATAACAACAACATTAGATTTCTTTTTTTCCCCTCTTTTACTACTACTACATAACTGTACACACACACACACACACACACACACACACACACACACACACGCCCAACATGGCACCCACCACCATGCATCACCATCCACAAGCGTCTCTTCTATTAAAACTACCAAGTGAAGTGCTGGAAAAGATCATTGATTTGTCGTCCATGATAGAAGCGAGAAAAGACGAGGGACATCAGTTTCTGGGCTGGTCCTATCCAGAGCACAGCTACGTCCATCTCAAGTCCATTGCACTGTGCTGCCGACGACTGTACATCTTGTGCGCACCGTTCCTGTGGAAAGACAAGGAGTTCATTCTGCCGCGCGCCGATGATGAAAAGAGCGCCAATGCAGCAGTGCAAATGGCAACAGACATTCTGTCCAAAAAAGCACTGTTTCAGCAAGACTACTACCTGGGCGACTATGTGCGCTCGCTGAGCCGTGATTTGACCAGCGGGCCCCACTTTGATCTGCTCAATTCGAGGCTCATGGCTCAGCTTGTGTGCAACTTGCGTGCTTTGCGGATCGACTTTCATCCATTGGCCAGATCAGATCACTACGGATTGCGTTATTTCGCTGAATATTGCCCTCAACTCAACGAGCTCTATCTAAATCAGTGTCGTGATACCTTCAATGACTTTCTGTCGCTAGTGCAGTACCAGCCGCCCTTGATATCGCTCACACTGACCAACTGCACCATCAAAGAAACAACGCTGGAGAGGCTGGCCACCACGCTCAAGCCCACCTTCATCTTGCTGCAGCAAGTGCTGATAGAACCGCCCACAAAGCCAAAGACAAACACCCACTTAATAGATACACTGAATCAAGCAAACCTGCATCCATTTCATTACCAAGATACCCAAGTAACTGCTATACCACCGAGACTCCTGCAATCACTGACCGCCAATCACCTCTCCCAGCTCGCCCTCACCACAGACTCAATCTCCTCATCGCTACTAGCACAGATGGCGCTCTGCTCACCTCATCTAGAAAAACTGTCGATCCTACTGCATGAATTGAATCCCTTCCATGTACAGCAAGCACTCGTCAGCGTGTCCCAATTGTCACATCTATCCACCCTGTCATTAGGATTCAAAAAGTTCTATCCTGTCACCAAAGAATGCGATACACTGCCATGTCATGCACCATCAGCTGCGTGGACCGCTTTGGCGAAACAACTGTCATCATTGCAACTGTTGTACATTTCGGCTTCACGGATAGTCGTGTCGTCTGACTTCATCCCGACTCTGATCAATACCTGTGGCAAATCCTTAAAGAATGTCATTATTCACAACCTGGCGCTGACACAAGATCCACACATGACGCTGGAAAAGGACGAGGAGCTTATCCGCAATGTGTATTTAAAAGAGTGCGCGTCCATTACATACGATATCAATGACTGGGTTGGCAATAAGGATGATTTATACACATTTGAAGAGGCCAAGAAGAAGGGGTTTGACTGGCTTAGTGAGACGGATCAAGTTTGCTATATCAAAGGCTTTGATTCTTCAGTGGGATAATATTTGAGAAAATAAAAAGAGAGAGAGAGGGAGAAAAAGAGCATTGCATAAAATGTAGATTCTGAATATATTTATAAGTATACAGCTAAAATGTCGTTGTTTTATACATGTGTGGGATTGATAGGAATTTATATTACTTGTATTGATCTCCTGGTTCCATCACATCACATTCTTCTATCAAATGAGTACTAATAATTGGCTCCTGCCTCATATTTTATTGTCTTTTACAAGCCTGCCTAATGCTCGTTCTTTACCGCTCAACCTGGATTCATATAGCCATTGGGTTCATATATACGACTCATGTGTATAAAATGGCGTCATGTAGCCCAAAGTGTTTAAATGGATCTCACAAACTCTTCCACAGCTATATTTTAGTAAGCTATTCGCCTGCTTGAAGGAGCACCCGCCTGCAAAAAAATGGTTCAAACTCAGTTTTACACTATAGATACAGGATGCTCCAGAATCTGTTTTTGGGATCCCAAAATCACATTTTGGTCAATTTCTCCAAATTTTGTTAAGCTTAGCTAGGTATGTTTTTAACAAAGATAACATCTACAAAAGATTCTTTATCTAACCATCCCAATTTTTTGTATATTTTGCACCAAAAATGTTGCGCAATTTTAGAAAAACTAAAATTACGTTTTTGGCCAAAAAGACAACATTTTACAAGCCAAACGTGTCAAATAAGAGTTTCACAAAAAAGTTTGAAAAATTCCCAACATTTTGAGCTTAAGAACACCTTAATAAAAAATGGCTCCTTTACCTTTAAAAATGGGATCAAAGAGAATTGATGAAAAATCATGCATGGTAGCAAGGGATTTGGAGTCTATTTTCAATGAAAAATCAATGACCAAAAAAAATCGAAAAGAAAATACAGCAAGCATCTACACAATCAGAGAAACGGTTTGAGCTATTTTTCTGCGTTTTTAACGCGTTGCAACTGCTTCAAAAAATCCTTTAAAGTTATCGTCTTTGACGCGATTTTGGTGAATAATTGCATATTATCAGTGATTGTGCTATACATACTATAGCTGTAATGCATTGAAAAGTCGCTCTACATTATACTGCCTGTGGCATATACTTATTTGTGAGATACAAGCAAATCAAGGTAACGTTAACATGGAAAACGAGGTGTACGTATTGCTCTATTAGGTACTCAGCAGTGCCCACTATGCATGATGGGGCCTAGTGAATTATCAATCATTCGAGTTCAAGCGTAGTAAGACCATCAAAATACCCTTAAGAATGGCGTTAAAGACTATATCACAAATACATTTCATTCTCAAGCAGATGCTTAAACCTTTGCTCTATCGCAAAAGACTTTTACAGTTACCATCATGCACCGCCTAAAGCCGAAATTCTAGCATTGTTTATCAGCAAAATCACCCAACAATCTTGCCTACAGGCATTTGCTGCGTTCCTCAGTCCAATCCAGAATATGACAATAGGCTAATAACAACTGGAGAGGTTACGTTTATATATCCATCTGGTACATTTGGCAAGGGCAAATGTTGAAATTGAAAATGCCTTGATAATTAATCCAACATGCCAATCATCAAATGTTTATACTACATGGGGCAAATCAAGAAATAATGCGATCGTTCAGGCGCATTGTCATGCTTTTGATAGGCAAGGTTCTAAACAGCCTAATGCTCTCTGTCTAAAGGTCTTGCGATAAGGATGGGGTGTACAGGTGACTACCTTGCAAACCATTCGTCATTTGAAATGAATGTGATTTTTGGGTATAAATAGGGCTGAAAAAATTTATTTCATTTCCTCTTTTTTTTCCTCATCTACATTTTTATTTCATTTTTCTACTATTCTCACTACACAACACACACGATGGCTTACGAAAGAAACACTGCAGAAGGCATTCGGTTATGGCTCACAGCTGAAGTCAGCTCTCCTGGTTGGAACAGCGCATCTATCGCTAAAGGTCTTACAGAAGACGTTGTTACTATGATCACACCCAATTTCAGCCAATTCGACAGCAGAGTGAAGCAAGGCGTCTTGTTGGCAACCATGTGTATGCGAAAAGGCGATTTGATGCTGCTTGGGGATAATTTAAACAAGGTAAATGTTGATTCTTTTTTTCTTTATAATTCTCCTTGATTCCTTCTTGTTTGCTCCCCACAAGAAGGAAAATGTGAAATGATGCTTTTTGCTGCTGCTGTTGTTGTTGTGATGAATCTGATATGCGCGTGAGTCCTCCTTTTTTTTCCGCTGTGGATTTACAAATGACAGCTTATTGCAAGCGGAGAGATGTGTTTTCATCGTCTACAACGTGTTGCATGAATTGAAATCTCTTCAAGTGCATGATTGTAGATAATGATGATCATCTTTCGCAGCTTCAATCGACTGGCGAGAGAGGAGTTGGTGTCTGACGACTGGGGAATATGATGTCTCTCTTCTTTGATTTGCAGTGCTACAAACATTTCATCATGGCATCAGCAATCAAAAAAATGAGCTTATTATATTTCCGTGTGAGTGTGCTCATGTCGATTGATTATAAGGAGGAGGAGGATGAGGGGAGATATGCTGTGCCAATTCAATGATGAGGCTGATGATGATGATACAAATTGAAAATGGTAAAAAAGCACAATATTTATATTATAGTTTAGAGTTTTTATCATATTCGTTATCAATAGTAAAAACTTTGAAAAATATATATATCTATTCTAAAAGCAACTTTTTCATATTAAAATGACACTCATTGTGGCTTCAGTTGGGAGATAGTTTGCCATGGGGGAGGGGAAGGCAAGCATGTGATCAATCTCCCCAGAGCAGACAGGCAGAGAAAAAGTCGCGTGGATACAGATTTCATGCAACACACATGGCAAAGCACAAAGCATTCATTTCACATAGACAACATATAGGATAACCAGTTTGACTCACCTTTTCTCTCTCTCTTGATAGATCATTGAACTCTCACTGCACGACTCGGACGACTTTGTACAGACAACAGCTCACATTCTCAAAAACTATCCCAGCACGCAGTCGTTTGATCTCAACGTTGATGCCTGGTCTCAAGGCTTCCGAGGCTTGATGCAGAGCATTGGATCCACCGTTGAGAAGAACGGCATCAACTTTCACCCACCCGAAGACATGCTGCTGCAAAACAATGCAAGAATCACACCCAGACACGCTTCCGCTACTTATGGCGACCGCAAATCAACCCATGCTCAGCATTTCACACTAACTACCAACGCCAACGACATTACCTCTGCCGAAGCACGACATGCTCGCTTCAGTGAACTGGTGGAATCAGAAGAGCGGTCCGAAATAGCTGAAGCACAGCAGGCTCAAGTCTTGTCACAAAAGAGAGCAGGCGCAGAGTTGAGTAGTAAGGCCAAGCGCCTCGCATCACCCACCTCCACTGCACCCAATCCCTTCCCGTTCCCAGCACAACATTCAGCTCAAAATCCAATTGCTCTTCCTGGGGCTGGCCGATCGCGTACCATTCCTGCGCAAAGAAGCGGCTCCATCGGATCCGTTGGTGCCTCCTCTTCCTTGTTCACAAAGCGTCCTGCAAGACCTACAGGCGCTGGTCCTGGCCCTGGCGGTAATAGTCTCTTTATCAAGTCCAACAGACCTGCCGCTTCAGGCCAAAGACCTATGCCGCGATCCAACACAGCCAATTCAAGTAAGTAGCCCATGTAATGTACCCTGATTGCATAACTGACTGATCGCCTTGTGAACAGTGTCTGGCAGTAATCTACCAAGAGGCTTGCAAAAGGTGCAAAAGACACAAATGTTGGATTTCAGTGCCGCCACCGCCATTCAGGAAAACGCTGCTTCTGAGCTAAAGAAAGTGGAAGAAGGTATGTATCATGGCTCCAGTAGAGTATTGCACCGCGTGTATCTAACATGCTGGATTCTGTAGACAAGAAGGCAAAAGCTGAGGCAAAGAAGCAAGAAGCACTGGAAAAGAAAAAGCGTGCTGCTGAAGAGAAGCGCGAAAAAGAGGAGCAAAAGAAGGCGCAGAGAGCAGCAGCACAAGCAGCCAAACAAGCAGCACAAGCGGCCAAGGAAGCCGCTGCTCGGGAAGCGAGAGAAGCCAAGGAGGCAGCAGCAAGAGAGGCGAGGGAGGCCAAGGCAGCAGCAGCAGCAGCAGCGGCAGCAGCACAGGCTGAAGATGGCCTTACATCGCCTACCTCTGCACCCACATCACCAAAGACGCCCACCTCGTCATTATCGCCTCAAATCAAGCATGAACATGTCTTTGCTATCCCAGCTCTACCTGCGCATCATGCTCAACAACAGCAGCATCAGCAACAACAGCAACAGCAACCACCTCAACCCGATGGCAAATTTGCCACCTTTTAAGCTTATAACCAGCATTTCCCATCCCATTGCACCTCCAATCTCTCATCGTGATGATATACGCATATAAATACTCTCTTTTTCTTGCCTCTATCCTTTAAATGCCCTTCTTTATTGTTCATAGCTTCCTTAATTGCTCTATACTAAATAAATGATTGATCTATGTATAGCTCCCTCACTCTCGTTGAAATCATGGCTGTCATTGCTCCGACACAAATGTGTATATCATAGCAATGGAATCAGATTCCAAATGCATGGTGAGCCATCAGAAAAGGCGCAATTTATCACCATGATGAGCCTAACCCCCCTCCCTTCTTTTAAGCGCTATTGACAAGTATATGTTTGTGGCGATTAAGGTTTAGCTTGTAATAGATACAAACAAATGACGCATGATTTTTCATGCGAGGGAGATTCATTTCATGTAACTTTCGTGACTCCTTGGAAACCAAGCATTGCAGAAAAAGTGGCGTGTGTGTGTGTGTGCGAATTCCTCTTTTGCTTCTTTCTTTTCTCGGGTTCATTTCAAGCATGCAAAAGGGACAGGTTCAAGTACAAGAAATAAGCCATTTGCACGTAAGTATAAGCCATCAAGCGCACTGCGTATATACATATACTCACCAATGGCCCAGCAGCATCCATTGGCCGTCGAGAGCCATCTACATCCCGGTCAAATGTTGGCAGCTGTGGATGTTGAAAAAGAACACAAGAAATCGCCAAACAGCAGAAGACGACGCAGAGGCAGCCGAAGAAGATCATCGGCGGTGGCCGACATGACGGCAGAAGAAGACGGCGTGGAAAACCAGGCGCAACCATCCGCAGAGAGCGATCCATTCTTCATGGCAGTGCAACAAGAGAGCAATAACCACAAGAACAGACGCAGAAGCTCGCACACTGGCGTCAGATCCAAAGCCAAGCACAGAGCCAGTGTCTCCAAAAAGGAAGAAGAGGAAGAAGAGGATGCCACGCCTGCCTTTCAATCGCTCGTGGACATTATCAGCGAAATGAAGCGGCTGCCATCCATCTCCATCACGCCAGACACAAGCACAGACGACCCAGCAGCCACAGCATTAGCCACGGCCAAGGACACAAATGCCTGGAAACGAGTGCGAAGACACTCGGAACCGCCACAAAAGACGAAGCAGCAACATGACAATCACAAAAAGAATGGCTCTGCATCACAGGCAGTCAATGAGCAGCATCAGCGATTGGGTGAACCCGTCTTTACAAATTCTTTCCTGCCTCTGGAGGAGGCGGAAGAAGAAGAAGGCGAAGAAAATGATGCGAGCAAATATGCCGATGTGCTTGTATCACCACTGAACAATAGCAGAGAGCACATGGCGCTGGCTACACCTCCTCCCAACAGAAGCCGAAGTCAATCTGGTAAGTTGTGTGTGTGGATCAAGTGGGGAAGCGTATAAACAACTCGTCTATATAGTACCAAATGCACTTGTCAATCATCATCAGGATCATACAGCCAACAATGCCAGAAAACCACTCTACCCTGTACACATGAATCCCACTGAAGCAGCAGCAGAGATTCGATCGCGTTCCTTGTATGCAGGCATGCTTAAGGTAGACATGCAAGACAGCTCGGAAGCCAATGTGGAGTGTGAGGAACTGGGTGCGTCCATCTACATCTTTGGATCCAAGTACAGAAACAGGGCACTGGATGGAGACCAAGTCGCTGTTGAGTTGGTGGATGTGGACGACATGCTCAACGAGAAACTGGCCAAACGACAGGTGCGTTATACACGACGACTGTCTGCCATGTCGTTGAATGGGGGCCAATCCACTTGCTCCAATGGTGCCTTATCGTCTATCCCAGAAGACGACAATAGCGTGCTGCTGGATGCCGAATCAGAAATAACAGAAAGGCCCAAATACTGTGGTAGAGTAGTGTGTATCCTGGATAGACCCAAGAACATGCTATTTTCAGGGTAAGATATAGTGCTTGTTCATCTTACACGAGATGTCAACTGAAACGCGTGTACATATAGAACCCTTTCTCTGTATCGCCCTCACGCTAAAACACTGGATAACGGCAGTCGTGACAAGAAGGAGACGCACGGCCCCAAGATTATCTGGTTTGTCCCTACCGATAAGCGACTTCCACTGGTTGCTGTACCCATCAAGAATGCGCCCGCCGATTTTATCAAATATCACGAAGAATACAAGAACAGGATCTTTCTGGTAAGTACCGCTATTACTGGTAACACGCGCGTATACTGATCAGCGTTAATAGGGCAACATCTTGCGCTGGCCAGTAACATCGCTGCATCCATTTGGGTCAATTGAAAAGGAAATTGGATGGGTTGGCGAATTAGGTGTACATTCAGGTGTCTTGCTGGCTGATCATCACATCAAGGATGCCGAGTTTTCTGAGCAAGTCATGAAAGCCGCAGCTGCTGTGTCTACCAAAATCTCGCACGAGGACAAGAAGGGACGTCGTGATTTATCGCAAGAGCAATTTGACATTTTTACATTTGGGGGTGTTAATCAAGGTAGATATTCGAAAACATAGTAATGGAATAAGGACGACCAACACATCAACTTGCATATGTTTAATAGATCTTGATTGCGCCTTCTCGGTCTCTCCAGCTGAATCTGTTGGAAAGGGCATCTATGAAGTCGGTATTCATGTCCCTGATGTCGCTGCTTATGTGGCTGCCAACACACCCTTGGACCGCGAAGCACGAGAACGGTGCTGTGCTGTTCATGTAGTGGACAAGAAAATACCCATTCTTCCAGAGTCATTCATACAGTCGCACTGCCGCTTCGACGTCGGCAAGCAACGATTAGCCTATTCAGTCATATGTCGCTTCACAGAGAACGGTGTCTTGCTGCACGCCTGGATTGGAAAAACACTGGTCAAGACAAAGCAGCATGTGGATATCAACAGCTTGACCAAAGGTGCCAGCCACATGTTGAAACTCTGCAAGAAGCTGCAGCACAACCGCTTGCACGAACTGGATGGCGTGAGCCTTGCACACGCATGCGAGTCGTTCACATTGGCCGACAGTGGCTATCCTCAAGATATTCAATGCATCCATCAGACAGACCAGGATGTTTTGCTTCAAGAACTGTTGATCTTGGCCAACATCGAAGTAGCTCAAAAGATATCGACGCGATTTCCCGATCAAGCCTTGCTGTACAGACAAGCGCCCGCCAACATGTCCAAACTGGTGAGTTGCATAGAGTACGTATATAGCGCATTGGATACAAGATGCTCATGTTTTTCGACAGACTACTATCCAGGATTACTTTGATAATGCACCGTCGACAAGCACAATTCAGGGCTTGCTCAGCTTGGCCAAAGAGCACGAGACTAGCACCGAGAAGCAAGACACGCTGATCCATATGATCCGTCAAGCGATTCCACCTGCCAAATACTACAGTGCCGGTTCTGTCGATATTTCAAAATTCCGTCATGCCAGCTTTGGAGCGTCCATCTATGCTGTGTTTACTGAACCCACTCGCAACTATGCATCCATTTACGTTCAGAGACAATTGGATGCTGCCTTGAAGGGAGAGGGCCAAGCCAGTGACAACTACGACTTGACCGACAAAATTGCTCGTCATTGCAACTCGGCACATTTGCTCAAGATGGCTGCTGAACAGGAGAGCAAGAAACTGTACACGGCAGCTTACATTTACCGCCAGTGCTTGAATGAGGAGGTCAAAAAAATCACAGTCGACTCGTTTGTGACCCAGATCAAAGCTGATGCGTTGCAGCTGTATGTGCCTGAATACGATCTGGAGCTCTCGGTGGCTATCAACGACCAATCCTTGCCTGGCGGACAGCACAAATACGACCCCATCTTTCATGAAATGGAGCTTACTTGGCCAGGCGACACTCAAGCGGACGAAGAAGACGACACAAAGCCGATCCAGCACACCTTGAAACAGCTGTCTCGTATTTCCATCAGCATTTTGGTGGATATGAAGGTCATTAAGCCTGTCTTTCAGGTTGAAATTCTCCAGCAATAATGTTTAGCTTTTGAATAAAGTGTTTCTAGTGGCATAAATGCAAGTGTGATGGCTAAATGTCTTTTAATGTTGTCCTGATAGCATCTTCATCATCAAGTGCTTCAGATTTCGTGTATTGATTGATTTAATACGAAATTCCATTCCTGCTACTTTGTCTTTTTCCTTTGTTCTTTCATCCTACTAGGGCCCTAAAAAAAAGGACCTTGGAAAGGCACGCAGTAGTACTCATCGAATCACTTGGCGCCTGATCTTTACACGTCTCAAATCACTGAAAATCTGGCGGTGATCGTCTTACTTAATTTAGAATATTTAATGAGTTAGTAAACCCGCTCTTTGTTTCTTTTTCTCTTCTTCTTCTTTAGCAATATTCTACACAAAATATGAGTGGTCATGGAAGGAATTCCTCTGTTCATATAGAAGAAGAGCTGGCACAGATCAGAAGATATGAAGACTTTACAACGACTGGTAAAGAAAGATCCCCCAAAACGCGATGCATAAAACACTGACACTTGTTCAAGATTGGGTTAGAGATGCCATCCTTGAAAGATACAGACAGTCCTCTGTGCAAAACTCAAACGTCAACGACAATTCATGGCGTGCCTGGTGGCATTTGACATTTGAGTCCACAGAATCATGGATTGTTGTGTTGCTCGTTGGTAACATGCGACGCTGACGACAGATTTTTCAACTGCATTGACTGATATTTTTCGCTACACTGTAGGTGCAGCTATTGGACTCATGTCAGCACTGATTGCCATTGTAACAGATTGGCTGTCAGACATCAAGCTGGGCTACTGTTCAAGTGCTTGGTGGCTGAACCAGAAGTTTTGTTGTTGGGAAATCGAGGATGGTATGTGAATGACGAGCACAGAGATGATGGACACCAGCAGGCGATATTGAAGGCACTTGCATGTAGGAAGCGGATCATGCAACGATTGGACCACATGGAGCGAGTTTGTGCATTTGGGGCCTGATGTATATTTCATCAAGTGGCTGTTTTATGTGATGTGGGCAGTAAGTACCTGAAGTTACAAGTTTCAGCGCCTAGAGTATTTATGGTTAGTAGACTTTGTTTGCCACAACCTGTGCCTATCTGGTCAAGCGATATGCACCCTATGCTGCTGGATCCGGTATCTCAGAGATCAAATGTATCATTGGTAAGCGCAATTACAGCAATGGAATGTGGAGATTCTGGTATTGACATATACACACACACACACACACACATAATTTCAGCTGGATTTGTGATGAAGGGATTTTTAGGCGGATGGACACTAGTGATGAAGAGTATCGGCCTGGTAAGCGACAATAGTGCGTGTACTCGATGGATAGCAGTCAACTAAAGCCATCCGTTAGACCATGGCTGTAGCTTCGAATTTATCAATCGGCAAAGAAGGCCCATCAGTGCATATGGCATGCTGTGTAGGAAATGTGGTCTCTCGCTGCTTCAAGAAATTCAAGACTAGTAAAGCTGAGATGCGAGAAATATTGACAGCCTCCAGTGCAGCAGGTGTCGCAGTTGCGTTTGGTTCGCCCATTGGAGGTGTGCTATTTGCATTGGAAGAGATGAGCACACATTTTCCCAACAGAACCATGTGGAAAAGTTTCTTTTGTGCCATGATTGCTACCATTGTGCTTCAGGTATGCGCATCAGTGCTTGTTGTCACTATCCAATGACTGA
This sequence comes from Mucor lusitanicus, assembly GCA_010203745.1. NCBI lineage: Eukaryota > Fungi > Mucoromycota > Mucoromycetes > Mucorales > Mucoraceae > Mucor > Mucor lusitanicus. Next base: position 1,783,035 of record JAAECE010000008.1, on the reverse strand, counting down.
TGATTGTTGTTGTTGTTGCTGTAGGCTATGAATCCATTCAGAACGGGCAAGCTAGTCATGTTTCAAGTGAGTTATGACAGAGAGTGGCATTTCTTTGAGTATCTATTTGTGCTGGTAATTGGACTATTTGGTGTAAGTATGTTAGGCTACTGAGAGATACAGCGGCGAATATTGACGAAAGCTTAGGGCTTATACGGTGCACTGGTCATCAAGTACAATCTGATTGTAGCTCAATTCAGAAAGAATGTGTTGAAGAACTATCCCATCGCAGAGGCTGCCGTGCTCGCATTTATAACAGCTATCCTTGCCTATCCCAACGTCTTTTTGAGGATTGATATGACCGAGATTATGGGAATTTTGTTTCGAGAATGTGAAGGTGCAGGAACTGAAAACTACTATGGTTTGTGCGAGTAAGTAGCAGAGGGAAAAGGCGTCTTTTCAGTGTATTAAGCCAGAAATTGTTACAGCAAAAGCGAAACTGGTCGCATGGTATTGTTGCTGTTTGTCGCCACTACTTTGCGTTGCTTTGGCACCATCATGACCTACGGTGCTCGCGTTCCTTGTGGTATTTTTGTTCCTTCCATGGCCATTGGTGCAACTTTTGGAAGAATGATTGGTCTGCTAGTGAAATCTTGGCAAGAGTAGGTTGTTTGCTTTGCACACAGTGGGCTGTTATTTATAGTGTGGCTATGTATGTAGATCTGATCCAGAATTCTTTCTATTTGCATCCTGCCGACCTGATATGCCCGTAAGAGCAAGCAAAAGTGGATAGCTCAAGACGGCATTAACCAATGATATGTAGTGTATTACTCCAGGAACATATGCCTTTCTCGGTGCAGCAGCTGCATTATGGTAAGACGGTAGAAAACTCGTTTGGAGTGTTGGCTTATTGACTGAATCATTGTAGTGGTGTGATGAGAATCACTGGTAACGCAAGTCGATTCTTTTGGTATGGATGGAGATGCTAAGATATTTCTGTATAGTGTCTGTTGTGGTAATTATGTTTGAGCTGACTGGTCAGATCACGTATATTTTACCCACTATGGTAAGGGCTGTATGAAGATGTAAATCATGGCCATATCTAAGCTCCTTGGATAGATTGCTTTGATGATTACTCGTGCCGTCGGTGGATGGTTTGGATCTGGTGGCATTGCTGACCGTTATATTCGATTGAACGGATACCCCATTTTGGAAAATGATGAAAAAGTGTTCAACGTGCCAGGTAATGCCTCTTTGTAAAGAGCACTGAAGAGATTAATCAACCAAACAACTTTCATCTAGTGTCGCATGTCATGCAGGAGAATATGACTGTGATGACGGCTGCTGGAATGACATTCAAAGACATTGGTAAGGAGCAATGCGATTGTCTAGCATGGTATCTAACTTGCCTATGCCATAGAGGGTATTCTGGAGAATACAAACTTTCAAGGATTCCCAGTGGTGGATGATTCTCGGTCCATGATACTCATTGGCTACATTGGTCGCTCTGAACTGCGATATTTGATCGGTAAGCTACTAGCTCCACATCACCACTGCACTGAAAAATGATGATGCCAACACGGTATACACTAGAAAAAGCAAAAGTCAACAAACAAGCACATGATGACACGATCTGTCGATTCACAGCCGATGGAGATGAGCCAGAGATCCTTACAAATCTCGGCCTGGATGAAGGAGACCATATAGATGATACCAACAGAGATCTACGCGGCTCCTCAGAGGTGCTAGACTTTGGCGCCTACATGGATCAAACGCCCATTACCGTGCATCCAAAGCTGTATCTGGAAACAGTGATGGACATGTTCAAGCAGCTGGGCCCTCGTGTCGTTCTGCTAGAAGAGCGAGGCAGATTGAGAGGCTTAGTGACAGTGAAGGACGTGCTCAAATACGAAGCGCGCATTGATAGCTCAGAAGCAACGTCCAACATCCAATACACACGAGAATGCGGTGGTGTGTTTGATAAGTTTTCCTCTTGGCTCTCACGAAGGGATCTATCCAGACGACCAGCGCAGCAAGAGTATACACAGTTGCAAAACAGAAGCTCGCTCGAGGTGAATGAATCTCATGAGCTTGATGGTAGACTTTAATAAACGGACGTATATTTATTTTGTATTATTGGATACTCTATAAATGATAGGCTGATGGTGCCTGAATACCTTATTTATAGAGTTGATCTAAATTTAGCAGGTGCCAAGTAAGGAGACCAGCAGCCTTTTTCTTAATTGATATAAAAGCTTGAGTAACCAGAGCCCTCATTTCTCACTCTTTTCTTTCACTTTATTACACATACACACACAGGCACAATGTTTTGGAAAAAGAAGGAAAAGAAGGAAGAATCCACCAACCCTTTTGAATCAGGTAGCCAGCCCTCGTCCCCTGCTCCATCGTACTCTCCTGCCCCTTCATATACCTCGCAGCAACCAACACAAGAATATACCCCTTCAGCTGCCTCTGGTGGTACTCGTTACGGTCGCTATAACAGTGGCAATGATGTGGATCAAAGAAACCAATTGTTTGGTGGCAGAAATGACAGCCAGGACTCATACAACAGCAGAGGAGGAGGCAACGACTATTCATCGCGACCCCAGCAAGATGCTCGTAGCCAGAGTGATTATGGTAATAGCAGAACTGGCCGGGGAGGCAATCTGTATGGCAATGGTGATGAGGACGAGGACGACGAGGATGTGCAAGTGGCTGGTATGAAGCAGCAAATCAAGAACATCAAGCAAGACTCCTTGGCAAGCACACGTCTGGCTTTGCAAAAGATCAATGAAACAGAAGCCACGGCCGCCAACACCATGAACATGCTTGGCCAGCAATCATGTAAGTAAATTAGCCCTCATCCCCTCAAATGAAGCTGTGGTGTAACTCGACGCTATTTTTAGCCCAAATTGCCAATGTCAACAGACATTTGGATCTGTCCAAGGCCTACTCTGACAAGGCCTCCAACCAAGCAGACGAATTGAAGCAGCTCAACCGATCCATCTTCATCCCTGTCGTGTCTAACCCATTCAGAAGAAAGGAAAAGGAGAGACGGGAGTTGGAGAACAAGCAAAGAGATCATGCGGAACACATGGCTGAGCGTGACAATATCCGTCAATTCGAGTACGAGTCCAATGCGCGTATCCAGGAAACGGCTCGTATGAACAGCAGCCAACGCACAGAGCGAAGAGGCCGCTCAGAGGCAGATCGTCGTCGATACCAGTTTGAGGAGGACTCCGAGGACGATGCGATTGAGGATGAGATTGATAACAACTTGGACTTGCTGGGTGATGCCACCTCTCGCTTAAAGAACATGGCCGTGACAATGAACACAGAGTTGGATCGTCAAAACAGTGAATTGAACAAGACGATCAACAAGGTGGATCCATTGAGCAGAAAGCTGATTGCTACTACCGATAAATTGAACAGAACAAGATAATAAAACTAGAACACGTGCTGGTGTCTCTTATTAGAGTATCGTACCAATAATGTCAGGTCTTGCCATTATTGTATTGAGACCTTTATACAGTGGTACAACATAGTATCAGTCGTTTTAGTTTTGTTTAGTTGACTAACCAAAACTCAACTTCACTCAAGCTTCCATAATCTTCATAGCCAAACAATTGATTGCAACGAAAATGTGATTAGCAAAAGAATGAAACCCCAAAATGACAAATCATACGAAAATTTTATGTGCTTGAGAGCTTGCGATAATCGATTTCATTTATATGGATTACTGCTCAAACTCTACCCTGACATTAAGCATTTCATTGTGATATAAACAATGGAATTCTTTGAGCATCATAGCAGCTACTCACACTTCGTTTTGAAGCAATTGCAACGGTTTTTCAAGGTACTATTAACATCATTATCACACAACTTTCAGGTGAGATCAATGGGATTGCGGTGCAACAGTCTACGATTTGTAAGAATTAAACCATCGTGTTCCTGTAACAGAACATCTGTAAATTTTACTTACTACTTAATCCATGTCTATTGATCGAGAATTGATTTCCTTGATGTCAGCTTTCACGATGTATTCATGAAATTTGAACTTATTATTGATAAAGTTACTTGACGTGAATTATTCAAAAAGACGCAAGTGATACTACATCTATCCGAATAAACTCAAGTCAGTAACACACGAGTTTAATAGATAACTATGTCAATCCATACCTTTTGTTGCTTGTACACCCGAATAAAACTACAGTTGCTTCTTGCTAACATATTATTGTAATGTGTATACAATAGCTTTGTAATGCTGAAGACGGATGCACTAAGGGTTGGGCCTTCGGTATTACTATTTGCAGGTCTTTAATAACCCTTGGGCAATACTTACTATATAATACAAGTAGATATTATTTGAACAAGCAGTATTAGGATTAAGTAATAAGGTTTATTTATGTAAACGTCTATTAGAAACGTGTTTCTTCAAAATAAATTTAGGTCGTGGTATGTCTACAGCCAGTGCACAACCAAACTTCTATATACATCATGCAATCCAAAGTTAGCCTTGAGCGATCGTTTTCTTACAGTCATTTGGTTGAGGATGATGTTTGGGGCTGCGCAGATGCACGAGAATCAATGCTACAAAGATGAGTAGCATCTCAAACGACAGCTATACCTTGTATTAATATATTCAAGTCTACCACAGGTATACAAAATAACGCATTTCTGGCATTTTTTCCCTTGAAAACAGCTAAAATACATGAAATTTCGACTTACCCATGTATAAACCTTGCAGTATATTTAGTATGAGTGCTACCAACAATCGATCCGCATTATTTCAATTCTATACAAACTTGCTATAAATTCCAAATACCAGTAGGTACCGAGAATAGTCCGTTTATACGATTCAAAGGTGTGATCATATAATGAATTGGCATCAAGAGAATACAAAGTTGTGTATTTTCACTAATCGATCTATAGTACTAGTATATACATATGCCAAATTTTGCGTAGAATACAACGTTGTAGCTGGATTTTAGTTTGAATGGTTCGCCGTTGATAAATGATTATTCAAGATTTGCCATTTTCGTGCACTTATCTTGACAAGATCCATAAGGAAAGCCGTTAATAACTACGGGTTTCTAGTTGTAACAGATTGATAGAGAAGGTGTTGCTCAACGCTGACCACAAGATTGCATAGTCTAGATCTGTGGTTGACACTAGGCCCAGATTGTATGCAGGTATTTGGGTATCCAGGTTCAGATCATCCAGAATTCAGGCTTAAAATAGTAATATTGATTCTAGTATACAAAATTAGCACGTAAGTATGCCAAATTTTGTGAGGAGTACGATGGTGTAGTTGGAATGTGAATTGGATGTGTTACCGTCGATGCAGGATGATTTTCAAAATAAGCTAACTTTTAGCACTGATCTTTACAGCAAAATTTATAAGAAAAACTGTCAATTATAACTGTCTAACTGTAACAAATTTAAAGCAATTCTTGATCTTGAGGGTCATGAGTAGGAAGAAAATGAATAAAGCGAACATATACAAAGGTTGTTTTTATTATTTTTAAATGGGTTGATTGCTGTATATCTTAAAAAGGTGATCAACCAGATCATTTTGTAATTGCTGGTAAACACTTTTATCGCGAAGTTTTTTGTGAACATCCACGTAGCTAGAGATATTGTTCTCTTCAAGAGCCCTCTCGTCGAAGCCAACATCATCCTCCTGCTGGTCCTCTACAATCATGTTGTGGAGAATGATACATGCCATCATCACATCTTGCAAGGACTTGGTATGCCACAGACAAACTGGATCCTTCAAGATATTGAATCTTGCTTGCAGCACACCAAAAGCTCTCTCGACATCCTTCCTTGCCGCTTCTTGCTTCGCAGCGAAAATCTAAAAGTAATGCATATTTTAAGTTAATGGCCTCTTCTTACTTCAGGGCAATTGCACATACTTGATGCCGTCTCTTTTGGGGAGAAGGGATGATCTTCTTAAACGTCGAGTATTCGGGATAGATACCATCCACAAGGTAATACCCCATATCGTATCTATGGCCATTGACTTCGAAGGAAGACGAAGGAGCACCGCCATCCACTAATTGATCAAAAAGAGGCGACCTAGCCAAGATGTTGAGATCATTCAATGATCCGGTCGCACCAGAAAACGCATGCCAGATCCACAGGTCATAGGATGCGACGGCCTCCAGAGCGATTGTTGGCTTTTTTTCTTTGCCCTTGTAGCTGCCATGGTGAGCTTTGGGGCAGTTCTTCCACTCCCAATGCATACAGTCCAGAGAGCCGAGCATTCCAGGAAATCCTCGACTTTCTCCTACCGCGTAAAAGACGCTCAATGTCCTCCTCTGTTGGTCTTCTTAGATACCTCGTCTTGTAGAGCTCGATGATGGCTCTGCAGAATTTCTTCATAGACTGCAAAGCGACGACCTCCTTGAAGCGAAGGTACTCGGCCATGAAATCGTCAGGGACAGCATATGCAAGCATGCGGAGGGCAGCTGTCATCTTTTGATTAGTGGAGTAACCGAGTTTTCCAGCACGGTCTCGGCGTTGAGTAAAGTAGTTGTCATGGCGCAGAATGTCTTCTTTAATTTTTGCATAAAGATTTCGACTGATGCGAAATCTGCGGCGAAAGGTTGCATCGCCTTCGACGGGATCTTCAGGAAGTAATCCCGTCGTTGCAGTGCTTCTTCTCCAAGATGTCTGAAGTTTTTTTTGTTTCCTTGGCGAACTCGCTTCTTGGGTGCTTCCGAGCTTTCATCTCGAAGTCGCTTCAATGCCAAGAGATGGAGATCCTCTGTATTCATTTGCGCTGAGATCAACATAAGCAACTCGTTCTCGTTTTGATTCATGCTGATTTGCGTAAGTAAATATGTATGGGAAAAAGGGTAATTTCTAGAAACTCTATTAAAAATTCCGCTAAAGATGCTCTTAGATTTGCATTCATTAAACTATTCATGCAGTTTATCAGTGGTGCACGGTAATAATATATAGATTTCAGCCTCAAGATATTATTATACAGTATGTGTTGTATAAAACGTTCCCTTTACTGTACGTAACTATTGCTTTAAGTACTATATTCGGTATACAACGAACTAAAATACAGAGTCATCAATAGCACAAATTTCAAGACATAACCTTTTAAAAGATGCATTGAGACACGACAAGTAAAATTTTCACGATTTTGGGGAGATTTTTGAAGCGAAGTACAAGCGAAACTTTTATCGCTCCCTATCAAAAGATATTCGGTCTTGTATATTCCCCATAGATAGCAATTGTTTGAAGTTTTGATCGAATATATAGCGTCAGTCGCTGTGAATCTACAGGGCAGCAAAGGTACTTTTCCTAGCCAAATTGTCCGTATTTAACCCTGAATATCTTGTTTTCTAAGCCTCTCTAGATGCTTGGAATAGTGCCAAGTGATTGTTACCGATCACCATTTATATCCTAAACCTTTACCTTGAATTTTTTTGGATCGATCCAAATCGTCGAAAATTCACGATTTTTCATGAGGTACCCCTCATGGTTTTTATTAAAAATCAAACGATCGCAATTTTGAAGGCGAAAATGATACTTTTTACTATGATATATATTAAATCAAAATGACCGCACAGGTGTAGGGTAACCTGTGCAACTGCTATTTTGAACGTTGTATATGCTAAATCTCGACTTTTCTAGGAAAAACTGCTTTTTATATTTTCGCAAAATTCTTTATCTTTTCATTCTAAAAGTACATTAAAATTGACACCATTGAATGCGCCTTCAAAGTCTCCTCTTAATTTCATTAGAAAGTAGTATACGCTGAGCACACTTTAGATAGCTAATTTTAACAAAAATGTTTTCAAATGTCAAATTATATCGATATTGATTCAAAAAAATCATTGCAAAAAAAATCATTTGGGTACAGTCACCACAGTGCAAAATGTTCATTGTACACGTCATTCAAATTCTATGTGCGCTGTGCTGCGGCAGCCTATTGACTGCAGTCACCCTCAGCAACGCGTTTTTTTTTTTTCACGCTCCCTTTCCACCTGTTTTTGCACTGCACTTTTTCTATTAAACCATATACTTTTTATTACTATTGATTGAATACAACACCACTTTCGCCAAAAGAAGCATGCCTTTGCAACCACCAGTACCCAAGACGACATCTTTCAAGTTTGTTGCAGTAGGTATCAGCCGATAGGGGCCACTTTTCGCGGTACAATATACAGTAATACTAATTATACAGTTTATTTTAGACCAGTTCGTTGCAATATATTTATTCATTGTGTTTGGTCAAAAGAAGCATACCTTTGCAACCACCAGCACTCAAGACGACATCTTTCAAGTTTGTTACAGTAGGTATCAGCCGATAGGGGCCACTTTTCGCGCTTCAATATACAGTAATACTAATTATACAGTTTATTTTAGGCCAGTTTGCTACAATATATTGTTGTTTGTGTTTGGTTTGTATTTGGTTTGTATATTCCCCTTTTTTGGTTGCCGTGGATTTGGTTGCCATGGATTACATTCATTCAGCCTTTTGCTACTTTCTTTCTCGTAATACTGTACATTCTGTCGGTTTTTTAGCCTATCATTAGATGTCAAGCCAATTCCATACCACTGACATTTAAATGGAATTGTAGTATAAATATGTTTTGAATCCAGGACACAATTGATCCTGGCTTCCTTTTATAAGAAACATAATAAAGACCCTACGTTCTACGTGATAGAATTACTACTGTCTTTATATTTTATAATTTGGAAATAATAGTGATTTCGTATTACTTAAATAACTCTCATTTTTTTCTATCAACGTTCTTGAACGATAAGCTCTTCAAATCAAACAAACAAAATTTTATTACGTTATACACATGACCTCTAATAACCAAAAATCGTATGCTCGAGCAGCAGCCGAACAAGGATCTGAGGATCTCGAGAATGATTCTCAACGTATTAATGACATCCCCTCGAGAAATGAAAATCAGGGTTCAGGTCAGGACGAGATCATTGACTACGAAGATGGTGAATTGGAGGACGAGATGGAAGTTGACGATGAAGCGGATGAATATCCAATTCCTCAATCATCCAAATCGGCAGGCCCCCCTCACCTCTTTCCTCACCAACAGACTGATAATGAAATTGCGAAAAATCAATTTATGATCCAACCTGCCATTGGCGCTTTGAAAGAAACAGCCAGCGGGAATGATGGTATTGACCCAATGAAGGGGCAAGCAGGCAATGGCCAAGCTGCAGAGAGAGCCATGAACCTCGCAGCGCAACCTGTCGTAGGACACGCTGCCTTTACCACTGCGCGATCATCAACAATGGATTCCAAACACGCGCACATTACTATTAAAAGCTTGGAAGAAGAAGAAACCAAGCTGGAAAACCTCATCAGCAATCTGCAGAATCAAAGTGTGGATTTGTTGATATCAGCGAACACCCAAGGAGCTGTTGAAGAAGCTAAAGCTATCGACAGCAGAATCGAGATGCTAAGTAATGCATTGAAACGCACTCGAGAAAACTTGGCATACAAAAAGCAGCAAAACGATACTGCAAGCGTCGCGTCGCATCCAAGCCAAACAGTTGCACCAAAGAAATCCAAGTTCAAAGTACCATTGGACAAGATTCCTGGTTTCAACATTGAAGATTGCGATGACAGCACGCAAGCATATCAAATGAAGCTGACAAACACAAAAGGAGTTCAGACGTTCCCAACTGTCGAAGACTTCATTGATCGTTTTGAAAGCATCTTTAAGTTGAACGATACGGACATCAGTGTGCATTGGGAAATAGGGTTGAAGCAAGCTTTTGACACCTCGCTCGACAACTCCCCTAAGCTCTGGTTGAAGTACGAGCTGAAGCAATTTCGCCAGCATTACCAAAGCTGGGAAGACATGAAAAAGAAGTTGCTGAAAAGGTTCATGGAGACCAATACCCAAGTAGCCTACATGTTCCAACTGCTGCGTATGAGCCAAAAGCCAGCTGAAAAGCTCATGCATTACATGCAACGGTATGTCATCTTGATGTCCAAAGCAAAAGTCTCAGACTCTCTGTTCATGGCTGTGCAATGCTACTCATCGTTAAAGCAGTACGTGCAAAACCACCTCAAGACTCAACTGCCTATTTATCGTGCAGAACAGCGTGAAGGAGCTCCCACTGTGGATGCAGACCCGATCCTGCCAACTAAGAATTTGGCCACCATCATCGAGTTGTTGGAATCACACTCGACAACCATTCATCGAGAATTGGCCACCATTTACGAGGCTACGCTTGAGGAAAAGGAAGGCCCACCTCTTCAAGGGCGAAATAACAACAACAAGCGCACGCATGAGGACACGTTTGCTAACAAAACCACTGGCCAACAGAGCGGCAAGGCTCAAGGGGCCACCTACCGCCCCAACAAACGACACGAGCGCGCCAACGGGAATGAATCACCCGAGAATACCAGACCCTGGTGTCGCGACTGCAACAAAGTGCGTTACAGTTATGGCCATTCATGCCCTGAAGGTGAGGCTAGACGTCAACGCCAACGCGCCGAAAGAGAAGCTGAGGCTGCCCGTCGTTCTGGCAACCGCACTGGTACGTTCACAGTTAGACGTCGCTCTTTCACTGAACAGTTGCATAATGCTAATCGGGACACACTCTACACTATAGTACCCACACCGGCTCATACTAACGTGAACATGGTGTCTCGCCGTCGCAGACCTCCCATGCATCATCCCGTGGATGAAGATGCGTTCATCAACTTTGGAGCCTCGCTCACAAGCATCTTCAATAACATCAACAATCCTCCTACGGATCCCCAAGACATGATGGACATAGTTGACGAGAGCATGTCACTGGCCGAAAGCCAAACATCGCCTCCATCCAACGGTAAATATCCCAACCTCTTGTGTAGCATGATCAAAACTACCAAGAAACGACAGATGTTGGATACCAATGACATACTGACGCAAAATCCTTATTCTCCACTGTCTCCATTCCTACTTTTGGGTGTTCACAGACATTTAGCGTTGATCGACTCGGGCTCTGATGTATCCTTGCTGTCTGAACACTTGTGTCAGCAACACAACATCCCATTTCATCCATGTCCTCATATAAAGATTACGTTAGCCAATAACCGTCTTGCACCATTGCTGGGCCAAACTGATAAAATTCACCTGAAATACAACGGTCGCGATGTTCATCACTATTTTCTTGTGATGCATGAGTTGGGCGCTGCTAAACAAGCACTCTTTGGATGTGTCATTTTCTCCAAGCTGGGCATATCCTTGACTGGAATCGCCTTTAACTGGGATGATAACAAAGTGTTGTATGATGATGCTATAGTGGATGAAAAATACGTTCCTAATATATCCAACGCGGGTACAGAACATGAACACGAACAATTGCTGAAAGCCCTCGAGCCAGCGATCCAACGAAACCAGGCCATTAATGTGCATGAGCTTTGTCCTCACCCGTTAGCTGAAATCTCACTGGATACCATTCCCAACAAGATTGCCAATCGACGACAGTATAAGATTGCTGAAAAAATGATGCCCATTTTTGATGACACTGTGAAAGAGTGGCTAGAGAACGGTGTGATTAAACGAGCACCTCCGAGTCCTTGGAATAGCCCTGTCACATTTGCTCCAAAAAAGAAAGGTGATGGCACCATGACATTTCGCACATGCTTGGACGTTCGCGAACTCAATAGTCTATTACTCCCCACAAGTATGGACAATTATAGCATTAAATTGCCTTCTGATATATTCAAGCAAGCGAACGGCGCATCCATCTATTCTTGTATTGATATTACGACCGCTTACCTTCGTCTACCCCTAAAATCATCAGACCAGGTTAAGACAACGTTCCAGCACCGCAATTCAGCTTACTGCTTCGTTTCCTGCCCGTACGGGATTACCTTTATTGGTAGTGCCTGGAGCCGCCTACTCGATGATATCCTGGGTGATCTCCCCTTCTGCCTGACATATATTGATGACGTTTATTGCGTTACAAAAGAGGATGACATGGAACTGCATGCCAAACAACTGCAAATCATCATTGACAGGTTGACAGACAACAAGCTCATCCTTAACATGTCAAAGGCCCACATTGGCAAAACAGCCATCGTGGTATTGGGACAAACCATCAGTAAACAGGGCCGCAGCATCTGTGAAAAACGCCTGACCAATATCTGTGAAATTCCATATCCAGAACACCCCAAGGCCCTCAAATCCTGCCTGGGTATGTTCACCTACATGCGAGATCATTGTCCCAATGCCAGCGCGTTGACTTGGCGTCTTGATGCTTTACGCAACATTGGCGACACGGTACCCATACAATGGACACCTGAATTGAAGCAGGATTTTGATCGGATTAAGCAAGTTCTTTCTACTCGCCTCGTCCTATCTCCTGTCAACCCCACTTTACCCTTAATTGTGGCGGTGGATGCCAGCGATCACGCATTGGGTACATGTTTATTCCAGAGATTAGTTCTTACTGAACCCAACCCAATTGAAGGAGAAACCCCTATCACCGTCACCAAGGTATCTTACATTGCCTTTCACAGCCATAGCCTCTCCAAAAGCGAGCGCAATTGGCACGTACAACGCCGTGAACTGGCAGCCATCGCCATGGCTCTGAAACTGTACGATGATTTTCTGTTTGGACGGCATTTCATCTTCTACTCTGATCATCGCAGTCTGACCTTTTTGTTCACTCAACAACCTATCAATGAGCATTTCGTGGACTATTTTGACACATTGCTTCGTCATTCCTTTGACATCCATCACATTAGTGGCATTCAAAATGTATTGCCCGACTTCCTATCTCGACTCTACTATTTCGAAGATTCACCCACAGGGGGGGATGGGAGTGATGCACCAAAAGCATTCCAGCAACGCAAAGGATTCACATTGATAAACCCATCAGAAAGTGACGAAAGCTCATTCAGACCAAAAGATGTGCAGGCATATCAACCTACAGAGTCAGCAAAAGTGGTGGCATTTGTTCAAGCCACGCATAAATTCAGCGAGCAGAATTACGTGATAGTACCTGAATCGAAGCGCAAGCAAATCTTGAAAGAAAACCATATGGAAAGTGGCCATTTCGGCGCCGACAACATTGTAAAGTCGATCCGAAACCAAAATATGAATTGGCCTGGCCTTCTACAAAATGCAATCGATACAGTGAGTAGCTGTACCATCTGTGCAAAATTCAACATAAAAAAGAAAGGCTATTCGCCTACACGGTCTATTTACTGTTATCTACCCGGAGACGGATACGTCATGGATCTAGCGGGACCGTTCTCATCGGTATCAAACGTCTACACATATCTGCTAGTAATGGTAGATGTCTGTACTCGATTTGTGATATTGAAGCCTTTGGTTGACAAGACCGCGAAAACGGTGGCAGCACAAATGATTGACGCATTTGGTGTCGTTGGGCTTCCCCGCTTCTTCGTAGCATCCGACCATGGTGCCGAATGGGCAAATCAACTCCATACAATGTTATTCCAATCGATGGAGGTTGACAAAAGATACTCAACTCAGTATCACCCTCAAGGTAACGGCGTTTCAGAGCGATACGTAGGCACAGTTAAAAAGACACTAGCCAAACTGATCAATGGAAATATTGAGGATTGGCATAATTACCTTCCCATATGCGCATTATTGCTTAATAACAAAATCTCAAAGAAACTGCAAAGTTCCCCATTCTCGCTGATGTTTGCACGAAACATGAACGCTCCAATCAATTATTATGACAAAGAAGGCAACCCAAAGAGCAAACGCTACATGACAAACGAGGAAATGTTAAAACGCATTGACTATATGAGCCAATTGGTGTTCCCTGCAATTGCAGAACAGCACCAAAGGTACACAGATCGATTAAATGGAAAAATCGACGAAAATAACGTACAAGTCAACTTCAAACCAGGCACCTATGTCATGCACAAGATCTTAAACAAGACCAATGCCTTTGCGCCATCTTATGTCGGGCCATACCAAGTGATTCGACAAAATGCTGGTGGTGCCTATATTCTGCGTGATGAGGAGGGAACACTAATGTCCCGTAATTACGTCGCAACCGAACTAAAAGCAATTAATCAAGAGGAGATTATTCCAAAAAGCGAGCTTTTCGAAGTAGAGGCAATCATCCAAGATAACGGAAATCCACAAAACCAGGAGTATCTTGTCAAATGGAAGAACTATAACAAAGAACACAACTCATGGGTTAAAGCCGCTGATTTTACAGACACAGAGTTCATCATTGATTACTGGAAGAAAGTAAAAAAGGATCACGCTGGTAGAACTGTCAATGTAAACAAAATTATCAGTGATAAACGCAAACAAGTGAAGAATCACTTAAAGAATGACTTTGCACCAAGCCAAATCTATGAAAGGTTGATCAACTCGCCTGAAGTTGACATTGACTCTCTTCTGGATAATGTGAATACCCAGAGTTCAGACTCTCATAAAAAAAGCTTCCCGTTGTCGGCTGATACACCCATCTCAAGCCCTAAATCCCGTCTCTCCTCTCAGCTCTCAAGGCCTTCTCCCGTTATATCAAGACCAATGCAGGCTCCCGACCGCTTTAGAAGAATTACCAGGCAAATGGCTCGCCAAAATCCTAAGCTGAGTCCACCCAACGCCGTTGAGATCCAACATGGTAAACGGAAGTTTGGGCCTCTTGCAAGAATCAGTAGCTCTGGCACACTTGAAAAGAAGCAAAGATCTTAATGCTAGACTCAAGAACCTTGGAGATTAGTCAACTACAACTGCCGTTGAGTTGGAGTGGGGGAGAATGTCGGTTTTTTAGCCTATCATTAGATGTCAAGCCAATTCCATACCACTGACATTTAAATGGAATTGTAGTATAAATATGTTTTGAATCCAGGACACGATTGATCCTGGCTTCCTTTTATAAGAAACATAATAAAGACCCTACGTTCTACGTGATAGAATTACTACTGTCTTTATATTTTATAATTTGGAAATAATAGTGATTTTGTATTACTTAAATAACTCTCACATTCGTCAGTTTGCTCTATTATTACGATTTATTCTTTCCCCCTTTTCTGCACGCAACTATTTTTCTGTTGCTGTACCATAGTGCTATGGTGTATCTTTTGATGCATTGTATCGCTGGCAGTGCTGCTCTATTGTTGTAGAGTAGCCTTGCATTCTTTTTGTTCTTAAAGTATTACTTGTTCTGTAATACTGGTGGTATTGGTGTTCTTGCTTCGTACGAGGCAACCACGATAATTTTTTCTGCTACTCTTCTTTTCTTTTACTCGTCATTTTGATGATACACATTGCATGTTACCTTTTTGTATGTAACTGTATTGCGATGTTTCTGTTCTTCATCACATTCTAGTGATGCCCTCTTGTTACTTTCCCTTCCTTTTTATGGTTCTTTGAGCCATAACCCTCTTTTTTCGTTGTGTGGATAAGCCTATCGTTGAAGCACAACTAGATATGATTCAGAGGCTAGGGGGTAGATAGGCTGCCCTCACTTGATTGGTATTACTTACTTGGTGCTAACTGAGAGTCTCAAGCATTTGCGCTATCAGCTGGGGTGTGTAGTAAGGCATATTCTGGCATTTTAGGGGTTTTTGATGATAACGTAGCTTAATACTAGTGTATTCGGCTGTGTTTAAAATTCCGCCTAACAAAAAAACAAGGGAGAACTATGGCAAAAAAATTTCAAAGTCCGCAGCGCTTAAAATAGCTTCTTAGGCGATTTTATTGGCTCAAATTTGGAGACAGCTCAGAGAAATAAAGCATTCGTATTGAAACTAAAATTGTAATTGAAATGAGAAAAGCACGATTAAACATTCAGAATGCATGGTACAAATGGCTTAAGATAACTACACACGATACCACCATGAGTATCCGACATGACCAAATACATTTACTATCCTAAAAAAAAAAGAGTTTTGTATAAATATAGGCCTGTTGATAGCATCAACAAAAGTGCGACGAGTATCCATTATTTTGTTATCAAGTCAATAAAAGTTTTCAAAATCAGTTGGATGCATGAGATAAAGATATACAAATGCCAAATCTTTTGAGGAACACGATGGTAGTATTGGATATTAGATTGGATGAGTTGTTGATGGACAGGCGATTTTCAAGGGACCCCAGTTTTGAGCACTACTGGTCTATATGCAGAGTTGAGTATCATTTCAAACGAGAGCCACCTCCTTACTCTACACATGGAAAACTACCACGGGTACATGGATTAATACGCTTTCGACGTCTGTTCTCCTACACCAAAGCCACTGGTCGAAAACTTGCACAAAGAGAAAACGGTAGCAGGTATATGAGCAGATTTTCAATCATGTTGGCGCAATGTATGGCGTATGCTAATCTTCTATCAAGTCCAGTTGTTAATTGACACAGGCCATCAATCGACGGCATACTTTCTTGGCCAGCGAGGCGGGTTTTATTGTTTTTCTAATGAACAAAGAAGTTTGACTTGCGAGCGATTCAAACATTAGCTTCTTCTAAATGTCAGCACCCTTCCACAGTCTAGTGCTTGTCAAAAGTAAACTTATCTCTCGTAATGATAATTGAGGTGGTCTGGCTACATAGATAATACAGAAAGCCGACCCCGATTTAGAAGCTTGTTACTACTAGATCAATCAATTTCTGCGGCTAAATAAACATGGATTAAATTGATCTGTTGTATATATTTTATCAATCAAAAATATTATATTATGCAAACGGCAGCTCAAACCATTTTGATCTCTTTTTTCCTCCTTTTGGTCACTTTTTCTTTTAGCATGGTTGAAGTGGACATTCACTGCAACGTTATTCAGTGTAGAAAGCCGCTATCGGTGGAATCACAAGTAAGATGGGATACACAGATACTAGTAAACATACTGATTCTTGCATAATAGGCCTGTGTGACATCCTGCTCTCGTAATGTATAGCAGCATGTCAATGGCCTTGATCATGTATTCACTCTCATATAGACATATTCTGTGTTGATTGCGCCAACCGTCTGTTCTCCAAGGCACTCTCATGTCCAGCATGCAACACAAGTCTAACAGAAGGGTAACTGAACATCGAGTGCCGAGTAGCTATAGACTCACCATCCAGCTAGCGAGGACATCATCTTGATACAACTGAACCCTACAGAAGAGTATAAATCGGTAGCATCACTGTATAGACTCACAAAAACGGCTCTTCTCTGACAAATCCATGTATTATGTAGTCTGTGCTGGCTGGACTCAAGCCTGAAATCATTCTTGACATTTGCATGAGAGCAGTTGCATTCTACGAATACCAGACATCTCAAGAAATTGCATTCAGGGCAATGATACAGAAGAACATTCAGGAGAGATACAAGGTGCTCAAGGACCAGTTTGACATAGCCACAAGAGACCTGAATCGCATTATAAAAGGTATGGGCATGGGGAATCAATATCAGTACTATACGTGGTCGAGTTTATTTACGACATCGCTTATTGGCAGTGGAAAAAGAAAAGATTACAGGCATGTGGGCTCTCTCTCTCTTTATCTAATGAACATTCAGACTTTTGCTGATGCCAATTTACAGCTGTGACGAAGGATTTCGAGTTGGAAAGGTTGAAATGTCAACAGATTACAGCGAAATTCGATGAAAAGAGCAAGCAGTTTCAAAAACTTCAAGTAAACATGTGAGGACTACTACGATTTGATACTAACACTCTGCATATGAATTTATACGTATATAGACCATGTACGAGAAGCTGAAAAGAAAGAATATCAATCCCAATCTACAGAGCGTTATGCCATCGCCACAACAACAACAACAGCAGCAGCTTCCAACTTCTGCACCTCCACCAGGATCTGGCCCTACTCGTTTATACCAAGCAAACAATTATGCTAGACCGCCTCGCCCTCCCCACAGTAATGCTGGTCCGCCGGATGAGGATCTCATGTCCAGACTTGGGAAAGCCTCCAACATTACTACAGGCAGATCCCTCTTTGTGCCGCCCCAGTCACCAGCAGCACAGAGCTATCATAGCCGCCTTCGCCACGATCATCACAGACCTTCGAGGATTCCATCTCCATCCATTGCTCCTGACAACTCGCTGTTTTCTTACCGACACCACCATCCGCCACGACGAGAAAGTATGGATCGTACGAGTCCCATGGCATCGCATCAACACGAGCAGCAGTTGCTACCTTATCAGCACAAGCACCATCGCAAGGGCTCTCCCACATCGCAATACTATCATAAATTTGTGGATAAATCTCGACACAAGTAATCAAAGGATGTACAGTTAATAAAGAAGCTTTATTTGAGACGAATATGATACATGTAATTTGAATGGCAAACAAAAATTTAAGGCTTGATAACCACCTTTAAGCCGGTTCCAGCCAAAAAGACCTCCCAGCCCTTGTTGAATTCGCTCAATGAGAATGAATGAGACACCAATTGGCTCCAGTCAATCTTGTTTTCAGCCAAAATCTTGACAGCACGATCAATGCCATATGGGTTGGTGTAAGTGGATGTGATGGTCAGTTCTTTTCTGTAGACGTCGAATGGCGAAATGGGCACGCGATCCTCGACTTTGGCGACACCCACCCAGACCACGGTAGCGCCTGCCTTGGCAAAGTTGACAGCATCCAGACATGTATTGGGTCTGCCTACACACTCAAAGACCACATCGTATCCCTCGCCCAGAGTGCCATCCACAGGAGCCAACTCGCCGGGAGCAAATGCCTCTGTGGCACCAAACACTTGCACAGCCTTTTGACGTCTCATCTCGCTGGGTTCAATCACTGTCACTCGTCCGCCGCTGGTGGAAGCCAAGGCAATGGCCATCAAGCCAATGGGACCAGCACCAATCACCAGGACAGAGTCGCCCGTCTTGATATTGCCTTGATCGACAGCGTGTACTACACAAGAGAGCGGTTCTGCCAATGAAGCCACCTCGGGTGTGACATGCTTGGGCACAGGCACGGCAGCGCGCGCAGGCACAGAGACGTATTGAGACATGCCACCGTCTACAGTAACACCGATACAGAACAGATTGGGACACAAGTGGTACTTTTGGTTGCGGCAAAAGGTGCATTGGTTGCAAGGCATGTTGGGATCAATGGACACCAAGTCGCCTACCTTGGCCAGTGCTTGGGTCTCGGGATGGATCTCTTGTACGTAACCGCAGAACTCATGGCCAATCACCACCTTTTTGGCAGCATGAGGCGTCTCGCCACGACTGATGTGCAAGTCAGTGCCTTCAGGAAACGTCCGCGTCAGCTTATCCCGTCAATGCTTCTCTTGCCTATTCCACTTACCACAAATGCCAGAGGCAGCTACCTTGATCAATAGTTCGCCAGGCTTGACGACAGGCACGCCTTTACTCATCAGATCAATGGCACCCACTGTCTGCCAGCTAGCCACAGTCATTTCTTTTGTAGATGTACACATGTTGCTGTTGTTGTTATAATAGAATCTCAAACGCGAGAAGATGGAATAAAACGAGAAAACAGGTTATGAGAGCTTAAATAGGGTCTTTTTAGTGCGTGCATTAGCTCGATTAATTTCCCACCAGATTGACCTGCCAAAATGGCCAATCGGGCAATTTGAATGGATATGGTAGCACACATCATTCTGGAACAAATGCATCTTGATCTGTCGCATTTATACCGTTCATCTATACAGTATACTATATGAGTACTTTTAACTATACGCGGGAATAGTGGTTTTTATTGGGGGGTGCCTATGCGTCGCTTCTTTGTACCCACGAAATGGTGGATGCACAGTACTAATAACTACTACACCATCTACTCGATATTGCGAGTTCTATGGCCTTCGTGCGGTATCTATCCAGCAATGGAAGATAGCAGCCATTATCTTGCTTCTTAGCAAGTCTTTTGCTACCATGGCTCATTTTCTGCAATACCGTCTCGTCTACCATTGACCCCACACATTGATGAATACGGATGTTGCACAATACCCAACGGTAGAAATTACAAGATTAAATCTCTCGACGAATCGGGATTATTGTATTCAACTGGGAGAACTTTGTTTTTCGGTCATGCAAGATGAAAAGAGAGACTCTCAGATGGCTATGCTACGACATCCATCATGAAAGAGATATGCACAACCAATGTCTGTGGGAAAAGCAAGCGACTAGAAAGGGCGCTATTGATGGGCCATATTGAATAGATATCAGTACTGGAATAGACCCTACTACTTACTACTTAGTAGTAGTAGTGCAGTGAAGATCTTGCTTGTACCTGCCAACAAATGACATGATCTACTAATAGTATTAAATCATAAAATGCACACATACACACACACTAGAGCAAAAGAGCTCACTGTGGGAAACTTGGTCAATATCCAGCACTGTCTGTACCAGAACAAAGATGATTAAATGACCTAAATTGGAGAATATCGTCATTTTAACGCTTCATGTCATGCAAGGTCACTATAAAAAGGCTAGCATTCAGTGCTGCAAAAAGACACGCATCTTTATCACTCTTTCTTTCTATATTTTCAAATCAGACATGAAGAGACTACTAAAAGGAAATGCCTTGCTGTACTCTGTAGCATGCTTTGCCTCCATGGGCCAATTTCTGTTTGGCTGTAAGTACTTGTAAACGAGCAGCAAGCTGGTGCTAGTGATCTGCAGTACTGACCTTTATACAGACGACCAAGGTGTGCTTTCAGGTATTCTGGTGAATGAACGATGGCTGAATCTGTTTGGCCATCCCAATGCAACCATGCAAGGTCTTGTGGTGGCCATCTTTGAGCTGGGTGCCTGGTTTACGGCTTATCCAACCAGTTGGTTCATGGATCGCATTGGCCGTAGATGGACCATCATGGTCGGCGCCTTGATCTTTATCGTGGGCGGCGTGCTGCAGACAGCCTCCAATACAATGATCCAGCTACTGTTTGGTCGACTCATTGCTGGTTTTGGTATCGGTTTCCTAAGCACAGTGCTGCCTGTGTACACTGCAGAGCTGAGTAGAGCCCACAACGTAAGCTTGCATCTGTCAATAATCATCCATATGACGCAAGGACTCATCACTATTCCATACACACATAGAGAGGCAAGGTTACCGTGTTTGGTATGAGCATCAACATGCTGGGTTACACTGCTTCCGAGTTTATTGACTATGGATTCACCTATGTGGATAGCGAATGGTCCTTCCGTGGTCCTCTTCTATTGCAAGTCGTGTTTGCCTTGATCCTGGCTGTGGGTACACTGGCCCTGCCAGAGTCACCGAGATACTTGATTGCCAAGCACAAGGACAAGCTTGCCATCAAGACACTCTCTGATCTGCATGGCAAAGATCAAGACCATCCATTGGTCAATGCTGAATACGACGAGATCAAGACTGCCCTGGATATCGAAGAAAAGCTGGGCCAGCCTACGTGGAAGGAGATGTTTACCATCTATCGCAAGCGATCCATGATTGGCATTGCAGTGCAAGCCTTGGGTCAAATGTCTGGTATCAATATTGTTACGGTATGTGGAATAGCAGCCTATATATGCTGAGAGATGATCAAGAGGCTATGTGTAAGAAGACTGACATTGTTTATAGTACTATGCGCCTAAAATGTATGAAACTGTGCTTGGCCCTGGCAACCAAACCATCTTGTTTGCCGGCTTCACTGCTCTGGTCTACTTTTTCGGTGCTATCATTGCCGCGTTCCTGGTTGACCGTGTTGGCCGACGCCCCTTGTTCATGGCTGGTTCCTGTGCTATGGTCGTCTGGCTGACATTGATGGCTGTATTCAACAAGGTCGCCCTTGGACTGACATCGGCTATTCTGGTGATTGTATTCACCATGATCTACGTGGGTACATTTGGCATGACCTGGGCTTGTGTCGATTGGCTGTGTAAGTTTTAATGTGCATGTATTCGCGTTTGCCATGGCTGACATCTCTATGCGTTGATAGATCCTGCCGAGATATTTCCCTTCCGCACAAGAGCCAAAGGCATGTCCCTGGCTGTTTCGTCCAACTGGGTAAGGATCTAACTTGGTAACAAAGATGACGACAGCTACTAAAATTTGATGGCACTCTGCTATAGCTGTCTAATTTTGCAGTTGGCTTGTGGACACCACCGCTACTTGAGGCCATTGGCTGGGCTACCTATCTGTTTTACGCAGCCTGGAATCTAGTAGCTCTGTTTGTTGTATGGAAATGGTTTGTGGAGACCAAGGGCAAGAGCTTGGAGGAAATTGATGCAATCTTCAATGATGGTGCCGGTGCTGTTGATATTGATGACTTGGCAGACGAAAAAAAGGCAGGTCATGGTAGAGTGCAGCAAGAAAGATCCATACTTGATGTAAATGAATTTGACGAACAGGACCAAATCAAGCCTGATCATCATCACAAGGAAAATGCGTAAAAGTACTAGTAGTATCTAATAAAATTGATCAATACCACATGCAAACCTGCTCTCTTTCTTCATCGTCAAAAGGCAATGTGACAAACAGTTTCAGCCCTCCTGCCTCTGCGTATAAATAACACATCCTGCGTTCAATGCTGATCTGTTCATTTTATCTCTTGAAAAAAAAAGTTGCTCTAAACTCTTTGTTAAAGCCACATCCAAAGGGTATGTATGATACAAACTCATGCTGAAAAATGTACCGCGTTGACTCATGAAGCTCACTATGATAGGCATTGCTCTTTGGATGGCTACAGGGAGGTACTTTACTGCATCGGGGGGCTCCTCTTTTGTGGTTCATTCAGTTACCGCTGTTGTAGCTGAATGGACCACAGCAGACGGGCCTGGTGGAAGCTACTACCACCAGGAAACCAGGTCTCGCTGAAAGCCGTTCACCAGAAGGGTATTCTACTATTATACCCTTCGATTATCGTCGTCGGGTGGCAGCACATTATCACAGTGTACCAATAAACGCCATTTTATCTTTATAATCACTAGTACTAGTTCAATGAGATGCCATTTATTACATGTTAAAATCACTGAGCGGATAATGAGGCAGCTAAAGACTCGACTGTAAACAGCAGCGTTAGTTTTCTTATTCAATCTTGTCCCATTCTTTGATCATCACTTACACCATGGAAACCCTCCTTTTTTGCCCAGGATCGTTAAACTGATGGATATAAACTCGTTGGCTCGCGTAAAGTCCTTTTCTACAGCACTCATTTTCATATCAAATTCCAGTAAATCCTTTTCCAATGGCAAGGCAGTCGACTGCATGTAGCATTGAAACATGAGCATCATTTGCTCTGCCATGTCAAATATGCTAATGATGGATTTCTTGATGGCGCTCGCCTAACGTGTCATGTTAGTATAGTTACATAATATCTCATCAGAGGGCTGAACTGCTGGCGTGTACTACCTTTTCATTCAATAAACATCGATCTACAATGCGGCGCACATACGAGTTGTGCAAGGCTGTGATTTCGTCGGCGTCTTTGGATATGGATAGTTTGTCTCTAAAGTTGATTGTCTCGGCGTGAAGAATCTACAGACAGCATGCGATCAGCATGGCTTTCCCATCACTCGTCCCATAATATACAAGCCTACCGTTGTCATCATGTAGCGCCAGAATGCATTGATAAACCACAGAATCCGCATCCGAATGGAATAGAACCGCATGGCTCTGGCATCACTCTTTTCCATCTTGAATCTACCCCTGAACAGCGTCTTTTTCTCCATGACGTATTTAGCTCTTTTCAGGCGAAACAGGAACCTCTGTATCTTGGAGTAGCTTGGCAAATGCTCTTGTTGTATAAAGTTGTTGAGGGGCCAGGATATCTGCTCATATGCATTAGTCAATGATTTGGAGCGTGCCTCCAAAATGTACTTGCCTTGACATTGAATTGAATCATCTCGAGATAGGCTGCCTGCGTGGTTGATTTACTTGTAGTAACAGGGCTTGGATCGGACGCTAGATCGATATACACAGTTTCGTCATATCCACTCACTTTGGATGACTCGGCAAAGGTTCTGTTCAGTATGCGCGAATCGCACCACGTTTCCCTGTTGTCCATTTGAGCATACAAAGCCTCGCAAAAGGAGTGCATCAAGTCATTCTCCAGCATGAGATAGATGGATGCCAGCGATTGGAGCTGCTGTGTCAACCCACAGCCTTGGTGCAGCACGTTATTAAGGGTATCCGCTGCCTTGTTGTAGGGCTGCTCAATGTAGGCATCTATACACTTGATAATGTCTTGATCCAACAGCGATCCCATATCACTAGCCTGTGGTTGCTCCTGTAGTGGTTGCTGATCTCGTCGAGTTGAGTTTGCTTGTATTGGAAACAGAGCAGATGTGACAAGATCGAATTCAACTGGACTCGTGGTTGCCTGTGGTGTGCTCAATTTGACAGGCTTGATAAACGCTGGTTTGACGCAAACGTGTTCCTGCATCAAGCTCTGGAAAGAGCGCTGTATTGGATCCATGTGCTGATTGTGTCTTTCAATGTGTCCCAACAAATTGACAGCCTTTCCAGTAAAGAAGATGCGATTCATAAAAGCCGGATCAAACAGAGGGCAAGGGAAGCAAGTGTAATCTCGAGTTGCGATAGATGCAATGGAGAAGCCGTCCACCCAAAAGTTGGAATCTTGCATTGAAACATCATCTCTTCTGGACACAAAGAATTCGTGTGCCTTATCGCACTGCAACGACCCATAAAACACCCAATCGTCCATGATTTCGCCATAGGGCACTAGCGTCTTTTCCAGCACAAAGAGGAGGGTATCGTACATGGCCTGCTGTCCAGATGATTGCGCCACAAGAGCACGGTCATAGAGTGCGGCAATCAGATAGGTGGATATGGATCGAGCATTGCCTTGCGAATACGGTGCGTCTGCTGCAATATCATAAATAGCTGTGAAGCTCTGTAAAGACGGGTCCAGTGTATTTCGAAGCTGCAGTAATGAGATGGACCGAGTCGCATTGCTTGTAATGATGCTCGAGTTTAGCTCCGCGACCGAGAGTGTGCTGTCAAAATCCATCAAGGACTGAAATAGCGTGGCTGCAAATGCTTGGTTGGTCTGTCCATACTGGATGTTGTGGATGGTCTTGTTGCACAGCTGTCGGAGCTCTGCTATCATGTTTCCGTATTGGCAAAACTCTTGTAGTAAATGGCCCAAGGCATTCTGGCTGAGGTGTTGTAAAATGTACTGCTGATTGAGCTGGCTCACGGGTGTCAGTAGGCATGATCCGGGTTACACACTCATTGGCCCAACTTACCACAAATTGGCCCTCCTGATACACATAGACTACACTGCGGTATCCTCGAAGCAATGACAGTACCTCTCGTATGATGTTTGCCTCTGATATCGTCTTGAGCTGGTTTCTCTCTGCCTCGCTGTATATGATCCTCTCTAACGCATCGCTCATTTGACATGGCTTTTGCAGCAGATTGACATGCGTGATGTCTTGTCGAGGCAAACGATACTCGCTTCGCCAATACTGCTGTGAGACTAGATGATTCAGTCCTTCCTGGTCCTCCCTTTTATCCAACTTTAACTTGCTGGTGAAATCAAACTTGAAATTGCTCAAATCACCAAAAGGTGTTTTCTTGTGTGGTGTGGTTGCTGTTGTTGCTGCTGCTATGTTGTCCTGATTGAGCTCATAATCGTCGTCGTCGTCGTCCTCTTCGTCTTCTTCGGAATCCTCCTCGTTTTCAGGCCATGTTTGCCAATGATCGCCTTCCAATGGAGAGTCGTCAATCACATCCTGCCAGGTCAAGATCTTCTCTGCGGTATGTTTGATGGTGGGTATATAGTTGTAATCTTGATTTGATGAGGATGAAAGGGACAACAATAGCTGCAGTGCGTCGTATTTGAGGATGGATTGCTAACATACAAGATTTTAGTGCTTATTCTCGGCCATATCAATTGACTCGTACGTTGGTGCCTTGTTCACCTAGTGGTCTGCTTGATTTCAGGAACTCTTTGTTGTGTGTTAAAAGCGCTTTGGATAAATCATGATGGCCCTTGATGCTGAATTTCTCTGCTAAACTAGAGCATCGGTCAGCACGATTACGCTTCCTGGCAGTGATCTCGTACCCATTCAATCTGTTGGTCACCTCCTGCTCGCTGGTGCTTGTGCATTTATCGTAGCGTAAGGTGTAATCTGCTTTCTTCACTGCCGACTTCCACTCTGATGAATTCGGCTAATATACATGGTTACTGCCTGACATTGGCTACCGATTGCCTAGTAGATCTTACTTGCAAGCTAGTCAGCTTGGACACAAGTTGCTCCAACAAGCTACTGCGATCCATGAAAGGTTGTTTTACGTAAGAAAGAACAATGGTTTAACAAAGTTGCCCTCTTGCTCTTTTTTATATTTAAAAATGCTCGATTGTGACAGTCTGGAGAAATGCAGAGCAATTTGTTGCATTGAACATGGCACAACTGCTTACTGATGAAAGTCTTTACATGTCGCTATCATGCGAATATTGGTGCCTTATTGCTATCCAAACACCCAGTTTCCTCCTCTCATCACCCTCCAGTATACATGGCACATGTCCGTTTTTATAGGTTTTATTAGATTGCATTACTATTCATCGTATCTATCCAACATTCACAGTGATTTGATTGTGTCTTTTTTTTGCAGTGATTTGTAGTAAATGTCTATAGTATATATTCTGTTTCAGCGCGAGTGGTTTGATGGGTGTGTCAATGATCCGTTGTCGAGTAGGAAGGAGATGAAGAGCGTATAGTAGAAATGTACAGGTGGAGATGTTGGTTTAAAGCTTGCGACCCACAACGGTATAACCTCTAGGAGGCTTTGCTGCCTTCAATTCTTGGGTGGTAGGAATATGGTCAACCACCTGAACTTGGACGAGCTCCTTGAGCTTGAGAATAAGACCTGCATTACTGGCATTGACAGGCTTGTATGAAGTTTGGTGAAGACGGACAAGGCCCAATGTTTTTGAGGCTGCACGAATGTCTTGAGGAAGACCGATAGCTGATCTCTTTAATGTAATCTTGTAGTAGTCTGCTGCTGTCTTTGCGCTAGAGGTGAATAATCGACGTTGCATCATGTTGGTTTTTAGAGTAATGAAAGAGAGAGAGAGGTGAGAACTGTTGTTGAAAAAGGTACCCTTGGACTTTTTCTTGGAATCCAGTTGTGAGGGGTGTGTGGCTTGCGGGAATTGGGGATGGGTTTGGATGTCTATCGTATGAGTGGCTCCATTCGTTTCGAGAGACGTTACTATAGCATAGTTGTGCCTTCATCGTTTATGCTGTTGCAGCCATTAGAGACGACGTGTGCCTTAAATTATTAGCAACATGATAATAAAAGATGTATGGCAATGCTTTTGCGCTAGATTTGCATCTTTTTCTAATCATCACTTGATTTAAAAGCTTGAGCTAGAGTACAATTATTTGGCTTCTTTCAACTCAAGATCAGAACAAAGTTTTAGCCATTGTTAATATGTAATAAAGATATTTGATATGAGGTGAATCGCAATGTGCTATAGCAGTGATAATCTTTCTTGTAAACCTAGCATTTGAGAGTCGCATTTTGAGATGAAATACTATGGGCCATAGTAAAAGAAAGACTATAATACGTTGGGCATTTAGAGAGACAGTGTTTTCTGACTGCCATCCACTTGATTATATCTCTTCTTGTGTAGATGCGAGTTGTTGATATATTTGACCTTTTCTCTTGAATAGCAGATAAAACAATCAGTGATGTTAGTCTGTGTTTCTAATTTATCTGGCAATGCCTCCCCAGTTTAGTGCCTGAACGGTACAGGTTTAATACGGACCACCTAAATACTGTCTTCGGGACCACCAGTTATCAGATGAAATCATTGATCTATTCTATTATAGACGCTTTTTCTTACGTTTTTTCTTGAATAAATAAACACATACAGGTATACTATAACACCTCAACTCAATGACTCTTCCAGTATTTAATATGACATATGGTCTTATGATAACGTCTGGATAGCTAACTTTAGGTGGTTCCTAAGGTAATAGCTTATGTTTTTAGGTGGTCTTCCCTAAGCAGGTAGCACGCGAAATTTCACATTTTGAGTGGATTCATGAAGAGAATGCGTGTTTGGTACACGTTAGGTGGTCAGTATCATATCGCTTTATCTTTTAATGAATACAATAACATGAAAACTATAAGGGTAGGTCACCGACTTGACTGATAGAGAAGCAGCTTTGGAATCACGATTAAAGTCTGCAAAAAGAGTATTTGGTAACTCTGAATACAACGAGTTGAGAACCATCTATCATCTGTTCATAGTATTGTAAGTACCAAACGTCGCGTAGGTCGTCTTTAACATCTAACTGGCGGATTTTTCTTTTCCTTGTTCGCAGCACGGATCTTGAGAAAGAAAAAATCCGGCTGTATGTTGCAAACACGACAAATGAAGCTACATACCTGCACTCCTAATGTAAAAAGGACGAAAAGAATGAATGCTTACTCGACCAACAAGATGGAAAGGCAGCAAGAGTAAGCAAAATTGACGGCATTATTGTCGATGAAGCATATGGCCTTGAAGTCGCCTTGATCGAAGTCTCTGGGCCCAATGGCAAAGTCAACAATACCCATCTTTATGAGGACCGAAAGAAACTGGCAAAAAAAAAATTAAAATGCATGTACAAGGCGATTGTCAACCACAAATCCGGTGTTAGCCTGATCTCTCGGAAAGACCTTAAAGTATATGGCCTCCACTTTTATCGTAGATCTATCGCTATAATTGGTTGCACCAAATGTTGATCATTCTATTAGGGCCATCATTGTAGTGAACAAGTTGTACATCTACTCTCTTGGATGACCTACAATGGGGCCATACTTGCCTCAAATGGAGAGTTCATTCAAGGTACCAACGAACAAGCATGTATCACATCTGCTATCAACATGGGTTGCTAACCTTTGGATTGTCCAAGTCAGTACAAATAGCAAGTTTATCGGCTCGATATGGTTTTTAATATCAAGGATACATCTACAAACAACTAGAAACTGCTCGAGGAACAGCACACTGACATTGGAAATTTTCTGGCTGAAGACGAGCCCTCTCCTGAAAGTTCTCCCCATGATTCGGCTGACAACCATTATGTTTCCCCCAAGAAAAAATTGAAGACAAAGCAAATTTCTCAAGTGCGACTTTAATAAATGCATGCTCCCATCTCCTTGTGTGCCATTAATATTGCTTAGTTTATCTCGCTTCAAGAGTATGATGAAACTCTGTTAGACGGAAGGTTTTGATTGATTGTCAAATTTAGTTGCCATCACTTGAGACCCATGCTCTTTTTTGTAACTCTGTGTACTTCATGTAACTTCGCAATTATGATAGAGCTTTGTTGGACTAAAGGTTTTGGTTGATTGCGCAAAGGGTATGCAACCGTGACGCATATCAACTTGAGGGTTAAAATAAAGGCTGAAAATATAGCAGTATTGTGTGGGAGTATTGGAAGGACTATATCGAATCGAAAAGAGAAAGTTTCATAATTTACGACAGAAGTGCGAAGAATAAAACCCAATGAATATGCAGATATGCCAGATTATAATTTTCGCTGAAAGGCTGATCAACGTCAAACAACCATTTAGTGATTATGCTGAGAAACATTTGGCAGTAGCGAGCGTTATTTCATAAAAGAACACCTGAATTAATTGTAAATGTTTTCAAGAGTTATAAGATTAATCTAATGGCTATTGCTTTGAATGTTGATTTCTGGCAACTGCACTTCAAAACTGGTCTAGAAACAATGAGCATAATTTAAGTTGGTATGGTAAATTGTAGAAAATCAGTTTTATTATCGATATGCTAAGGGAACAAGGCCGCAATAAACAAATAGTGTTTAGAAGAATTCAACCATGGCCATAAAAAGCAAAAGCAGAGTTTATGTGAGACGTTTTGAAATTTCGACATGGCAAAAAAATTGATTTCTGCCAGACTTGAACTGGCGGCCTTCTGCGTGTTAAGCAGATGTGATAACCGACTACACCAAGAAACCATGTCATATTTTGTCAGATGCAAATACGTAAGTTTACTATTGGCAATCTGAGATCTGATCGAGATATAGTTTGTTGTGAGATAGAGTGTGTGCAGGAAGATGTATGTAGCCTTTTAGTTAAATGGATAAAAAGGTGTCTTTATTATTATTATGATTTAGGATTGACTTTATCCAATATACTTTGTGTAATGTTATGGACAATCCATGTTAAGCGCTGTTTGATATTTCTAGATATCGGCGCTCTTGGCTTGAACCTACGTTTCTTGTTCTTATTAGTATTCAACCTGTCAATGATATCCTGCAGATCAAGATCACTGTCTGAATACCCTTCAGTACTGACAATTTTGATAAGCGTGTTGTTTTTTATCATTTAATAATTTTACTTGTGCTTTCTGGTCACGTGTAAGACTAAGTACACTACTGGTGAATGTGTGGATACTCCATAAGCATGGAGTTGGCACTTTGATTCAAGATGAAGGAGCATGGTCATTATAAGACAGATAGCTGATGCAGGCAAAACAATGAAGGTTTATACAAGTATGGATGTGGGATCATCAAGAACATACAATTGCATCGGTATTTGGTGGATATATTTAGGATCATCTAGCTATTTTCAATTGAAGTGTAATTCATGTGGAATGTGTGGGAGTAACCGAGATCCACGCATGGAAACTATTATTATACACATTCATGACAACAACCTAGCATCAGATTAGAAACAGCAAACTCAAAACAATCAACACAGACTAGCAGCACATTTACAACACTCACATCTTCCTTAAAATTGGACGCCATCTATCAAACATCAAGGATTTATACACACACTCAACAAATTTATACACACACTCAACAAAATCAGTACTCACACTCAACAAACTCAAACACTAAATGCTTATCAAGTTAAACAGCACACGCATCGAGACTCTCGCACTAAATTGAATACTCGTAAACCCATATCAAGGATGCAACATCATCACAAACATCTCAACACTGAGAATAAACAATTGATAAGAGATTTCATGGAAAAACATGTGGAATGACAAGCAATGAAGTTTACAAACTAGACCAAAGAACTGAAAGCTATAAATAATCTTGACATTGTGAATAAATGAAAAAGGAGCATCTTTGCTAAGAAATACTTATTTCGAACACCCTTAAAGTCTTTTCTCTAAACCTACATTTGACATCTCAATTCTTGGTACCTGTTATTGTAAGTTGGTTTTTTCAGTCGGCCAAGGTCCTACAATTGAACAGAGATTAATTGGCTGCCATCTCCTAGGTTTACTGATTTGAACCTACCCCTCTCCCTCATTTTTGCTACTCCAACAACGTACTGGTTTATCAATTTTTTAAATTGCTAATACATATAGATTCAATAAATTAAATGATTATTATTACGTAATACTGAAAAAGTAAATTTTGATTTATTGCATATAAAGATGGTACTGTTTTACCATGCTTGGCCTATATGTCTGTCTGTTATGTTTTTTGCGAAACTGATGTTTGTTCTGATTGTTTGCTGCTACAACACCTGGCTCTCGTCGTCTCAAGCTTACCCAATTGTGCATTTGATGCTTGAGGTTGTTGCGTGTGCTAAATGGATTGATTTGCCATGGATCCAAATGATATGATTGGGTGTTGTGATTTGGAGACTACTAACTCAAGTAACAATCGATTTGACTCTGAACTTTGACTCAGAATAAATGCGAGCCAATGAATGTATTGTATTGATACGAATTTGAAAGGGATTACAGTATAGAACCAGGGCATTACCATCTTGAATATAGATTTCGGCGCAAGATTCTGAATCTGGAACAGGCCTATACATTTATAATTGAAGTGAGTTTGACAAAAAAAACAATAGCAGCCATTGATGTAAATACCATTTTGATTCTACTTTTTTTTAGTAAGTAAACATTTATCATTTTCTTCTCTTTAAAATTTGGAGTAGTCTAGCTACTAGTAATTTTCTTCATTGAGTACAAACAAACTGTAATGAAACAGCCACCTAATGGCAACATCATTGAAAACCAAAATACATAAAATACCATTCATCCGGATTCATGCTATTCAAATCTATCAGTAGAGCGCTTAAACTTACATAAACAATACATATTCAAACATATTAAAGTAAAGAGGCATTCATACCTCGCACATTGTGTGAATGAATCACTCCTGATCACAGTGTATCCATTCGCGCCGCCCATGATGTCCGTTATAAGTGATGCTATCTTTATCTAAATGAAATTAAATCAATAACAAAGAACATACTCAAACATAACAACTGTGCTCTGATACCACCTTTGTACTATCGTGTGTACTTACCTTAGGTGGTCATTTGTACCATGCATTTTGAATGTTTAGTCTTGCTTTTCTCATTTTAATTACATTTTTGGTTTCAATACAAATGCTTTATTTCTCTGAGCGGTCTCCAAATTTGAGCCAATAAAATCGCTTAAAAAGCTATTTTAAGCGCCGCGGACTTCGAAAAATTTTGCCATAGTTCTCCCTTGTTTTTTTGTTAGGCGGAATTTTAAACACAGCCGAATACACTAGTATTAAGCTACGTTATCATCAAAAACCCCTAAAATGCCAGAATATGCCTTACTACACACCCCAGCTGATAGCGCAAATGCTTGAGACTCTCAGTTAGCACCAAGTAAGTGATACCAATCAAGTGAGGGCAGCCTATCTACCCTCTAGCCTCTGAATCAAATCTAGTTGTGCTTCAATGATAGGCTTATCCACACAACGAAAAAGGAGGGTCGTGGCTCAAAGAACCACAAAAAGGAAAAATAGAAGGCTACTCCACAACAATAGAGCAGCACTGCCAGGGATACAATGCATCAAAAGATACACTATAGCACTATGGCACAGCAACAGAAAAATAGTTGCGTGCAGAAAAGGGGGAAAGAATAAATCGCAACAAAGCAAACAAACGAATGCGCAGTATCACGAGAAAGAAAATAGTAAAAGGTTGAATGAATGTAATTCATGACAACCAAACCCACAACACCCAAAGTCATGACAACCCAATCCACGGCAACCAAAAAAGGGGAATATACAAACCAAATACAAACCAAACACAATGAACAAATATATTGCAACGAATTGGTCTGAAATAAACTGTATAATTAGTATTACTGTATATTGTACCGCGAAAAGTGGCCCCAATCGGCTGATACTTACTGTAACAAACTTGAAAGATGTCGTCTTGAGTACTGGTGGTTGCAAAAGTATGCTTCTTTTGTCGAAAGTGGTGTTGTATTCAATCAAAAGTAATAAAAATTATATGGTTTAATAGAAAAAGTGCAGTGCAAAAACAGGGTGGAAAGGGAGCCTGAAAAAAAAAAAAAAAAAGACGCGTTGCTGAGGGTGACTGCAGCCAATAAGCTGAGCACACAGAATTTGAGTGACGTGTACACTGAACATTTTGCACTGTGGTGACTGTACCCAAATGATTTTTTTGTGATGATTTTTTTGAATCAAAATCGATATAATTTGACATTTGTAAACATTTTTGTTAAAATTAGCTACAGAAAGTGTGCTCAGCGTATACTACTTTCTAATAAACTTAAGGGGAGAATTTGAAGGCGCATTCAATGTTGTCTATTTTAAAGTACTTTTAGAATGAAAAGATAAAGAATTTTGAGAAAATATAAAAAGCAGTTTTTCCAAGAAAAGTTGAGATTTCGCATATACAACGTTCAAAATAGCAGTTGCACAGGTTGCCCTACATCTGTGCGGTCATTTTGATTTAATATATATCATAGTAAAAAGTGTCGTTTTCGCCTTCAAAATTGCGATCGTTTGATTTTTAACAAAAACCATGAGGGGTACCTCATGAAAAATTGTGAATTTTGGACGATTTGGATCGATCCAAAAAAAATTCAAGGTAAAGGTTTAGGATGTAAATGGTGATCGATAGCAATCACTTGGCACTATTCCAAGCATTTAGAGGAGCTTAGAAAACAAGATATTCAGGGTTAAATATGGACAAATTTGGCTGGGAAAAGTACCTTTGCTGTATTTTTTCCAACCCCCTAAACAGTGTTCAACCTGCTGTTGTGCCATTCTAGTAGAACAAAGTATGGTATAGACAAATAGTTTTAAGTGCAGTGTTGCGCAACACCCCCTCCATCGATCTGTTACTATTGGAAACTCGTAATTAACGGCTTTTATTAAATTATAGATCTTGTCAAGGTCAGTACTCAAAAAAACTGGCTTATTCTTGAAAATCATCCATCCTTCAACGGCAACTCATACAATCTGAAATTCAACCACACCATCGTCTTTCTTGCAAAGTTTGTTGGCATAGGGACATGCTAGCTTTAATACTCCAACAGCTGTTTTTTTTTTTGCAAATAGATCTCGCATCATGATGACCTGATCTTGCATATTGGAAATACCTGCATACAAACAGGATTTAGTGTCGAGCACAAAGATACAGTATGCAATTCTGACTAGTGTTGCACAACACCCCTTCTATCGATTTGTTACTACCAGAAGCTCGTAATTACGGATTTTGTCAAGATCAGTGCTCAAAATTGGCTTATTGCAAGAATCATACAGTACATCCATCAACAAAAGATCTTCCATCCATCAACAAAACCTCATTCAATCCATAATTCAACTACCTCATCGTGTTCCCCACAAAGTTTAGCATAGGTACGTGCCAATTTCATTACTCTAACTGCAATTTTTTGCAAATGGGTCTCGCATGATGACCTGATCCTGCTTACTGAGAATACCTGCATACAAGCTGGTTTTTGGATAATGAAGGGAGTTCTTTTTCTCAACAGTAAAATGGTCTGTGGATCCTTTTTTAAATCTTGCTTAATAGCGAAGATCATCGTGATTGTGCAGAGTCGTCCACTGAGAGGCCAACTTTTCGTATTTCTAAAATGACGAATATCTCGACAAACATGCAAGCTACAGACAATTGGATTGCACCGTCGTGATCCAGACATTCGCGGGGTTTTAAATTTAGGCGCGGAAATAGAAACGGAGTTTCAAAATATCCGTTGAGTTTCTTTTTTTGGGCATTTTTGGGAGCAAACCATAGTGAAATTTCTCAAAGAATAGCGCCTGAAAGATACTTTAGCAAGTAACTGTAGTTTTTTTTCGGGTTTATAAGCAAGAAAACTTGTATAGATTGACATAGTCATCTATTTGAACTCATTTCTTACTGATTTGAGTTTGTTTGACTAAACATAGTATCACTTGAGACGACGAACATCATGAGCGAGTGCGACTGAATTCACTGTAGTAGCTAGGAAAGCTTGATCCACGTGATGTATAGCAAGCTCGGTTCCTGCTGAATTAAACCTGACTAAATTTCTATCATAAAATACCTAAAAATGAACGTCATTTTACTTGGGTCATGCTAACATCAAAAGATAAACGCGTATGTAATAATCTAGTAAGGACATTACATAATCGACTGGCATTGTGAATTCCGTCCCTGATTTCCATATAAATACGTATTATGACAGATCAATGAACGTTAGTGAATTTATATGTTCTTCTTCCTTCCCTTCATTTATTATTCCATTAATAAACTCTCCTCACATTACCATCGCTGCTTCTAGTATACTTGACCGATCGCTTATTCCGCTAATCGGTCATAGGTATTGAATATACAATAGTAATCCATCATTACGATTAGTAACACCAGCGCCTACTCCATAGAATCAAGCCATCTCATATCTGTCACCGATACCTCTCTTGAACATCCTTGATCTATCACAGCATATGTTGAGTCCTCAGAAGCACCGGAGGAGTCTTAGGGGCTCAATGCTGACAATCGGATCATGATTACACTTGTTAGTTATGCTCTTTAATGTGAATGTCAAGGAGCATTAAGGAACAATCTACATACAGAGACTTAAATGTCTGTGCTTGAATGACATTGAGATTCATTGTGCATTTTAGGCTAACTCGCGCTGTGTTGCTCATAATCACCCATATATTTAATGTCATGTGCATTTTAATCAAATTAAATGTAATAAGTCGATATCTCTCAAATGCATCTATTTTCTTGCGCACACATCCCAAATGACACAGAGGACATTTTAAAGAACGCATTCAATGCTGTGCTACTTGATAACTTCTGATCAAGACAGAAATATATGTTCAGGCTATAAAGATATAGGCAGTATCAGAAGTATCAGAATGTATGAACTAGGCCTCAGATACCGCTAGTAGACTGCAGGTATACTAGTAAATCTACGCAAAAGTTCTTTTAAAATCTCGCCCTTTTCGAAGGATCAAGACTTCGATACGACACTATTCAGCTAAATGGACAACTACAGACCATCAGATTAGATGTTTATAAGCGCATTGTTGACTGAGCAGTCTTTAAATGTATATATGGACAGCGGGGATGTGTCCGCAGTTGCCCTGCTTTCAAACAGACGTTTGCATGTCCCTGAATTCGTAGATGGGCATAGTAATGATGCTCTTTCCCACATTCAGGAACAGTGCGACATGTGAGCTGTCATTTATAAATTCTCCGCCTCTGTCCATTTGAGACAACCCCTTTTTCTTTGCTTTTCTTTCGTTTAATGGAACAAACTTTTTTTGTTTTATTTACTATGTATATATATTTATAAAGGATCAGCTATTTATACAGTGTCTATGAGCGAGCAGGAGAGATTTAACCGCGAAGGGTACCCATGACAAGAGCCAACAAGGCCATTCTAACGTAGAGACCGTATCTCATTTGACGGAAATAGGCAGCTCTTTGATCGAAATCAACCTCAGGCTCGATTTCATTGACACGAGGCAGAGGATGCAAGACAATCATTTGGGACTTGGCCTTGCTCAAGACATCGTTGTTCAAGATGAAGGCATCCTTGACACGGACATACTCCTCCTCAGAGCTGAAGCGTTCCTTTTGGACGCGAGTCATGTACAAGACATCAGTGTTGCCAATCACCTCATCCAGGGAAGAGTAGAAGTTTTGCTTGATACCAGCGGCAGCGACTTCCTCCATGACGTCCTTGGGCATAGACAAGCTGTCAGGGCAGACATAGTTGATGGTGACCTGGTAGTAGGCCAAGATCTTGACCAAGGAGTGGACAGTACGACCGTTCTTCAAATCACCCACCATGGTAACAGTCAAGCCATTCACAGTACCGAGCTCTTCACGAATGGTAAAGACATCCAAGAAGGCTTGAGTAGGGTGCTCACCAATACCGTCACCAGCGTTGATAATAGGCACCTTGGAGTACTTGGCAGCAATTTGAGCACTTCCGGGTTGAGGATGACGAAGGACAATGAGGTCAGAGTAGCAGCCGAGAGTGCGCACAGTATCAGCGAGTGACTCACCCTTTTGAACAGAGGAAGTAGCGGCAGTGACAGAGACAACCTTACCACCCAGACGGTACATGGCAGCCTCGAATGAGCAAGAAGTACGAGTAGAGGGTTCAAAGAACATGGTGCTCATGACACGGCCTTGCAACAAGTTGATGGAACCGTAGAGTTCAACAAGGTTACGCATCTCGTGGGCAACACCAAACAACAAGTGAAGATCGCTACGGTCGAATTGCTTGGAACGGAGAATGTGCTTGCGGTAGAAGGGAGATCTGCTGACAACACGAGCAAGAGAGGCAGAGATCTCATAGCTGGGCAAGGTGAAGGGGACCAGTTGTTGATCGCTGGCACCAGCCAACTTGATGGGATCAAAGGGTTGGATGGACTTTCTCTCGGGAGCAGTTTCAGGCACATCAGTGATGTGGGCAATAGAAGCAGGAGTGGCTTCCGCCTTCTTCTTGGGAGCAGCAACGACATCGCTGTCAGCAGAAGCAGCCTTGGCTTGAACAGAGAGATCACGACCCAAAGTGCCCTCGACTCGGACAATACCATCCATAAAGACAGTAGCACCATTGATGACAACACGGCTAACAAGACCTTGTGTCTTCTTACCAGCGAGCACACCAGACTTCCAGGTCTTGGGACGGTCCAATTCAACATCAACGTAAGTATCGGGTTGGGCAGAGAGGCCAAAGATACGTCTGGGGTTTTCGTTCATGCGCTCAATGATGTCTTGAATAGACAAGCGACCCTCGGCAACAGCGGTCAAGAGCAAAGGCAGGGCCTCGGCAATGCCAGCAACAGCAGAGCCGTCCAGCTTGGCAGGAGTAGATCCAAGAGAGAAACAGTCAATGACACTCAACTTGCTCCACAAACCTTCTTGGTCAGCAGCAGAGGGCAAGGTCTTGGAATCGACCTCGGCATTGTTGAGGAAAAGAGAGTAGATGGAGACATCACAGGTGACCTTGAGGTTCTTGTTCTTGGACATGCCAATCAAAGCCAAATCGTCCTTGCTAGTGACATTGGAGACGTGGATAGCACGACCGTGGATGGAGGCCAACAACAAGATGGAGGCGAGATCAGTACCCTTGGCTTCAGTGATCATGACTTGGTCGCTGGGCCAGGACTCAAAGACAGAGTCAAAGACAGAGACGTTACCACTACCAATCTTGTCCGTGTTGATGTAGACAGCAGCAGCAGAAGAGGCCACAGCATCAAGCTTGTCGGCGTTCTCGGCAGTAGCAGTAATGTTGAGCAAGTAGTCGACACTGGCCTTCTTGTGAGCAACAGCACTGATGGCTTCAAGAGAGGATTGGTCCTTGACATCAGCACAGACAGCAGAGACGGTGGTCAAACCAGACTTGAGAGAGGCTTCAGTGACTTGAGCAAGATCCTCAGTAGAAGGCAAGTAGGCATTGATGTTGAAGAGACCAGGAAGAGTAGCAGTGTTGCTGCTGCTCTTGAAATCGACACCGTGAATCTCAAAGTCCTTCTTGCGGGCAAGAGCCTCGACAAAGAGCTTGGCACACTTGACGTTGGTCAAGAGAGGGATAGAGTAATCCACAGCCATACGACGAGAGCGGTAGCCCTTGGACATGTAGGAAGCAGGACGACGGAAACGGTTGCGAGAAGGCAAGTTGATGTACATGTCAATCAAGTTGTTGGACAAGTGCTGTTGGAGAGAGTATTCAGCCTTGAGCTTGTCATCGACATCGCCATCCAAGGAGTCCAGATGCTTGACAGGAATGTTGTGCTCAGAGATGAAATCAGCAGTACCAGTGGTGGCAAACAAGTTGTAGCCGAGTTCGTGCAACTTCTTGACAGAGGGCAGCATTTCAAGCTTCTC
The DNA here is from genome assembly GCA_010203745.1 of Mucor lusitanicus. Classification (NCBI taxonomy): domain Eukaryota; kingdom Fungi; phylum Mucoromycota; class Mucoromycetes; order Mucorales; family Mucoraceae; genus Mucor; species Mucor lusitanicus. The sequence goes on along the minus strand of JAAECE010000008.1, from coordinate 1,744,036 downwards.
CTTGTAGGAACCGATAGAGAACAAGATGTTCTTCTTGGGCAAACTGAAGCCAGTGGCCAACAGAGCCTTGAGGTAAGCTTGGTACTTGTCTTTACCGAAACAGGCAACCTCACCAGTGGAAGCCATCTCAACACCCAAAATAGGATCAGCACCAGACAAACGACTGAAGGAGAATTGAGGCACCTTGATACCAACATAGTCCTTGGGGATGTTGACCTTGGGATAGGGCTCAACAGGGAGACCCAGCATGGCAATGGTAGCCATCTCGACCAAATCAACACCGAGTACCTTGGAGACAAAGGGGAAGGAACGGGCAGCACGCACGTTACATTCAATGACCTTGATCTCGTTGTCCTTGGCAATGAATTGAATGTTGAAGGGGCCGGTGATGTTCAAAGCACGACCAATCTTGGCAGTAGCAGCCTCAATCTTGCGGACAGTTTCAGGGTCCAAATCTTGAGGAGGCAGGATCAAAGTAGCATCACCAGAGTGGACACCAGCATTCTCAACGTGCTCAGAGACAACGTGCATAATCATCTTACCGTCCAAGGCAACAGCATCCATTTCAATTTCCTTGGCATCCTCAATGTACTTGGAGATGACGACGGGGTAATCACGAGAGACAGCAGCAGCTTCCTTGAGGTAGGACTCGAGATCATCCTTGGAGGAGACGACGTTCATGGCAGCACCAGAAAGGACGTAAGAGGGTCTGACGAGCACAGGGTAGCCGACCTTGGCACAGAAGACCTCAGCTTCCTCGTAGCTGGTCAATTCCTTCCAGAGAGGTTGATCCACACCAATGTTGTCACACATACGAGAGAACTTGTAACGGTTTTCAGCGTTATCAATCATTTCAGGAGAGGTACCGAGCACCTTGACGTTTTGACGGTACAAGGGCAAAGCAATGTTGTTGGGAGTTTGACCACCCATGGACATCATGACACCAGAGGACTTTTCAATCTCGTAGATATCAAGCACACGCTCCAAGTTGATGTTTTCAAAGTAGAGACGATCGGCTTCATCGTAATCGGTAGACACGGTTTCGGGGTTGTAGTTGACCATGACAGTCTTGATGCCCTTGGCGCGAAGAGTACGGATAGAGCGCACAGCACACCAATCAAATTCGACAGAAGAACCAATACGGTAGACGCCAGAACCCAAGACCATGACACCATTGTCCTCAAAGGAGATGTCGTGCTCAACAGCATTGTAGGTCATGTACAAGTAGTTGGTGAAGGCAGGGAATTCAGCAGCAACAGTATCGATTTGCTTGACAAAAGGTGTAACACCGAATTCTTGACGGAGTCTGCGAACAGCCAATTCGTTGCTGTTGATCTTGTTGGCAATTTGACGATCAGAGAAACCGAGTTGCTTGGCAGAGCGGATCAAGTTACCGGGAAGGTTGGCCTTGGTGAAGCCAGTGAGACGCTCGCCGAGGTTGTGGATGCGCATCAACTTGTTCAAGAACCACTTGTCAATCTTGGTAAGCTCCCAGATACGGTCAACCGTGTAACCCTTTTCCATGGCATTGGCAATAGCGAAGAGACGTTGGTCAGAGGGGTTGGTGAGCTCGTAGTCGAGATCTTCATCCCTGATAAGGTCAGACTAGATAAATCGGGGTGAGTCGATGGTCCTTTCAACATACATTCAATAGCAACACTTACAGAGTTGAAACCAACAAGGTTGTAGTCGATGGCACGAATGGCCTTTTGCATGGTTTCCTCAAAGGTACGACCAATAGCCATGACTTCACCAACAGACTTCATGGAAGAAGAAAGAGCAGTGCTGACACGGTTGAACTTCTTGAGATCCCAACGAGGAATCTTGACAACAACGTAATCGAGAGAAGGCTCGAAACAAGCACAAGTGACCTTGGTGACACTGTTGGAGACTTCGTTCAAGGGGATGCCCAAACCAAGCTTGGCGGCAACAAAAGCAAGAGGATAACCGGTAGCCTTGGAAGCAAGAGCAGATGAACGAGAGAGACGAGCATTGACTTCGATAATGCAGTATTCCTTGGAGAAGGGGTTCAAGGCATATTGAATGTTACACTCACCGACAACGCCCAAATGACGAATGACATTGACAGCAGTGGTACGAAGCATGTTGTAGTCTTCATCAGAGAGAGTTTGAGAAGGAGCAACGACAATAGAGTCACCAGTGTGGATACCGAGAGGATCAAAGTTCTCCATGTTACAGACAGTGATACAGTTGTCTTGACAATCACGCACGACTTCGTATTCAATTTCCTTCCAGCCCTTCATGGACTTTTCGACCAACACTTGAGGAGAGGTAGCGAAGGCCTTGTTACAGAGAGCAATCAATTCCTTCTCGTTATCAGCGAAACCAGAGCCAAGACCACCCAAAGCATAGGCAGCACGACAGATGACAGGATAGCCGATTTCCTTGGCAGCAGCACAGGCCTCTTCAACAGTGACAGCAGAGGAGGATTGAGCACACTTTTCATTGATTTCGTACAAGGCTTGAGCAAACAAATCACGATCTTCAGTGGTGATGACAGTATCAATTTGAGTACCGAGAACCTTGACACCGAGACCTTCAAATTCGTCCTTGAGAGCAATACCAACACTCAAAGCAGTTTGACCACCAAAAGTGACATAGATACCATCAGGCTTCTCAAACTCAATGACCTTGCGGACAAAATCAGGAGTAACAGGCAAGAAATAGACCTTATCAGCCAAACCCTTGGAAGTTTGAATAGTGGCAATGTTGGGGTTGATCAAGATGGTGTAGATGCCTTCTTCCTTCAAGGCCTTGATGGCTTGAGAACCAGAGTAATCGAATTCACCAGCTTGGCCAATAGACAGACCACCAGAACCCAAGACGAGGACCTTGTTGACAGTGACACGAGGGTTCTTCTTGACGTTTTCAGCCTTGGTACCACCGGGCATGTGAACAGGAGCCAAGGTGTTCTTTTCAAGACATTCCTTGATGTTGCTGATGAAGACATCGAACAAGAACTCGGTGTCGCGAGGACCAGGAGTAGATTCAGGATGGAATTGAACAGAGAAGATGGGCAAGCTCTTGTGGATCAAACCTTCGTTGGAGCCATCGTTGGCGTTGACAAAGAGCTCTTCAAAGTTCTCGGGAAGAGTAGCAGCATCAACAGCATAACCGTGGTTTTGAGATGTAATGTAACAGCGGCCAGAGATCATGTTGGTACAGGGAATGTTGTGGCCACGGTTACCGTACTTCATCTTCATGGTTTTGGCGCCAGCAGCAAGGGCCATGACTTGGTGACCCAAACAGATACCAAAGATGGGCTTCTTGATGTTCTTGATGTACTCGCGCACTCTTTCAACAGTAACACTGATAGTAGTGGGATCACCAGGACCGTTGGAAAGGAAGAGACCATCGTAGGAATCGACAGGCTCGGCATTGAAATCGTAGTCCCAGGGGACAACCTTGAGCTCGACACCACGGTAGACGAAACAACGGATTTGGTTGTACTTCATACCGATATCAACAGCAATGACACGCATGGTACGGCCAGAGGGAGTCTTGATGGCATTAGCAGGGTCGGGATAGTACACCTTGGGTTCCTTGATGGAGACTTCGGCGACCAAATTGCGTTCATTAGGATCGACCCAATCAACATTCTCATAGGACTTCATCCAACGCTCATCCTCAGAGACAGGCTCATCTTGCGTGTTGGAGAGACCGAGAGCAGAGGCAGCATTCTCGAGACCGCTGGACTTCTTGGGGAACAGAATCTTGGCCAAAGTGACACCTTGATCTCTGATCTTCTTGGTCATGGCACGAGTATCGATACCGTAGAGGGCAGGGACATCGTTCTCCTTCAACCAGGTGGAGAGAGAGGACTCGGCGAGATAATGAGAATAGTCAGGAGAGTAGCTACCGACGATCAAACCAGCAATGTGGATTTGATTAGACTCGAATCTCTTGGGGAGGTCCTTCAACAACTCGTCCATTTCGGTACGAGAAGGAACACCATAGTTACCAACCAAAGGGAAGGTGACAACCAAGATCTGACCTCTGTAAGAGGGATCGGTCAAGGATTCAGGATAACCAACCATACCTACAATGGTAATAGGGATATCAGAACCCGACTGACAAAACACACACCCCCCAAAACCCAAAACATCACCACACACACACAGGCACGACGACGGATGCAGGAACGAAAAACAGATTTCACTCCCCGTGCGTAACCTGATCGCTCACTCTCTCTTTCCCCCACACTTTACCAGATTCTTACCTGTTTGGAAGACACATTCACCGGAAATACTCTTTGATTCAGAACCGAAGGAAATACCCTGGAAACTAGTTCCATCCTTTAAAACAAAAGCAGCAGTAGTTACATCCTTGGGATCCTCCAATGCAGCAGCAGGGCGATGGGGAGCAGTAGGAGAACGAGGAGAACGACTAATAGGTGTGGCATTAGCAGCAGGAGCTGTGATGTGGGCACCGAGAATAGAGTTGATGGGAGCAGAAGTTACAGAAGGAATTTGAGATGACATTTTTTTTTGTGTTTGATTAATTTATAGTTTTTGAACAACTGAAATGGAAGATTAGTATGCCATGTTGTCTTGTGTCATTACATGTCAATCATCACGATATATTACTTAGTTGGTCTATGCAACAGAAAGAAATGACAAAATGGAACTTGATTTGAAGGGCACGTGCGTTTTGATTTGGGAACACAAAATGCAGTTGTAGTTGATTATAAAAAAAAAAAGAAGAAAGTTTTTATTTATAAGGTTATGAAAGAAAAGTGTAATACGGGAATTGTCAGCCAAGGATGCTGAAAAGTTCATAAAGTCAATTTTGGCCCTCCTTTTATACTTTTTTCGATCAAGAAAATTTTGCACAAACATTAAGGATCCGCTATAATTTAGATCCATCTATGAGTCTATAATCTATCAGGTTGCAGATGCTGCTACATGCGAAAATCATACAACATATGGCATGTCAATCCCCCCCTTTTCCCGGAGCAAATCCGCCAATGTTTGTACTTTGAAGAAGGTTTTGGGTTGTAATAGATCATGAGCTCGCAAGCTATACTTCTAAGATCTATGATTCATCGATTCTAGATTTAATGACAAGCCACTGTTGACCTTTCCCTGCCCTTTGAGTGGTACGAAGCGTGTAACACTGAAAGGTTTCGCAGTCAAGGAAGAAGGACAAGGTAGCACACGGCTCTCGATTCCAATTGAAATCACAAATGCATCTCCATTTTCACAGGAAATAGTGATGGGGCTGTGGTTTTTGTCAAGACATCATCGCGAACATGTCAAATTTTAGATCTTGAAGGTTTTCCATGCACATTGGTATCTAAACCAATTGATAAGCTGCTGAATCAAAGCTATTCCCGCTACCAAGAACCACTCACAAGACTGATAATTGCTAAGAAACATGCGGAATGCTAATATCAAGCACCCAAATGTGTGCTTCAGGGGTTAATATTTAAAGAGAGCTAGGGTGTTCAGGTCCGTAAGGTCAATTTTTCGCAGGCATAGACATGCACAGTGATTTTATAGTACTAGTTTCGGTTATGTCCGTCCTTTGTCATGCAAGAAAAGGCAAGCTCCATACATAACCAATGAACATGTCAAATGCCATTTCCATGAAAAAGGACACTTTACGGAATCATGTGCAGTATTTCAGGGCCATGTCAAAGATTTTTAGAGCAACAAAAGCAACCAGTGAGCTACAAGTATAGCAAGGTAACTGCTGGATACTTGACAGATGAGGAAAGTTTCATTTGGTGGTGAATAGTAGCGAAATCGCAAAGCAATCAAAGGTTGAAATAGATCAAGAATATTCGGAAATCGAAATGAGATTTGACAGGTCTTGACATGGTCCTGTCAAATGCCATAAACAGATCATAGGCAGCATATGAAACTGACCCACAAAAGCCATTAAACAAATCATCGTAGGTCTACTAGGTAGCTTTTGATAAGCTAGACTTGATAATTCATTCGAATTCTATATAACTGATTGCAATTTTCAATCGACATTTCGATTTCTAGCTTTGTAATTGTTGCTGTAGATAGAATTTCTATGAAGAAAATCATGCTTTTTTCTGTAATTTCACACATTTGTGAATAGAGCCACTCAGTACTAGACCGTGCGAGGTCCAGATCGTGCGAGGGAGGCAATGGTAACCCTCTGTACAAGCGCAATCCCACTAGTAAAGGTCAAACCATGTTTATACTGGTCAAGATACATCAGACTGCTACAGAGGCTGCTTCAATACTTGCAAGTTGCTTCTTTTGACAAAAATTAAGAACAGGGCACATATTATCGACTGGACGCTTAATATATATGGGTTTTCAGTTGAGGCACATGGCAATGCTGCTATTTAAGGGTCGTTAATCCCTAATTTTATCAGCTACTACTAGTTAGTACAGAAACCAACATTCGGATGATCCTTTACGACACCAGCGTAAATAATACTTTATGCCAATAACATTTGTTTACATCTCCTCATACAATTTGGCAATTGGCGTACGTAATCACAAGCCAAACAATAACACCATGTTCCTAATTTGAGCCATTGACATGAGGGAAGAACAAGAACTGTATATGGGACGAAAAAAAAAAGAAAAAAAAAAAGACATTGGATATACTAGGCTTTCATTTCCCAAACTTGAGGAGGATGTGCCATATGCGTTGCATACAAAACGTCTAGTACTAATGTTTTAAAGCTTTACTACCACTGCAAAGGTATTCCAAAACAAGGTGCAAGACCAATTAGGATTACACTTTACTATAGTAAGTGCCTTATTGCCAAGTTGGAATATTTATCAGGACACAAAAATCTTGGTTTGTAATTTGCACGTCGGGACACCATTAAGATAAAGACATGCCACGGCCTACATTTTATCCATTTCACAATATTATGAAGCTGTACTAAAACACCAAGAAGCTTTATATTGCTTGTCATTGACAGATTCAACAAATCCTTCAGCATTTCAGATGGAAATGCGTCATTTGTCTCTATGAAGGTTGCTTGCTTGACAGAATGATGTACATGTATTCCGTTTAAACCTCTTATAGAAGGTGAAACCTCGCTGTTAGACGTCTGTTTGTTTGTAGATCGGTCCACCGACCCAATTTGTGGGTGAGTAGACTTTGCATACCACAACAGCTCATCCAACGTCTTCTGCATCGTGATCCTGCCAAGTGTGCGCTGCTGGCTCGCACTGCCGTAAATGCTCAGCTCAATACATATTGCTTTAATTGTAGGGGGGTGGATATCAGATGTAACATCAAGCTAAATTTGCTCTAGTGCTATATAGCATTAATGTTTATTTAAGCTCTCGGTGAATTCTTTTCAATCGACAAATGAAATTTCGTTGTAACGTAATCTTTGCCTATTTGGATTTAAAAGGGGCGTTTAAAGCCGGATTTGAATCAACATTTCATATTACTACATTTCATAAAAGAAATCGACCAGCCCTGTAGGTTGGCCTTCTTTTAGTGTCGATAGACTAGAGTCTACTGCTCAAACTGCATATGACGTGTGGTATATATTCCTGCTTGAGTTACTTTGAAGCTATTATAAGTCAAATCAAATGCTTACTACTACTACCAGCTAAGCAATCTTGCAATGAAATACCGAAAGTCTTGAAATTCTGTGGAACTTTGCTTTAATCCCCCAATCAGCATGCTGATAGTATAGATAATTTGTTCAATTGTAACTGGAGTAATCCTTTAATTAATCTACCACTACAAATCCAGACGAAGCCGAGGGGACAATGTAACAATCAGTTTTCTTGGTTTTTTCCACGATCATCTTACTAGATTTATTTCACATGTATGGAAGAATTCCATCATAAAAATCACCTCATACGAATACTCAGTCGCTAGCTTGAGCGAGAAAGCTCCATGTACATCATAGCTTATTCTCATCTTCTTGTTTTCTTTGGTTAGCCTACGCACTATCGCAGCTGCTTATAAAGAGAGTGATGATTTAGCCGATTCAAAATTTGAGTTCATGAACCGAATATCTACTCCGGGAATTGCAGCAGTGTATGACCAGAATACACTATACTAAAAGGTAATCAACATTATAAATTTAACGGGATACATGGTATGTAGTCTAATTATAACTACCCTATAGAGAACAATTTATTGATCAAGAGTGCGTATCATTATCTATATGCCAGAAATCTATATAGATGGAACATCCTTCTTGCTGCTCCCGTTCAGGGTCTGCTGGATAATAGATTGACAAGGTTCCGTACAGTCTTTTCCCTCTTGATTTAGCTTGTAGCTGAATCCCTGTGAGTGGTCCATTCAATCAAATCAATATCGCTGCCTCGTATGATGGCTCGGTCGTACGTGCCAAGCGGTGCTTGCAGCTTATCGACCCTAAATCTGTTGTTTTCACTGTCTGTGGAGCACAGCTTGGCGTTTACAGTTGTGTTGCCGTGTAAATGTATGGTAGCATGAGGCGTATCTTGAACGACATGCAGCCATAATTGCAGATAGCGGTCTCGCAGTATTTCTCTAGCATTTGGCATGGTATCGTCGCGTCCCAAAATGAGGCAAAGAGTGGAGGGGAGTTGGGGATGGGGAACGACAGAAATATTACCGCAGTTGGCATAGAACTGAACACAATAGACAACTATACACACCTGCCGTCACATCAAAACAGTTGATTTGACACTGATGACAATTGATATGAAAATAAACCTCATGTGAGCACATCCAATCAGCAGATGATAATAACAACAAATACACAACTGCACACGTAAAATCCACTGCATTACATTACATATATTATTGCTTGCACTTTTTGTTCGTCTCTTGTATATAAAGTTTCATGAGTCGGCGATGCAAACTAAATAAGGCATCTCACACGCATTGATTTAGTGAATAAACAATCTGTTCAAATGCCATATTCAACATCTCATAGTAGCGGCTAGATACAGTTGATAATCCTTGTGGCATTTCAGCTCAGCAAAAACAAGGGGGAGGGCTTCAGCGATTAGAGCAAATGATTACTATCCTCTTACCAACATTTTGAAATTAAGATTGCGTGTGTGTATAAGTTGTTTATTTGTTTGTATATGTGTATATTTTACATGATATTTGTACTATAAGGCCCAAGACGAAGACAGCCCTCTATTCTGCTGGAATATATAGTCCAGCAAACCACGCACAGTCAGCCGAGGGTAAATCAGAGCATATTATAGGAAGAGGAAATGAATCGCCTATAGAAAGATGTCTAAAATACCTTCAATCATGATTCATCATTGTCTTTTCTGCCAGTGATTTCAAAATAGTGGCGCCAACTCACTTCACAACATGACATCGATTGCAATCCTCGATTTGGTATTGCCGATCCCTTAAAATGATGTTTGTTATCGAGCAAAAGAGCTTATACTCAAAGGAGAGGGGGCAGCATGAAGTTCATGTGTGTGTGTGTGTCCAGAGAGATACAAATGTCACATTTTGATATTTAGTACGATCTGTACAAGGTTACTATTCTATACGGTATGTGTAACTCAGAGTGCAATAGCTCGGAAGTTCGGTTATATGTAATCATGTTGGAACTTGTGTGTCGTATGTAATCGACATTTGTGAGTAATGTCAATGTAAAGAGTAGGCTAGTAGCTTCTTGTCATTTTACGGTACATGATGTCATGTAAATCATGGCTGCTGTGTATATCTTTGCAATGCTATACTCGTCGGACATCACCGAAAAGCACAAATGAAATAGAAGAATGTTATTGTATGCTATGAGAAGGAGCGAAATACAAAAAGAAGGGGGTGTTGTAGTAGGGCGGTACACACATTACACACACACACGCACACATAATAGCACAGCATATATAACACTGAAAACAACGGGCTGAAGAAGGAAAATGTATAATGAGAATTACTACACAAAATAGTGGTGCTAGGTATCATGAACTCTAAAGATTGTTTGTTCTAATTAGAACGAGCAAAAAGTGGTTCGACATGGCACCGCTATCCAGCCATTTTGTTGTCAGTGCAGAGGAAGCAAGTGCCATGAAACTTGCCCTCTTTCTCGCTTGCACAATGCCTCCTTTTGGAGTGCCAGATGGGTTTGATTCTCATTTGAATCACCAATACACATCCCATCATAATAAGAAATGGACTAAGAATCTTTTGTCTCAAAGCGTTCGTTGAAATAACAAGCTTTTGTAGCGCCTCTTTGCAGCGCTGGTTGCACAGGTTGAAGCTGGGCGGGATTCTTAACCAACCCTCCCCCATCCCAAATATAAAAAGGGCTCGATCAATTCCTCAGTCTGCTTTTGCTATTATCTCTCTCTTTTTTTCCCTTTTCCTTTTTGCATTTTCCATATACACACACTCAAAAATGCCTGTTCCTGTTGAATACAATTCCATCCGCCGCATGAGCACCATCACCGTGCCCAAGCAAGACATCAACTTTGAGTGAGTATTAGGTCCCCCAATTGATTTTGTGATTTGACACACTAACGCGATCATTCTCCCCCATCAGTACCTATGATTTCCAGCTTTGTGTACCCCAGAACGACATCAAGGATGCCTTTGAATCAAAGGATCTGGAAGCCTCTTTCTGTCGTGATTTTGCCTGCTGTGGCCTCATCTTGAATGATCTCCACGACCTCTTGCAGCATTACGAAGAGTGTCATGTTCGCTTGGAGGATGATGAGAACAGCCTATTCGATGACGAATCAGAGAACTCCTGGTCGCCTTCGCTGTCATTTGCCTCTCTCCCTACCTCTGACTCTACTACTGCTCCCAATAGCCCATTATTAGATGACAGCGAGCTCAACCTGTCCAACCTGGATACCATCAAAAAGAGAGCTGCTGCTTATCTCTCTGATCTCTACAATGCTACCTCCTCCTCATCATCATCATCTTCCGCATCATCATCCGCATCATCTCAATCATCGCTGCCTGCCTCGCCTCGCTCAATTGCTGCCACTACCGCGGTTGTCGAAGATGAGGAGCCTGTGAAGAAGTCAAGTGGCAAGAAGAGATCTTACAGCCCTTCCGCTTTGGATCTTTTAACTCAGTCTGCCGCTAAAAAATTAGCTTTGGCGTCTTCCTTCAACGGTGGTGATCTTCCCACACCTATGATGTCTGATGAGGACTTCCTCGCTCAAGCTGGTGCATTGTTAGCTTCTGCCAACACAAGTAAGTTGCAGTTGATCCATTTGGTTAGCCCGCGCGCCTGGTCACTAATTTTACATCATTTATTTTAGACGCAAATGCTGATAAGCCCTACAAATGCCCTGTCTCTGGCTGTGATAAGGCTTACAAGAACCCCAATGGTCTCAAATACCACAACCAACATGGCCATTGCAACCTGCTTGACGAAGACAATGACAGCATTGCCTCCAAGCCCTACCAATGCACCATTGGCGAGTGTGGCAAGCGCTACAAGAACTTGAACGGCCTCAAGTACCACATTGAACACTCTCATATGGCCGCCTTGAATCAAACATTGGCTTCATTTGGCTCCTCTTTGTTCTCTGCCTCCTCCTCCACGCCTGCATCCCCTGCATCCTCCTCCTCTGCCAGCAGCGTCCTCAGCTCTGTTGTCTCTGGCTCATTGTTCTAAACATCCTTCCTTCCCTATCATCTACTTGTACATCCTACCGCTTCTTCTTACGATCCCATCTGTATACTTTTTCCTGGGTTACCCTTGTAAATACTCTGCCTCCCTCATTTTATTATCTAGTTTTTTCTTCTTCTTATATTTAGCCCAACTCTTCAAAAAAAAAAAAGTTCTTATTCTATTCTATTAAACAAAAAAGTTCATTATTTATTCATATAAAACAAACATCCTAAAGTACCCATGTTTTCGTGCTACAAGTCGGCCTAAATTAGAGTTCCTTTCAATTGCATAAATTTAAAGTTAGAGTTACACATTGACACTACAAACTAGCAAATCCACAATCTGTCAACAATTCCTTGAAATCCACACAGTCGATGGGGGGCTGCTTCTCCGGTTCAAATACTTATATTAATCTGAAATCACACCTCGCTGATTTGCACGCACACTGAAATAAAGCTTAAACATTTACGATGCCCGCGAAACAAGACGGTAGAGTTGCAAAGAATTCCATTTTTCGAATATTTTACCTTTATTTGTATATAAATGATTCTTGGCCAATGGTTCAGTCAGATCAAGACTACCCTTGCAATGTGTCTTGGATGTCGAAAAATAAGCTATTTCCTTTAAATGACCATCATCCGATATTGTCTATGTTTCATTGCATCCTTTGTATTGCACTGCTATACGATTGGAATGTGTTTGTCATTGTTTCAATTTTCGGTTGCGATCAAAAACCGCCAAATATGCAGACATCTGGCGGTGGTGGTGGATCATTTGAACATGCAGACGACGAGGATGCTTGCAGTATAAAATCCTGACGCTACTGCACCAGCTATTTCATTCAGCAGCAGGTCTTGAACCTTGCTTGCTTGCTTGCTAGGCCAAACTATAAAATAGACCTTCTCCTTGAAACAAATGTTCGAAACCATCATGAAACAATAGCTGGCCCATTGTTATGCCGCTAGAATACGATAGATGCATCTATGCCATCAACTGAAGCCTATTATACTGCTACACACTCATGTAGATCTATTCTTTATATGTGCCGTCCGTACTAAGGTTGATCGTGGTTGTGGTACATTGTTTTATTGTCTTGGTGCGACTCTTGTGTATCTCCAACAGCACAATTTATATTCTCGAAAATTATTCGTCTTGCTGAAGAATTATTATCTCTCTCTCTTTTTTCTATATATACTTCATTCCATTCCTTTTTCCATGTCGAGCAGTAGTAGCCAGTTGATTTTCTCTGTTTTGACAGCTTCATTTGCCACGGCAAACGCATTGTGGGTGCCTGACAATGTGAAAAGAGCCGAAGAATCAACAAAAGCTGAAAGTAAAATAAATAAATAAACGATTTCATGATGAAACATGGGTTATAGTAACAGATGATGATCTTCTTTTATTAGATACTACTAAAAAAGAGGCAGCATCCACCACAAAGGCAGAGTCGAAGCCTACAACAGAACCGAAAACGACGACCAAAGCAGAAGCTACCACTCATAAATCGGCAGCATCCACTGCCAAGGAAACAAGCAGCAATGATCACAAGTCTACTACCTCCACTGCAAAGAGCTCAGAGACACATCCAGCAACATCTATAATAGGCAGTGGAACATCTGCATTGCCAACTGGATCCAGTAGTATTACCTCTTCCTTACCTTCAGCATCCTCCTCTTCACAGCCATCCACCAGTGGTGGTAGTGGTTCGTCCTCAGGTGGTATCATAGGTGGTATTATTGCAGCAGTAGTCATTGTAGTCTTGGGTGCTGCTGCATTTCTAGTCATTCGCAAGCGAAAGAGATCACGTCAAAATACACGAGCTCGTTTATCTTCAAAACCTGATCCATTCACTATGGGCTTTGGTAACGATTCCTCATACAACAACAACTTTCCTCCTCAACAGCAATCCACCACGTACCAGAAACAGCAATCAACATTTGATAATTACGAGGTTGCTGCTATTTCACCCAGCAACAATGCTGCCATACAACAACCCATCACTGCTGCTGCTGCTGCTACTGCTGCTGGTGTCACCACGGCCACTGCTGCTACTGCTACAACAACAGCCACCAACATATCATCCACCACTCCACCATCATTAGGCACATTTTATGTCATTGCTACTTATATACCTACCCTAAGCGATGAATTAGAGATCGAGACTGGAGATCACATAGAGCTCATTGTGGAATATGATGATGGCTGGTGTCAAGGCATTAATGTTTCCAAGGGATACACAAAAGGCGTGTTTCCCAGACATTGCATTGACTATGCAACCGCACCTTCCAATCACGCTCCAAATCCAGATTATGAGAGATCTAAACGTGTCAGTTCCATGTATCAAATTAAATAATTTACAAAACATACTATTTCCTTTGATAAGATGCTGATTTATTAGTGCGTAAACAGGATTGTTTTGTATGGTATACATTTTATTGTCGACGACGACGGGTGCACAGTACCAACAAGTAATATAGTATAGCACCACTTTCAGTTGGCTATAAATAGCTTGTAGCGTTTATTGATCAAAAGGAAAAATAACAATATGACGAGGAGGGCGGATGAAACTGTTTTTCTTGGGTTCATTGTTACTCCAAGTTGGACATTTACGGATTGAAGCCTTAAAAACGGCTAGTAGCTTACTACAAAAAAAGCTGATTGAGCGATGTGTCCTGAAATGTTCTTGTTGTTGCTTTATCATCAAGAAAAGCAGCTATCAAACAAGTGCCAAGAAGCTCGATCAAGACGCACCTAAATATAGTGCCCTTGACTCGTATATGGTCTGCCATATCTTGCATCTACTGTTATTTACGATCTCACTGCGTGTGTGATACGTTGCTCAAGTCCATGCGGTATACAAAAACATGATTTGTGTGTCCTTTTGCAACCATCGAAATTATAGGCTTCGCCCCAAATTTAAGGGGTTCTTACACATTTGCTTTCTATGATTTTGTACCATGGAATACAGTAACTGGAAAGTGCCGTTTTACTAGCGTCAAATCTAAGCCAAATATCAGCCATGTAAAACGCTATTGAATGATGCGCCAATGTTTAACCTTTTTTTTTGTAAAACACTATTGGAGAAGCCGGTTTTAAACATTTAGCCTATGATATACAGTTTATTCTAGTAGAGCGGATGGAGAGATACTGAATAGAGTATTCGTAGCCCTTCAAATAGCGCCCTACAGAGCATCTAAATGACATCTAAATAGCATTTTGCAGGGCAATTGCACTGCCAGCGCGCTCGAAATTTTAAAATTCCGCTTGTTTGTTTTTTTTTGTTCCATATCGTTCATTCTGGATCGTTTTGACATAAAATGATAAATTTCTCTTAATCTAGCAGCATTTTGCACAAAGCAACTCTAAGTGGACTTATAGATTGAAACATTTTGCATCTGATGGTGTAATTTTCAACAGAGAAACAGAATTAAAAGTTTGAGAAAATGACGTCCAAAGAAAATCAAGTTTTCTGGCCATAAGTCAATTTTTTGAATAAGAAATACCTCAAAAAGTAACTTCCATGTAAAAATAGAGCTATTTTAGAGCATTTTATACTAAGGTGTATCATATAAAAAATTGCTTTTTTTAGGTTCAAAAATCGATTAATAGCCAATCATGCCATGGATCCCTTGTGTACCCTCATGAAAAATCGATGAAAATCGATGATTTTTTCACGGAAAATTTTATTTCAGGAAAGGTACCAGGAAGTAACTACAGACTCGGAGGAGTCGTTTGGTGGTATTTTGAGCATCTGAATCGGCCAAAAACACCCTGAATTTGGCCTTCGAAAACGCCAAATTTAAGCAGTGAAACAGCATTGAAGGGTGATTGCGCATGGAATCTTGGTGGTAACCTAGCCTGAAACTCAACGCCAAGATACTTGCTCATGTCTATTTTATAGATATATTTGTTGCTATTCGAAATAGTGCCCTGTAGATTTCTAAAAACCGGTTGGAATATATCAGCCAGCTTAGGCAGGCATGCCCAGCATGAACAGTTTGGCTGTAAAGATTTATACATCTAAAGACAACCAAACTCTCTTATTTTTAGACAGTATCAAGCTGGCTTGAGCGATTACAACTGCATGAGAAGCTCTATATCGCAGTTTGCTCATGCAATTGTCATTATTAAAGCATGGCCAACAAAATGATACATTTTGCCAGAGATGAGTCGATCTCAAGAGAATTTTCCCAGACTAGGTATACAAAAGTGCATTGTAGGATGATTAGTGTGGTTCCAGTGGATTGTTTCAATGTCCAAATCTATATAGTTCTGCATTACAACTTACCACATTAGCTGGTTTTCATTTGTGAGCAAGTTGTGCTTGATTCCGAACATGCCACTAAAGCAAGAGCAAATTGTGCTTTAATGACGTTGGTGGAAGGTACATGTACTTGAATAGAAATGTAGCTATACATTCTGGTTGAGGAATGAACAATTAATCTAGATTTAGTATAATTATTACGCGATAAGTTGACGCAAGAATGAGTAAAGGACTTGATCAAAGAGACATCATGTGGTACCTTCAAGGTACTCATTTTGACAGATGATGTTTCAATACACTTCTCGGTTCTCTCACACAGAAAGGCTGATATTGAAATAGCATGGATATAAAAGAGCAGGGTAGTGTGATGGATGCCTTCCTCTTTTCTTTACTCTTAACAATACTAAAGATAACTCAAAATGGCCTGTCCCTGTAAGAAAGATAATACCTGCTCGTAAGTGACATTGTATAGCGTACATGGTGAAACAAGACAAGTAACACATCATTGCTAGTTGCGCCAATGCTGGTGAATGCAAATGTGGTGCCGACTGTGCTTGCGAAAACTGCAAGGCCAAGCAAGAACACAAGGATACTTGTGCTTGTAAAGGTAGGTTGAATAAATCTGAAGTTTAAGACTAGTCTTACTGACCGCATGCTGCCATAAATAGCCTCTGGCAAAGGTACTGCCCGTATTTAAACGCGTCTCTCTGTGTGTCTGTAATACTAATCTTTTTGGCTCTCTCCTCTAGAATGTCAATGTGGTGATACTTGCAAGTGTTAAATCCCTCTCTCAACACGCTTTGCTCCTCTCAACCCATCCATCATTAGTCAAAATACCTTCCATTCTCTAAATAATAAAACAATTGCCTAGCTCATGAATCATGTATTGTTGTGTGCATTGCCAAAAAGTCACATATAAAAAGCCTTTTTTGATCAAACAATGGGCTTCTCTTTGCTCTTCTTTCTCACTTTAAACACTTGCATAGCTAAAAGATGAGCTCGTTGCCAGCCTCATTAAAGAACTCTCGCTGTATACTTCACATTGATTTGGGTATTTGTCCATCTTGGTTGCTAATGCCATGAGAGTGCAACTAACATTTCACAGATTGCTTCTACTGTCAAGTTGGTAATAATGTAAAGATATTGGCTGGTGTGCTACGCAACAAACTAAAGCACTGTGATTAGAGCAAGTAAGACGAGGTATTCCGTTTGATACACCAGCCGCAGTGCAGCAATGGCATGGTTTGATTGCAGGTACCATTCTCACTAAAGCCCCATTACGAAAGCACACATCACTCACCCATGCCTCAGTAAACTATGCTGCCAGAGAGAAGGGCATCAAGAAAATGACCAACGTAACAGAGGCCAGAAAGCTGTGTCCAGAGATCCAACTGCTGCATGTAGCAACCTACGCTGAACACGACACAGAGCCCAAATACTATGATAATCCAGATCGAAATACCCACAAAGTGTCGCTGGATGCTTATCGAAATGC
Source organism: Mucor lusitanicus (assembly GCA_010203745.1). Classification (NCBI taxonomy): domain Eukaryota; kingdom Fungi; phylum Mucoromycota; class Mucoromycetes; order Mucorales; family Mucoraceae; genus Mucor; species Mucor lusitanicus. The sequence continues at coordinate 1,726,708 of JAAECE010000008.1, read as the reverse complement.
ATCCAGAGAAATATTCAAGATCTTTCACAAGCATTGCGACAAGATACAAAAAATTGGCACAGACGAAGGCTTTATGGATGTGACGGAAAAGGTCAACCAGCGCTTGATTGAAAGATATATCAACAGAATGCCGGAATTGTTGGACAGATTGCAGGATGAGGAGTGCGGTGTCTATGTAGATTGGGATAAGCTCGGTTACATCATCGAGTCCAAAGAGGAAGAGCAGAGACGATTGAATCCAGACATAGACTCGCCTGAGAATGAGCATTGGAATCCTACAACATGGCGAGATTTGCAAATGTCATTAGGTGCTGAATTGGCGGCTGAAATCAGACAGGAAGTGTACGATAAATTGAGCTACTTTTGCTCTGCAGGTATGGATTTTTCAAGTGTGAGGATAGAATCAATCTAACCCTTGGAATAGGCATTGCACACTACAAGGTGGTAGCCAAACTATGCTCCAACAAGAACAAACCCAACAAGCAGGTATAGCCTCCTCATGAGTTACCCAGAAATCGTGCTATTAATCTCCACGACGACTAGACTGTGTTACGAGAATCGGCTAGACTTGATTTCATGCGCGAGACGCCGTTCAACAAAATAAGAAATTTGGGTGGAAAATTGGGCAATGAAGTGGTGGAGGATTTGAGCATACAGAACGCAAGTGAGCTCTGGTACGAAAAAAGGAAGCATTTGTGAATCATGCAAGTAACTGTGCTCACACTGCAGTATTCTAGGGATCATTCGATGGAGTCGCTGCAAAAAATATTCGGACAATCCACGGGTGCCTTTTTGTACAACATATGTCGTGGTATTGACCATGAAGAAGGTAACTATGGGCAGATAACGGCAAGATCAGATGTATAACATGTCCCTAGTTCTTCCCAGCAAAGCTCCTAAATCACTTATGGCAGCCAAGACGTTCACCAAGCCAATAGCAGGGCCACAGGATCTTCAAAAGTGGTTTACCATCCTGGCTGCTGAATTACATCGTCGTATCATGCAACATTATGAGGAATATGGCACCTGGCCCAAAGCAATCACTGTAGTGTATTTTGTTAATTTGGTATGGATTGGAGTCTCATCTTTTTGATAGCTCAGATATGCTACAGTGAGCCATTCATCTTACAGATCAAAAGGACTAGGAACGCTGTACCGAGATGATATGAAGACACATGGTAAGCATTAATAGCCATGTCAATTATAGTGATATTCATCCTGTTGCTATAGAAATCCTTGCCAAAAAATTTGCCCACGTGTATAATTCAATGGAGGACGGATATCCCTGCATTGGTCTTGATTTGATGGCGTCAAATTTATCCTTTGATGAATCAGTCAAATCGCATACCATCAATCGATTCTTTACCAAATCGAAGGATACAAGTGCACACAGCGCCAATGGAATAGAGGAGCAATTACTGAAGCAAGCAGCAAATACCGATAGTAGTAAGAGTGGCAGCAGTAACAAGACGCAGGGCGGATTATTCTCCAGGCACAACGCTCAGGAACAGCAACAGGGCGAAACCTACCTTTGCGACAAGTGCAATCAACATGTATCAATTGCCTCTGTTGAGGAACATTCTGATTATCATTTTGCCATGGATCTCATGAATGAAGAAAGGCAACAATTACAGCAGAATCGGTCTTCCTCTTCGCCCTCTTCTACCACTACAACACCACCCTCGTCAGCCTCAAAAAAGCGGAAATCACAGCCAAAACGATTGAGCGAGGATGATCGAAAGCAAAAGAGATCATTGTTCTTTCAACCAAAGCGAGCGCCTTAAGTATTGAGTAAATGTATATATCTTGTCATTATTATCTGAATAATAAAACAAAGCATGTCATCATCAGAAATTCATTTTCTGGTAGCATGGCAGATCATAATCGCTTCATTTTTGTGTCACCAATTTATCAATTTCATTATGCCGCAGCGTCATCACGCCTGAAAAAATGTATTTTATCTCTGAAATGTTTAATTGTGCACATTTATCTTTTGCTTCCTCATCAAAAAGCACTATTAATCAAACTGAAAGTGGGTTGAAGGGGTGGTTACTATCAAGAAAGAGTGCTTGCTTGGGCGCGTAAGTGCAATGTACATGGTAGATTCATAATTTATTCACTCGTGTTTTAGCAGATTATAATGCACATGTAGTTGACGACTGTGCGAATACAGCAATCACCGTGGATCACCCAGAGAATTCGAGGGCATACCAGAATTACTGGTATGAGGCCAAGGTGTACTTGAGAAACTTGGAGTTTTTGGCCATTGGGTACCTTTTTGACAATTACAGCAATGACAATGTGGATGCTTTCCTTGGTGCCTCTCGTTTGAAATGGATTCTGCTTTTAATCTACCTTCTGGCATTTGGCAAGTCATTGTAGAATCCCTTAATCTTAAACACTGCTACCAGGTTTCTCTTGCCAGCAAAGCAATATGGGTGTACATCCGACATCTGCCTTTCGAAGGAAGTTGGAATGTACGAAGCAGTGAAACCGTTGTACCATCATTCATGCTGGCCAAAGCTAGACACGCAAAAGTAATTTTTAAAACGCCAACTAATTTCAGCAACTTGCAACGTCTGCTTGGCAGCTTCCATTATCTCGAAAGTGTCACTCTTTACAATGCAGCTTCAGAAATTACTGTAAAAACCGCCAGTAGAAGTCTGCTTTGCTTGGCAAAAAAAATATCAGCATGGCAAGCTGACTGTATATGTCGCCGTTTTTGATCGCGCAGTGTATGATGAGGCATTGAAAGAACTCAAGCACTTGCGAATCAACTTGAGAAGGTAAATCAGATGCACAAATGTTAACAAATACACTGATGCAGCAAATTTTACTTTTAAAGCCTGTTGAAGGGAAAGAAAGGCGACGATGATGAGGGCAATGACAAGGACAGAAGAATACGAACGACTTCCCCGGTCAGGGATGATTTGGAAAAGTTGATGGAGAAAGCAGAAGACATGAAAGAAATGTTTGGTGGAATCGCTGCCGACCCATCATCTGTTGTTCCCACTGCCTTGAAAGCCATATGCCAAGGTTGCGAATTTGTGGAAATCAACTGGGCCTGCAAAAATATTGAAGAAGCAGCAGCAAGAGAAGAAGCAGATGAATTTGTTGCTGTCGTCGGTGGTCGTTTGGTTGAGAGTCTCGCTGTCTCCCACAAAGGCTCGTGGATCTTTATAACCGAGGTAGAAGCATACATGCGAGGCGCAAAAGATGTCGATGATTGCGCCAATACAACAATCACCGTGAATTATCCAGAAACGCCAAGATTTGTTGTAGAACAAAAAAGGGAGTACCAGAATCAGTGGTATGAAGCCAAAGTGTACTTTAAACACTTCGAGTTTTTGGTTACTGGGTGCCTTTGTGGCACTTACGACGACGACGATTTGCAAGCTTTTCTTGGGGCCTCTCTTGGTAACCATGTGCCCTGAATCTCTGCGATTTGGAAGATGTAGACAACATTGCTGCTATCGGTTCGCTGCTGTTGAGATGGAAAGTTTCAGACCAAAAGGACAAGCATGTGTTGAGGTCTATGCTTTCGAATGTGGTGGAGTTGAGTGAGCTTGACGTGGAAGCCACAAATGAGAGTGTGGATAAAGTCAGGCAGTTGAAAATTGCAAAGGGAAAGAAGTTGGCCCTAGAGATGGCATTACTGATATTGGGCGATGTGGCCATCAATGATATTGAATATGTCGAGATGTTTAAGGCCTTAATTAGCTCAAGGCTAGTTACTTTGAATAAGCAAGCTATTAGACAGAAGAAATACTTGCTTTAGTAATTATCACTTGTATTATAGTATAAATATCCCCCAATATGTAAATAAATATAGTTTCTAGTTTCAAAACAGTCCATTGTGTATTATGATAAACGCATTCTACGTCAAGAAGACAATTTCATCCTCAAATATGGTAGGCCATGCAAACTCTAACTCTGGTTATACACCCATCAAATCCATCTAATTTCATCGTTGTTGTAAATGTCAAAAGAGTTGATTAACCCAATGCTTCATTTTATTCATGCTTTTTAGAGGCAATTTCCTTGTCGCCACATTGGCATCCACGCCCTGATTTAGAGCGTCCAATTTCATTAGGTGTTTGAATCCAATGGAGATGTTGATGGGCGTCATATAGTATTCAGGTTTACGTTTATCCGTGATTCTGTAAGCCAATTTCCATGATGATCCCTGGTTGGCTAAATATGGTGATACTTGAAGAATATGAAAGCCTTCTTTCTGCGCAGAAAGCTTTTTTGCGTTACCATGGTAATACACGGAAGCTAAATCAGAAGGCGTGTTTGTGTAGCTTGGTTGCTTAGCAACGGACGTTGATGAGGAGGACGAGCAGCTGCCAACCAAAGTGCCTGATGTGGATGATGCGATGGATGCAGATGAAGATTGAACATCACAGCTTGTATCTTCTATTGACATGGAGCGAACCACTGGATAGGCTTTGTCTGTGTAGTAGCGTCGTGCCATGGGTTGATAGGATGTGTATAGCGTGGTCAAGGACACTGGACAGAAATGGCTAAATTCAAATCGAGTAGTCATTTTGCTCTTGCCTTCTTGATCTATCGTCAGCGACAATTGGGTAGCAGGTAATCGATGATATTCCAGGATATAGAGACTGATTCGACGCAATTTGGAGGAAACAGACATGCATGTCCTTAATGCCTTGATACCAATTGATGGTTGTGAGAGAATGAGGGTAACAATTTCATCAGGCACAGCCTCTAGTGATGATGCCTTGTTGGGTACAGCTTGATATTCAATGGCCATTGTGAATAAAGAGGGATCGTTGAGATCAAAGGGGCTCTTTTATATGCCTTTTGGCTGGTGATACAATCGATAAATAAGGAAATGTAAGAACGCTAAGAATGGGCAGAAGGAGAGAAAAAATGTGAGAATGAAACTGTCTTCACAAGGGCGCAGGTATTCTCTCCTATAAAATGAATGTGTCCTTACCTCATTCATGATGCTATCACATATAGTCATGCTATCATCGGTTTCAGATAGACACAAAGCATTTCGATCTGATCTAATCTGATCTGGTCCTCTTGCAGCAGGGTCAATGTCGAGAAAGTGCCATCTGAGCAATGTGACAGATGACTACGCATTTGCTTGAACTTGGAATCATTGTAACATTGTACAGATTCAGGGAAAAGCCTGATGGTGTCACTAGAAAACACCAGCATTGAACTATGTATATACAATGATGGTCCTCCGCTTCAACTGCGTCTGGTATAATACAACAAGAAATACTTACAGGAGCGCTAGTGATGCTGTTGGGATCATGGTGCTTGGGCAGAAACTCATCTGTGCCAAATTCTTCATACAAGCCAAGATCACATATAGTGGATGTTTTATTATAAAATTGAGATGAACCACACAAAACTATAGGAACCAGATTCAAAACGATGAGTCAATGGCGTTCACTTTTAAAAGGAAGAAGTGATAGGAAGCTCCTCCGTTGTAGAGTGGATCTCGGTATTCCTTGTCAATGGCTTGAAGGTCGCTATTTTAGCAGAACATTCAGGGCATCTATGCAAAGTGTTTGCCATAAACCAGACATTGAATCCTATAATAAGAGCACCCAGCACACCAGGCCTTAGCATCATGAGAATGGTACCACATGTTCCAATGAATAAATACAGCTTTCCAGTGGAAACTGATCTGGTTGTATAGACGAATCTCAAGCAGTATGGACACTGTACGTAAGACGATGTTATTCCAAGTGTATTCAAGTCAGCAGCTTGTGGATGGGCGCTTTCTTCATTGGCGGCGGTTTGATGTGCAAATGATGATTGCACGACTTTTTCTCCTTTAAATGCAGTATATTCGCTTTTTTCCATGAAATGAAGAGATATAAGCTAAAGAACAGAGCAAATTTAACCAGCAATGCCTTGTTTTACGTACTTAAATGATATAGAATTTGAAGATGAGCATGAAAACCGACAGTGTAACAGATGCAAGACACCACGATGGAAGCAGCAGTAATATTATAAGCTTTTAACATTCAGGCCATTCGAAACTCAACACTGGAAATCTGCTGGGTAAAACTGAATTTCATGGAAAGAAGCTATAAAATAGAGCAGCAACTGGATTGACGAATGCCAGCATACATCTTGACTTGCCTCATCATCCTGAGAACGCAACGCCCCTTTGATTCTAAAAAGCACAAATTGCACCATGTGAGAATATCCAACATGAAATGTCCAATCATGCTATCCGCATAAACAAAACTTGACGCCCAACACTTCCATTTTGGAAACAAGTTTAATACCCATCAACACCCACACAGCTAGTATAGGGTGATTTTAATCCAAAAAGTCACCTTTCCTTTTTTCTCTCTCATTTTACTCTATTTTGTTCCCACTCTTTCTTCTCAAAGGAATCCATATATCATCATGTCTTCTGCTTTTATCGATGTAAGCGCTCACAATCTCTTGAATTCAGGCAATGCCATCAATGAGGAAGAAGAAGAGAAAGATCAACAGCAATACTTGGGGCAAGATTTGGCATCTGACTTGAGAAATTGCAGCATTTCATCCGCTGGTAGTATTGACATTGATGGCCAACCCGTCAGCTCTGACATTTTGGTGGCTCTCCTGGACAGACCCGGCGAAATGAGAGGGTTGGCTGCTTGCAACGCTCAGTTCTATGAAGCTCTGGAGCACTACATTACAGAAACCCAAGGGAACGACGCCTGGCAACGCTTTCAAGATGTGGTGTACAAGCCTCGTGATAAGCTGCCTGACCGCTCGTGGATGAATCAAATCAGTCAGTTCTTGGCCCACAACCCTGTCTTTCTGACCAAATTCAAGGAAAGCGTTGGCTATCAAGACGATGAAGTATCCGTCTCTACACCAGATTACACAACCAGTACATCACCGACATCATTTGTACCACCTCGCAAGCTGACTTCCTCTCAAAGCACTGGTTCAATCAACACAATAGGCAGCAACCACAACGGCGGAAGCGGAGGTGGCCGCCGTAGAAGCCGAAGACTATCCAGCATGAGCCTGGGTGATGCTCCCGACTACAACGATCGAGATAGCATCTCCTTTGAAGATGCGCCCAAGGTCACTGAAGGGATGTTTGCCACTGAAGACCAGTTTTATCACCAATACCAACAACAAAATGTACCTGCTGGTGGTTTCGGTGGTGGAAGAAGACGTCGCTCATCCTACCATTCCATCCAATCTGAGCCCCATCCTACCTTTGTTGAATCCAAAATTGATGAAGTGGACGAAGCCAACATTGAAGTCGAAGCCCAAGAATCCGACCAAGAAAGCGACCATCTAGCCGACTTATTGGACAGCGAGAGCGACGATGAACAAGAGGACCAAGACACAACCTATTTAAGAAACACCAGTGACAGAATCAAGGACATTGGAGCAGGCTCTTCTACCCCAACAGGCAGGGGTCGCAGCTCGCGCAATTACTGTGATATGGATTTGATCAAGCTACGCGAAGATCCTGATTTCCAAGCACGATTACCACAGACACACGCCAGCTACTTTCGCAAAGCAAAACACTTGCTGTCCATCGCACCCTCCTCGCGTCGCTTCTCAGCCACTGTAAGACGCAATTCCATCCTGGAAGACGCTATGCCACCCAGTCCAGTGACTGAATTGGATGAACCTCGCTTTCAAACCTGCTCCGAGATGGACGAAGAAGACACGGATGGCAACAATCTGGCTCGTCTCATCTGCACTACGCGCAGACAGCAACCGGACGACATTGCTTGGCTGAACAGCGTCATGGAGGCTCTGGCTGGGTGGCCTGAATTGGTGGATCGTTTGCATGACATTGTACAAGAATCCCTGGAGGATAATAATAGCAAGTGAGAGTACTTATACCTTGCCGCCGATATTGAATAAAAAAAAAGAGGATTTACATATAAAATTTGATTTATATTCAAGACAATATTGTTGACATGTGGATCATATTCGATTGGTATAATATATATATGAGCGTGTATACGTGTGGTACTAGGTAAGAGGGGGAGGGGGGTAAAGGACATACAAAAAAAGAGGAGGAAAATAGCTTATAAAATCTATCTGGACCCCATAAAGCCAGGAATCCAAGAGTTACGCTTATCACGCTTCTCAGTAGGTGAAGTAGGCGAGTTCTCGCCATTCTCGACGACAGCGCCTCCACCGCGAAGAGGCTTAGCGACACGGCCAAAGTTCAATGCCATGGAGGTTTGAGACTTCTGGGAGCGAGCTTGTTCGAGACGCTCACGGACAGCTTGGAGTTGCGCTTCGAACTTCTGGTTTTGGTTGATCAGTTTCTCTTGAGCATCTTGCAAAAGCGTCTCCAGGCTCTGAATACGTTCATTACGAGCAATCAGCTTGCGCTCAGCAAGGGCGACTTCCTTTTTCAATGACGAATTTTGCTCAACAAGCTAAAAAACAAAGCGTCAATCATCAAATGACCAGAGAGAGAGAGTGTGTGTGCATGCAGATGACATGTGGTAGTTGTCTCTTACCTGCTTTTGCACATTGGTGAGTTGCTCCAAGTTACGCTCCAAGAATGCCATCTTCTTTTGCTGAGCCTTGTTGTTGCTTGCTCTGAGGACATTGTTGTACTGCTCGCGCGTTTCATCCAAGGACATCTCGAGTTCAACGACCTTTTCGCAACGGGTTTGGAGATCTCTCATCAGCACCTTCTTCATGGTCTCGAAATCGGCTAGTTCCTTGGCCATGCTCTTGCGCATACGCTCCAATTCCTTTTCACGTTCTGACAAGTCGCCATTTTGGGCTTGAACAGGCTGCTCTGAGAGGGCATTTTGCAGCTGCTCGTTGGCATCTTTGAGAGCAGACAGAGAGCCCGTGAGCTTGTGGAGGTTCTCGTTCTTTTCAGAGATTTCTTGCTGGAGATCTTCAATTTCCTTTTGTTGCATCTCTTTCTTGGTTGCATATTGTGCCTCCAGTTTGCTCTATAAAAAGCCAAGTGGTCATCTGTTGTTAGAAGCACTGTACATCACACCTAGTACTAGACAGCTGTGTACATACCTTTAGTGTAGAGATGGTTTCTTCCATGTCTGCATTCTTCTGTGCAGCCACTTCCTCTTCCGCAATCGTCTTATCAAGAAGCTCCTCGTATTCTTGCTCCAAATGGCCAAACTTGGCATCCAGCTCCAGCTTCTTCTTTTCGAGCACTTCCTTTTCGTACGAAATGTCAGTGATCGTCTTGCTGTGCTGATCCAACAGGATTTTGGACTCTGCCAGATCACGACGCAGCGCAACCAGCTCCTCCAAGCTAAGCGCACCATGGCCTTCAGTCTCAATCTTGTGCAGCGAATCACGAATTTGACGTTCTTTTTCGTTAATCTCACCCTAAACAAGCGCGAAACAGCGTTATACAACATGATACATTTACATACATGTGCACACACAAATAAACAAATAAAACCTACAGATGGATCCAGCTTGAACATAATCTGGGCCAGTTTCTGTGCCTTCTTCTTCTCCTTCTCATTGTCGTTGCTGTCCTTGTGGGCAAGACGGACCTCTTGAAGGTTCTTTTTGAGCTCCTCCAGCTCGGCAATTAGCTCTTGGTTGGCTTCCTTGAGCGAGTCGACATTGATGGCATTCTCCTTGCTTTCGTACGAGATCTTTTGAAGCTGCAGTCTGAGTTCGCTCAATTCCGATGTCATTTGTTGATTCTCTTTAGTGACAATAGCTTCTTGCTCTTTATAGTATCCCATTTCCTCTTTCAAGGATTCCAGCAGCTTTTCACGATTAGCGAGCTCGGTCTCCTTTTCAGCAATCTGGTCCATCAGCTCATTTTCACGCTTCAGCAGCTCTTCGCGCTCGTCTTTTTCCAGGACGACAGATGGAGTGGTAGGGCGAGAAGCGTCTTCTGCAACAGAAGCTGCTCTAAAGTTGGATGCAGGAGGCAGCGCAGAATAGTCACCCTTGTTGATCTTGTCCATAGAGACCCACTTGTCCTCGGGCAAGGTGTTGCCACCACGCCAGACTGTAACTTCGCCTTCAAGCGCTGCAATGTATGCCTGGAATGTGATTGTCTCTGATTTGACCTTTTTGAGCAGTGCCTTGAGCTCGGCAGGCGACAGATCGGCATTGACTTTGGCCTTATTCTTGATGGATTTGGCTCGCATACCAAATCGCAGCGTAGAGATGGTTTCCGCTTCATTGTACGAGGAGGGAGAGCAGTTGATGATCAGTGTTGTGCGGGAGTTACCACCGAGCGATTCTTGCAGGATACGGGTCAGCTTTGAATCACGGTAGGGAATGTGGCTTGATTTTCCGTCGGTGAGCGAGTTGATGACCATGCCAAGCGCAGTGAGTGATTTGTTGATCTTTTTGGCCTCCTCCAATGTCTGGCCAGAAGCACCGGTTTTACCGACCTATACGCACATGTGCCCATGGTGAGTTTAACACTGCTTGATCACTTGCAAAGATGCGTGCGCTAGGCGGCTAGTAGCTTACCTTTTCTGAACCAGCCAAATCGACCAAGTAGAGTTTGCCGCTCTTTGCAGCGCCTGTGTCCAAGTTCTTTTGTGTGATGGTGATGACCACAATGGAGTGAGATCGAGAACTCTCAGCGTTCATGTCTAAATGTGCATTAGAAACAGCGCACTGCCTGTATGAACCGTCCCTGTCTACATACTTGTATAGGCAACCACACGGTTACTGCTTCCGTTCTTCATTGCTTGATACACTTCGTCCGTGTTGGCAACGTAGATTTCGTACAGATCCTTGACATAGACACCACGCGTTTTATCTTCGTGGATGGCTAAATTATCGGATGATGCTATGCAGAGAAAGGCGTGAGTGCTCGGTGCAATTGCAGGGCCAAGTGAGCTATTTACGATTAAACAAATCTCTGACTTTCTCCATGTAGATCTCCATGTAGGACACTTTGACTGTAAACTCGATATTACTCGGCGCATCATTGATGCTAGTAAAGATTTGTTCAATGATACGGGGAATGATACCCTTTGTGTTCTCGTCGTCGATATCAGCACCCTGCATGCGCTGTGTTACTGATGGATCAAATGCGCATCTAGGCCTTGGGATTTGCTTACCATCATGGTGAATGTCTTACCAGAACCCGTTTGACCATAGGCGAATACAGTACCGTTGTAGCCTGCAGTAACATCTATTTCGCAATGGTTCAACAATAATGTCACACAACAAGAGTTTTTTTTTGCAATTTTTACCATCAACGATGCTCTTGATAGAGTACTCAAACACATCCTTCTGAGGCGTGTTCATACCAAACACCTTGTCAAATGCAAAGTTACTAGTAGCTTCACCCTAAGAAATTTCACTGCCATGTTGGTGCCTGAATTTTTTTTCTGAATTTCATGATCAGTAAGAAAAAAACCCACCTTGAGCTGAACGTTGGTTCCTTCATCATCGATAGAGATGATAGGAACACCGCCCTCTCTGTTTTCGAGTGAGTTTTGAGGACGGAAACGACAAACAACTTTGATGTTGTTTCCAGACATTATATTTTACAGATCAAAACAAGTGGGGAGGAGGGGAAAAAAAGAGAAAGAGAGAAAAAAGAATACGCACCACAAAAAAGGGGGAGAGAAGCTTTGAGGGTTTTAAACCAACAAGGTTACTCAAATTGTGACATTTTGTTTGTATTATGTTTGCAACTATGCATTGTGTCTCTTTATCGAAATGATCAGGTGCTGCTTGTTCCTCTCATACAGCCTCCCGGCAGAAGGAACTTGAAGCGCCGGGAGTCTTTGAGCAGCGAGGACGGCAGCCCCACGCCAGACTGCGAGCTATCAATGCGGAACTTGGTCACCATGTCCTTGTAGCTGTAGGATTCAGGCGGCATGTCAAATATATCTGTGCCATCACATATGGTCTGCTGTATTCTGTCTGCTGACAGCAATCCGTCGTTGCTCACTCGGTCTGAATGGGAGTAGCTCTTCATCTTGAACTGGAACTCCTGTATGGTTCGGAAGCAGAACGAACAATGCCAGCCTGGGGGAAATCTCATAAGTATACTAATGACCCAGCATTTGTTTGCCCCCCCCCCCCTCGTTTTCTGATTACCTGCATCAGACAGCAAATCCTCGGTAATCTGCCCGTGTGTGTAGAATGTGTGTCCTGCATTGTACTTTACAACATGAGCTCTCCAGGAACTGCTGTCCACGTAAAACTCGAACGAATACATGTAGTTGCGCAGTTGTAAATGCAACTTTTCAGGAACCCCTTGGCAGCTCGAGATGATGTCTATTGTCTGAGCCCTGGGCAGTTCATCCACATCTGACATGATGATCAGATCATTGGTTTTGGCGCCTGCATCCACCAGCGCTTGATCCATAGCCTCACGCATCTTGCCCTCATTGTAAAACGGCCCCTCTCCAGCCGGCAATGCATACTGATCGATAATGACATGGTGTATTTTTGAGGCTGCAAACTGGAAGCGCTTCTTGTGCTGGTTGAATGTCAAGTTTTTGGCCACTCCAGTAAAGGTTGCATTGGACTCTAGAATCACAAATGTGTCGACGACGTTCCACAGTTCCTTGATGCGAATCTCGAGCAGGTCCAACTCCACGCTAAAGATGATGGCATCATACACTTTGTTTTTGGCGAGCTCCTCTTTGGGCTTGAGTTTCCAGCCGTGAAGCTGGCACATTGTCTCCATGGGCACATCCTCGGCATAGTAGTGTGGAATTGTCGTGAATGTGTTTGGATTCTTGTCCCATAGCGGTCGAGTGTAGTAGCCAATGTCTCGGACCAACGTAGACTGAGATTGGATCAAGTAAATCAAGGTGCTCGCTATAAACATCATGATCAAGCAGAGATGCATGCAGCGTCTATTGTTGTTTCTTTTGAGATATGCAATGCTATCGCTGACATTCATCATTTTTGTTGATTTGTTGTCTGTATGCTGTAAATATTTGTGTAGGTGTTATGTGAACAATGTATGCAATGGGCCTCCTCTGATGTAAATGTCTCAAGTGGCGATCGTGTTGACTACAAATGTTGCTGGTATAGTAAAAAAAAGATGGTTTTAGGGAAGAAAATGCAGATTGCAAAGCCTTATGGTAAGAGATGACTAAAAGTCAGATGTGCAGCAGCACCTTTTGATCCCTATTTTCCAGGTTACCAATGGCTGTAGCACCATCTTTAATTATTGTCTCACTAAAAGGTTAATTAACGTATTTACAATCCAGCCTTTCTGCTGGATACATGAGGCAGACGTTGCTCCCACTCTTATATATAATATTCATTGCAATCTTGAATAAAAGATGTCGGCAATGCAGCAAACAAATGTGGTTAATTTAGGGAGGTATACAGAAGCAATTATTAAAGCTATATATTCATTATTCGAGACGAGAAGCGAGGGGCTAACGTAGTGCGCGACTCACCGTGCATGCCCAATTCCTAGTCCAGCACATATCAACAACCCATACGGCTAAGCATTATGTAAGATCACTTTACTTGCTTGGGATCATAAAAAGTAGCTAAAGAGCCTAAACCCTCAGAATTCTGAGAAAGCAAACTCTAACCAATTGCCTAAAATAACCACACAATAGACAATTTTAAGGATCATTTTAGGGGAACTTGATAAATTTCAACACCCATTGAATTCGATAGGGTGAATACAAACCAGGTGAATGATGATTTTCTGCAATCTACGTCAATCGTAACCCAGTTTCTGTTCCAAAAATAGACCTGCGTATACGCTGTAGTACGGCCATGAGCCTTTCTATTTAGCTAGTTCATCTCATCATTCAACCTCTATCTATTCGTCAATCCACCTATACTAGTTTTAGTGCTGCTCCAGACAAGGTACTTTTTGAAGCATCAGAAAAAAGAAGGGAACTTGAGCTTACAAATAGCACGGTGGGCTGCCATTATCAAATCGAAAGAGAATAGCATGAATGGCGATGGATTGCCGCCTATTTTTCAGTATAAACACTGGATCTTTTTACAGTTGTCCAGCATTTGGGTTCAAGACTTATTGTATCTTGACCCTTATCCTATTTATTAAATCAAGAACCTACGTTCTCCGTGACCTAACGACTCTGCCAAGTCTTTATAATATAAATCAAAGATACTTTCCCAAGAAGCTCTCTCTTTAAGGGCGGCTGAAGAACGATTTTGAGGAAAATGCATTGTAAAAGAGCATACACAGTATCATCTTGAACAGCAAACAGAGGATAACAATGCAAACTAAGAGAGAGGCTAGGTGGAGGAATTCTATTTGCACAGTTATAAGTGTGAAACGTGTTCTGATTTTACAGTGGACTATTTGTACTTTCCTCGCCGCTGAATTAGCTGTCGACCAAGGTAATAGCTACCGTAAATCCGTTTTTATCATTATAACCCCCTCAAATTAGGCGTAAAGTGTTACCAATACGAAGCACTCAATAATCATATACGGCCTGGAAACAGACATTGCTATTTTTTTGTCAAGTACCCAAACAGTGTTAAATCTTTGCTACTGAACAAAAAAGCATGATAAATTCAAGTGGTTTTGACTACAGTGTTGCGCAATATCTCTTCCATCAACCTGTTACTACTAGAGACTCGCAATTAACACCATTACTTGTAGTTTTAATCGAAATCAGTCATCAAAACTAGCTTCTTTTGAAAAACATCCATCAGTAGCAGTTTATCCAACCTAAAACCCGAGTACACCATCTTTATTTTCGGAGACGTTGACAGAGCAGGTACATGCTTATAGCATAAACTAAATCATAGGCATCCGAGACCCTATATTGATTTGATAGCAGTATAATGCATACTTCTTACACCTCTGAATCCCATGAACAGGCTTGGACGTACATAGCCTTGAACTCTTTTTTTTTTTTTTTTTGGGATAGTGAATGTATTTAATCACGTCTGATACTTATGGTGGTAGCGTGTGTAGTTACCTTAGGTCATTTGTACCATCAATTTTGAATGTTTAATCGTGCTTTTCTCATTTCAGTTACATTTTCAGTTTCAATACGAATGCTTTATTTCTCTGAGCTGTCTCCAAATTTGAGCCAATAAAATCGCTTAAAAAGCTATTTTAAGCGCCGCGGACTTTGAAATTTTTTGCCATAGTTCTCCCTTGTTTTTTTGTTAGGCGGAATTTTAAACACAGCCGAATACACTAGTATTAAGCTACGTTATCATCAAAAACCCCTAAAATGCCAGAATATGCCTTACTACACACCCCAGCTGATAGCGCAAATGCTTGAGACTCTCAGTTAGCACCAAGTAAGTGATACAAATCAAGTGAAGGCAGCCTATCTACCCCCTGGCCTCTGAATCAAATTTAGTTGTGCTTCAACGATAGGCACATCCACACAACGAAAAAGAGAGGTTATGATTCAAAGAACCATAAAAAGGAAGGGAAAGCAACAAGAGGGCATCACTAGAATGTGATGAAGAACAGAAACATTGCAATACAGTTACATACAAAGAGGTAACATGCAATGAATATCATCAAAATGACGAGTACAAGAAAAAAAAAAAGGTAGAAAAAAGTATCGTGGTTGCCTCATACGAAGCACGAACACTAATACAACCGGTATTACAGAAGATGTAATACTTGAAGAAGAGCAAAAAGAATGCAAGGCTACTTCACAATAGAGCAGCACTGCCAGCGATACAATGCATCAAAAGATACACCATAGCACTATAGCACAGCAACAGAAAAATAGTTGCGTGCAGAAAAGGGGGAAAGAATAAATCGCAACAAAGCAAACAAACGAATGCTCAGTATCACGAGAAAGAAAGTAGTAGTAAAAGGTTAAATGAATGTAATTCACGACAACCAAACCCACAACACCCAAAGCCATGACAACCCAATCCACGGCCACCAAAAAAGGGGAATATACAAACCAAATACAAACCAAACACAATGAATGAATATATTGCAACGAATTGGTCTAAAATAAACTGTATAGTTAGTATTACTGTATATTGTACCGCGAAAAATGGCCCCTATCGGCTGATACCTACTGTAACAAACTCGAAAGATGTCGTCTTGAGTACTGGTGGTTGCAAAGGTATGCTTCTTTTGACCAAACACAATGAATAAGTATATTGCAACGAACTGGTCTGAAATAAACTATATAATTAGTATTACTGTATATTGTACCGCGAAAAGTGGCCCCTATCGGCTGATACTTACTGTAACAAACTTGAAAGATGTTGTCTTGGGTACTGGTGGTTGCAAAAGTATGCTTCTTTTGTCGAAAGTGGTGTTGTATTCAATCAAAAGTAATAAAAAGTATATGGTTTAATAGAAAAAGTGCAGTGCAAAAACAGGGTGGAAAGGGAGCCTGAAAAAAAAAAAAAGACGCGTTGCTGAGGGTGACTGCAGCCAATAAGCTGAGCACACAGAATTTGAGTGACGTGTACACTGAGCATTTTGCACTGTGGTGACTGTACCCAAATGATTTTTTTTGCGATGGTTTTTTTGAATCGATATCGATATAATTTGACATTTGAAAACATTTTTGTTAAAATTAGCTATAGAAAGTGTGCTCAGCGTATACTACTTTCTAATAAACTTAAGGGGAGAATTTGAAGGCGCATTCAATGGTGTCCATTTCAAAATACTTTTAGAATGAAAAGATAAAGAGTTTTGAGAAAATATAAAAAGCAGTTTTTCCAAGAAAAGTCGAGATTTAACATATATAACGTTCAAAATAGCAGTTGCACAGGTTACCCTACATCTGTTCGGTCATTTTGATTTAATATATACCATAGTAAAAAGTGTCTTTTTCGCCTCCAAAATTGCGATCGTTTGATTTTTAACAAAAACTATGAGGGGTACCTCATGAAAAAACGTGAATTTTCGACGATTTGGATCGCTCCAAAAAAATTCAAGGTAAAGGTTTAGGATATAAATGGTGATCGGTAGCAATCATTTGGCACTATTCCCAGCATCTAGAAGGGCTGATAAGACAAGATATTCAGGGTTGAATTTGGGCGATTTGGCTAAGAATAATACCTTTTGTGGTATGTAGATCTGCGGCAACTAATGCTACAGGCCCCATCAATACCTCAAACAACTGGTGTTCACGAGCACTACACATTGACGTCTATCAGACAGAAATTAATTTAAACTAAGTGTATGCCTTACTATCAGAACCTCGTTGAAAAATACGAAGAAGATAAGTTCTTAATTATTGTTGCCATGACGTCTCAATGCAACTTCTATTAACATATACCTACGTAGAGTACTAATGCCAAATTCAAGACAGTGAAACGTGTTGAAAGTCATATTTGACAGCATAATGAAACTATAGTTACCAAAAAATTGCTAATAGGTGGTGCATACACACAAGCACACACAACAAGCATGTACCTGAAGACTACATGCACATCTGGCTCCACACACACACACACACACACACAAGCGTGGTGTGCCTGGACAAGCTACCATTTTCTGATCACTGGCTGCCTTTGTGGTAGATACGCCAAAGATGATGCGAATGATTTTCACGGCACCTTGCTTTAATAAGCAGAAATAATATAGGAAGTCAACCTGTGCAGCCATCGTTATCTCAAGAGGCTACGTCCACATCATCCAAGCCAATAATGTCTTCCATTGAAGCGTCTTCTTCTTCATCTACACCAATGCCTAATGCTGAAACTCAACAGGGGCGTCCCCAAAAGTCGGCACATCTTGAGCTCCCACTACCTTGCCATGAACACACAAGAATGCATTATGAATGAGTTGGTTCAACCCACTATAAAGGTTGCGAACAAGGAAAGCAAGCAAGTCCTCCCACCAAGGCAAAGAAAGAATCCTCCACATACAGTGGTGCACTATCAAGACACTGCTACATTCATAATAAAGCAGCGAATTAATAGGGATAGCCAACCCGTAACATTTTTCGGTTGATAACAAATTTTCCTTCCTGTACGCTTCTTTTTGTCAGATATTGACTAAAATAGTGCTTCTAACAATAGAGGTAGACATCTGATCGGAAAACCTGTTTTTGGGCCGGCTGTTATGTTACAAAGAAGCGAAACCGCAGTAATACTGTACATAAACATGAATTGCACAAAGACCATGTAAAAATCAAATGCATTGGATTTACGAATACTTATGAAATGACATGAAAGATGCTTTTTGGGGGTAGCGGCCGCATGTACAAAGAAGATTTAGGGCGAGTAAATATTTACCTTTTCACTTTTGTTGGTATGAAACACTCTATGTGATTTTTCATCACTGTTTTTTGGTTATTAACATAAGCAGTGGCATTGAATTTATTTGGGAATAGATATTAAGAGGTCATACGATATATTGTTCTACTACTATTACAAGGTGCATGTACGTATATAATATTGTATGAAGAAGAAAAAGATGTGTAAGGGGAGGCTATAGAATGGTAGATGTATACAAATTTGAAGTAAATGGTAAAAAAAAAAGAGAACTATACATTATAAATAAGAAGAGTACATTAATGAGAGACGAATCAAGACATATGGGTGTTGCCATTTATCATTAAAGAGCCACCGCCATGAGAGTGTCTCACTTGCTGTAGAATCATCTCCAAGTCTCTGATTCTCTGTTGATACTGAACGACATCATTTTGTAGTTTCCTAATTTGCTCGACACTCTTGCGCAGTATGGTACCTTTGTTCATTCGATTTACACCATCATCAACAGCATCGGGCAGCAGCGTTCCTAGTTCCTGGATTCTGTCGTTGATATTATCTCGTCTTCTTCTTTCAACTATAAGAAGGCAGTGGGTAACATGACACTTGAGTTCTCGTTGTAAATCCTTACCTGCATTGTGAGATTCTCTTCTTCTACGTCTCTTTTCCATAATAGCTTGCATACTAACAAACAGACAAACAAATAAATAAAGCAAAGAAATAAGGTACCATGGCAACAGCAAAAGGGCGGCACTTACTTTGCTTGAGTCGAGTATTCCTCTGGATTGTAGTTGGGATCATCCATCATATCCGTGTTACTCGGGGGAATCACATTGGACGATTGCTGCGATGTTGCTACGGAGATCATGTCATCTGAGCCAGCAAAAGAGGAATAGCCATGAAAGCCCATGTTGGAAGGTGCGCTACCAGCTACTTGTTTAGTCAACCGACCTTCGCTATCACCATTATTGTGATCAAATGAAGAGATTGGATAGTAATTATTATGATGTGGACCATAGCCAGCCAAACCACCAATGGCTGAGGCATCTACCTCGGTTGTAGATCGTTTCATTTGTACTGCATACCCGCCAAAATTTGCTTGCTGCTGCTGCTGCTGCTGCTGTTTGATCGTTGCTTCATCAAACATGTAGCCATCACTTCCGCTTTGACGGTACAAGGAGGATGTGGGCCGGGGCTGGTAATCACCATGGTTATTGGGCGAATTGGCTAGCTCAGAGTAGTCTAGATCAGAGAGATTGGGAGAGTCTTGCTGCTGCTGGTGGTGGTGGTGGTTCTGATGTTGCTGGTGAGTAAACAGCAGATGCGCATTATCCAGCATGTGTGATGGATCGATGCCCATTGTGGGCGAGTCTTTGTATCTCATTTGCTGCATGTGGTATGTCGTTGGATTCGCCAGACGGCTCTGGGCTTGGTTGCTATTAGCAGTGAATTGCTGATTCATGATTTGAAATGGTATATAGATGAAAGAAGAAGAGGGAAGAAAGCGAGCGAAATGCACAGCTTTTATGAGAATTCAAGCGCGCGGGCCAATTGTTATTAAACCCAAAATGAGATGTAACTCAAAGATCGAAAAAGGCATTTAGAATGGGTCATTCATACAAAAAGCAAAATGTACCAGGTAGGACAGACCAGAGGATTCCCGTTTCAGCTCAACTTAGCCTCAAAACGATGTGTTGGACTGATACAAGGCCACCAGCGCCTGCGAGGCCACACACTGCTCGAATAGGACAACGATGAGAATACTGTATCCACTTGGTCAATCGCAGCATTTTGCAGGGACCAAACCAGCACCTTCTTTGTTGTTGTATACAGACGACGACATCTGCTGACGATTAAAATAAAAAGCCACGGGGCCATATTTGCGTCTAAGCAAACATAGATTAGTCGAGCTAGTTCCTGATTCAGCAAAATGTGTATGGAAAAACACCCATTCATAATTGACGTTTACCGCTTGGAAAAGCCAGAAAGACGGCTTCTTGCTGTAACATTCAACATGTAACATGGAGCCCAAGACATTCTCAGTCTAGCCAAACCGGCCAAATAAAGAGTTGCAAGATATCAATAAGGACCAGCCCTCAAATGTTCCGTTTGCTTCATTTCCTTCTTATGTACATGTTGAAACATGCAACAAATGAGGTACCTTTTTTCTTCAATTGTGCGTAGTACAAAGTGAATTTGATCTCATAAATAACCTTATAGACACACACGCAACGGAAACGTAATCCGTCTTACTATGCTCAACATTCAGAATGCTGGATGGATATCAAACAATATCTATTTATACATTTACAAATGTTACATACTAGGCCGAGATCAGTGTTTGATGAGAGAGTGCTACTAGTAGCTGACATTTCAGGTACAGCCTTTTGTTGAAATCATCAAGCCTGATTGAAAAAGGAAAATACTGGCTTCTCGTTGCGAAAAGACAACACCATGTAGGATGGTTGCAGCTATACAGGTCCATTGATCTCACACATCAAAGCATGTCATGGGTTGCAGCCAAGCTCCACAGTGGTGCCTTGTCTGCATTTGAAGCCTATGCCTATTTGTTGCTCCTATAGTAGTAGACATGGCAAATGCTTAATTAGCATTCAACGTCAGTGTCCAATCATGTTGGGGATGTCTAATTTACTTGTACTGCTTGCCCCTCGCTCAATTTGTTTGTACCTTTTTTTCTTCTTCTTTCTTTACTTGATTGCTTTATCTTTTTTTTCAAACAAAAGGGCACTATACCAACTTGTCATTTTGCTCTTGATTCTTGCTTCTTTTACGCGTAAATCACAGCCAAAAGATACAAGAGAGTACAGGCAACAAGTACATCCACTTCATATATATACCACTTTCTTACACATACACTCACATTTATATATCACAAAAACTCAAAAAAAACCTCATTTATAACTAAACATGCTTGACGAGGATACATCTCTTCACTCCTCCTCAGCCATCGTGTCTCCAGGCGCCTCTGCTGCTGAAGATGCACTGCTAACCTTTGATCATCGCAAGCTGCAAGACTACTTTGAGCAGCTGTTGCCTTTGGTCCTGGACGCTGAAATCAGTGATTTGGAAAACACCCTCTTTGCGTACCCTGATACAGTGGAGAAATTCAAGCGTTTTGCCAACGATCCACAAACACCTGTTGTATTTATTCTCAAGGAAAAGGAAGGCGGCAAAGACGAAGGTAATACATCTATGCTGCAATGCTGGCACCTAACGGCAAATCTAACCGCGTAATCTCTATGGATAGACGACGCCACATCGCCACAGTCATTTGCCTACACTGTTTCGCATGAAATCACCTACCTTCCAACACATGTTGGTTCTCTAGCTGTCATTAAGCGATTGCCCACATTGGATCAATCAAGACCCCTTCAGAATCAGCTCCAATTTATTAACTTGCCTGGTGCTCCCAACTCGGGCGAACCCGGTCAAACCAGTGCTTACGAATTCTTGCACTCTTACATCCATTTAGCTGTGAGCCCCTACTTCAACGCCTATGTAAACGCCAGACATGGAAAATCAAACGAGGCCAGTTCATCAAAGAGCAAAAACGAAGACAACAAGATGGGTGTTCCCATGGCCAAGAAGAAGATGGCCGAACTCGAGTTGAGTTTGCTTCATTTGCAGCAAAATGTAGAGATTCCCGAGATTTCACTCAACATTCACCCTGTGGTTCAAAAGGCTGTAGATAAGGTACATGTGGATGGATGCAACGCAGAGAATACTGTATACTCATGTTTGATTCTAGTGTCGTGAGCAAAATAAGCGCATCACTGTTGAAGCTGTCGATCCTACCCTCTTTTCAGATTCGTCTTTTCTCAACAGATTGCAAAGCGATGTGAATGGCTGGATCAAGGAAATCCAGAAAGTGACCAAAATGTCTCGAGATCCTGCCAGTGGAACTGCCATTCAAGAAATCAACTTTTGGCTGAGCATGGAGAGAGCATTAGAGAAGATTGACGAGCAATTGAAGAGTGATCAAATTAGTAAGTTTGATATATAAAGGGGGGTGGTGGTGGTGGTGGAAACAAGAGAGCTATGGCTCTTTTTTTTTTTTTTTTTTTTTTTTTCATGCCTTTGGAAATCTCTACAAAGCCTTCATAATACTAACGGAATTGATCCATAGCCTTGACACTCGACATTCTCAAGCACGCCAAGCGTTTCCATGCCACTGTCAGTTTCATTGCTGACACTGGATTGAAGGAGGGCATGGAGCTTGTTCACAAGTACAACCAATTGATGAAGGATTTCCCTCTGAATGAGCTCTTGTCTGCCACTGATCTGGACAAGATCAGAGAGTCGTTGCATATGATTTTCGGTCATTTGAACAAGAAACTCAAGCTATCGTAAGTAGCTCCTGCATCACACTACAACATCGTCTAACCCACACATTTACATCATAGTCCCTATCCTATTCGCCGTGCTCTGCCTTTGGTGGAAGCCATTTCCAGAGACTTGAACGATCAGTTGCTCAAGGTGTTGGGCAGTCGTCGTATGATGTACATGGAGTATGATGACTTCGAGCGCACCACCGCTGGCGCCGAGTCTGTCTTCCACACCTGGGACGATTTGATCAAGGAGTTTACCAATGTTGCTCGCGATGTCACTCGTAAACGATCCGAGAAGTTCTTGCCCATCAAAATCAACCCTGCTCACGCCAAGCTGCAAGAAAGAGTGACCTTTGTGCGTGCTTTCCGCAAGCAACACGAGCAACTTCACCAAACCATCGTGCGTGTCATGACCAGTCCTCGCGCCAAGAAGGCTACCGTAGTGGTCGACGGCCAAGTCAAGAGCGTCATGGAAGAAGAAGAGAGCGTCAGTATCAGCGACATTAATGCCGTGGAGGAAGTCAAGCTGGCGTACGAGAGCGTCAAGAACATTGATGTGCTGGATGTCTCTCCCGAGGGCACCGAGATTTGGGTGCAGGCTGAAACGGCCTACAACGAGCGTGTTTCCCGTGTCGAGAATCAAATCATTGCTCGCCTACGTGATCGATTGGGCACAGCCAAGAGTGCCAATGAGATGTTTCGTGTCTTTAGCAAATTCAACGCCTTGTTTGTGCGTCCCAAGATCCGTGGTGCCATTCAAGAATACCAGACGCAGCTGATTGACAGTGTCAAGGAGGACATCAACAAATTGCACGATAAATTCAAGATGCAGTACAGAAATTCAGAAGCGTACCACATGGCACAGTTGCGTGATTTGCCTCCCATCTCTGGCGCCATCATTTGGGCCCGTCAGATTGACCGTCAGCTTTCACTGTACATGAAGCGTGTGGAGGATGTACTTGGTAAGGGCTGGGAGCTCTATGCAGAGGGCCAAAAGCTCCAGATTGAGAGCAGCAGCTTCCGCAAAAAGCTGGATACGCGTCTGATCTACGAAAACTGGCTGCAAGAAATCACCAAGCGCGATCTTTCTGTGTCGGGTCGTATCTTTGAAATTACTCGCAACCGCGTGCAAAAGAACGCACTTCAGCTCGGCGTCAACTTTGATGGTCAAATCATCACCTTGTTCAAGGAAGTGCGCAACCTGCTTTGGCTCAATTTCCAGGTGCCTCACACCATCTCCAACGTAGCCAAGGATGCCAAGCGTGTTTATCCCTTTGCCGTCAGTCTGATGGAAACAGTGCGCACCTTTTCTCAGACGGTGCACAAGGTCAACCGCAACCCAGAGATCTCGACCTTGGTTGCCGAGAGTCGCCATGAAGTGCACAACATGATCACCAAGGGCATCAACCTGCGCTGGGACTACTTTGTCAACACCTACGACGCCCACCATCGTCCCTTGTCCTTCATGACGGGCACGCCACTGGACGCGCGTGAAAACAGACATGTCATGTTTGTGCGTGAGTTTGCCAATGTGGTCTCCATCTTCCAGGACAAGGTCGATTCATTGATTGGCTATTATGATGAAATCCAAAAGGGCATTGACGAGATGAAGACCTGTCCTTACCAGGCCGAGCGCTTTGAAGATGACCTCAGTCGCGTGCAAAAGTTGATCGATCGCCTCAATTTGGAAAACTACTCTAATTTGGATCAGTGGGTCGCTGGATTGGACAAACGCATTGAGACCGTCTTGATCTCGCGTTTGCAACAAGCCATCAAGGCATGGACTAGTGCGTTTATGGGTGTCACTACCGAGGATGTCATTGTCCCTGAGGCCAGTGCTTCCAAGAGCAGACGCAAGAGAAAGGCCGGACGCGATAGCATTGTCGCTGCCACCGCTGAAGAAACGACACTGGCCAGCCAACAAAAGTCGCCTGATGTCAAGCCTGCCCTTCAAACCATTGTCCATGAAATCCGCATCCGCAATCAACTCATGTACCTGGATCCTCCTATTGAGCAAGCGCGTACCAGCTGGTGGTTCCAATTGCACGACTGGCTCGCTGTCGTCTGTCACTTGCCTCGTATCCAAAGTTCTCGCTATGAAGGCGGCCTGAGTGTCAAGGACAATCCATCCATTGAAAAGACCTACGCCAGCTTGTTGACACGCATGGGAGACAACTCCTTGGAGCATGCCTATCAGATTGTGGAAGACAAGATCCGCCAAGTATCCGACTATGTCAACATTTGGCTGCAATACCAATCTCTGTGGGATTTGGAGTCGAGCCATGTCTTTTCCATCCTGGAAGACGATCTTGGCAAATGGCAGCAAATCTTGCTCGAGATCAAGAAGGCCAGATCCACCTTTGACAACTCAGAGACAGAGCAATCCTTTGGTCCACTGGTGATTGACTATGAGCAAGTGCAAAGCAAGGTCAACCAAAAGTACGATCAATGGCAGCGTGAGATTCTCAACAAGTTTGGCTCTCTTCTCGGCTCGTCCATGAAGGATTTCCATACCAACGTCTCCAAGGCGCGTTACGAATTGGAGCAACAGTCCATTGAAAGCAACTCGACGGGTGAGGCAGTGACATTTATCACCTTTGTGCAAGACCTCAAGCGCAAGGTCGCCAAGTGGAGCCAAGACGTGGATCTCTTCCGACAAGGCCAAAAGACGTTGGAGCGTCAACGCTTCCAATTCCCCAACGACTGGGTCTATGTGGATCAAGTGGATGGCGAATGGAGTGCCTTTAACGAGATTCTGAGCAGAAAGAACAATGCTATTCAAGAGCAAATTGCTGGTTTGCAGATGAAGATTGTCGCTGAAGACAAGGTGGTCGAGCAAAAGATCAGAGACATTTGTGCCGAGTGGGAGAAGAGCAAGCCTGTGCAAGGCGACATCAAGCCTGACATTGCTACCAACACCTTGTCCATCTTTGAGGGCCGTGTCACCCGTCTCAAGGAAGAATACGACATGGTGTGCCGAGCCAAGGAAGCCTTGGATTTGGAGCAAACGTCTGAAGATCGCTTGGACCCTGTGCTTGAAGAGCTGCGTGATCTCAAGTCGGTGTGGACCGCATTGGCCCGTGTGTGGCAGTCTGTGTACGAGATTCGTGATACACCCTGGTCCTCTGTCGTTCCTCGTAAGGTGCGTTCTCATATCGACGAGCTAGTCAATTCCACCAAGGAGATGCCCAACCGTATGCGCCAATACGCTGCTTATGAGTTCATGCAAGACACCTTGCGTCAACTGTTGCGTGTCAATCCTCTGGTGGGTGATTTGAAATCAGAAGCCCTGCGTGAGCGTCATTGGCGCCAAATCTTCAAATCCTTGCGTGTGGAAGGTCGATTCACCTTGTCTGAAATGACGATTGGTCATTTGTGGGATCTGGATCTCAAGCGCAACGAAGCTGTCATCAAGGATGTCATTTTGCAAGCCCAAGGTGAAATGGCCCTGGAAGAGTTCTTGAAGCAAATCAAGGAGACTTGGACTGGTTACGTGTTGGATTTGGTCAATTATCAAAACCGTTGTCGTTTGATCCGTGGCTGGGATGATTTGTTCAACAAGTCCAGTGAGCACATCAATTCACTGACTGCCATGAAACTTTCGCCCTACTACAAGGTTTTTGAAGAAGATGCTGCTGCCTGGGAGGATAAGTTGAACCGTGTGCACGTCTTGTTTGACGTCTGGATCGATGTGCAGCGTCAATGGGTCTATTTGGAAGGCATCTTTAGCGGCAGCGTGGATATCAAGCATCTGCTCCCTGTAGAGACATCGCGTTTCTCGAGTATCAATACTGAATTCTTGACCGTTATGAAGAAGGTCTACAAGTCGCCCTTTGTCATGGATGTGCTGAATATTCCCAACATTCAAAAGTCGTTGGAACGCCTTGCCGAGTTGCTGAGCAAGATCCAAAAGGCCCTGGGTGAGTACCTTGAACGCGAGCGTTCTTCTTTCCCTCGTTTCTACTTTGTGGGTGACGAAGATTTGCTGGAAATCATTGGTAACAGCAAGGACATTTTGCGTATCCAAAAGCACTTCAAAAAGATGTTTGCTGGTATTGCTACCATCCTTCTGGACGAGGATCATACTGCCATCACAGGTATGGCCTCCAAGGAAGGCGAAGAGGTGGTCTTCAAGACGCCTGTCTCCATCAAGGACAACCCCAAGATCAATGACTGGCTGACTATCCTGGAAAACGAGATGCGTGTCTCTTTGGCTCTGCTGCTGAACGATGCAGTGACAGAACTGGAAGCCATCTACAATGCGGAAGAGATGAGTTCGTCTGATTTCATGGAGTGGATTGATCGTTACCCTGCTCAGCTGGTGGTATTGGCTGCTCAAATTATCTGGACACAATCTGTCGACAAGGCATTGACTACCATCAGTGAATCCTCTGCTGCTAGAGACCAAACACCTCTGTTGCGCTCTGTGGAGTTGGTGGAGAGAAACCTCAACATCTTGGCTGATGCTGTGCTGCTGGATCTGGAAGTGATCAAGCGTAGAAAGTGCGAACATCTTGTCACCGAGCTAGTGCATCAACGTGATGTGACCCGTCAACTGGCTGCCGACAACATTGCATCACCCAAAGACTTTAACTGGCTCTACCAAATGCGTTACTACTTTAACCATACTGTAGAAAACCCCATTGAACGCTTAACCATCAACATGGCCAATGCTCAATTCTTTTACGGTTATGAGTATCTCGGTGTCGTGGATCGTCTTGTTCAAACACCCTTGACAGATCGTTGTTACCTGACGTTGACACAAGCCTTGGAGCAACGTTTGGGTGGTTCTCCCTTTGGTCCTGCAGGTACCGGTAAGACAGAATCCGTCAAGGCCTTGGGTGTGCAACTGGGTCGATTTGTGCTTGTCTTTTGTTGTGATGAGACGTTCGATTTCCAAGCCATGGGTCGTATCTTTATCGGTTTGTGTCAAGTGGGTGCCTGGGGCTGTTTCGATGAGTTCAATCGTCTGGAAGAGCGCATCTTGTCTGCTGTATCGCAGCAAGTGCAAACCATTCAATTGGGCCTCAAGGAAGCCACCACCAATCCCAACCACGAAATTGAACTGGTGGGCCGCAACGTGCGCGTGAATACCGATACAGGTATCTTCATCACCATGAATCCCGGTTACGCCGGTCGATCCAATCTTCCCGATAACTTGAAGAAGCTGTTTAGAAGTATGGCCATGACCAAGCCTGACCGTGAGTTGATTGCCCAAGTCATGCTCTACTCGCAAGGTTTCCGTACTGCCGAAATCTTGGCTTCCAAGGTGGTTCCTCTCTTCAACTTGTGTGCCGAGCAATTGTCGCCTCAATCTCACTACGATTTCGGTCTGCGTGCGCTCAAGAGTGTGCTGGTCAGTGCTGGTAACTTGAAGCGTGATCGTTTGGCCTTGCTGCGTCAAGACATTGAAAGCGGTAAAGCAGACAAGACTGAATACACCACCATTTCTGAGCCTGTGCCTGAACAACAGTTGCTGATTTCCAGTATTCGTGAAACGGTCGAGCCCAAGCTTGTCGCTGATGATATTCCTCTGTTGACTAGTTTGTTGGCTGATGTGTTCCCTGGCGTACACTATGCGCCCGTCAACTTGGACCGTCTCAAGGAAGAGTTGCGCAAGGTGTGTCAAGAACGTCGCTATGTGCCTGGAGACGCCTGGATGGATAAAGTCATTCAATTGTATCAAATCCAAAACATCCATCACGGTTTGATGATGGTGGGTCCCTCAGGTGCTGGTAAATCTACTGCCTGGAAGACGCTGCTGACTGCACTGGAGCGTGTGGAGGGTGTAGAGGGCGTTGCGTACAACATTGACCCCAAGGCCATCCCCAAGGACGCCCTGTACGGTACTTTGGATTCGACCACGCGTGAATGGACCGACGGTCTGTTTACCCACATCTTGCGTAAGATTGTGGACAATGTGCGTGGTGAGAGTCAAAAGAGACACTGGATCATCTTTGATGGTGATGTGGATCCCGAATGGGTAGAAAACTTGAATTCCGTGCTGGATGACAACCGTCTGCTGACACTGCCCAATGGTGAACGTCTCAACTTGCCTCCCAACGTGCGCATCATGTTTGAAGTCGAGACCTTGCAATACGCTACTCTGGCTACTGTTTCTCGTTGTGGTATGGTCTGGTTCAGTGAAGACATTATTACGCTCCCCATGATCTTTTCCAACTATCTGGAAACCCTGCGCAACGTGCCCATGGATGAAGTGGAGGAAGAGGGACCTACTTCGTCTTCACGTCGTGTGGCTGATGCTAATGCGGCCGCCACAGCCGAAGACGGCACCACAGTCTCTCTCAACCTCGCGACCCAACGTGCCATTGCTGCCATTATGGCGCCTGATCTCTCGGACGAAAGCTGTTTGGTAGCCAAATGTTTGGACTATGCTTCTACCTTGGAGCATATTATGGACTTTACACGTATGCGTGTCTTGTCCACCTTCTTTTCGCTGCTCAACAAGACTGTGCGCAATGTGTTGGAATACAATGCTCAGCATCCTGATTTCCCCATGACAGGCGATCACTTGGAAGGCTACATTACCAAGCGTGTCATTTACTCTATTATTTGGAGTTTCTCTGGTGATGCCAAGCTGGAACTGCGTGCTGTGCTGGGTGATTACGTGCGCGGTGTCACTACCTATGAACTGCCTCCGCTTGCCAACGATGCCAGTATCATTGATTACGATATTGCTGTCAATACCGGTCAATGGGTGCCCTGGGAGTCCAAGGTGCCTGTCGTCGAAATTGAGACACACAAGGTCTCTGATGCCGACATGATCATCCCCACCGTAGACACCATTCGTCACGAAGAAGTCCTCTACTCTTGGTTGTCCGAGCACAAGCCCTTGATTCTGTGTGGTCCTCCTGGTTCTGGTAAGACCATGACCCTGTTCAGTGCCCTGCGCAAGCTGCCTGACATGGAGGTTGTAGGTCTCAATTTCTCCAGTGCTACTACACCTGAACTGATCCTCAAGACATTTGAACAGCACTGTGAATACAGAAAGACGCCCAATGGTGTCATCTTGTCGCCTACCATGATTGGCCGTTGGTTGGTCGTGTTTTGTGATGAAATCAATTTGCCTGCTACTGACAAGTACTTTACACAACGTGTCATTTCTTTCCTGAGACAACTGGTTGAGTACAATGGTTTCTGGAGAACCTCTGACAAGGCCTGGGTGACATTAGAGCGCATTCAGTTTGTTGGTGCTTGTAATCCTCCTACTGATCCTGGTCGTGTGCCTCTCTCGCACCGTTTCTTGCGTCATGCACCTTTGGTTATGGTTGATTATGCCGGTCAATTGTCTCTGATGCAAATTTACGGTACATTTACGCGTGCTATGCTCAAGGTGGTGCCTAATTTGCGTGGCTATTCGGAACCCCTGACGGCTGCCATGGTAGACCTCTACTTGGCATCTCAAAAGCGATTCACACCTGATATTCAAGCCCATTACATTTACTCGCCTCGTGAACTGACACGTTGGGTACGTGGTATCTATGAAGCCATCAAGCCTCTAGAGACACTGACGGTAGAAGGTTTGGTGCGTATCTGGGCTCATGAAGCGTTGCGTCTGTTCCAGGATCGTCTGGTCAACGAGGAAGAGCGCAAATGGACCGACGACATGATCGACTCAATCGCCATGAAGCACTTCTCTGCATTGAACCAAGAGGAGGCACTGGAGCGACCCATCCTCTTCTCCAACTGGTTGTCCAAGCACTACATTCCTGTCAAGCGTGAACAGTTGAGAGACTTTGCCAAGGCGCGTCTCAAGGTGTTTTACGAGGAAGAACTGGACGTGGCGCTTGTCCTCTTCAACGATGTATTGGAACATGTGCTCCGTATTGATCGTGTCTTTAGACAGCCTCAAGGCCATTTGCTGTTGATTGGTGTCAGTGGTTCTGGTAAGACCACCTTGTCTCGCTTTGTCGCTTGGATGAACGGCCTCAGTGTGTTCCAGATCAAGGTGCACAACAAGTACACGGGTGCTGATTTCGATGATGATTTGCGTATTGTGCTGCGTCGTGCAGGTTGTAAGGGCGAGAAGATTTGTTTCATCATGGATGAATCCAATGTGCTGGATTCTGGTTTCTTGGAACGCATGAATACGCTGTTGGCCAATGCTGAGGTGCCTGGTCTGTTTGAGGGTGATGAATACGCGTCTCTGATGACAGCCTGTAAGGAAGGTGCTCAACGCGATGGCCTGATGCTGGACTCCAACGAGGAGCTGTACAAGTGGTTCAACCAACAAGTCATGCGCAATCTCCACGTCGTGTTTACCATGAATCCTCCTGAAGGCGGTCTTGCATCGCGTGCTGCTACATCGCCTGCCTTGTTCAATCGTTGTGTGCTCGATTGGTTTGGTGATTGGCCCGATCAAGCCTTCTATCAAGTGGGTATGGAGTTCACCAAGACCTTGGATCTCGATGTGCCCAACTTTGCGCCTGCTCTCAACTTCCCCATTGCTTACCGCAACCTGCCTATCCCACCCAGCCACCGTGAAGCCGTGGTCAATGCGCTTGTGTACGTGCATCAGTCCCTGTACGAGATCAATGCCAAGCTCAGCAAGCGTCAAGGCCGTCATAACTATGCTACACCTCGTCATTTCCTGGATTTCATCTCGCACTATGTCCGTCTGTACAATGAGAAGCGTGAAGACTTGGAGGAACAGCAACGCCATTTGAACGTGGGTTTGGAGAAGCTCAAGGACACTGTCATCAAGGTGGAAGAATTGAGAAAGAGTCTTGCTATCAAGAAGAACCAACTGGAACTGAAGGAAGCACAAGCAAATGAAAAGATCAAGCAAATGCTGGCTGATGAAAAGATCACTGAGCAAAAGAAGGCCGATTCACTCGAGATCAAAAAGAACCTCAAGATTCAAAACAGAGTAAGTGTGGCATTTTTGAGTCACGTATGCGTAATACTAAATAAAACCATAGGAAATTGAAGCACGTCGCCAAGTCGTCGATAATGATTTAGCCAATGCTGAGCCTGCCGTCAAGGAAGCTGAACAGAGTGTCAGAAGCATCAAGAGACAGCACTTGACTGAAGTGCGTTCCATGAGTAACCCTCCTGAAGCCGTCAAGCTGACCATGGAGTCTGTGTGTACCATGCTGGGCCACAAGATTGACAGCTGGAAGACCGTGCAGAGTATCATTCGTCGTGATGATTTCATTTCAAGCATCGTCAACTACAACACTGAGCTGCAAATCACCAAGCAGTTGCGAAACTACATGCGTCAAAACTTCCTCAACAACCCCAATTTCGAGTACGACATTGTCAACCGTGCCTCCAAGGCCTGTGGTCCTCTGTTCAAGTGGGTCTCTGCTCAGTGCAACTTTTCTGAAATCTTGGATCGTGTGGGTCCTCTGCGTGAAGAACTGAACCAACTGCAACAAAGCTCAGAAGACACCAAGAACCAAGCTGTGGAAATTGAGCAAATGATTGCTGATCTCGAGACCAGTATCGGTCGCTACAAGGGTGAATACGCTGCCTTGGTGGGTGAGACACAGCTGATCAAGTCTGAAATGGATCGCGTCAAGTTTAAGGTGGATCGCAGTATTACCTTGCTCAGTTCGCTGTCCTCTGAAAAGACGCGTTGGGAGTCTGCCAGTCAAGCCTTTGAGAGTCAAATGGGCACCATTGTCGGTGATGTGCTGTTGGCTGCTGCTTTTATGGCGTACGGCGGTTACTTTGATCAACAGTACCGTGACATTTTGATGCAAAAGTGGATGGACCACCTGCTGGCTGCCAACATCCAATTCAAGCATGAAGTCTCTCTGACCGAGTATCTGTCTACTGCGGATGAGCGTCTCTCCTGGCAAGCCAACTCGCTGCCTGCGGATCAACTCTGTATTGAAAATGCCATCATGCTGAAGCGCTTTGACAGATATCCTCTCATCATTGATCCCTCTGGCCAAGCAACTAATTTCTTGATCAACGAGTACAAGGACCGCAAGATCACGGTGACCAGTTTCTTGGACGACAGTTTTATCAAGAACCTGGAAAGTGCCTTGCGTTTCGGTAACCCCATCTTGATTCAAGACGTGGAGCATCTGGATCCCATCCTGAACCCTGTGCTCAACAAGGAACTGCGTCGTACCGGTGGCCGTGTGCTGATCCGCTTGGGTAACCAAGACATTGATTTCTCGCCTGCCTTTACACTGTTCCTGTCTACACGTGATCCCTCAGTCAACTTTGTGCCTGATATCTGTTCTCGTGTCACCTTTGTCAACTTTACCGTGACAAGAGGCAGTCTGCAGAGTCAATGTCTCAACAAGGTACTCAAGGCGGAGCGACCCGATGTAGATCAAAAGCGTACCGATTTGATCAAGTTGCAAGGCGAGTTCCAGCTCAAGTTGCGTCATTTGGAAAAGGCTCTGCTGCAGGCATTGAATGAATCCAAGGGCAACATTCTGGACGATGACAAGGTAATTGACACGCTGGAGACCCTCAAGAAGGAAGCAGCAGACATCACGCGCAAGGTGGATGAGACCAACACCGTCATGCAAGAAGTCGAGCAGACCACCGCCATCTACACACCATTGGCGCATGCCTGTAGTTCCATCTTCTTTGCCATGGAGCAGCTCAACCTGGTCAACCATTTCTACCAATTCTCGCTTGACTTCTTTTACGAAATCTTTGAATATGTCATCCACGCCAACCCCAACTTGAAGGGCATCACAGACCCCACCGAGCGTCTAGAAATTCTGTCTCGCGACCTGTTCTCTGCTGCCTACAAGCGCGCTTCTCGTACTTTGGTGCATGAAGACCATACCATGTATGCCGTGCTTTTGTGTCAAATCCGTATCCGTGGCTCGCAAGAAAACATGGATGAAACCGAGTATGACTTTTTGCTGAGTGGTGGTGATGCTGTGGTGGGTTCTACCTTGACTGCAGCTAGCTTGGGATTGCCTGACTTTATCTCGGACGAAACCGCACAACGTATCAAGGAATTCTCTACGCTGACTTGCTTTAACAAGATGATTGATCACATCATTGCGAATGAAAACGACTGGCGAGTGTTTATAGAGCACAATCAACCCGAAACGGTGGTTCCCTTGTGCTGGGAAGGTGCTGGTAGTAACCGTAAGTGTGTGTTTTTAACCTATAAGTTGTGACAATACTAATCACAGATACCAGGCTCCTTGGATTCTCTGCGTAAGATGTTGGTCATCAAGTGCTTTAGATCTGATCGTCTGTTGCCTGCTACCTCTATTTTCGCTACTGAGATCTTTGATGCCGAGTTCATGAACACGGGTGAATTGAATTTGCAACAGGTCGTCAATGATGAAGTGGGTAGCTCTACGCCGCTTGCTCTCTGCTCTGTGCCTGGTTACGATGCTAGTTACCGTGTGGATAACCTGGTCTCTGAGACCAACATGCGCTGTACATCGGTTGCCATGGGTTCTGCTGAAGGTTTTGCTCTGGCTGATCAGGCCATCTCGACTGCCATCAAGACGGGTAACTGGGTCATGCTCAAGAACGTGCATCTTGCTCCCTCATGGCTGGGTCAATTGGAAAAGAAACTGCACAGCATGAAGCCTCACCGCAGCTTCAGACTGTTCCTGACCATGGAAACCAACCCCAAGGTGCCTGTCAATCTGCTGAGAATGTCTCGTATTTTGATGTTTGAGCCTCCACCAGGTATCAAGGCCAATCTGCAAGAATCCCTCGGTAGCATCCCACCCTCTCGCTTGAGCCGTGGTCCCTCTGAACGTGCTCGTCTCTACTTTATGTTGGCCTGGTTGCATGCTATTGTGCAAGAACGTCTTCGCTATGTGCCACTGGGTTGGACCAAGGTGTACGAGTTTAACGATTCCGATCAAGATTGCGCCTTCAACACCATTGACAAGTGGTTAGACACTGCCTCGGGTGGTAGAGCCAACATTTCGCCTGAAAAGATCCCCTGGGATGCCATTCGATCCCTCTTGAAGCAATCCATCTACGGTAACCGTATCGACAACGAATACGATCAACGTCTTTTGGACTCGTTTGTCAACACGCTGTTTACACCTGAATGCTACGATATCGACTTTGAGTTGGTCAAGGGCAACGGCGAGAACGACAAGGCAATTGTGGTGCCTGATGGTACCAAGATGGAGCAATTCACTGACTGGGTGGGCAAGCTGCCTGACCGTGAACCCCCTACCTGGCTCGGTCTTCCTGGCAATGCTGAGCGTGTCTTGTTGACTCTGAAGGGTAACAACATGCTGTCCAAGGTGCGCAAGATGAAGAGCCTGAGCGATGACGACGAAACCGCCTACACACAAGATTCGTCTGCTGCTGCCAGTGGCGGATCCAGCAACAAGCAAGCCACCAACAATGCTCAGCCTGCCTGGATGCGTGCTTTGAGCACATCCATCACCAACTGGCTGACATTGCTGCCCCCTCACATCAAGGTCATGCAGCGCGATAGCTCCGGCATCATGGATCCTCTGTTCCGATTCTTTGAACGCGAGAACCAAATTGCTCGTAAACTGCTCAGCGTCATTCGCGAAGACCTGTCTCAGCTGCAAAAGGTGTGCAATGGCGAGCTCAAGCAAACCAACCATCTGCGCCAATTGATGAGCTGGCTGAACAAGGGTCTGATTCCTGACCACTGGAAGCGCTACAAGGTGCCCAAGAGCGTCTCACTGAATGCCTGGCTTGCTGATCTCAAGCTGCGTCTGGAGCAAGTCGAATCACTGGCCCAGGAGTCCTCATTTGATCAGGTCGAGATTGCTATTGGTAGTCTGTTTACTCCTGAAGCTTACATCACAGCCACAAGACAAGCAACCGCACAACGATTCAAATGGTCCTTGGAAGAGCTGGTATTGGATGTCGACATTGGCGATACGAAGCAGACACAGGGCTACCGCATCCGTGGCATGAAGATGGAAGGCGGCAAATGGCAAGACAATGAAATCCAACTCACCTCAGAGCCGACCAGCAAGCTGCCCCTCATCGCTGTGCGCTGGATCAAGAAGGAAGATCAGCAGCAACAGGCCCAAGACCTGGTGGAGTTGCCCGTCTATCTCAACTCTGACAGAGCCGAGCTGCTGTTCACCATTTCAGTGCCTGCAAATGCCAACGAGAAGGATAGAATCCCTCAAAGAGCTGTGGCTCTCGTCATTTCATTTTAAGTCGTATCATATTATTTTACTCCTTGTTGAACCAAAAATAAAAAAGATCAGATGTTTAACACTCAGTCCCTTTTTCCCTCTTTCTTTCTTGTTCAACTCTTTTCACAATGAATCGTTTTGATGATGAAATGTCCACAACAAACGTCTCACTCATTGACGATGTCCACACATCGCGGCCCTTGATGTCTTCTCCACTGTCTATCAGCAGCAAAAAGCCTCTGGTGGAACGAGAGCAAGCGACTGATTCTGCAGCATTGAAATCAAAGGACTATCTTCGCAACGGCTCCTTGGCATTGAAACACCAAGAAAATGCAAGTAAAGACTCCCCTCTTTGCAGGGCACATGTACAAAAGGCTAACAGTAGGGCATAGACAATGGACGGTTTGAAGAAGGAGAATTTTGATTTGAGACTTAGTCTGTACTTTTACGAGCAAAGGCTGAATGATATGTCCAGTGATAGCATTGATCAGGCTTTAAAAGAGGTATGCAATACGAGGCAAAAAGCACCACCACCTTGTCCTCAACTGTGTATCATAGAACGTAAGTCTCAAAGTGACAATCCAAAAGCTCACGCAAGAGTTGAAAAAGTACAAGAACATTATACTGGAGCTGAATCAGGGTCTTGATATATTGAAGAATCAGCCATGTACAAAGCAGCATGGTATGACAGAGCAAGAACGAGAGGAATTTGAAAGAGTCAAATCCGATGCAGACCAATGCCATGATGAAAACGACAATTTGAGCCGCTTGTTGGCAGAAGTGACATCAGAAAATGTGAGATTACGGTCCACCATTCGATCCAGAAACACCAGCTCCACCACAGACTTCTCGTCATCCAACAACAGCGCCAGCAGCAATGAGGACTACCAAGAGCTATCACGCAAATACAGACAAGCCAAGCTCAAGATTGAGGAACAACAAAGAATCATCCAGCAATCCAGTCGCTATAACAACCATAGCCACAACAATCAAACTGACGATCACTTGATCAAGTCCATGTTATCCGAGAGAGACGCTGTGATTGCAAAGAACACAAAGCTCAGCAGACAGCTGGAAAACGAATTGCAGCTGGAAAAGGAGAGAAATGACACCATGGCCTTGGAGGTACAAGAAAAGAAGAAGCAAATTCATAGTCTCAAATTGGAACTGGATCAATATAACCGTAATTTACATGAAACAAAACAACAATTACGAAATAAGGCAATTGAGTGTGATCAGCTGCTGGAGGAAAACGAGGATTTAAGGGTGAACAATGAAAACATGGGCACTTTGATTGACAATTACCGCCGACTGGAAGACGAAAATGACGAGCTGGCCAACGAAATACAAGACCGCGAGCAAGAGATTGAAGCCCTGGAAGCAGAAGTGGTGAAATTGCTGTCGCACTTGGAGAAAAAGGAAAACGAGCGCGGAAGAGACACACAAGAGTCAGATGAACGCATTTTACAGCTGGAGGAGGAGATCGACATGCTCAAAAATGAACTCAAGTCGGTCAACGAGTCGCACGACAATGACATTGAAGCCTTTGAAGACCATGTCTCCAAAACGCAAGACGAGATCAAAAAGAAGGACCAAGAAATCAAGAGCGTGTTGCTGGAATTAGAAGAAGCAAAGCGAGAATACGAAGAGTTGTTGGAGAAGCAGTACAATGAGCTGATTGTCACCATCCGAG
This sequence comes from Mucor lusitanicus, assembly GCA_010203745.1. Classification (NCBI taxonomy): domain Eukaryota; kingdom Fungi; phylum Mucoromycota; class Mucoromycetes; order Mucorales; family Mucoraceae; genus Mucor; species Mucor lusitanicus. The sequence goes on along the minus strand of JAAECE010000008.1, from coordinate 1,689,446 downwards.
ACAGAGAAGTGCGTATGGCAACACTGGAAGGCAATTTCGAGCAAAAGACAGATACTATGCAGCGAGAAAAGGAGCTACTGCACGAAGAGATGGAAGAATTACAAGAAAGAGTGCGGGAACTAGAAGAGCAGTTGCAGCATAATCACGCCACGCCACCAGACAATGAGTACCAACACGCATTGGAAGCAAAACTAAAAGACACCAAGCGAGAACAGCGAAAGGCCACTGAGCAGCTGGTCAAACAGACAGAGCAAGTGCGATTGTTGAAGCAAAAGCTAATTTCCTCTACGCAAAAGAACGCTTTACTGAACTCACTGCTAGACCAAAACAAGAAATCAGAGCACAGTGACCGAACAGCAGACAAATACGCGCTACTATCCAAATTGAACCAGGAGCTTCGACAAGAACTGGAAGACCGTGATCGACATTTGGATGTGGAGAAGAAGCGATGTCAAGAACAAGATGAGATCATTCAACAGCTAAAGAAGCAATTGGAACGAAGAGAAACCATGCTGACCAACTCCTTGCTCGCTCGTGATGTAAGTAGCATTCATCTAGGCGCACGTTCTTTTGTAGGCTGATGCTTTTGTTTATTTTTTGACAGACGCTGAAGGAACAAGGTGAATTCATGGAGAACATCTTGTATGAGCAAGCAACTGGAGGCCATTCGTTTCGTGACAGAGCAGACTCGGCCATGAGTTCGTTTTAAATAACAGTAAATAATATCAATGTACATAATGCAAGCACTTTTTATACACTTACAAGCAAGTATACTACAATACCAACAAGAGCTAATAGCAGTGATTTTCCCCTTTTTTTTTGTTGTTTCCTTGTATAAATCATAGTTTATCATACTTTTATACCTTTTATCATTATTTATTTCAATCCAATGTGAATAAATTCAAGTCGACTAGTAGTTTTGTAAATTTGCATTGTATAATATGTATCAAGAAGCAATATGACGAACAATTTATTTTAGTTTCTAAAGCATGGGTTGATTAAATAAAGATACATACTAGGCACTTTTGTGGCCATTGCATGAAGTGTGCCATCAAACATTGACACTTCTTACGATCTTTACCTTTCAAGGTGACTCCAAATACCACTGGCGGCTTCTGCAGCAGCATGAAATTCAGTTCACAGCCAAATTTGATTGTGTCACCTATTCTAGAGCTCTCCGGTTTACTCAAGTACGAGGTGATCATAGCATAATCCCATGGATCCAGCTGTTAAAATAGGCAACCTTGAATTATCACCTTGATACCAATATAGTACATACTTGCATCTTTAGGTCGCATAAACGTATTATTTTCAACATTGTAAAGCCACATCGCTTATCAAATGCAGATTCGTTTACTGACGAGCTTAGGTTTGTCTACCAGATATGCCATTTCATCAAAACCAAATAAGCGAATTCTTCATATTCAGAGCGTACAATTTCTTATTTTTTGAGATAAAAGGGCTGGATTATTATGGGCACTTACCTCGCTTTTGAATGTAACAAAACCCTGTAATTTATGGTTGCGAGACTGATATAATTCGGCACGATCTAGCTTGTAGCTGTCTTTGAGGGACCACATAAGTTTAGCCGTTTCATATCTAGCTTTGTAATAAGCTTTGATTTACGTATACTAATAGGCAGCAACTAAAGTAGATTCAAGTTAGTGCCATAATGTCTTAATGATAGGACATCATTTTATATAACTTTTCCGTAAAAACATATTAATCAGAGAGCTAATTTATTTGAAAATGTCTGATACTTATGGTGGTGTCGTGTGTAGTTACCTTAGGTCATTTGTACCATCAATTTTGAATGTTTAATCTTGCTTTTCTCATTGTAATCACATTTTTAGTTTCAATATCAATGCTTTATTTCTCTGAGCTGTCTCCGAATTTCAGCCAATCAAATTGCTCTGAAAGAACTACATACACCACAAATCCTGGAAAAAAATTGCGAGGGTTTCCCCTTGTTTTGACGTTAGGCGGAATTTTAAGTATTACTAAATACAGTAATTTAGCAATTCCATCATCAAAATCCCCTAAAATGCCAGAATATGCCTTACTACACACCCCAGCTTATAATGCAAACGCTTGAGACTCTCAATTGGCACCAAGTAAGTGATACAAATCAAGTGAGGGCAGCCTATCTACCCCCAAGCCTCTGAATCAAATCTAGTTGTGCTTCAACGATAGGCACATCCACACAACGAAAAAGAGGGGTTATGATTCAAAGAACCACAAAAAGGAAGGGAAAGTAACAAGAGGGTATCACTAGAATGTGATGAAGAATAGAAACATCGCACTACAGTTACATACAAAAAGATAACCTGCAATGTGTATCATCAAAATGACGAGTACAAGAAAAAAAAAGGTAGAAAAAAGTATCGCAGTTGCCTCATACAAAGCAAGAGCACCACCAATACCACCAGTATTACAGAAGAAGTAATACTTGAAGAACAAAAAGAATGCAAGGCTACTCCACAATAGAGCAGCAACACTGCCAGCAATACAATGCATCAAAAGATACACCATAGCACTATGGTACAGCAACAGAAAAATGGTTGCGTGCAGAAGAGGGGGAAGGAATAAATCGCAACAATAGAGCAAACTAAAGAGGAATGCACAGTATTACGAGAAAGAAAATAGTAAAAGGGTTGAATGAATGTAATCCATGGCAACCAAAGACGGGGAATATACAAACCAAACACAAACCAAACAAAAATAACAATATATTGTAGCAAACTGGTCTGAAATAAACTATATAATTAGTATTACTGTATATTGTACCGCGAAAAGTGGCCCCTATCGGCTGATACTTACTGTAACAAACATGAAAAATGTCGTTTTGGGTACTGATAGTTGCAAAGGTATGCTTCTTTTGGCGAAAGTGGTGTTGTATTCAATCAATAGTAATAAAAAGTATATGGTTTAATAGAAAAAGTGCAGTGCAAAAACAGTGCGAGAAAAAAATAAAAAAAAAAACGCGTTGCTGAGGGTGACTGCAGTCAATAGGCTGCCGCAGCACAGCGCACATAGAATTTGAATGACGTGTACAATGAACATTTTGCACTGTGGTGACTGTACCCAAATGATTTTTTTTGCGATGATTTTTTTGAATCAAAATCGATATAATTTGACACTTGTAAACATTTTTGTTAAAATTAGCTATAGAAAGTGTGCTCAGCGTATACTACTTTCTAATAAACTTAAGGGGAGAATTCGAAGGCGCATTCAATGGTGTCCATTTTAAAGTAATTTTAGAATGAAAAGATAAAGAGTTTTGAGAAAATATAAAAAGCAGTTTTTCCAAGAAAAGTCGAGATTTAGCATATACAACGTTCAAAATAGCAGTTGCACAGGTTACCCTACATCTGTGCGGTCATTTTGATTTAATATATATCATAGTAAAAAGTGTCGTTTTTGCCTCCATAATTGCGATCGTTTGATTTTTAACAAAAACCATGAGGGGTGCCTCATGAAAAATCGTGGATTTTCGACGATTTGGATCAATCCAAAAAAATTCAAGATAAAGGTTTAGGATGTAAATGGTGATCGATAGCAATCACTTGGCACTATTCCAAGCATTTAAAGGGGCTTAGAAAACAAGATATTCAGGGTTAAATATGGACAAATTTGGCTGGGAAGAGTACCTTTGCTGTATTTATTCCAACCCCCTAAACAGTTTTTAACCAGCTGTTGTGCCATTTTAGAACAAAGTATGGTATAGACAAATAGTTTTAAGTGCAGTGTTGCGCAACACCCCCTCCATCGATCTGTTACTATTGGAAACTCGTAATTAACGGCTTTTATTAAATTATAGATCTTGTCAAGGTCAGTACTCAAAAAAACTGGCTTATTCTTGAAAATCATCCATCCTTCAACGGCAACTCATACTATATACAATGGCGAGAAGTATTTCCTAGCATGTGTAGATGCTATGCAGAGCTTTTCGGTGGCATGTTCTTGTAAGGCTATCCCGATTGTACGAAGGAACCCAAATGGTGCATTCACAAAACTGGCAATCATCTCTCTTGATTTGGATATCGAGTGTCCAGTCAGTATAGTCAGGAATTGCAGCAATTTGAACAAGTTCTCCTCCGTCATTGTGCCTTCTACTGTTTTTACTCACGACATGTTGAAAATCTGCGGCTCTCTCTCCAATTTGTAATTACACTTTGAGACCTTGTTGACATACTTTTCGTTTCCTTCCTTCATCTCCCTTGATCCATCAAGTAGCAGAGATATGCTATTTAGTACTACATTCATTAATAATCCAGCCTAATAACATCTAAAAAAACATGATACATTGAAAGTAATAACCTACTGATTCCATCGTTTAAATAGAGTATCATTGTATCAAGATATTGTAGGTAATACTACTACCGAAAACCACATTAGTTACATGCTGGCAGAAGAAAAAAAATAAATAAAAAAAGGAAGGGATGTCTAAATTTATACAGTCCGAGACGTCTGCACATGTAGACTACATGCTGATTGTAGATTACCACATGATTTTAAATCAATATACATTAATCAAGTTGTATACATTTCGGGAAACTTGCAAATATCGCAATATAATCACAATCATGCTTTTTATTAGCTGGACTAATTTTATCTATATTCGAATTTTTCATACATTTTACCAAAACATCAGCGTCTTCACCGTCTGCTCAGGAAGTCTTTCCATGCAGCCCAAAATAAAAATACAACCCATTTCGGCTGCACGATCTGCTTACCGGCCGGACTAATTGGCCGTAGTGATAGGTAAAGCATACACAAAGGTTTCATCAATTCCGGTCTAGTAGTAATACTCCTTATTAGGTAGTCTCAAGGAACACCAACTGTTTGAGGTCTTGATAATACCTGTAGCATCGGTTGCCGTGGACTTACAGGCCTTAAAAGGTACTTTTCCCAGCCAAATTGTCTATATTTAACCCTCTATATCTTGTCTTCTAAGCCCTTCTGGATGCTCAGAATAGTGCCAAATGATTGCTTTTGATCATCATTCACATCCTAAACCATTATCTTGAATTTTTTTGGATCGATCCAAATCGATGAAAATCCACGATTTTTCATGAGGTACCCCTCATAGTTTTTGTTAAAAATCAAACGATCACAATTTTGAAGGCGAAAACGACACTTTTTACTATGATATATATTAAATCAAAATGACCGCACAGATGTAGGGTAACCTGTGCAACTGCTATTTTGAACGTTGTATATGCTAAATCTCGACTTTTCTTGGAAAAACTGCTTTTTATATTTTCTCAAAACTCTTTATCTTTTCATTCTAAAATTACTTTAAAATGGACACCATTGAATGCGCCTTCGAATTCTCCCCTTAAGTATATTAGAAAGTAGTATACGCTGAGCACACTTTCTATAGCTAATTTTAACAAAAATGTTTACAAGTGTCAAATTATATCGATTTTGATTCAAAAAAATCATCGCAAAAAAAATCATTTGGGTACAGTCACCACAATGCAAAATGTTCATTGTACACGTCATTCAAATTCTGTGTGCTCTGTGCTGCGGCAGTCTATTGACTGCAGTCACCCTCAGCAACGCGTTTTTTTTTTATTATTTTTTCTCGCACTATTTTTGCACTGTACTTTTTCTATTAAACCATATACTTTTTATTACTATTGATTGAATACAACACCACTTTCGACAAAAGAAGCATGCTTTTGAAGCTACCAGCACCCGAGACAACACCTTTCAAGTTTGTTACAGTAGGTATCAGCCGATAAGAGCCATCTTTCGCGTTACAATATACGGTAATACTAATTACACAGTTTATTTTAGGCCAGTTTGCTACAATATATTGTTGTTTGTGTTTGGTTTGTATTTGGCTTGTATATTCCCCTTCTTTGGTTACCATGGATTATATTCATTCAACCTTTTACTGCTTTCTTTCTCGTAATACTGTGCATTCTTCTTTAGTTTGCTCTATTGCGATTTATTCTTTCACCCTTTTCTGTACGCAACTATTTTTCTATTGCTGTACCATAGTGTTATGGTGTATCTTTTGATGCATTGTATTGCTGGCAATACTGCTTTATTGTGGAGTAGTCCTGCATTCTTTTTGTTCTTCAAGTATTACTTCTGAAATACTGGTGGTATTGGTGGTGTTCTTGCTTCGTATGAGGCAACCACGATACGTTTTTCTACTCTATTTTTCTTTCTTGTCGTCATCATTTTGATGATACCTATTGCATGTTACCTTTTTGTATGAAACTGGATTGCGATGTTTTTGTTCTTGTTCATCACATTCTAGTGATGATGCCCTTTTGTTACTCTTCCCGCTTTTTATGGTTCTCTGAGCCATAGCCCTCTTTTTTCGTTGTGTGGATAAGCCTATCGTTGAAGCACAACTAAATTTGATTCAGAGGCTAGGGGGTAGATAGGCTGCCTTCACTTGATTTGTATCACTTACTTGGTGCTAACTGAGAGTCTCAAGCATTTGCGCTATCAGCTGGGGTGTGTAGTAAGGCATATTCTGGCATTTTAGGGGTTTTTGATGATAACGTAGCTTAATACTAGTGTATTCGGCTGTGTTTAAAATTCCGCCTAACAAAAAAACAAGGGAGAACTATGGCAAAAATTTTCGAGGTCCGCGGCGCTTAAAATAGCTTTTTAAGCGATTTTATCGGCTCAAATTTGGAGACAGCTCAGAGAAATAAAGCATTCGTATTGAAACTAAAAATGTAATTAAAATGAGAAAAGCAAGATTAAACATTCAAAATTGATGGTACAAATGACCTAAGGTAACTACACACGATACCACCATAAGTATCAAACATGATCAAATACATTCATTACCCTAAAAAAAGAGTTTTGAATGAATCTAATAAGCCTGTTCATAACATCCAAAAGTGCAATTTTGCATTTTATTGGTAGCAAATCAATCAAAGTTTTCAGATGCCAATCGTCTGGCTTATGAGATAAACATGTACGAATGCCTAATTTTACGAGGAACATGATTGTGTGGTCAGGCTTTAGTCATCTGGACGCGTTGCCCTTGATGGATGAATAATTTTTAGAATAATCCAATTTTGAGCACTGGCCTAGACAAGATTTATGAGAAAGGCGGATAATTACAAGTGTCTATGGTAAGTGCTAACAGACTGACAGGTGGGGTGTTAGAAAACACTCTATTCAAGACTGCATACTGTATCTTTGTGCTTGACACTAAATCCTGCTTGCATGCAGGTATTCTCAGTATGCAGGATCAGGTCATCATGCGAGACTCATTTGCAAAAAATTGCAGTTAGAGTAATGAAATTGGCACGTACCTGTGCAAAATGTGGCAAAAAACACGATGGGGTACTTGGATTTTAGATAGGATGAGTTGCTGCTAATCGATGGATGATTCTCCAAATAATCCACTTTTTACCACTGACTTTGACTAAAACAGTAAGGATGGCTGTTAATAACAGATGTCTAGTACTAGTAACACACCGACAGATAGGATGTTGAGTAACAAAGCCCATATTTTAACACCACTTCATACAATAGGAGGACTTTTGCAATCGATCCAGCAGCAAAACTTTTGCGTGGTACAACTACCCCCATTTTGACAGATATTGCATAATAATGACAAGCAGATAGCGTTTTACACTGTGCGATCTGCGCAGGGCAGCGATGTTCGTCGCCGAAATCTCTTCTCCTACTACATAATTCTTTGAAATAATAATTGGCTTTATCGGCGATCTTATCGAATGATTGCGCAACTTTTAGTAAATTTGATAGAAACCCTCGTGAGTCTGCACCCAGTTTATCACATCCGCAACCATGTTCGGCTGCCAGCCATTCTTTTGCGCCTTACTGTAAGTCTTATCATCTCTAAAATAACCAGCGGTGTCCTTGGAATGTACATAAAAAAAACAACTTGCTTAATAAGATTCGAGCAGATAAAGAGAACCACACGATCTTGTTCTTTATAGCAGACCAAACCGTTGTCGTCGTGCCAGACATTTGGTTTGCGGAGACCATCACGCTTGAGAAATTGAATATTAGGATCAGCCTTCTGTATTTCACAAAACATAGCAGATCGGTATCTTTCAATTCATAATCTTGTGCATTGACTGAATGAATTTGTGATAAAAAAGCGTCAGTGTTAGCGTTCGGAGTGCCTTTCTTGCGGTGTATTATATTATCATACGGTTTGTATTCTTGTAAAGGCATTATACAGCGAGCTAAACGACCCTTAGTCATATTGGTTCCAAGTATGCTCTTCAAAGCCGCATGATCATCCGTGTACATGATGAACTTGCTGCTACGCAACAACAATGGACAAATTGTCTCAGAGCCCGGATATTTGTGAGACATTATTTTCTCATGGTATTGTGGTTGCATTCTGCACCATCATTCAGAGTTTGCCTAGCAAACGTGATAGGACGACCAAATTTCACCACACAAGCACTTGGACCAACATCTGGTGCATAGCATTGCAAATCATAAAAAAGTTCAGGATTTGGGTATGCCAAAAGAGTTGGTAGAGACATTAGCTCTTGCTTGATATTATCAAACGCTATAAACGACCACGTGAATGAACACTGGGATTTAATGATGGCTATTTTTTTATTCAAGAAATACAAAGATTATGTTGTATGTTTGTATCATGATCATGTTTAATACTAGTAGCATTCTTTAATAAAATTGTATGTGGCGGCAATGTAGTAGTTTAAGTGGTCAAATTTATTATGTCATAAACGAATTCACTAAATCCTGTTTGCTTTTGCCGTTCTGTCTTCGGATGTTATCTGTCAACTGAGCGGCATTTTTAACGAAGATTGTATGTACAGTAGTACTAGAACACTATTTTTGATTATGGCGGTATTGTTGCCGAGTATTGGTAGCGGCATCAAAAGTCTTTACATCTTCTGTTTTTTTTAACTCGTGTAAGCTAATCAGCAATGGCATCTGTAGTGAGAGTGGCTTGCGCTCCATTTTTCAACTGAGATGGCAATGCGCTGGAAGAGCGTAGAGAAGACATTTTCTTGCCTTAACTCTCTTCTCATTATACTGAATTTTCTGGATCAGCGAGGGCAAATATGGTGCATGGTAGATCTTCAAGTTGAGCCCCGAAAAAAGATAAGGCCCTAAATTGGTGATAAATTGATAGCTGAGAAATCTTTGACCTGATTTGCCTCCGTTATTGGTAAAGATATACCACCTGCAGAAGATGCCGCATCCGCGTGTAGTTCAAAAGGCTTGGAAAAATCAGGTTGTCGTAGAGCTAGAAGCAAACACAAATCCTTCTTGAGCTGTTCAAAAGCAGCGACGTATTCGGGGCTCCAATGAAATTCGACATTTTTGGTAGCATCGACTAGGCTTTTTGGTGAGCGTCTTTGTTCGCCATCACAGCCTTGTTGGCCATATAAACAGATTCTTCGTTTAGGAAGATACGGGTATCGCTCCCTGGTTTGAAGTGATTTGTGAATGGGCCAAGATTAACTAAAATTGATACCAGTCTACAGCTTGATGTCACGAGCAGATTGAAGTGTCTGATACTGATAATAAGCTTTTCTTCGTTATTGTGATTGTTGAGCGCCATGACTTGGAGTAAGCCGTACCTTGAAACAGCTTCTGGGAAGATGGAAAGATTTTGTAAAAACCGGTGCTCATGGTGAGCGTCGTCTTCTGTGTACCTGCCGTAGGGCTTCACTGTATTTACCATTATTTGCTGCCCACCAGTACAGAGGATTGCTTTAGCGAACAATTGTGGCACAACATATCTAGCCTTTGGTGGAGGAGCCAGTCTTTGTCAATTAGGACCATATCATCTCTTTCGAATTCATTGAATTTTTGAAATTCGATTGGAATTTTTCTGAATGCAACATTGATCAGCAACAATCACCTAAAATACATTTTGTCATCATTGACTTACGATTTGGCCATTATTTCATTGAAGATAAAACTTGCTTCATTGGAATTCTCCATGAGCGTCAGATCTAGCGCCGGAGCGTGCCATTTGCCAGGGCTTTGATCATTCAGCCTTTTGGTAATTGCGGGTGAAGCTATTAATGGGTATGTACTTGTGCTTGTTACATACAAGATTGGCTCCCAACGCCCAAGTCTACATAGAGCAAATCTATCCTCTTGAGTTTCTTTTGGCTCACTCAAGGCATTGTAGGTGGTGGCTAAAATTGATGTTTTGTTATTCATCACTTTGGGGAAGGAGACCGGCGTCGACTTGGTGAATGCATTTGTGGTGGAAGATGCGGGCGTCCTTCATTTGGTTATAATCGGAGATGTCAAGAATGCGGTACTACTTGAATTATAACAATGGGTTCATTGATAAGAATGCTTATTTTGTTGATAGTACTGTAGTAAGAAAAGATATACAAGATGATAATCCGCGATGGGAAAACTGGACAGACGAAAAGCATGGTATTTATACTTTAGGAGGTGCGCTGGCAGGAGCGTCGAGACATGGACTCAGACAAAGGTAAACTTAAGGACTCGTAATCTGAAACATCAGTTGTAATTGCGTAATCCTGTCAACGTCAGGCACCTGACATTGATAGGTGTTTCACATGAAACATGGATACGATTGCTGGTACACTTGGCATGACATAATAATGGTTGCTTGATGATGATAATTAGTAGTAATCATATTGACTCAAGATTACTACAGTAGTTAAAAGTCTGAGATCGTAATTAGCGCAGATAAGGCCTTAACTTCTGAGTACCGAGATGAGTTCAATTCCTGACCCAGATAGGTTTCACTGGGCATGACATCTGGATTCCATAATTTTTGATTCACGAATTGAACAGACATACAGTAGTGGCTAGATTCACAACAAGAGATTTAGTTGAGAATTTGAGCCGGGAAGATATTATTATGTTTAGGAAATGCGTTTTTGATCAATTAGCCATGCCTAAAGAATGGTGATGTGAACATAATCTTCAGTATCTCACTCTTTTTATGCATCCCAAAAAAATACAGATATAATTCAAGCTTGCCTATTTTTATTTGAACAGCCACTAAAATGAACAGCCGCATAGTAACCGATGGGATAACTGCTTTATATGTGCACACTCTATCAGTACGACGGTGATAAATTTCATTGATTTTAACGTCTAAATTTATCTGTTATTGTATAAAAGCACCATTCAACGACACAAAAATACCGCTTCAACTTTGAAATTATTACTTTACAACTGACTAAAATGCACAGCACAGGGCAGCACTGCTGTCTATTAGTAATTTCTTAGAAAGCTGTACTGAGACATGCCAAATAATGGATTTTCTTCAATAGGATTTTTTACAGTTCTAAAAGTGAAGCAAACACTTATAAGTTTACATCACCTTTTAATTATTGTTATTTACTGTGTCATCCCAAGGCTTACCAATTGTTTGAGGTCCTGATGGCTTTTGTAGTATCAGCTGTCATGGATATACAGGCTACAAAAGGTACTTTTCCTAGCCAAATTGTCTATATTTAACCCTCTATATCTTGTCTTCTAAGCCCTTCTGGATGCTCAGAATAGTGCCAAATGATTGCTTTTGATCATCATTCACATCCTAAACCATTATCTTGATTTTTTTTGGATTGATCCAAATCGTCGAAAATCCACGATTTTTCATGAGGTACCCCTCATGGTTTTTGTTAAAAATCAAACGATCGCAATTTTGAAGGCAAAAACGACACTTTTTACTATGATATATATTAAATCAAAATGACCGCACAGATGTAAGGTAACCTGTGCAACTGCTATTTTGAACGTTGTATATGCTAAATCTCGACTTTTCTTGGAAAAACTGCTTTTTATATTTTCTCGAAATTCTTTATCTTTTCATTCTAAAATTACTTTAAAATGGACACCATTGAATGCGCCTTCGAATTCTCCCCTTAAGTATATTAGAAAGTAGTATACGCTGAGCACACTTTCTATAGCTAATTTTAACAAAAATGTTTACAAATGTCAAATTATATCGATTTTGATTCAAAAAAATCATCGCAAAAAAAATCATTTGGGTACAGTCACCACAGTGCAAAATGTTCATTGTACACGTCATTCAAATTCTGCGTGCTCAGCTTATTGGCTGCAGTCACCCTCAGCAACGCGTCTTTTTTTTTTTCACGCTCCCTTTCCACCCTGTTTTTGCACTGCACTTTTTCTATTGAACCATACACTTTTTATTACTATTGATTGAATACAACACCACTTTCGCCAAAAGAAGCATGCCTTTGCAACCACCAGTACCCAAGACGACATCTTTCAAGCTTGTTACAGTAGGTATCAGCCGATAGGGGCCACTTTTCGCGGTAATACTAATTACACAGTTTATTTTAGGCCAGTTTGCTACAATATATTGTTGTTTGTGTTGGGTTTGTATTTGGCTTGTATATTCCCCTTCTTTGGTTGCCATGGATTACATTTATTCAACCTTTTACTATTTTCTTTCTCGTAATACTGTGCATTCTTCTTTAGTTTGCTCTATTGCGATTTATTCTTTCACCCTTTTCTGTACGCAACTATTTTTCTATTGCTGTACCATAGTGCTATGGTGTATCTTTTGATGCATTGTATTGCTGGCAGTGTTGCTGCTCTATTGTGGAGTAGCCTTGCATTCTTTTTGTTCTTCAAGTATTACTTCTTCTGTAATACTGGTGGTATTCGTGGTGTTCTTGCTTCGTATGAGGCAACCACGATGATGCTTTTTTCTACTACTTTTATTTTCTTGTACTCGTCAGTTTGATGATATACATTGCTTGTTGCTACTACCTTTTTGTATGTAACTGTATTGCGATGTTTATGTTCTTCGTCACATTCTAGTGATGCCCTTTTGTTACTTTTCCCACTTTTTCATGGTTCTTTGAGCCATGACCCTCCTTTTTCGTTGTGTGGATAAGCCTATCGTTGAAGCACAACTAGATTTGATTCAGAGGCTGAGGGGAGATAGGCTGCCCTCACTTGATTTGTATCACTTACTTGGTACTAATTGAGAGTCTCAAGCGTTTACATTATAAGCTGGGGTGTGTAGTAAGGCATATTCTGGCATTTTAGGGGATTTTGATGATGGAATTGCTAAATTACTGTATTTGGCAATACTTAAAACTCCGCTTAACCAAAAAACAGAGGGAAACCCTCGCAAAAATTTTCAAACTCCGCGGCGTTTAAAATAGCTTTTTAAGCGATTTTATTGGCTCAAATTTTCAGTCAGCTCAGAGAAATAAAGCATTGATATTGAAACTAAAAAAGTAATTAAAATGAGAAAAACAGGATTAAATACTCAAAACTCATGCTCCAAATACCTTTAGAAGACTACATACGATGTGACTACAGGTATCAGGCATGATCAAAATAGATTTGTTTTCTTAAAAATGAGTTTTAATAATGTTTACATTGAAAAAAAGTGTATAAAATGTGTTTCAAACGTATGGTGTTGCTGAGCTACTTGAGTCCACGTTAGTTTCTGCCTAGTAAAAAATACAGCACGAACTTTATGGCAAGACAAATACGCAACATGCTCCTTTTCGTAATCTCTCTGCTTATTGTTTAAGCTGACTTGTTATCTCACATTTTAGCTCTTGAGCTATTCTTTGGTCATCTGGGTAAATCATGCTAAATTATGGTTTACTACTACATTCACTTGTTGGGTAGGAAAATATGCATATGCGTACTATAGCTCGTCAACATACTACATACCCTAGCGCTATAAAAAATGTATAAACGCATTTTGGATTTGCTTCCAACACAGCAAAGTCTAATTCTTTTCCAGATTCATTCTATACACTACCAAGCATTTTGACAAAAGATAACTACAATGAAGAGTAAAGCCGTGAGGTTTTGATTCTGGGCAGTGGCCACAGAATTCTGTCCAAGAACACTGAGTTGCGCACACGTGTGGTGAAGTTATTTGCCTGTGCTCCGATGGTAGCTGATGTATGATACGCACGAGCGCTAGACGTGGTGAGGAGATTTCTGTGTCTACTGCTATTAAAAGCTTTTGGCATCCATTTGCAAAGCTGGTAGAGATCTTTAATAAGTCGTATTTGCCTGGAATCGCTGGTAGATATGGTAGACATTTCATGACCCAACCTTCTGCCATGATGCACATCATTCGTGAGTCTACCATACGCCTCAGCTGTATTGATTCGCAACCCTGTTGTACTCGCCATAAAAATGGGGCATCTAAATAAAGCGGGGCAAACCCAACCTTGGCTTGTCTGTCTAACAACCAATCTCTATTGATCCATTCCCTTTGCTTTAGGTCGAGCATTTTCACTTTCTTCAGTGAAGTCATCATTGAATAATCCTCAGTAGTTCCTCGAAGTATGAACAACAGGTTGGTATCTTCTAAGCAAGCAATTGCTGTCGCCTCCTTTGTTGTTGATTTCGAAATTCTCAAGACTGCCTGTCTACTTGTCAATGGGGGCAAACGTTTCCATAAATCATCAGCTGATGCCACATTTACCATGAGTTTTGCTATCTCTACTAACTTGCCTGGATAACTACGCTTAACGTGATAAAAGCAAGTTGGTTAGTGTCAAAAGGTTATTACATGAACATGATGTTGTTTGATCGAAATCCTTTCTATCAATACTTGTATAAACCGAATTGCTTCCATGCTCATCAAAGGAGGAAAGCATCTCAATAGAGCAAAAAATGAATTCAGAGCTGCACAACAATCGCTTCAACGCTCACACTATTTCTTGTTTCATCTGGATGCCATCTCTCCCTCTCTCTTTCGCTTTTACCGGCTACATACTTTCATTGGCGCTATTCACTTCCAAATCTCTTGTATCCATTTCAACAGTTTCATTTCAAAGACTTTATTACTTGTGTTCAATATATTCTACAGTGGGGTGAATATTATTTTATCGATTTTTTTGGTGGGGTTCCTTGAGTAGATATTGAATTGATTTATACATTTATTCCTGTTTTATATTCGTTTGGGTGGTGAATCGGCTGTGAGTGAGTGAGTGAGTGAGTGTGAGTGTTTGTGTGTGCATTTGGTTGTGAGAGTGTGTGTGTATATATATAAAAAATGGTGGGTGCTGCATTTAGCCTTCTATTGACGATAAATGTCGTATCGTGGTGTTAACTGATCTGAATACATTTTGCCCGACACGCTATTCATTGCAAATGTGAGAATAGAAACAGGATTTACAGAGACGGCTACTTACGCATAAGAAGGTTGAACCATGGACCGAAGTTGCTTTTGAGCATAGGTTTGTGGTTTCTTTGGTTCTCTCAAGATGATACGTAAAATGCGACCTTGTTTTACCGTGTTAATGACTTGTCCGCTTGACACACACACACACACATGTCTGCCCCAATATAACTTACCATCTGCCAACTGATTATCCATTGCCGCAATACAATCCAATGCGGCGTCCTTTGAGCTAAACTCGATTTCAGCTTCTCCAAAAGAACGACCTTGACGATCCCTTAATACCTCACAGTTCAAAACATTACCGAAATCCTCCACAGCAAGCTATAAAGGCGATGAGTGACTCTGGCAAAGTGTGCATAAGCATCATGACTTACTCTGACATCGTCGCTGTTCGTATAGGCATCGAGTCCAGTCATCAAGACGGTTGTGGGTCCAGATTCGCCTCGGATGGATATACCAGGTCTTGCTGTAGCTGTGTTTGATCTGCCACGAATAGAGATTCCTTGCCCTGGCACGACGTACTCTGGTTGATACATCCCTCTGATTTGTATGGGATCCCTGGGGGACTGTATGCTAGAAGACGGCATGTAGAGCTGTTCTTGTTGTTGTTGTTGTGTTGGTGGTAGTGGACGAAGGATTTGGGATTGTATCTGTGGTTGCTGCTGCTGCTGCTGCTGCTGTTGTCTAGGCTGAGAGCCCAAACGACCCGCAATGACGCTCTTGACCTTTTTGTCGTTACCCGCACCACTGCCAAGTCTGCTTGAAACAGCATTTGAGGCAGGTATAGCCTTTGTAATGATGATTTGGGAGGGGTCAGCTTTGGGTGTGGGTCGCTGTGCAGGTGGTGTGTTTTTGGCCGTGAACAGAGGGCCTGAAGGTGCGTTTCCACTGGAGGTAGACTAAGATACAGAGGACGATCAGTTTTCATACGCGTAATGTTTCATTGCGAGTCCAACTTACTAATCGTGCGTTGATGCCAGCGTTGCTGCGTACTGGCGCTGGTTTGGATACTTTGGCCTTGCTGGTCTGAAGAGCGGGTCGAGATGGCATTTGGTGCTGTTTCTTGGACTTGTTGTTGTTCTGCTTTCTAGACCTGCTGCTTCTCTCAGAGCCAGATGATTTTCTCTTCTTGATGAGGTCGTCTAACGAAGAGTCGAGATCCATAGGCGTGTGACTCATGATGAACAGAGCAAAGGGGTGATGAGGGTTGAAACAAAAAGGAAGGGGGAGAAAGAGAAGAGGGAGAGGGAAAGAATAATAAGGAAAAAATTTACCAGTGAAATGATACAGCACAACCAAGCTACACGCACTGCCTATCTGTCTGGATGAATCACATGTTTTATTTTATTTCATGGTGCTATCCAATGTCTAACAATTGGACTTGCGCCCAATGTGGGATGTAATACAACGTACTTGAAAAAGTACTCGAGGTCTCTTCGTCGCTGCTCCACAAACGCTGGTGTAAACTTGCCCACCACCTTCTTGGGCGGCAGCTTAGGTATGCTCCTTTTCAAGGTGGGATACTGCTTGACGAGCTCTTCTCGTAATTCAACAAAATCCGAGTATCTCTTTCGCACCGTGATGGGCGCTCCCTATACCAACAGCATCAGCGCTTATGCTTCCCCTTCATGCTCCATGACGCCATGTACCTTGTCACTCAGTATGGTGCAACTGTAGCAAATGTAGCTGCCGTAGCCTACGCCAATTCTCAGAGGATGGTCCACAATGGCATCCGTTGCAAAAATGAAATGCTTGGCATCTGGCTCCACATTATCGTTCTTGAAAAAGTTAATCTGTGCTTGTGCCCCATTGACTGGCGTCGATTGCGATGTCTTGAGTCCCTTCAGAAGGGGGAATATGCTCTTTTTCTTTTCCTTGTGCACCACCTTCATGTCCTCGTCTGCCTAACGTCATTTTACCATGTCAGTATCTGCCGATGGAGGCGCTGCTGATCGCAAGCTTACAAGAATCGATCGACGGCCAAATGCTGGCTTGCCTTCGTGTGTCCTTGACAGTGATGAGGATGAAGAGGATCTGCTAGGCTTGATGAAATCGCTGCTGGATGTGGGTTCTACTGAGAGGTCTACGGGCGAGGCTACCTGTTCGGGTAATTCTTCTGAAGCGTCTAAAAACTGCTCCTCTTCCTCCTCATCCTCCTCCTCCTCCTCGTCTTCTTCCTTGATATTGGATATGCTATTAGGTTTAGTATTGCTGCTGTTATGCGTTGTTGTCGTAGTCGCCGTATTATGGCTGAATGTAGTTGATTTGAAGCTCTGGGAGGTGGATAATCGCAATGGCGAGGACCGACTCGTTTGTGGTTTTACGTTGGCTGTAACTAGTATACACAAACGTTAATTCGCATCTGCCATCCACAGACACACACACACAAACCGACATGCTTACGTTTGGATGCAAACTGTAGCTTTTTGCGCACGTCCTCCATGAGTATGTCTGCTTTCTTGTTCCACTCTGAATTGTTGGCTACAATGGTGCCTATGTCGTCGAGGTTGTCCTGTAATTGCACCAGCTTTTTAATGCCTTCCCGCAGATCTTTGCTGGCATAATGGATGGAGGATGTCGCATTGGGCTCTCTGGCAAGCGCTTCCAAAGCGACCCATTCATTCTGACAGCACTCGAGTAAGTCGCTGATGCGTTGCTGGTAGTTTGCCATAGCAAATGATAACGGAAAAGATAATTAGAAGAAAGAGAAAATCGTATCATTTGGTCCATCTTTTCCACCAAATCGGCTTTATTGAATCCCAGTTGAGCAGAATAACGTGGTTGTTGCAATACCACGTTACTTACCCTCTTCTCGTATGTGTTGCGCTAGGCTCAGTGTATATCTGTCTGTCTAATGTACATTCAGAACAACAGCGTTTAATTTAACTCCTTGAAGATAGACACTCTTTATCGCATGAATGTTACACTCCTAACCAGCTGAAGCGTCAAATCCCTCCCTCACATTCCTACTATCATGCAACCTTCATCCAACCACCCTGTCTTTATTATACGCTCCATTTACTTCTTCTTTGCTCTCAATGTCTGGCCTGAGCCTGTAAATGTGTTTTCTTCCGCCTTTTTATCATCGTCTTCGGATGGTGGAGGCACAACAGGGAACCCAAAGTAGAGCTGACCAAATGGTAAATTAAGAGGCCCATCATCATTCTCGTCAGCAGTGTCTGTCTCCATCGTATTTGAATCATTTGCTGATGCGCTAATGAACCGAGTGTCAGCCAAATGCCAGCACCACATCCAATTCTCCCTTATAACCTACCCTTTATTCTTGCCTCGAAGACTCTGTCCGCCTCCCCCAAATGCTGCAAATCCAGTTTTGACAGGTTTGGGTGCATCAATGACCATATGGCTCTTCTAAAGCAAAACGTATCAGACATGTGTATGCTCTATCCAAACTTCCCCTCCAATATTTACTGCTGCTTGTGCTTTCTTCTGGCTGCTGGGCTCTACATAGCCTACGGGTGCTGCGAATTCCACTTGTAAATCGGTTTCTACGACGGAAATACCTTGATGGTCCTCAAAGTGTGGTTTGACCTCCAATACTTTGATCTCGTACACTTTGTCGTTGTAGCTGATTTGCACTATGTCGCCCACTGTCAGTGTTGAAAAGTTACGCAGTGCCTTTTCCAATCTATACACGGCATGAGAACATGATCTATTGCTTGCGTGCGTTCAACACCTACACAGCACGGTGGTCGGTGATATCTAGAAAGTCGGTAGATTGTGCTTGCAATTTGACCAGCGTGCCCAATGGTAATGTCACATTTTTGACTTCAATAAGGCTGCCAGGCTCTTTGTCCAGTGTCTCCATCATCTAGGTGCGGTACTGATCAGTCAATGTGTGTGTGTATGCATTGACAACGTGTGTATAGTATACATACCCATTGTGGTAAGTAGACTCGGCCTTCCTCAGCAGTGAATTCCAGCACACCTGCATGGCTGTGCTTTCGCTCAGCATTGTTGGTCAGTCTAAACAGCATAGGGTATGAGATGTTGAGTTGTGCTACGCGGGTCTGTTGTTAGCTACTGGGCTGTTGAATGTGGGCTTCAATCTGTCACTTACAAAGCTTCTCCAATGCAGATTGAGGCAAAATGACTAGACGCACAGTGAGAAATCCATGCCATTCAACATCAGTACACACTTACTCTTGCCACCGTAGTTGACATTCTCTCTTGTGCTGCCTTGCTGCATCATGGCTGTAGGAAAACAACGGTAGGTTTCCGAGAAGCCTCGATTAGGATTGACAAAGCCGCCACCGCCGCCGAGATTGGGACGTAATCCACCAAAGAAAGGCACGCCAAAGGCATCGTCGTCGTCAAAGTTATTAAACTAGATGAAGTCATAAGTACCGCGCTATTTGTAGTCAAGATAAAGCCTCATACCATGCTGATTTTGGTGTATAAGTGGGATGAAAAGAGGAAGGATTACGAACACATTTCAAGAACGTAATTTCAAATCATCATCATTTGTGACTAGTTCAAGCATTGAATGTGGTACCACAAGACATGCAATGCGATTCTTTGTCCTTCAAGATACATCAAAAGAGTACGGTATTAGTGGCCTTGAAATCCTTTGGAGTGGCAGTGAAGGTTTGTAAATACTAGAAAGGATGGCATTTGTATGTACAAACCAAGACATTGGAGTAGCATTTAATCTGGGATTGATTGATTTGCATGATATAGGGCCAAGCAACATTTGAGTGATTCTCTGTGGGTTTATTATGCGATATACCAAGAATGAGTCATTTGTCAGCATCCCAGCAAAGAAAGAAACAAAAATGCAGTGGCCAATGTCTATACTACTAGTACTGCCATGGAGAATTTAATCTAGGAAAGTATTTAATGCTTTTAACATGAGAGCTTTTTCAAATGAACAGGCACAAAGCTCCTCTGTTTAACCTTCCTTGTTAAACAAGCAATGTTTTCATATATAAACATGGCATCCATGTATATTCAAATCAACAATTGAATACATTTAAATCGAAAAAATAGACATTTTTAATGATTAGTTGCGCAATTTGCAAACAAGAGTAATAAAGATTATACATATTTGGAGATAATTATATAGTGAAAATGTGCTAATGTGATTATTTTTTATATCAAGTGTACATGTTGAGTAGATGTGTACACCAATTTATTGTTCAGTGAGATGCTTTAGAAGGGAAGAGAGAACAGGGGCTTTCTTGTTGTGGTCTCAGCAGCCTCTGTAGTAGCAGTGTCAGACTTTTTAGAGTCTTCCGTAGGCGTGGCCTTGGCTTCTGTAGTGGAGGTGTCCTTGGCGCTCTCGGTGGCCTTGCTATCATCCGTAGCCTTGGTGGTTGTCACTGTCACCTGGGTGGCAGTATCCGATGTCTTGGACGCAGAGGATGAATCGGTAGCAGTGGATGTAGCATTGGCGGTGGAAGCAATCACGCTGCTTGTAGGTGTCTTTCCGGACAAGATGTCCTTGATCATTTGCTCCAATTGGTTGGGATCAGTGACCGAGGTAATGTTGGAAGGAAGAGACATCTTGGAGAGCGAGCTAGCAGTGATACCAATGGGAGGAAGACCGTCAATGGAGATAGTGAAAGGCACTCTGTCTTGGTAGTAGAACATTTGAGTGTCATAGCCACCATTGCTATTGCCAACAGACACAGTGACATTCTGTTGCACATCAAAGTACTTTGCGGGATCAAGCAACAAGCCAAGCATTTGACCGAGATGTTCGATACCAGAGCCCACAATCTTGACAGGCCAGTCATCGGTAGTCATTTGACCCTTGGCGGGCACTGTAGCAGGACTAGGGAGATCATAGTCAATGGTGCCTACAGTGAAGGGAGCAGCGCCAGAGGAGGGCTTGAAGACGACAGAAGCATGCACAGTCTTGATAGAGAAGGGAGAGTTCAAAGGATTTTTGAGCGTAATTTGAGCAGAGCCCTTGTTGAGGATCAAAAGACCAATGATGCTACCCTTGACAGCAATCTGACTGATCAAATTGCCGGCAATACCAGTCATTTCAGTAGCAAGCTTGACAGAGTTCAAAGCAGGGCCCAAGGGTGCAATCTTTGTGGATTCGGGAGAGCCTTGAATGGTCAAGGGGATCTTGGCAGAGGTCAAGTAGTCGCCCAACATTTGAGACACGGCCTTGGCGTTGGTGCTCTTCTCGCCCAAGTGCATTTCAGCAGAGTACGTCTTGCCACCAGGAGGAATGACAGCATCCTTGACATAGACACGACCGACAACAGCATTGAATTCGTTCATGACAACATCAAAATTGATGTCACCCACAGTAATAGTGATGTTGGAGGGGTTGGTCATGGTGAAGGTAATGTCAATGATAATGTACTGAGATGTACCGCCCACAACATCAATGGTGTTGATGACAATCTTGCCACCAAAGTCAGCAAGACCTATGGAGTTTCTGTGAGTAAAACAGCACTATAACAGAGACATTTGATTATAAACTTACCGGCCAATGTAGTGTCCACGTTGAAGCCAATGTTCTTCAAGCTGAGAGAACCAACAGCAGTTTCAGCAATGGCATTCGTAGTACCTTCCAAGCCAAATGTCACGCTAGGACTCATGGTCAAAAGTTGAACAAAGCCAGTAAAGATGGTCTTGTCAATGACCTTGAAGGGCACATCCTTGAATTGAGTAGTGACAACACCAGTAGAGCTAGTGGACGCCTTTTCATCAGGAACAGCAAGAGAAGCAACATCATGGCTTTGGTAGGTAGCAGTAACGGCCATGTTGAGTTGGCTGACACCCAGAGGGAAGCCAAAGGGACTCTTGAGTTGAGCTTGCACGTTGTTGGAGCTAGTAGGAGGAGCCCAGGGATCCTTTGTAAAGTCCAGTTGCATGTCCTTCATAGTAATGGCAGGAATCAACTCTGGCTTTGTCTTGGGGCCAGGCAAAACAACATTTTGAATAGTCAAAGTCTTGAAAGCCTCAGTGAGCCAGCCAACTTGACCGCTGGGACCAGAGCCAGAGACACCCTTGACATCGACCAAGGAATCGTTGGCACTAAGATAGTTGTCAAACACTTCGGTAACAGCCTTGAGACCTTCAGAAGAGGTTTGAGGAATCAAACGGCCCTTCATGGCAATAGCAGCAACACCTTGAGGAGGGAACACGGCAGCACCGTTGGAAGCAAGAGGTCCGAGATCAACGCCCTTGTAGAAAGTCTCAAAGGCAACGCCAGCAAGATTGAAGCCAACTTGACTGGGATTCTTGATGGATGTTTGAGCCGTAAGAGTGATACCACCAGCAGGGTCGTTGGAGGGCAAATCAAAAGAGTTGATTGTAACAGCATCCTTGAATCCGTTGGCACCAGCCAAGGTAATGAACTTCTCCATGGTGATCTTGGTAAAGGTGAAGCCAAGAGCGTTGACACTGACATCTTGTGTGGTAATGTCCCAGATAAAGTCTTGGTTGTTGATCATGTAAGCAGCAAAGGAAGCCATATCATCCGTGTTGGCGATGGAGAACTTGCCAGTGACATCAAAAGAAGCACCGACATCAGCCTTGGCATTGATATCAGGCATAGACACGGTACCGAGCTTCTTGCCCTGCCATGCGACATTGAGAGGCGTAGGGAAGCTGATAGTGGCATCCATAGGACCAGACTTGGTAATACTACCCTTCATTTGGACAGTAAAGTCATTGTTGGTGGGAGCAGAGAGAATGACGCTCTCAAAGGCAAGCACAGCACCATCTACAATTTGCTGGACAATAGGTTGACCGACAATAGGGATGAGCTGAGTGACAGTGCTGTCAGTAGAAATAGCAACACTGTTTTGAGAGAAGGCCAAATCAGAAGAGTATTCACCAATAGACAGACCAGATGAAAGAGACAAGTCAACCTTGAGAGCCTTCATGGCGTCCAAGACGTAAGTAGAGATGTTGAAGTTGCTAAACAAACTGGAGTCTACTTGAACGTCTTCTTGGCCAGCAATATTGAAACCACCCAAGCCAAGCAATCCATCGAGGGCTCTGGTATCCATATTAGCTTGGACAGCGAGTGTACGGAGCAACAAGGCGACAGAAGCAGGCTCAATGTTCATGTTCATGTTCAAATCTTGAGATTGAGCAGTTGCTTTACCAGGAATCACAAATGGACTACTGCTGATATCTTGGTCAATGTTACCAACAGGCATGCCAACAAACGTAGCAGCGGCAGTGACCTTGTTGATGGACAGACCAGCAGTGAAGGGATTGGCAATAGACACCTTGACACCTACAACACCGGTTTTAACTGTGTCAGGTAGCACCGTCAAGGCACCGCCTTGGATCAAAGCAGTCTTGAGACCAGGGAGAGTGGAGGCGAGGCTGACAACGCTCAAGGGACCTGCGAGAGAGGCAATGGAGGTAGAGTTTTGGTAACCAGAGATCTCAACGCCGTTGTCTTTGCCCATGACAAAGGTGCTCAAAAGATTTTGACCCACATCAGAGGCCTTGGGATTGAAGGTAGCTTCAGCCAACACGGTGTTAGCACCACGAGCCAAAGAGAGGTTCTTCAAGGTAACAAGACCAAGATCAGTGCCACTTGCGCCCATGATGAAGCTGACATCGCCAGTAGAGATGCTGAAATCAGAAGGATTCTCCATGGTGACATTGATACCGAGCAACAGGTTTTCAGAGGTACCACCAGTAACATCGAGAGAGTTGATGACAGTAGCAGTGCTGTTCAAGAATTGCAGACCGTGCAACGAGGTAGGTACAGTGAAAGTGATGCCGCCCAGAGTGATGGGACCGATGGGTGTCTGCGTCTTAGTAGAGGCATTACCAGAGACCATGAAGGTGTAGTTGTCAGAGGCAGTCAAGGCATAAGTATACTCGTTGAACACCTTTTCTTCGCCTGGGATACCAGCAATAGCACTGTTGTCAATACCAAACTTGAGCGTACCAGCCTTTTGGTCACTGACGGCGGGTACCAAGGGGACGCGGATCACAGCGAAATCAGTAGTTTGAGTACCCGAGGTGTTGACGGCAAGAGAGATGTTTTGAGTGACTTCAGTAATGTTCAATGAGAAGCCAAATGGGATCTGGAAGTTGGCATTGACATTGGGAGCAGTGGCCACAGGGCTGTAGGGATTGGCAGGATCAAACTTCAAGTCGAGATAACCCATGCTGACAGCATTGATAATCTTGAGAGGCTCAGCAGCACCCAAGGCAACATTGAGCTTGACAGTCTTGAAACCTTCAGAGAGCCAGCCGATGGGATTGACGCCATCAGGAGCAGCAGAGATACCAGTAGCAGATGTGTTGGAGATGACGCCAGAGACGTAGTTGGAGAACAAGTTGCCTACCTTGTCAAGAGAAACAGTGTCGTTTTGAGGAACCAGTGTACCCTTGAGAAGAATCTTGTTTTCACCCTTTTGCAGGTTGACATTATCGGCCTTGACATTACCCAAAGCGACGCCATCATAACCGATAGCGAGAGCAATGGTACCCAGTTGAACACCAATAGGAGAAGGGCTGTCCAAGACAGTGCCAAGCTCGACGAGGATACCTCCAGCAGGGTCATCGCCAGGAAGTTGGAAGGATTCAATCTTGACATTAGGGAAACCATTCATACCATTCAAGGTAATTTCCTTGTCAAGGTTCACAGTAGCCGTTCTATTACGAAAAAAACAGTGCGTATATTAATTATGTGTAACAGCAAATACACATTTAAGGTTGTGATCTTTACCTTGTAAGAGCAGTAATATCGAGTTTTCCTCTTAGTGTCCATTTGAACTCATCTACAGCCAACATGTCCTTGGCAAACGCAGAGAAAGCAGTTTGATCTCTGATCAAGAATGGAGTAATTGCATTCAAAGAGCCAGAGCCGCCGGAAATGTGCGTGTTGTTGTAGAGATAAATGTTGCCCAGCAATTGGTCCTTGTAGAGAACATCGATGGGATTATGGAACTTGATATCAGCCGAGAAGGGACCTGTGTTACTGAGCGAGCTCTCCATATTCATGTAGAATGTAGTATTCATGTCATCGCCATCACGCTTGCTGTACACTTGGTTGTCGAGAGCACCAGGCTTATTAAATGTAATTTGAGCATTGTTGACGCCAATTTTGGACTGATTCATCAAGGATTGAGCAATCATGGGGAAGAATACAAAGATGGCCAAACAGACGACCACAATAATAGTGATGGCAGTAATGATGGCACAAATGATCCAATACTTCTTCTTTTTGTAGAATCGACGTTTTGGAGGCGCTGCTGGCTTTTCAGAGTATTCTTCCATTAAATCGTTACTATTTGTACGTAAAACTTCATTGTCGCTACCGGGATGGTAGTAATCATCATCATTGTGCTGATTAACAACGACATCATGAGTTGTATGTTGATGGAGATGATCAGCGACCATCTGTAATTGTATTAAACGAAAGGAGTTGTATTAATAGGTATTAAGAAAGGATAGTAAAATCAAATGGATATGAGAGGAGGAGGAGAGGGGATCGAGGTGATATAACTTTTTACAGCAAGCTATAATACCCCAAGGGATGTTGTATTAGTATGAAAGAGAGGGAAAGTATGATTTAAAGAGATTTAAAAAGACGCAGAGATTTGACATGCTTATTATATACATTTTGCCACTCTCTGTTTTTTGGGGGTGGGATACAAGAACCTTACGATGATGACTGAATAGATGTTGCATTTAATAATTCATGTGAAATACCCACACCACCTAATTATACTAGTAGGATATATGGCTAAATGAGTGCATTCGATGAGCATGTATTCCAAGCTGTAGCGTGTGAGATGCTTGGGTGCAGTTGCTTGAAAGGCATCAGCTTCCGTGCATGGATCTAGAGATCATATCGAGATGCTGTTATTATATTAGATAAGCAATCTCTTTCTATTCATCACTCACAACCCGAGATGCTGAATAGTCTGTGGAATACAAGTCATTTTTATATAGTTTAGCATATTTGATCAACTTATTTATAACCACATTGTGGTTCTACAAGGCAAAGTAGGCGATGGTATCACATACTTTAACGTCAAAAATAAAAAGGCAGCAAGCAAATGGTGTCTAGTCGAGACAATGGTGGACTTTGAATGGTGCCTGTTCCTGGATCAGACTAACAACAAATCAAGGCACGAGAATTCAGGCACAAATAAACATGGATCTACTGGTGCCAGCAAAATAATAAACTACTTTATACAGCTAGCTGCTGTGTGTTTTATTGTATTATATATGCTATTCAAAGTGTTCTCTTATGTTCCAGTAACGCAGTGTGGTACAAGCGATATATAACATTACGCACTCCGTATAACAACTGTTTGCAAGATGTACATGTTTTTGTTCAAAAAAAAGTATGTGAAAAGTACATTTGCGTGTGTATTGCTTTAATTTAATAAATGAATTTCATGATCATACAACTTGTCTACTTTAGTCGTTGACAAGTTTGAACGCTTTTTGTAACTATGTCCTTCTTATTTTGTGCCGATGATAATTTCCCATAGGCGAAATTATGACATTTGATAGTGTATTGTGTTCTCAAATAACGTGGTAAATATAGCAGTTAATGGAACAAATACGATGATTACTGTCGTATTTGCTACATATATGGAAGTTACAAGTCATGCCTTTTGGTAGTATGAAAACTTGACATTTGCAGTGCATCCTTGTTTACATACATGTTGATTTACTCGAGGCAGCTTTGTATAAAATAAAGCAGAAAAATAGAGAGAGAGCGCGCATATGCCCGCCCTTTTTTTTTTGTTTTTCTGCTGCGAGCAGCGAGTCTATATCAAGTATAGTTAACTTCCCCGCCTTTCTTTACCTACTGATAAACCAATGAATCCTCATGTTTGAAATATTGTGCTCCCATCAATATATACTCCCCAACTATTTTTTATGCTATCACCAATGTATCTCAGGGTACAAATACCATGAAAGCAGCTACTAATAGTCTTTTCTTGAATTGTTCATAAAAGAAAGGTGCAGAATGAAATGATATGATACATGCCGTATCAACATGACTCATGAATCGTGTTGTTTATGAGCAACATTTCTTGATCTTGAAGAGAGCATCAGCGTGAGGGGTCTAGAAACAGTGAATGAAGCATGGGAAAATGGAAATCAACAATGTTGTGTTGAAAATGGTATCGATATGTCTTCTTTTTTCTTCTGCTGAGCTACTGATTTCCATCGCCATACACAAGCATTTTTAGTCCAATCGACCCCAAGGCTTTTGCTGTTACTCTTTTGATTGTGTATCACAATTTGCAGCAGGTGATACATTACTATCGTATCAATTAAAAATCACCTTGTTGATCTACAGTTATCGATCAAAAAAGACAGTGATTCAAAGGCGTAGGACAATAGCAATCTTAAAATATCAGCTGCTTATCACAATGCACACTTAGGCGACATCTTGATTGTATGACATGGCGCTACAAAACTGTCATTCTCACTGAATTGAGAAAAAGATTGGGGAGAATCAGAGACAGTGAAGCAGCAGACGGAACGGTATACTTGAGGAAATGAGAGAAAACTGTGCCATCTTCAAAAAAAAATGCTATAAGGTTAATGTCATATAGAAGATCAAGAAATAAGGTACAAGCTTTTCGCTAGTCTTTTTTCTTTTTCAACTATCATTGGCTTGTACCATCATGTTTTGTTTGTATTTTGTGATCTCCTTGGATACAGTAACAACAACAACATGTATTTATGTCTCTGCAGAACAAAAACTAGCTATATACTATCATAGTCAGCAAGGAAGCTAAGATTTATTAGCATTTAGAGCAAGTGTAACCTGATTTCATTGTGGCACATACACACAAACTCGCATTGATCATCATATCATCAGCACAAACATCAGCATTTTAGAGTTACACTGTAATAAATTTGTGCAATTCACCAAGAATAAAAGCTCTCCATTTAAACATGTAATACACTGTAATACAGCCAATGTAAATTATTTACCCTTCTAAGGTAATTTAGGAATGATGTCAATCTACATGACCAAATGTGAACACAGCCTTCCTCTTGGCCTGCTCTCTGTTTGAAAAAAAAAGTATGTATTTGTAAAATGATATGATTGTTAAGATGAATTGCAGATCTTCATGGGAAAAAAAAAGTTCAACAGCCTCATCTTGAGCTTTGAAATGATAAGCTTTTACATTTTCACATTTTGCTGCTCAATGCAATGAGGCTTTTCCACCAAATGTGTGATACAAATTGCATCTTTGTAAAGTAAAGTGTGATGCGATGCACTCTTTCTTCAATTTTGCAATTAAATTCAGGAAATTGCATGTTCATATGATTCACTAGCATGCATCTGATGAGAGGTATCAACATATTTGTCATTTGTTTCGAGCTAACATATGCTTTTACTATTGAATTTTTGAAAATGTATACCAAATGTTCACTTTTTGACCTTGTGTATTATTTCAGAAATCTCGACAAACAATATGGAGCTATGATTCGGTAATCTTGCGGTGCTCTACCTCCATTTCCATCAAAACAATGCATATAGCGGTAGGTAGCATACATGCATGGCTTCCTATTGCTCAAAATTATGTGAAATACAGTGTAATTTGGGTGTATTCGAGCCGTGTTTTCTCATGTTAGAAGCCGTTTTAGACCGCTAGAACAGCACCAAATCATTGCTTTGATCTATTACTTACTTTCTGGCATCTTTGCTCCACTTTTTTGGGATCATCAAAATTTCACCAAAATCCATGAGGTACCCCTCATGGTTTTCATTGAAAATCAAACGATCGCGTTTTTAAGCATGAAAACGACGACTTTTACTAAGGTACATGTTAATTCAAAATGTTGCTATCGATCAAATGCATCCCCAGAAATCATTTTTGTGAGACTTTTGTATGTAAAATGTCAACAATTTCACCAAAAACCTTATTTCACATTTTTCAAAATTACTCTATATCATCACTAGGCAACTCCTTCTTGAATAGTACCAGTATAAGCGCATTAAAAAGTACTCCAAGGAAGCTTAAAGAAGGATAGGGCGATCATGACATTTTATATAGTAGGGTAGGGCAAAATAGATTTTCGAAATCCATTCTAGACTAAAATTTTCCCATTTCGAGCGAGAAAAAATTCGGAATTTAAATAGTTTTTGGCTGGCTGCTGCTGCTGCTGCTGGCTGGCAAATGCCTTTCTAATGAGTATAATCAAAGTTTGCGAAGCTGAAAAGATGGCAATAGAGGATTTGACAATGTTATAACTTGGATTTACGGCATCTTTTGCTTTTTACTGCAAGTATATCTGGATTTTATAAATTTTTTAACGGCAAAAAGCTCATCTAAAGGCAAATGCTATGCTCGATCTTTCTTGTGCATGCAACACAACATTTGGACCATTGAATGCGCTTTGATCAGAATGCCATTAATTGCTTTAAACCATCTATTGGTAGATTTGGTTTTGCTTTTGTTTCGTGCCTTACGAGGTCCTCCAATACGGATGCTGACCTGATTAATAGTGGTGTGATGGGTGTAGTTTTCAAGACCATTGGACACCTAAAAACCCAATTTGGCAGTCCAGACATCTCTTTTATCCAGGTCAACCTTACAGAATTTTCAAACGTGATCTTCTATCAAAAGCAATACATGTACTCAAATCTACCTCGAGAGGTGTTGGAACAAATATTCACGCATCCTGACATTTCAAAGAGGGATCTACTCCAGTTACAGCTCACTTGCAAGCAGTGGAGTAATGTTGCTCAGAAGCACCTTTACAAAGAAATCAGCTTGATCGACTCTAACTTATATACAACCCATCAGTCCAACCCACCAGCTATAAGAAAGAGACTCGCCTTGTGGATGCGAACCTTGCTTCTTCTCAATCAGAGTGTTGGAAAGTTTGTCAAGACCATCAGCGTTGACGAATCGTTCAATAAGGCTGCTTCTGAAGATTCACTCTTGAACATTGGAATATTTGCTCATCTATGCCCTAATATTGTCGAAATAAAGGGACTTGTCTATTCAAGCGAGCTTTTGAAAACTCTGACAAGCCTACATCGGCAAGGAAAGCTTCAACATCTCGAAGACTTCCCTACCCCAAATAGAGGTACGGAAGACGCAGACATTCTGGACACAAACTATTACACATCTGCCATGGAGTTCAAGGACACATTGAAGAACATGTACATTCGTGAAGGAATTCGCAAAGCAAGATCACCTCAATGCTTGATTACACCTGCTTCCTTACAACTATTTCCGAGCTTGAAATGCTTGATTCTTGCGGAATCTTCAAGGGTGAATTTATACCAATTGCGAGATTATCTCTCAGGCTGCCCTTCAACACTCGAAACTCTTATTATCAGGATGTCAGGGTCGACTCTGCCTCCGTCAACTGTGAACGGTGACCAATCTGCTGTCCACCCACGAAAAAATATACGACATCTACAGCTTGACTTGGACTCCTTTCTTGTATCGGACGAGATGGCTTTCACTATGCGCATGTTTGCATCCCTGGATAAATTCGATTTCATTCCACCCTACCGGGAGGACGTTGTCTCTCATCAGTACGATATGCAAGTTGTTGCTCAGTTTCTAAAGTATCTATCTTTGGTTCCTCTAGTTGAGTACAGCATAGGTTTCGGTACTGCCCAATCTGTTGCTTCCATTTCTCGCTTGGTGATTCCAATGGATATCAAATCTTTGTCGCTTCACGCCTCTGTTCCTGAGCCGAACACTGTATTGAGGCTTCTTTCAAAGTCGTCATTCATGAAAGCTCCCTTAAACAGTATTGCCAAAACAAATAGATTCGACATTGATATCAGAGTGGACGCGAATGAGGCTCAAGCACTACTTGACAGTGTATTAGAAAACTTAAAAGGCAGAACTATGGATAGCCTCAGCATTGATTCCTTCGTAGACAGTTTTGACATCCCTCAAAAACTTACCCAGCAATCTATTGATTCCCTTCTAAACATCAACGTGCAATTAGTATTTAATCTTGCTGAATTTCCACCGCACGTGCCTCTCTCACAGACCCGCAAGCTGAAGCACTTGGCTTATCTTCGTTTAGCCAATTGCAAAATCACCGAGAGCTACTTTACCTGGCTTTCCTGTCAGTTTGAACAAATCGACAACTTTGAATTTTCAAATTATTACCGACTCGAAAGGAATACAGACATCAAGATCAGAATCCCTTTGCTGTACACAACACTGGACAAACTCTCTTTGACAATTACAGGACACGTTATGTCTTTTATCATCAGGGTGTGGGTGAATTGCAGATGCATTACACTGAAGGCGAATGTCTCGAGACTAGAATCATACACTTTGGAGGAATACGAAGAAACTGGAAGCTTGGTCGATGGCTATGAAGTCATTGTCTACTGTGCAGGCTTGAAGGAAATTCATTGTAAAAACGCCGTCTACAAGTTGCCATGATACCTTTGCTAACCTTGGTGAATCAGATCAGCAACTACAATGCACAAGGCAAATCAACTTTAATAAAGCCTATATGATAAACTTGAAGCTTATCCAAATATCTGTGACAATAAGCATAACATTTCGTAAGCCTTGAGTGTATATGTGAGCAGCCACTTTAAAATGCCTTATATTACAAGCTTTAGAGAATTGCCGTCATCCAATGCGCGCTTCATTTCACACGGACTGATTTCAGACCCTGACAACATGAAGTACATGGTAATCATTCTGGGCTATCTGTATTCACCCATGGCCCTTTTTTTTTTCCACTGAGATGTCTTTGCATGATTTTTTCTGCTACCTTCCAAGTCTATTCTTAGATCCAATGCCTCCAAATGTCCAATCAGAAGCGAAATTGTTCTACTCTTGAACAAGCGAGTTTTACAGACACACAATACACATGGCATCAAAGCGTAATACAGGCCATGTCGTTTCATTCGTACACCAAGAAAGGGAAATGAAACGTGTGCGGCTAGAGAGATAGAAACTCATACACATGCCTTTTGGATTGAACAAAGAGGATGGGCAATCTAGGGACAACTCCGCAAATGTTATATTAATATGGGAACAAGTGGGAAATACATAATTCCTCTTTTTCACAGCTTTATCTCACTGCAAGCAAAGCGTTGTGAGAGCCTTCCCCACCACTACACCATGTATAATGCTACCTTTTCGAGGAATCCTTGGGGAGAGTCTGACCCATCAACCACGAGTACAGCGACATTGGAAGAGCTGAGAAAGTCGATACGAGAACAAAAAGTGCTGTTAGCGGCTACAACAGGAATGAATGAAGACGAGGTGGACGCTTTTGATGACCATCACGATGCCTATTCAAGTATTGAGGAGCTGAAGCGACGCATCACATCGGTGTCCAAGGAGCTTCACGAGAAACAGCGGGCATCAGCCAACAGAGGCCGCACGTCGACGCAAAGTCCTGCTCAGTGGTGGGCCCGTTACCAGCTCAACCTGCGTCAAATGGAGGATCTGGCTGATCAGCGACACACACTACTAAAGGAGATTAGCTATCTGAACAGCGGCATGAAGAGCCTGGAGGAGAAATTGGATCAGGAATCTGAGAAGCTAAAGCAATGCCGAGTGAAAGCGGCCCGTGTCAGGAAAGCAGCGTTTGCTACTGCTGGTAGTAGCACCGATTTGGATACCACTGGCATGACGGAATCCGAACGCATTCGAGCCAAAGCACAAGCCATGGTAGCAGCACGGCTCAACAAAAGCGCAAGCACATCCACGGCCTCATCCACTGCAACATCGCCCTCACTGCTGCCAACAGAGGATCAGGACGCTCAATTGACAGCACACGCCAACCGCTTGATGGACGATTTCAAGAGCATTCAGCGGGAAGTGGAATCCATCATGGAAACAGACATGAAAAAAGTCGACCAGGACCTGCATTCAGGCACCAAGGAGCTTAAGGACAGACAGATGTTTGAGCAGGGCTTATATGTGGACGATTATGTCGCTCGCTTTATAGACCAGTTGGACAGAACATATACCACAGCATCGCCATCTTCTTTCTATGGATCAGCTGCACCACCGGGAATTTCTACACCACCTCCTATCAAACATACCACGCCTTACTATTCCCAAACATCACCACCACCTATTCCCACATCTCAGCGACCTGGCACGCCACGATCTGCCGCCGATATCAAAGCAGAAGCATATAAGCGAATTGAGGAACGCAGAAAACTGTTTGTAAAGAACACGACAGATCGGCATGCAGCGACGCCTTCTGCACCGGATTCGAGGGCTGCTGCTGAGGATGCCAGAATTAGCGACGAGGAGAGAGCTGCACAAGAGAGGATGCGACAAGCTGAAGCCGATGCCAGAGCGCGATTGGACGCCATGCGAGAAAAAAGAGATACACTGCGTCGAGAAGCAGCAGAGGCAGAAGAGAAGAAACGAAAAGCAGCAGCCGAAGCAAGTGCAGCCGCTGAAGCCGAAATGCTCGCTGAAAAGAAGCGCAAACAACTGGAAGAAGAGGAACGCTTAGCCAAGATCAAGAAGGCACAAGACGCATTAGCCGAAAAGCAGCGATTGGAGCGCGAGGCAGAGGCGGAGCGACTTCGACTGGAAAGAGAAGAAAGACAGCGCAAAGAGGCTGAAGAGAGAAAGAAGCGGGAAGAAGAGGAACGCATCGCAGAGGAAGTGCGCCAAAAGAAGGCTCGACAAGCTGCAGAGCAGGCTGCTCGAGAAAAACGATTGCGTCGTATTGAGATTGAGCGCCGAGAGAAAGAAATTGAAGCGGCCAGACAGGAAGAGATCAACAGACGCAAGCAATGGGAGGAAGCTGAGCTTCAGAAGCGCTTGGAGGAAGAAAGACGCATCAAGGAAAAGGAAGAAGAAGCTGCCAGAGCGCGACAACGGTTGGAAGAAGAGGAAGCCAGACTGGAGGAGCAGAAACGCTTGGAGGAAGAGGAGAGACAGCGTGTGCACATGGAGCTGGAGCTGCAAAAGAAGCGAGAAGAAGAGCGATTGCTGGAAGAAAAGAGGCTAGAAGAACAACGAATCTACCAAGCAGAGCAACAACTCAGGGAGGAGCAACGACGAGAGGAGGAAAGAAAGCAGCAGCAACGTGACCGAGAGATGGCTGCTGCCATTGCTGCTGAAGAAGCTGAACGAGCTGCTGCTACTGCCAAGGCAACCTACACATCCAGCTTCTCTACATCACCCACCGACGGATCATTCTCTAACCTCAATAGCACAACGGCAGGAACCAGTGGCTATGGCGTTGATGTGGAAGACGAAGTTAATTTCAGCATTAGTAAGTGTGCAGTCCTGAGGATTCAAGCGGGCACTAACATACATCTTAGTTTATCGTGTCAAAACATTATACGAATATCAAGGCATGCGAGAAGACGACCTGTCCTTTTCTGCCAATGAAACTCTGAAAGCACATCCATCCAAGGACAAGGGCAGCGATTGGTGGTATGGCACCTCATTGGCGACCAATGCAGTTGGCTTCTTTCCGCGTACCTATGTTGAAGTGGTGGAGGAAGGTAGACTTAAAGCAATTAGGACCATGATAAACACTGCTTGAGGACTGACTGTTTTGCTGGTAGCATTCCGAGTAAAGACACTGTACGAGTTCACCAAGAATCGCTCTGATGATTTAGGCTTTTACGAGAATGAAGTGATTGTAGTTCAACCCTTTCAAGATGAGAACAGCGACTGGTGGTACGGCACCAACGAGGATACCGAGGAAAGTGGTTATTTCCCCAAAACCTATGTGGAGAAGATTGATTCTGGTAAGCATACTGCTCAATAGAGATAGAGGACTGGCCACTTACGCATACTGTAGCCTCCAACCATGACCTCCCGTCAATATCCACCACTACTGCTACACCCATCTCTATACCCAGCAAATCGACTGCTAATGTATATGCCTCTGGAAACAACTATCTGACAGTATCCGACAGCCATCTGCCCCGTGGACTCTCTGCACCCAACACGCCCATGATGAAAAAGACCAATCTTGGTGTCAACAAGCAAGAATTGACCAAGCGACGCAGAGCAGCAAGTTCAGTGAGCACAGCCAACAACAGCCACATTAGCACGCCTCAATTGCTGCTTCCCCACTCTGGAAGCATGTCTGAGAACCTGGAATTGTTGACTTGGGCGAGCACCATGGATGACATTGAGCTGAACGCTATACCCATGGAGGAGCGCAAACGCCAGGAAGCCATCTTTGAGCTGATTGCCACGGAGAGAAGCTATCTCAGCGATCTTCAGATGATTATCAACGTAAGCTTCCTCGTGCTGTGTCGACGTTTAACAGCATGTATATTGATCGGCATTGTAGGTCTTTTATACAGATTCTGGAAAGTATCTCTCGCAAGACGAGCGTGATGTTGTCTTTTCCAACATTGATGATCTGCTGATTTGCAATACGGCGCTTCTGAGTGATATGGAGACACGGCAGAGAGAGCAGGCAAATGTAGTCGACAAGATTGGCGATGTCTTTTTGAAGCATGTGAGTATTAGCATCCTTATTCGTGTGCTTATCGAGACTGATCCTTGGTTTGATCTGTGACAGGCGGATAGTTTGCAGTGCTATTCCACATACTGTAGAAATCAGTCTTATGCTACCAAATTTTTGCAGAAAAAGAGAGAAGACGATCAATGGTTTGAAGTGTTTTTAAAGGTAGAGCTAGTCGATTTATGGATATCCACGCCATTTGCCTGATATTGTTGTTTGTAGACGGCTCAAACAAGATCTGAATGTCGCTCACTGGACCTTTCTCATTTTTTGCTGGAGCCTGTGCAGCGCATTACAAGATACCCCCTCCTTCTTCGCCAGGTAGAGTCTATTTGATCCAAAATTGCTATTGCTGAGACTGACAGTCTATTCCAGATCTTGAACTGTACGCCTAAAAAGCATCCTGACTACGCCCTTGTGAGGTCTGCATTATCTATTGCTCAACGCGTGCTGGAAGACGTGAATGAAGAGACCAGACGATTTGAAAACATCCAGAAAATGACTGAATTGTCCAGAATCATTGACATGGAAGCCACCGGTGTAAGTTATCTAGGCATCGCATTCAAGTTCATGACTAACCCAGCTATCATTGACAGCGATTGAACATCACTGGCCGTGAGTTCATCATGGATGGCGCTCTTTTCAAAGCCAAAAGTGGACGAAAGCTACATGGCTTTTTATTCAACGATATTCTCTTGCTAGCAGAGCCATTGAAGGCACTCAGTCCCAAAGGATACCTTTATACCTTGTATCGCGAAGTGAGTGGTCTTTTCTACCATTGGCTGTAGATATGATACATTTTACTCATTCTGTTCATTTTAGCCCATGCCCATCGAGAGTGTCAGTGTTCGCCAGCAAACAACAATGACTTTGAAACCGTCATTTGGCAACAATTCGGGTAAGGAAATACGGATGTTGAGCTGAGGAATTGTATGCTCACAATGATTCTTTATGTAGCAGAGGATTTAACCTTTCAAATCGTGTCGGGTAACCAGGTAATTGCTGTCAAGACAGCCACTGCTACCCAAAAGCGTCAATGGATGAGTCAAATACAACATTACAGTGCGCTACAGCAGTACAATTGAAAATCCTGTAATAAACCAAATTGAGAATATATAGAACAATGGATTAATGTTTTATTTCATCCGAGGAAGCATTGATACTCCTTTACAAACGCGGATGTCTGATACTATTATATTCTTCATAATTAGAGACTATGGCAGACCTTGAAAGGTGAAATAAGGAGGACGCTCGCATATACTGCAGTCTTGTTTGAGGCACCTTTAAAGTGTGTTTTTTATAGGTTTCGCTTGATTGCAGTGCAAAGGCGTATCCTCTGAGAAAGGCACACGCTTGCATATGAAATGATAGCGTGAACATTTGCGAAAGCTATCATTGTTTCCCTCTCTCAAAGAGTGTACATGACCGCGATGAGCATGGAGTTGAGCAGATGATACGGCCTCTCTCAAGCAAAACTCCAAGTCGTCTTCATCGGTAACCATGGCAACCGATCCATGTTTGAAACGTTGTCGATTTAAGTGTTGTATGTATAATATTTGATGCTGAAGGCTAGTAGCTCAGCCTAATAGACCCTCTGTCGCTATTGTTAACATTTGTTGTATTTGGGCTCTTTCTTTTTAGTGTCCATACTTACTTTGGCATCCTGCGATTAATCCGATATTCAAAGAAAGAAGCAGAACGATGGCTAAACCAAATTTATATGGAGTATTTGCCATCCTGATTTTGAGAGGTGTATCATTGCAATCTCCCTGAAATTATCGTATGAGTAAAAATGTATCTGCCTCTGAGAAGGAACGTAGTAGGCGGCTGACACAATTAAACCTACTTGTGAATATATCGCCAGCAATACTAGTTGCTCCAGAGCTTGCTTTAATGAGTTCAACTAATGCCATACTACTAGTAGGTATGCGTGCTCGAGCATGGCTTAGAATAAAGCATGCCGTATGTGTAAATATGCCTTCCCCCCATCAAACACAATCTAACTGAGTTCTGCCTGTCATTCGGTGTGGTACACCTAAAATGTGTAATTTTATAACAGAAATCAGGGTCAAATTGATCTTCAATGGACTGCGTTCGCTTATAGCTCATGGTATTATGTAACATGTGCTTTATCTCAGGCAATCAATGTTTGATAACATGTACATTGATTGGCAGTGAGTCTTCTTCCCGCTATCAATTAGCAGCGATAAAGTTTAGTTTTTTAGCAACGGCCGCGGGGAGAATACCATATTAAGAAAGCATTCCTCTTCCAAAAAGAGATGGCAGCCGGTACAAGCCCTGCCAACCTGGGCGAGTATAATTGTTTCGTTGCGGTTGAAATAGATTAGAAGACAGCCCTGAAGTGTCATGGAGAGCGCTACACAAGCAACATCCAGGATCCAATGTTACACGCTTCTATATGTAATTTCCCCAACATACCTATTTTGGGGTAACAGAAATGTCCTTTTGGAAAAAGGTTTATACCACCTGTCAAACTATAGCACCCACTTGTCGTTTCGAAAGGTGGAATGAGGCACAATGTGAGCAAGTGCAAGACACTCTCAGCTTGCCATAATGCTCTTGACAATGTGAAACCTTTTCACTGGGTTAATTTCATAGAGAGGAGAAGAAATTACAACATGGACAGTGACAGATGAGCATACACATCCAGGCTAAAATATCATTTTAGATCTCCATTTCCATTATCATTGAAATATTCAGTGTCCTGCTATCTTTTCGACTCTTCTTCTTCTTCTTCATTCATTCATTTCAAATCACCAGCCCAGAGCAATGCCTCATTCCACCGAAAACAACATTGCCGCTGAACAACCAGCAGTCCAAGACAAGCTGCCCGAGATCATCACCCACCCTGTCCCTAGCCGTCTTTTGGACAGCAAGCAATGCCCCACTCCTCACGTCAACTCGATGGAGCAATACCGTTCGATGTGGAAGGAGAGTGTTGAAGAGCCCAACAAGTTTTTCGGCAATGTAAGTCATCTCATATCCGCCATGATGCCACTTTTACTGACATGTGCTCTTTAGCTCGCTCGTGATCTCTTGTCTTGGGATAAGCCTTTCGAAACTGTCAGCCATGGATCTTTTGAAAACGGTGATGTTGCATGGTTTTTGGAAGGTGAATTAAACGCCTGTTACAATGCTGTTGACCGTCATGCCCTCAAGAACCCTGACAAGATTGCCATTATCCACGAGGGAGATGAGCCTGCCGATGTCCGTCATATCAGTTACGGTGAGCTTTTGCGCGATGTGTGTCGTATGGCCAATGTCCTCAAGGGCCTTGGTGTTCGCAAGGGCGATAATGTCGCTATCTACATGCCCATGATCCCCGAGACCATGATCGCCATCTTGGCTTGTGCTCGTATTGGTGCTATTCACTCTGTCGTCTTTGCTGGTTTCTCGGCTGAATCCCTTTTGGACCGTGTCGCTGATTGTGGTGCCCACATTGTGATTACCTCTGATGAAGGCCGTCGTGGTGGCCGCAACATTGCTACCAAGTCTATTGTCGATAACGCCTTGGCCAAGGAGGAGGCTCATCAAGTGGAGCACGTCATTGTCTACCAGCGCACTGGCTCCGGTGTCCCCATGATGGAGAACCGCGATCTCTGGTGGCATGAGGAGATGGAGAAGGCTCGTCCTGTCTGCTCCTACGAAAAGATGAGTGCTGAAGATCCCCTCTTCTTGCTCTACACTTCTGGTTCTACCGGTGCTCCCAAGGGTATTGTGCACACTACAGGTGGCTACCTCTTGGGTGCTGCTGCTACCGTCAAGTACATCTTTGATGTCCACGAGGATGATGTCTATGCTTGTATGGCTGACATTGGATGGGTTACTGGCCACACCTACATTTTGTACGGTCCTCTTACTCTCGGTGTCACTACTGTCTTGTTTGAAAGTACGCCTACTTACCCTACACCTGCCCGTTTCTGGGAGTTGATTGACAAGCACAAGGTCACTCAGTTCTACACTGCTCCTACTGCTATCCGTGCTCTTCAACGTCTCGGTGATCAATGGGTGGATGAATGCGATCTCTCTAGTCTTCGTGTCATTGGTTCTGTTGGTGAGCCTATCAATCCGGAAGCATGGAATTGGTACAATGAGAAGGTGGGCAAGGGTCGTTGTGCTGTTGTGGATACCTACTGGCAAACCGAGACTGGTTCCATCATCATCAGTCCCTTGCCTGGCTGTACTCCCACCAAGGCTGGATCTGCCACCCTTCCTTTCTTTGGTATTCAGCCTGTCTTGTTGGATCCTGCCACTGGTACCAAGATTGACAAGATTGATGAGACTGGTGTCTTGGCCATCAAGAGCCCTTGGCCCTCCATGGCTCGCTCCATCTACCAAAACCACTCTCGTTTCCTCGACACCTACGTAAAGGCTTATCCTGGCCACTACTTCACTGGTGACGGTGCCTCCATTGACAAGGATGGTTACATTTGGATCCGTGGTCGTGTCGATGATGTGATCAATGTCTCTGGCCATCGTCTCTCCACTGCTGAAATCGAGTCTGCTCTTTCCAGCCATAACTCTGTTTCTGAGTCTGCTGTCGTTGGTGCTCACGATGACTTGACCGGTCAAGCTATCCACGCCTTTGTTAGCTTGAAGCCTCATGCCAATGTCAGTGATGGTCTTGATCGTGAATTGGTTTTGACTGTCCGTAAGATCATTGGTCCTTTTGCTGCTCCAAAGCGCATCCACATTGTCCGCGAGCACCCCAAGACTCGCTCTGGCAAGATTGTCCGCCGTATCCTCCGCAAGATTGTCAATGGCGAGCACAACCAGCTTGGTGATACTTCTACTTTGGCTGATCCCTCTGTCATCCCCTCTATTGTATCTCAAGTCCACCAATAATTTATCTCACCCGCAAATCACAATTACGCTTAATCTACATCCTCTTTTGCTTTCTCGCAACATATCATTGTATTTATAAATCTTTTGCTTTCACTATCTAGAAGTTTTAGATTCCCAAAAATTATCACAACAATAAAAATTCTGTATATCATTCTAATCGAGCTACCGCTGTCGAATCCTACTAGTTGGTCAAGACATCTCTTTTGTTCGCTCTCAACCATTCACAATCGACAGAGGACTCGGTACAGCTAGCGTAGTAATGAATCACTTGCAAGAGATCCTCCATGTTGGCAACATAGGATCTGATTTCAGTCAAGTCCCTGGGTAGCGTGACAGAGCAGAGTTCCAACATGGCATAGATGTCAGTTGCCATAAGAGTCGTAATGTAGAAAGCAACCTGCAAGCCAACCACATGAACCAGCAAGCCTTTCCAATGCCATGTTCCTCCTTGAAAGTTGATTTATTTTCCATCCTTTTAGCTTCTTTTGCCATGCTGATTTGATAAACTTGGAATGCCTTGCCGATATCTTCATCACCCATTCTCACCATTCTTTGGGTTGGTTTTGATAGTCTGGAAAGTTCTCCTACATCAATGTATATCAATATGATGTCTATTTTTCACACAATGGCTTTGTTGGGTATACCTGTTGTCGTTCTTTCATCTTTCCTGTAAAATTAGAAAGGCTCTAGTGCTGTTTATATTTATTGCACATTCTGATCTAACCTGCTGATGTGGCTAGTGTATGGTATACTTGAGTAAAACTGCTCTGATCGTTGATGGTAATGTTGTTTACAGTGCTAGTAGCTGATAAATTCATTTGGCTTGGTACGTCGGCGTTGGCTTTGGCTGGTAGAAAGTTAGGTGAAATCAATAAGTCTCGCATTCATCTGACATACTTTTCAATGATTTGCCGCTTTGACCTGATCTACATGATATTCAGTCTGCAAAACCAATCCAATATCCGAAACTAAGCTCCAGAATTTCTCATATGACAAGAAGGCGGTTTAAATACCCGCGAGTGCGGATAAGATTAGCAAAGGGGCAAAGGGACACAGGAAAAGTGCCCTTCTTTAGGTTTCCCACAGTGAAAAAATGAGTTCCAGGGTAAGATAGCATCTGCTTAGCAGGAACGGATAGCCAACATGTACTCTCTGTAGACCAAGACAGTCAACAACAACAACAAATGGGATCTTGATGCCATGCTCTCGCAGGAAATCCAAGACCTGAACAGAGATACACCCGAAGATAGAAGAGTAAAGGAGGCTATCATTGTCCAAAAGCCTGACCCCAATCAGATTGACCCGGAAGACGACAGCTCCTCTTCGTCTGATGAAGAAGGCAGCAGCAGCAGCTCGAAAAAGAACTACTATTTTTACAACGATGATGAAGACTACGAAGATGACCTTGCTATACGCGACCCTGAATTATTCAAGATTACAGAGAGCAACCGCCAAATCCACATTGACGACAGCAGTATACCACCCTCTCCGTCGCAGCACACCAAGCACAAATTGGTGCGCAGACCGCCCGAGCTTGTCTTCTCGGATCCACCTATTCTGGTCGCCAGAGACGATTACATCGAAGTAACATTCTACTATGGAACATCTGAGGAGAGGAAGGCTATCCGGCCAAAACGCTACATGATGATGTGTGATTTCGGAGAAGAAAGCATGTATGCCCTTAAATGGGGGATTGGTACATTGTTACGTAGTGGTGATGAGCTTCATGTGGCTAGTACGATCAGCATCGACGAGGATGTGGAGGACATGGATGACGATGAAAAGTATCGACTCTGGGCTGAACTGGATCGAAAATCAAAGACCATGATTTCTCGGGTGAGAACCATCATGGACGAAATGCTGCTCTACAATATCAAGATTGTCGTCTACTCGCTGGCTGGCAAGACCAGGGAATCGCTCTTGAATCTGGTAATTAGGGGAGATCTGTACGTGGCATGTGATGATTAGCTGCTGACAATGGTTCTAGATTTATTCTACTCCAAAATTGACAATGGTCGTTTGCGGTTCTCGGGATCGAGGTGCAATTAAGGGGTAAGCACGGGAATAGCAATGGATGGCGACCCACAGGAACCAACACTCAGTATTTCTGTATAGCA
Source organism: Mucor lusitanicus (assembly GCA_010203745.1). Lineage (NCBI taxonomy): Eukaryota > Fungi > Mucoromycota > Mucoromycetes > Mucorales > Mucoraceae > Mucor > Mucor lusitanicus. The sequence goes on along the minus strand of JAAECE010000008.1, from coordinate 1,646,927 downwards.
TGCTCATGGGCAGCGTTTCCACCTTCTTGGTCCACAATTCGCCAGTGCCTGTGTCGGTTGTTAGACCGCAAAAGAAGGAAAAGAAGAGCAAAAAGCACAAAAAGACAGCAGCACAAAAACTGAGTCAGAGTGTCATGAATGGACATCTCAAGGTGGACGAAGCAGAGCTCACTCTCAACAGCTACGATGGAACAGCAAACTAACAACATATTATTTATTCAGCATTATGCAAAGATAATGGCAATTACTAATAAACTTAACAACATCATCACTAGTCTTGACATGAAGGCACCTTGTGGGGTTTGGGCATTGTTGTTGGAGCCAGTAGGAATATTCTAGATGTTCGCAATAGACTTGAGTTTTTATCCATCCATCTCGTCACAGACAAACAACTTACACTTACAAATGTTACACCCAGAGGAAAGAACCCAAATCCAGCAGATATAGACAGGCCGCCTCTATTGAAGGCATTGTTTCCAAAGGGCTGTCCAAAAAACGACGTAGCTGGTCTATTGGGATCACGGATGGGCGGTGGTCGCTGTCCTGCTGGTCGAGTGGGAATGGATGGGTCGTTTCTACCCGTATGATGGTTGAGTTGCCAGTGTTACACTCCAATGCCCAACACTAATTTACCTTGGATCCTTCTCCTCCTTGCCGCGACCATAGATTGGGATTACTTTGTCTTTTCCACATCCTGCCTTGCACACTGGACACGTAGGGTTTCTTGACTGTGCATTCAGCCATTGAGCAAGACAAGACCAACTGCGAATTGCTGTTACTCATACGTTCCTCGCAACAGACAGTAAATGCAAGCCTTACCAGAATAGATGTCCACAGAGTGTCAGCACCGGATGAATAGCTGTATCGAAGCTGGATGCCATGCTGTTAATCCCGTTTTGTAACCAACATCAAGGCCGACATTGAACTCACCAAATATTGCATTCATAAAATCCCCCACCATTGTGATTTGAATCATCTTTGTAATTGTCTGTGATTGTACTTGCTGTGGTTTTCATCGGTGCTGGCTTGATCACCTCCTTGTTTATAACATTTCTTTGTCGAAGCTCGTTTCCAGTATAAGAAAAATTGCTTCTTGAACGTTCAATAAGAACGGCTTCCCCAGTTTCAGCATCGTGCGCAATAGCCTGAGGTTCTGCTTGTTCCTCCTGTTGTTCAATAGTTGTTCTGGTATCTATCTGAGCCGGCCTTGTTTCTAGTTCTTGCTGCTGCGATGAAATGTCTTCTGATATGGGATGTGAAGACTCCATAGTCAGGTTTGGTGTGAAAAACTGAAAAATAAATGTTTGAAAAGAATAATGCAGTGCCAGTTTTGTATTCATGTCGCTTTTTGGGTGTGAGCAAATTGCGGGACTATAATTCAATGAAGCTTTTCTTGTCCATCATTGGGCATCGATTGGCTTGCTGTGCTCTGATTAATCTCTACTGCCTACAAATCAACTATGATGCAACTTTTGCACAAAGCACACGGCTTACACACTGCTTAATACACAGCCATTATTTGTAGCTGAAACTTTCTGTGAGGTTGATCCTCGACCAAGACCTTCTGCGAGATTTGCTTGACGAAAATGATATCCCTGAGTTGACCAAATTACACCAAGCAGATGCCTACCAGATCAGCATGTGCTCTTCTTGACATTGATCTTATGCATATCTTCAAAAGCATCAAAAATGGTGCTGATGTCAAACTTGCTGATCTGATTAGATTTTATGCGCATTTGCCTCATACCACTACTGATTGTTCAAAGATGTGAGATAGTAATGTGCGCAAACTGTTCTTCAAGCTATGATATCTCACTATGAAAGCGATCTGAAGGACATTGATACAAGAGTAACCTTTATATTGAATTATTTTTGCTACTAGGCGCTCACACCTGGCCATGAAATAGCGCCTTTAAATCACTGCATTTCCATAGATGCGTAACAGTACTTTTTTCGCGCTGGGTTGTCACTAACCAGTTGGTGAAGGTCATTATGGCTTGAAGGAAAATTGCTATACCAACACAGCCGCTTTATCTAGAGATACAAAGGCGGATTCCTTTATTACGTGTTTCAAATCGCAGGGCATAGTCAATGTGTGATATAACGCTATATCATTGGCTAGATCCAGATCTAAGTACCATCAGATTAAACATGATAAAAGCTAGAACATTGCTTTGCGTTAAGCATGCAATTCAATACCAAGTCATGAAGCTTAATCGTTTGTATTGACTTACACAGGAAGTTTATAAAAAATGCGTGTATCGTCTCTATTGATCTGTATAACTGGATTAATACAACCTTGCCATCACTAATTACCACAGTTTTCTCAGCAAATATGTGGATCTGCTCCTGATATTCTTGAATCCATATTTTTTATCATACCTCTTTCAAAATCTGTACACATTACTTCTCTAGCACAAATGTTAATCCGCCCTAACGTTGGAAGTACTAATAATAGGGGCCGAACTAAAGATACATCCTAAAAAAAAGCTGGGAAAAATGACTGGGTAAATTTTAAAACTTCGCTCCCATTTTTTGCCAGTTTTTAAACCCCGCTTTTGCACTGATTCCGAAACTGCAACTCATTTTTTTGTAGCTACCATGGTTCCTGACAAAAAGTGAGATTTGAGATATTTTTGGAGGGTTAGAATGTGCTACTAGTAAAAGTTTTTTAATATGGCATGAATGGCCAAGCTTTATAGCCCAATCGAAAGGGGAGCACGTTTTTGACTAGATCGTGTTTAGTTTAGGGTTGTAATTGATGATTTGAACGAGTAATTATCAAGAAAAGGTGCACATGCGTGATTTTTGTGCTTTTTGAAGGGGTCTACACTGGAATTCTACTAAGTCAATCCAAGTAGCGTAGAGCTTAACTATTGTTGGCCATTCAATTTTCTATCGGATGGTATAGGTTTTATATAGTTACGCATACCTTTGTCACAAACTCCCTGCTTGAGGGACACGAAATTTCACATTTTGAGCGGATTCATGAAGGGAATGCATATGTGGTGCCCAAAACTGTTGGATCATGATAGATCCAATGTGCAGCTATCAAATCGTTTCTGTTTCATGTTAATCCGATGAGTTTTCGTTGAGATATCGTCAAAAAGGGGTTCAGGGAAAATCACAGGATTTGGACCAAAATCTGCCTGTCCTAGCAAGGGAAAAATTTGTGTGGTATTTTGAAAACACGACAAAATTTTTGATTTCTCATGCTAGAGTTATGCTAGAGCTTTGAGCCAAATACCATCCAAAAGGTAATTTTCTGCGCTACATGACCAATGCAATAAAAAGTATAGTCTATATGACAGAAACTTGTTAATTCTTGAAAAACCTTCAAAACAACACCATCAAAAATCACCTGTATAATGCAAACCAAGACCCTTGATATGGGTACCATTAAATTCTCCTCTTAATTCTGTACAGAAAACCTATAAGGTAAAAGGGGTGTTTACTATCAACAATCATCCAATTTTGAGGTTCATGGATTTCAGGATCGATGGAGGATCAGTTGTAAATACCAAAATTTCAAATACCGCCTAGTTATATTACAGACCTTATGAATTTTATAGGTCATTTTGGAGAGTAGAGTGGTGGCAAAATGTCATATCAACTTGCAGTTTTCAAGGTATCCATGGATACCTGACATGTTAATGAAGCACCTGTCGAGTTTTGAGAGCTATAGCTTACTATCTTTCGTTCCATATCGTTTCGCCAATTTAATGTACGCATTTTCCCCCGCTTAAAAATGAGACTTTGCATGTCGAATAGGTTAGGAACAAGGCCTTTCCAATACCATGTTCCAACTTAAAAGTTGGTCCATTTCCATCCCTTTACAACATATTTAAGTATCAAAACATTCTGGAATTTTTGCCTCATCGACCCATGATGTACAAAATGAATTTCGAATTTGGAGTTTTGGGTTTCATGGCATCCTGACATCGATTTTTGAAAAATGCACGCTAGAGCTTTGAGACTAGCATGTTCCTAGGACAGTTTTTTGCACTGATTCCGAAACTGCAACTCATTTTTTTGTAGCTACCATGGTTCCTGACAAAAAGTGAGATTTGAGATATTTTTGGAGGGTTAGAATGTGCTACTAGTAAAAGTTTTTTAATATGGCATGAATGGCCAAGCTTTATAGCCCAATCGAAAGGGGAGCACGTTTTTGACTAGATCGTGTTTAGTTTAGGGTTGTAATTGATGATTTGAACGAGTAATTATCAAGAAAAGGTGCACATGCGTGATTTTTGTGCTTTTTGAAGGGGTCTACACTGGAATTCTACTAAGTCAATCCAAGTAGCGTAGAGCTTAACTATTGTTGGCCATTCAATTTTCTATCGGATGGTATAGATGTCATATAAAAGTTTTGACCTTTGTCACAAACCCACTGCTTGAGGGACAAGAAATTTCACATTTTGAGCGGATTTATGAAGGGAATGCATATGTGGCACCCAGAACTGTTGGATCATAATAGATCCAATGTGCAGCTATCGAATCGTTTTTGTTTCATGTTAATCCGATGAGTTTTGGTGGAGAAATTGCCAAAAAGGGGTTCATGGAAAATCACCGTCGTATTTCGGCCAAAATTTGCATGTACAATGGCAGTGGCTATCCAGGCAGAGAAAAATCTTTTCGGGATGAAGGAGTATAAATTAAGGGGCGTACTTAATTTTATGGAACGTTGATTTCACTTTAATTTACTGCTTAGTAGATGACACTAAGGATACTGTAATAATTGTCATAATTTCACTGCCTACTAGCAAGGGGAAAACATCAATTTCGACCGATTTTTTGCGACCCAAAAAAAGTCAAGATAAAGTACCAGCATGTAACTAGTAATGAAATACAATCATTTGGCAGCACTATTCGAAGCACATATAATGGGCTGTATCTGGAGACATCTAAGGGTTGATTTTGCACAACTTGTTGGCAGGTGGATGACTTTTGAGACCTGGTAACTCCATGAAACTTGTGTTATAAAGTATAGTTAGGCTTCGAACGATTGCTATATCTTTGCTTTGTACAATGAATACTTTTATAAGAAGAATACGATAGTTTGAACATCTATTTTACTTGAAATATATCCAAATTTGGCTCTCTACAACTAGACGCAAACCTTTCAGTTCCCAGGGAATAAAGCGTGAATGCAGTCTTGTGTCTACTCTTCTGGGACAGTTATACTACTTTTTCTATGCTCAAGTGAGTTTAAAAGATGTAGAATTCTCTTTGTTTTTGGAATCTGACGCTCTAGGTAGACAAAAAATGAGCTAGAAAAAATGCGCTGCTGCTGCAGCAGCAGCAGCCACTGCAACTTTTCTGATCTGTAAAACGCGAGTAATACGTGAGTATTACGATAGTTTTACCGGCGTTTTACTATGCTGGGTAATACGATAGTTTTACCAAATGAAGTGGTAAAACGTACGTATTACCAAACATAATCAGTCGATTTATTATATACTACACCGAAATTATGGCCATTTTTATTCTTTTTACATACTCATATTCAGTTTTAGCAGGTGCTCAGTCATTTAGAGTAAGAAAAAATCTCTTCTAGCTTCTCATTTTCAACTTAAATCTATATTTTTAATTTTTTATGATTCAGGCGACGTACTGTCATATTTTCTTACCATTATTCCCAATTAAATTGTATTATGTCGTTCCCAGACTGTACTTGAGTGCGTCTTGACATTTATTTAGCCACTAAAGGTTTGCATCGTGCTGCAGGTCTGCAAAAACTGATTTTTTAACGCTTAAAGGTTTATCCAACGTTTTACCTATAGGTAAAACGCTAGTATAACTACAGAAAGTTGCAGTGAGCAAAAACTTTTGCTGTTGGTATTTAATTTTTATAAAATTAATAAAATCTGATAAACCAGTACGTTGTTGGAGTAGCAAAAATGAGGGAGAGGGGTAGGTTCAAATCAGTAAACCTAGGAGATGGCAGCCAATTAATCTCTGTTCAATTGTAGGACCTTGGCCGACTGAAAAAACCAACTTACAATAACAGGTACCAAGAATTGAGATGTCAAATGTAGGCTTAGAGAAAAGACTTTAAGGGTGTTCGAAATAAGTATTTCTTAGCAAAGATGCTCCTTTTTCATTTATTCACAATGTCAAGATTATTTATAGCTTTCAGTTCTTTGGTCTAGTTTGTAAACTTCATTGCTTGTCATTCCACATGTTTGTCCATGAAATCTCTTATCAATTGTTTATTCTCAGTGTTGAGATGTTTGTGATGATGTTACATCCTTGACATGGGTTTACGAGTATTCAATTTAGTGTGAGAGTCTCGATGCGTGTGCTGTTTAACTTGATAAGCATTTAGTGTTTGAGTTTGTTGAGTGTGAGTACTGATTTTGTTGAGTGTGTGTATAAATTTGTTGAGTGTGTGTATAAATCCTTGATGTTTGATAGATAGCGTCCAATTTTAAGGAAGATGTGAGTGTTGTAAATGTGCTGCTAGTCTGTGTTGATTGTTTTGAGTTTGTTGTTTCTAATCTGATGCTAGGTTGTTGTCATGAATGTGTATAATAATAGTTTCCATGCGTGGATCTCGGTTACTCCCACACATTCCACATGAATTACACTTCAATTGAAAATAGCTAGATGATCCTAAATATATCCACCAAATACCGATGCAATTGTATGTTCTTGATGATCCTACATCCATACTTGTATAAACCTTCATTGTTTTGCCTGCATCAGCTATCTGTCTTATAATGACCATGCTCCTTCATCTTGAATCAAAGTGCCAACTCCATGCTTATGGAGTATCCACACATTCACCAGTAGTGTACTTAGTCTTACATGTGACCAGAAAGCACAAGTAAAACCATTAAACCATAGCAAACAATACGCTTATCAAATCTGTCAGGATTGATGGGTATTCTGACAGTGATTTAGATCTGCAGGATATCATCCAAAGGCTAAATACAAACAAGAATAAGAAGCGTAGGTTTAAACCTAGAGCTCCCGCTACCAGGAATATTAAACAGCGACTGACCTGGATAGCGAGCAATATTACACAAACAATATTGGATAAAATACATCCCAATTCATAAACATAATAAAGATACCTTTTTATCCATCTAACTAAAAGGCTATAAACATCTTCCTGCACACACTCTATCTCACAACAAACTATATCTCGATCAGATCTCAGATTGCTTTACTATTGATATATACAAGCATCTGACAAATTGTCAGTACTGAAGGGTATTCAGACAGTGATCTTGATCTGCAGGATATCATTGACAGGTTGAATACTAATAAGAACAAGAAACGTAGGTTCAAGCCAAGAGCGCCGATATCTAGAAATATCAAACAGCGCTTAACATGGATTGTCCATAACATTACACAAAGTATATTGGATAAAGTCAATCCTAAATCATAATAATAATAAAGACACCTTTTTATCCATTTAACTAAAAGGCTACATACATCTTCCTGCACACACTCTATCTCACAACAAACTATATCTCGATCAGATCTCAGATTGCCAATACTAAACTTACGTATTCGCATCTGACAATTGGTAGCAACATTCGTATTTTTTTAATTCCTTTTTTTTTCTATCCTGTCGCCTACAGCAGCATAGCAAACAAAAAGTAGAACTGCAAGACACGCCGGCTAAGTATTCGTCAAAGGGACAGATCGAAAATATACAGAGTATTAGATCCTCTCATTGACCGAATCATAATAGTCAACCCTCCCATATTCTAGTTGTTCATCTCTATCTGGACACTACATTTTGCTATTTCATTTCTCGCTCGTGTCGGTCATAATCCACCAGCTCGGAGAACACCAATTGAAACTTGAATTGTTTACACATCTACACAACAAACATTCACCAAATTTAAACTATTATACACCCATTATCAACCAATCAACATGAGTGATCAACAATCTCATCAAAACCAACAACCTGGTTCTCAACCTCAGATCCCTGCCAACTACACTCAATTCATGGAACAAAATCAGCACATGCTCACTAGCATGATGACTGCATTCATCCAAGCACAGGCTCAAGCACCTGCCGTCAAACTACCAACACCTCCCACCTACAACGGAGCACGTAACGCAAGTGAAATTGATGCCTGGATTCGCCTCATCGACAAACAAAAGATTCACAACGGGTGGACAGAAGAACGCACCTACAATTTTGCCTCTTCTCTGTTATCTGGACGTGCCGCAACCATCGTCGCTCATCATGAGGACCCTGACAGTAGTTTCACCACGCCTACCACATGGAACGAATTGAAGGACATCCTCATCAGCAACTTCAGACCTACAAATGACCAAGATCTGGCTCGTGATGTTCTTGTCACAATCCGTCAAACCACCTCAATTCGTGATTATGTCGATCGGTTTATGGACGCCGTCATCCCCATCAAAGACATCAGTGAACGTGAGCAGTGTGATCGTTTCATGCGTGGATTGAAGGACAAGGATCTTATTGCCCAAATTCGTGCAATGCCGATTCAAACTCGTACTTTGGAGAAACTATGCTCGGATGCTTTGGCCCACGAATTCGCGCGCCATCCCGAGATCAGTGCTGGTGTGCAAACCAACATCAGGTACAACAATGATGTTCAGCCTATGGATTTGGATGCCATTACGCATCACAGCAACAGCAACGGCAAACAGCACAACAACAACAAAGGCAACTACTATAACAGCAACCGAAACAACAAGCAACAACAATCTCGTGGTCGCCACAATAGACACTATGATCCTAGCGTCAAGTGCTTTCATTGCAAGAAAGTGGGACATATATCCAAAAATTGCCAGATTCGCGCAATCAAAATTATGCATGCCTTTGACAAGCTGGATCTGGATACTCGCCGCAAACTGTTCAAGAATGTTGGTGTTTTGAATTGTATGCTGGATGTTGAGTACACCGAAGAGGATAACCATGGTTGTGATTGCAGTCAATGCCACAACGGTAATAAAACTAGCGGTTCCTCCTATTTGCTGTCTTTGTGTGATCAAATTGCTGTTGATAAAGGAAATGCACAGCTGAGTGAATTGAATCAAATCATTGCAATGATGGACTCCTCGGTGGTTTCTACTTCGTCTGCGTCTGTAACTCCCACTTCCTCAAATGACAATATCTCTGCACCTGTACCAGACAATAGTCAAGAAGTGAATGTCACCTCGTCCTCAAACAGTGTCTCGGTATCCGCTCCTGTCGTATCCAATGCAATCTCTCGTCGTCGTCCTGTGGAATTAGTGCCCATCATCCAAGACATCGATGCGTCAGCAACTGTCGATCTCACCACAGACTCTGTATACCTGACCAACCTTCTCAATGCAACCAACACGTCAACTCTACCTCTGTACTCAGCAACTATCCGACTCAACAAAGCTTCGGGTGTCGTCAATGTCAAATGCTTGATTGACAACGGTGCAAGTGAAAACTACATCACAGGTAGAATTGCAAGAATGATTGAAGGTCGTCGCAGCGTGATCCATGGCAGAGAAGTTGAAACGGCAGGTGGAAATGTGTCTCCTATCAACGAAAAGATTGTCTATGATCTGAATCTCCAAGGCCACACAAGTTCTATGTCGGCATTCGTCTTTGATACAAAGTTCGACATTATCCTGGGTAGATCCTGGTTAAAGGAACATAAACCTGTTGCCGACTGGTTTGATGACACTTGGACTCTGTCGTGTTGTGGTACTGGCAAAGTGGTTATTTCACCTAGCTCGCTGTCTTGCGTGGCTAGTGCGTCAACTCAACAACAACCACCTGAACTGAATTATCTAGTCTCTCACCTGCAAGCAGAGAAGATTCTGAAGGAGGAAGGCACAGAGGCATGTTTTCTGTACATGCTGGATCAAGAAAAGAAGGATGGTGCAGACACTGCAACTAGTGGAGAGAATGTGGTATGGACAAACCAGCTCATGAAAGATTTTCCAACGGTGTTTCAAGACAAATTACCTGGATTACCACCAAACAGACAAGAATTCTCCCACGTGATTAATGTTCCTGAAGGTGTCAAGCCTATCAATAGACCACCTTTCCGCATGAGTCCAGCAGAGCTTGATGAATTGCAACGCCAACTGAAGGAATTACAGTCTCTTGGTCTTATACAACCATCATCCTCACCATGGGGTGCTCCTGTTCTTTTCGTCAAGAAGAAAAACGGTGAGATGCGCATGTGCATTGATTACAGAGCTTTGAACAAGGTCACCATTCGCAATTCCACTCCTCTGCCTCGCATAGATGAATGCCTGGATCGTCTTCAAGGTGCTTCTTGGTTCACTTGCCTCGATCTTCGTTCGGGATACCATCAAATTCGGTTGAAAGACTCTGATGTTCCACTCACAGGTTTCAATACAAGATATGGTAAATGGGAATGGCTCGTGCTGCCTTTTGGATTGTCAAACGCCCCACCGTCTTATCAAACCTGGATGAACGGAATATTGAAAGAGTGCATCGACAAGTACGCTTTGGTATATTTAGATGATTGCTGTATCTTTAGCAAAACTAGAGCTGACCATATCAAGCATGTTCGTCAAGTCCTGTCTATTTTTGAAAAAGAAGGGCTCATTGTCAACCTGAAAAAGTGCGAATTTGGTAAGCGTGAATTGGAGTTTTTGGGTTTCAAGGTCTCTGCAAACGGCATTCTCCCATCGTCATCCAAGGTGAAAGCTATCCAAGACTGGCCCAGACCCACTAATGTGCAAGAAGTACGTCAATTTGTCGGATTGGCACAGCATTATCGTCGTTTCTGCCCAAATTTCTCCTCAATCGCGGCCCCTCTCACGGAACTGACTCATGGCAGTGGTGCTAAAAAGCGTGCTGTCGTCTGGAATGACCAATGTGAAGTTAGCTTCAAAACCATCAAGAAAATGCTCACATCATCTCCATTGCTGAAACTACCTGATATGAGTAAGCCATACCGAATTGAGACGGACTCGAGTGATTTTGGTGTAGGTGCCGTACTCCTACAAGAAGACTCTGACTCTTCCTCTTGGTTGCCAATTGCATATGAATCAAAGAAACTGTCTGCAGCTGAACAAAAACTGCCTGCCCAAGAACGCGAGCTGATTGCTATTGTCCATGCTCTGCGTACGTGGCGTTGTTTCGTCGATGGTTGTCAAGGTGGTTATACAGTGTACAGTGATCACAAACCACTGGTTTATTTCAAGTCTCAGTTGAATCCTACACCTCGCTTAGTTCGCTGGATAGCAGATTATGAAGCATTCTCACCAAACATTGAGTACAAAGCTGGAAAGGAAAATCAAGTTGCAGATGCATTATCAAGAAGACCAGACTTACAAGTGAATACCGGTGAGACGATACAGCCTTTGGAACCTGAATACTTGTATGCCGCATGGGACCAGCTATCAGACGCCATCAAGACGGACTGGCCGATTCTCTACGTCGACAAAAATTACGAAAAGATGAAATCTGATGTATTGAGGAAGCGAATGGAAAAGGAGGAGGATCAGTTTGTGGTACGCCAACGGACAGTGTATAGACTGCACAAAATGGAAGATGGCACCGTAAAACAACTCAAGTTTATCCCCTTCTCGGACCGTGCTGATTTGGTTTTCAAGTATCACGAAGGATTTGGCCACGCTGGTATCAAAACTATGTTGAAAATGTTCACAGAGAGGTATTGGTGGCCAGGCTATCGCAAAGACATTCAAGACTGGTTGAAAACGTGCGCTGCTTGTCAATTGAACAGTCGTCGTGATCATGTTCACCAAGATGTCATGCACCCTCTGAACATACCTAAAGCATTTGATCGTTGGCACTTGGATTTCGTGGGTGAGCTGCCTACAACAGGAAATGGCAACAAGTGGTTATTGACAGCTGTCGACTACCTCACCAATTGGCCTATTGCAAGAGCTGTACCTGTAGCGTCAATGGAAGCGGTAGCAGACTTCATCTATGAAGAAATTGTCATGAGATTTGGATGCCCTGCTGAAATCATCACTGACCGAGGTGCTAACTTTACGAGTGGCCTAGTCGCAGCATACACCAAGCGTGTTGGAACCAACCACAAACTGACATCCGCATTCCATCCACGCACAAACTTCAAGGTTGAAAGATACAACGGCATCATCAAGCAAATGCTCCGGAAGTACGTCAATGGTGCTATACACCGCTGGGATGATTTTGTATACGCCGCCTTGTGGGCAAGCAGAATCAGAGTGCACTCTACCACTGGTTTTTCGCCTTACTATCTGGTATATGGACGTGAACCTAGACTACCTGGAGATGCTTTGAGGCCATACATCACCAAAGAAATGTTGCTGGATAAACGCACTGTCGCTGATATCACTTCTCGTGAGCTTGAATTACTTGGCCAACACCGTGCTGCAGCCGAATTCCGTCTCAAAGCAATGGGCGAAGCAGACAAAGAGCGTTGGGATGCTAAGATCAAGCCTACAAGTTTTGAACCTGGTGATATGGTCATGCTGACTCATGAAGGCAAATTTGGTCTCGAGCCTCGCTACAAAGGCCCATACATTGTCACCAAGGTATTCCCTGATTTTGGCACTTATCAGTTAGAAACTATTGCTGGTGAACCTTTGGAATCGTTGGTGCATGTTGATAGACTCAAGGCAGCTAAAGGAGAAAGACCCGCTGAGCCATGGTATGATCCTACCACCAGTCGTCGTGAAGTTCGTGAAGCCGATCGCTTACGCCTTGTTTCTGACACTACTGCCTCCCATGACACAATGGATCATCCTGCCAAGTCATCCTCGTCATCATTGCTGCCAACACCTGCCTTTTCTTCGTCGTCAATGCAAAATTTGAATCAGCCTCAAGATGATTTCATTGACATGCCTATATCAAGAACACAAAATGAATCCCAACATTTTGAATTACCACACCATGACTCGGCACCGCCAACACCAACTGAACATACTGCTGTCACTCCACCAGTTCAGGATGTCATAGATGAAGATGTGTCTGTTCATGGAAGTAGTATCATGGATGAAACAGAGGAAAATGAGCATGGATTGGATCAAATAATGGATGGATATGACTTTTTGTCTTCGGCTAGTAGTGATATGGAAATCATGGAGCAGTCTCCACCATACGAGCCAGCACCATCCTCACCTGCCGCCATACCGCAACCGCCTTCTCCCACAATGACTGTGTCATCGTCATCTTCGTCGTCGTCGTCGTACCTGTCTTCTCACTCCACAGCGTCAAACATAAGTGATGAAATCAACGAAACAGTTAGTGTGGATGCAGATATAGAGCTAGATGAGCGTTTGTCAGAACAGAACGATAGCGAACCTACTGCAAATGACAGTATCCAATCTACATTAGAGCCTCCTCTACCCCCACTTGCCGCTAGTCAAGTTAGTCCAAGTCCAAATACTATCTCTACTGTTGATCCACCTACTCCTGCCGAGCCAAATCAAGCTCCCAAAGTCCTTATTTCTTCTTCTATTCCTCCTGCTAGCAGTGATTTTGCCTTCAAGCCACCTGCTGTTCCAAAAATTTCCACTCACAATCCTACTACTCAACCAGCAAAAATCGTCAACCTCTCCATACCTCACATGCCAACGAACACTGCCACCGGCTCATCAAGCTCAAATGATGTTGTTCAGGGTCGAACAATCGTTTCGAAGGGGGGTGATGTCAGTACTGAAGGGTATTCAGACAGTGATCTTGATCTGCAGGATATCATTGACAGGTTGAATACTAATAAGAACAAGAAACGTAGGTTCAAGCCAAGAGCGCCGATATCTAGAAATATCAAACAGCGCTTAACATGGATTGTCCATAACATTACACAAAGTATATTGGATAAAGTCAATCCTAAATCATAATAATAATAAAGACACCTTTTTATCCATTTAACTAAAAGGCTACATACATCTTCCTGCACACACTCTATCTCACAACAAACTATATCTCGATCAGATCTCAGATTGCCAATACTAAACTTACGTATTTGCATCTGACAAATCATCAAATGGGGTGTTAGCTCAGTTGGTCAGAGCGTTCGATTCCAAATCGAAAGGTCACGAGTTCAAATCTCCTACGTCTCATTTTTTGCCAGATTTTCAAAAGCTAGTGCATGTAGTCCATTTGGCGTAGTTATGTTGAAGGATTTTGGAGTGTCAGACAATAATCATTTTGTTGGACAATTCTTTTTATTGAATAATAAATCTGATTACTGTTCTCATTTTTCAGAGAGAAATGTGTCAGGATGGGACTGATAATGAAGAGGAAAAAGGTTATTAAAACAAGGAAAATGACAGTTAAGAATTGAGAAATGAGAGGAAATTGTATTTATAAAGTTGGGCCACCAGGTAAATGCCTCAGAGGATTGATTGAGGCGATTGCTGCAGACATACTGTATAATACTGTATAGCTTGATGGCAAATACTGTAGGTATGAAAGGAACGAAAAGATACTCCATCGATGGTATACATTCAGTTGTGTCGCCAGATACTCCCAAATATGGTTACAAAGAGGTAAGTGGCAAGGATGGGCGTCAGAGTGGATGTAGCAGGACGGAGGGATTAGCGATTTGTAAAAACCTGACACTAGACAATAACATTAGGTATGGCATGTTTATTTTCAGGTCTCCATGTGGTTTGTGTTGTTGTCGTTTATCAGATCAAGCTCGTGATAGGCTTTACAGGCACAACGTTGATCCTATAGATGCGGTACTGATGAGTCTTTTTATTGAAGAGGATATCAGCGAGAATCTTTAATGAATGGAAATATTTGATATTGTCTTTCATTCCTTTTCTTTCGCCATCTCCTTTGGTTCAATAGCTGCTGCAGTGCACCATATATCTGATTTTATCGGCGTCCTGGACCTCTTTATCAGTGGATTTATGTCCCTTTACTAAATGGAATGATGTCTGCCTTGCATTTGGATGAGAAACAGTATATCTTAACTTTTCGCTACTTTTTCATGGACAGCATTTAATACTTATACAAGTATGAGTTACTGATACAGCAGAATCAATTTAACAAGCAAGTAATAATAATAAGAATGTCAGTCTTTGTTACTTTTGCATGGATAACATGCCAAGGAAATGAATTCTGTATACTTCCTAATGACACTTTTGCATAACACGCTTAATATGTCAGTGGGGTCATACACACAATATCTTGTATTCTTATTTCAATGATCAAGCAGTATTCTTCTACTCTACAAAATAGTGGTTCAAGAAGCTATCAAGTGAATTTACTCAGCTTAGTAGTAAATTGGTGTTGGTGTATCAAGTCAATTTTGAAATTTTGCCTAGCAACAAAAGGTCCTCGGTACCATGACGGTAAGCAACGCGGTTAAGGGGCTGGCTTGGCCCCCTATTTTTATTCGATTCTGTGTGCTATTTCACTTCATCCACAGCGTGAAGTCTATCTACATCATAGAATTCGCATCGCTCATCAAGCCATTTCTGTTCTTTGCCTGAAGTGATAAAGTAATCAAAGCTCCAGTCCTGTCCAGAAAGCAGCTTTTTATCTCCAATCCAGATATAAACCTCTGTATCAATCAATGCCTTTTCCTCCAAGAGCACCACCTTGGTAGCAGCGCGTTCGTAGTCCTATCCAACTGCATCTTAGTAACCTAAGTCTAATAGCTGTGAAGAATTGCATACATCTCCTTCAAAGCAATCCAATGCCTTGATATCTTCCAACTCAAGCCCTTGGCAAATAATACCCATTACACTGTCGTGTTCGTCCTCAGTGCTGATTACGGCAGGATATTCCTCCCCAATAAGAGAGTGCCGTTTGTGCCCCTATTTATGCAAAAATTACGTAAGGGGTTTGTTTATCATCTTTAAATATGCTATTTCACCTTCAACAAAGCAGGTCTCAATTGCATTGACTTTAATTTAAGTGTTTTGTCATGAGCAGATGCAGTTGCACCGCATAGTACTATACACAACAGAGCTCAATCCAACATGTCGTGTCTCGGTTTATTCTAGTGCCTTGATTACCTCTTAAAAGTACGACTTTTGACATTAAAGAACCATAGAAAAACGCTGAATAACTCATCTATTAGACAAAAACCGAGCAGATGCAAAGAAGAGAAAGATAACACATCTATTTGATTTATAAAAGATGGTGCTTATCGGAGATGACTCGCAATCATGCTGGAAAGTAGCGTATTCACACACGTACACACACACAAATGCAACTTTTGTGCCTCTCCTAGTGACGCAAATACCTTAAATTTGCTGGATCTCACTCGGGATTGGGGTTACGACTATATTAAATAAACTTTTTGGCAGTAACAAGCAAAAGGGAGGCATAGATCAAGTCTATCTTGCAAGGCAGTATATAAATATTCCGTCAGCATCTCATTTGGGATCTCTCTTTTGTCTTGTATACGACAGCTCGACAACTATGATTGTAAATATCGAAAAAGCAGAGGAAATTGTAAGCTATGGAGGAGGAACCAAGAAGCATCTGATCACACAGAAGAAGCTACTACTACAGGTCATTGACCGAGTTCAACATCGACGCAAGATGATACACGACTATTTGACCACTGTAGACATCATTTCACAGCAATACAACCGAAGAAAGAACTCGCTGGAGCAACTGATCCATCATTTGGATGACCGAGGTCATGCATTGGACCAAGGGCTACAAAAGATCAGTCATCAGCAAAAGGAATTGCAGAGAAAGCAGATACATTTGGAGCAAGATTTACAGCTTGCAAGAGCCGCTGCAGAAAAGAGTCGAGAAAAGAAGATTCGTTGCGAACAACACTACCATGCTGTCGTTTCAGTGCCTCTCCTTTCAGCGCAATCCAAGAAGCGCTATCTGAAAGCCAGAGACGTTAATGCAGAAGCCGAGCAACAAGTCTCCGAGAAACGGGAAGCGCTAGAAAAATGTCGAGCTCATCTCAAACTCATGTCCAAAACAGTGTCAGCTCAGTATTGCGAACAAGATCAGCTATGCAATCAAAGAAGAGGGTCCGTGGATACCATCATGACTTCGACACAACAGCTAGCTTACCTGAAACAGGGATGCGAGTTTTGGTCAGGATTTGACAGCTATCAGGCCCAGGTTGTTTTGGAATCTGCTATTTATTTGTCTGATTCAGAAAACCAGCTCGAAAAGAAGAAGACAAACAGTAGTTCACTGGATATACATCAGATTTGGACAAAGACATTCAAGCTGGCTTGCTTTGAATATGGTGACCGAGAAGCATATGGCGATACTCGTTGGAACCCGCAGGCGTTGGAGGTCAATTTTGACTGTGATATGTGTCAAACGTCTCAAACAGGTTGGCCCAAAGTGATTAGAGAGTACGAGCTGGCTTGTGATCTATGCTATAGCACTATTGACGAAGCAGTGCATCGTACCATCCAAATAGTACAAGACGTCAATAGCGCTAGTAAAGCGACCATCCAACAACATTGCTATCCTAGTAGCAGTAAGATGAAGAAGCTAGTGAGCAGTTTCTTCCATCAGCACTCCTCCAAGGTCAATCCTAGCATGTAAAATAATTTAATAGTTGTATTTCTAATAAAATCTTTTATACTAACCAATATTTTCTCGGTCGTTGAGCAGAAATCCAAAGAAAAAAAGCCCAAGTTTGGGTGGTCCCTTTTATGATATGTTTGCTAAAATCAAAGCTAGCGTTTACACATGTCAATATTTGTTGATCTGATTCTATGCGCTACTTGTGCTATCTCGGACTATTTGCCATCAAAAGCATGTGATTTGAGTATATACTCCAAAATGAACGGATTGCAATTGTTGGCCGCTTGTCAAGCATTGTAGACTAGAGACGAGATAATTTGACACATTTGATACTACTCAAACACTGACATTTGTAATCTCAAATTCATGAGCGTCCTTGTGCTATGACAGCCATTGCTTTCCAGATTAGAATGAATGCCACAAAATAGCATTCAGATAGAAAAGCATGCTGGCTATGCGTACCTTGATATACTGGCCAACAATACGGACATTCGGTGAGGGATCTTGGTGGAGTGTCTTATTCTACATTACCTAAATGGTCAAAGAAATGTTACATCTGAAAGCATTTCGTAAAGAACATCTGGCTGGTTTTGGATCAACGAAATTTGATTTAGAAGCAATGGAGAAAGAATGTCAAAAGCCCATCATATCTAGCATTAGGCATTCCAGGACATCTACTCGTTTCATGTTCGCAAGAGCATTGCTTCGATGCACACACGTCACTTCTCCAACTATATGTTTCGGCTATCTAAAAAGCATCATTGCGAGACTTTTCTGAGAATAGGTCTAACGTGAAAGACATTATCTTTTTTTCTCTTCTTCGTCGTTGTTTTCATCGAGTATCCAGTGCCCTCATAAAACAAGAAATGAAATTATTATCCTTGACAACGGTGATCGCGTCTGTATTGACTGGCGTTCTCGGTAAATGCAAGCAGCCACTAGACGCTTTCGGCAACTAACATGATTATACGTAGCTCGCTCCTCTGTACACTTGGTTTCATCCAACAACGAGAATACACTTGGCTCAACAGCACCTGAAGTCTCAATGAAGTCTTTCTCCATGTTTTATTCTCATATGATGGATATTTCCTCTGAGAGCCCTGCTTTACGTCTGCAAAATGAAAACAGTGTGAATTCCTTCAAAGATGTCCAAGAGCTTGCCTCTCTTTTGCCAGCATCTTCCAGCTTGTTTGAAAAGAAGGTTGATGGCAGTATGGTTGTCATTGTCTCTGGTGCAAAGCCAGGTAAGTAGTTGTGCTGTGTACCTTGTTCGTTTTATGAGGTGATTGAAATGTTTATGGATTGAACAACAGATATGTTTGATGCATCCTTCTATGTTTCTGATGACGAGCCTGACAACTATGCTTCCTTGGTCGAGTCAAGTGCTGACGAAGCAATCAAGAACAACGACGACCTTGCTATTGTTACATACAAGGACCAAGAGGTAGGGCACAGCGAACTGTGATCTCATCAACTTTATCCTGAAACGCGTTCCCTTTTCCCCTGAAATAGGCTACTATCAAAATGGGCGCAAATGTCATTGAAAAGATTACCCAAGATGAGCACATGTACGAGGAATTCAAAATGGACTTCTCTGACTACAATACCGATCTGTTCAGCATGGAGAACGAGGTATACGGGCAGTGATCAACTTGCAACAAGTCAATAGCTCATTTCTATATGTTTCATGTATGATAGGCTGCCAGCAAATTCATCATTGAAGTACAGGTTGTAAAGGATGCATCTCAATACAGCAACCCCGAAGAAATCCGTCTCATTGAAATGGACACCTTGAGCTTGATCGGTCAGGAATACGGCTTCGAGTCAAGCGAGTACAAGGAAGCCCAACTCATTGTCAAAGATCTTTTTGAAAAGTTCGTTATACCAAACTTCCAAGGACTGCATGCTCGCGGTGTCTCCACCTTTATTTTGACTCCTTCTTCCAGCATCAACAAAAAGAAGCGTGCTCTCCCTGTTGAGGAAACATGCTTCAAGACATCTGACGCCTGCAAGAATGGCACCTCTAATTGCAGTGGTAATGGTCAGTGCACCAAGATTCAGGAGAACTGCTACACGTGTGCCTGCAAATCATCTTCCTACATTGGCGAAGCATGTCAGTACGTTGATGCCGTCGGTGATTTCCAATTGTTGTTTTGGACCAGTGTTCTTTTGGTTGTTATTACTGCTAGCGTTGTTGTTTGTGTTTACCAAAGCGGCAACATCGTTGATGGTGGTATTATCATGGCCCAATCACTCCCCAAGCAAGATTAAATCATATACACTCATCTACAAATATATATCAAATAAAAGCATCCCCTTTTATACAAATTTGGTAGCAAATGTAAATATATCGTTAAAATACAAACCAACAGCAACGTGTATTTTGATATGAATATCTTTTTTATTTTATTTAGGCATGAAAAGGGGACTATGATGACTATGAAGAAAGAATTAGAAGAAAAAGTGCTGATATCTACAAGGTGGAATGAAAGGAGATGGAAGGGGCTTCAAGAAACAAAGTTTAAAAGGGGAATTACGTGTGATAGAATAAGCTTGAGGATGTAGTAATCCTCATGATAGTACTGTGTATGATTAAATGCAAATGTGAAATGATAACTATGAATATGATGATGGTGATGATGATGCTGTTGGTGATGATATGAAATAGGCATAAAGTGAATCATAAGAGTGGGGGGAATTGTAAACGAAAAAAAAAAAAAGAGCTTAATGAATTCGATCTGCATAGGAAAATGGTAGTGGTAGTCTCGTTGGTAGAGGTGCTACGAGTGCTGGCAATTGATTGTTATGGTAAAATTGGTGATATGAGCTGTGATGATGCTGGGTATGAGTATGGGCGTAAGTATGATGATATTCCTGCTTAGTTGGTGGGGTGTTTGGTAGCCAAGATGAAGAACTGGGTGGAGTAATAGGTGGTGATCTCATGTCCTGCATCGATCGTTTGCGAGATTTGCGAATGCCTTGAAGTGTACGATATCTGTTGAAGCAAGTGGCACGCTTGCGATGTGGCAACTGGCCTGAAATTTGACCCCAAGTTAATCCTCTTTTTACGCCTTCGCAAATGATGGCATCCTCGATGTCTGAGAATCTACTTCTTGGTTTTCCAGTAACAGTTCCCAAGCTAGTATCTGAGCTGCTGGCACTGCTTGTACTATCCCGCTTCATCATGGAAGGACAGTACTCTTCTTGCTGCGGCGAGAGTGGTGGGGAAGAGAGTTGACTAATGGCAGTCGGGTTAAGCATGTCAGCGACTGTAAATTGCAATGTTAGTAAGAGCATTGAGAAAGACATGGTGATCCCACTTACTCTTCATGTTGTTTAGAGCGTAATTAGTTCAGTAGAGAGTGTGGAAGGAAAAGAGTGAGGTTTTGTAATAACATCGATGCATTTATATACTTTTTTTAAAGGGATCGAAGAGGATCAAGATGATGCTATGCCCATGGCAATGATGGTATAAAAAGTTAATTTCTGTATATAGGTAAATGTATAAAAATACAAGCAGATGATGAATCAAAATTTCTATATATACACGGATGATTTTGACAGCATTATTCACGCAAGAAAACAGCAAATAAACCCTAATTTCACATCAAATTACAATTTCCACCCTTTTGTGTCTCTGCTAGGAGACTGATGAAATAGGGAAGAGGGGCAATATTATTACAATCAATCCAAGGGATTCATTTGTGTGTGTGTGTGTGTGTGTGTGTGGCTTCAATTTCTACCCCTTGATCGCCTGTTATTATTTGTTTGATGATGCTGTTGGCCGTATAAGAAGCGTTGGAGGAATGTAATTATTTGAAAAAAAAAAGGCTTTATCCCGTTGTGTATGTGTGTCAGATCTGGCTATATCATGTTTAACTTATCCCATCATTCTTGAGATTGTATATTAAAGTAATGAGATGATCTTGTGCTATATTTCAGCTAGTACTACGAATCATTGTAGCATGCCTCTTTGGCGTCTCTCTCTCTCGCTCGCTCGCTTCCCTTGTATGCCTGAATGAAATCAACCCCTTTATTTCGCCTGTTCACAAACACAAAGAAATCCCTTGCCCAGGAGTTTTCTATTAAAAGGGTCTACAGAATGTTATATGTTCGTTTTATAGTGTATTGATGCATGCATTGTGGTTGATTTTTAATATATTCAAATATTTATTTGGTAAATCTCGTTGTCATTGTAGCTATTTCTATTATGTATTAAGTGTGTATATCGTTTTACTCTTCCATTGCATCTTCATCGTCAGATTCAATCTTGAAATTCTCGTCAATCTCCTCTTCTGGCTCTTCAACGCTGGCAGGAACAACTTGATTGATGAGTTGAATAAGCTCTTTTGAATGGTCAAACATGGCATCGTCATCGGATCCAATAATATTATACAACTGTCAAAAAGATCATTCTTAGTTTCTGAGTGTTTACAAGTAAATGGCCACCTTACCTTGACAGCAGTTTCCAAACAATCCCTTGCGTCTGCCCATAATGTCATTCTTTCCTCTTGTGTTCTCTCTTCATCATCTCCCAAGCAGTAATAGGTCCAGCCATAGAGATACCATAAATCAACAACCTCGTCATTTTCCTTTTGTAGATTCTCCAAAACTGTGAAAGCGTGTTCGAACATGCCAACTTCGAGCAGTAATTTGACCAAGGCAAGTCTTGTATCGTAAATGGGTATAGTAGGGTCGCCAGCTTCTTTGTGGATCCACAATTCCATGGATTTATTTAGTGCAGATGCTGCTTCTTCGTTGCGTTGTTGACTTAATCTGACAGATGCCAATAATTGATATGATTCTGCGTGTTCTGAGTCTACTTGTTGTGCTTGGCTTAGGTACTCTTCACATTTTTGCTCGGCTTCAGGTTCAAAGCAGCAATCAGTCAGATAGATTTCAGTCATGGAACACAATGCACTTGAGATTTTGGATGCGAGCATCTTGGCTTCTTCTGAATCCACATTTGTTTTGTTTCTCTCGGCTACCATCAAATCCACACCCTTTTGAAATGCAGCAATGGCTTCTTTTTCAACAGATAGTTGACCCAAATACATGTATTTGCTGTAGCTAGCTTCTGGCTCCAGCTTGATGGATTCCAACATGTGCTAGATTGCGGATTAATACTTTCTTCCTGCATGTTGGTTGCTACACAATCCTACCTTTCTTGCTAATTCAAATTGCTCCAGTTCAAGTTCAACTTGGCCAGTGATTTCTAATATTTCTGCGTTGTGAGGCTCCAATTCCAAGGCCTTTTGGCAGAATGTATATGCTGCTGGATATTCAAGTTTATCGATATTCTCCAGAATTCTTGGTTTCAAATCGGCTACTGTGTAGTTGACAGACATTATGTTGTGTAGAGTGAAGGGATAAGGTTCTCAATCTGATTTCTCATTCCATTTTTTTTCGAATTGCAACAGGATGTTACCAAGAAAAAAGGTCACTTGAAAGCCACGACCACAGATCAGAAATTCAAGCTGACATTGCACCATGAGAAACAAACTGAGAGACATCGCCATGCCTGAATCATTGACACTATAAATATACTTGATGGCAAAGCTACTTTGATTCTATGTTTTCATAGCTTTAGCGATATTCCAAATCACGACTATTAATATCAAAGAGTCAATGCACCACCATCTGCATTTCAATCTACCATTGAGATGTAACCTACGCACTGTAATCTGGCGACGCTAAATGTGATGCAAAGTGTAGCCTTCTCACCATAGCAACAAACAGGATACAATGCGACATTTGGTGGCTGCAGTATATGCTGTGTACTAATAAATGCATATCTTATGCAGCGTTACTTCCAGGGATTACGACATCAAAATGTCAATTTATCACAATGGTCTGTCTCCACACTATAATAATCAGACCACAATGCCATCATCAACCGCTTTGATGGTTCCCACAGCACTATTTTGATGAACGGTCCACGTTTACATGATTGAGAAACCCAGTTGAAAGATATATATATACATAAGTGAGGCATTTTGTTTCATCCCTTTAAGCATTAGCAATACCCTGGTGCTCCTGCTTTGACTTTTGAAGGAAAAGGAGCTTCTTGCTTTCTGTGAGAATATCACATCCCCAACCCTTTAATTTAATAATAGGTGCAGTACATACAGTTAAAACAATGCATTGCGATGACTATTTAAAGCCAATGGATAGCGATGCTGGTGTTGATCAAAATCATTGTGTTACCAGCTTCTTTGTTGTGGCAACAAGGAAAATAGCAAGAGATCTTACTCGAAAGCGACTAGATTCTACTATCATATTCTGGGATATCACTTTTCAGCCTTCTGTTTGGAGTAGCCTCTTTGAAAGCAATCTGCATCAGTGAATCTGACTCTTGCGATACTCCACATTCGCGCTAATGCTATTCCTGCAATACAGTGGGTCAGCATAGTTTCATTGTCTTTTATTGCCCAACAGTATGCGAATCACAGCGTAATATGTGTACATTTGAGCCATGCTCTCTCGTCTTATGAGTCATTTTAGACCGCCAGAATAGCGCCCAACAATTGCTCATTTGATCACCTTGCAGGTAGTCGACGGTCCATAAGCTCACAATAGTGGTGCCACAGTATTAATTAAAATGAGCATGTTTTTTATTGTGTTTTTGATATAAAAGTGTAGTGTTCTTTTTGAAAGAAATGTAATGAAATGGATGATGTATGTATTATTTACAGAAAAGGAAAGGGATGAAAAGGCAATGAACATTAACCGCTGCAGCTGACACAAACTTCTTCATTACAGACAACAGGCATTTTGCTTTGCAAATCACCACTTTCCTTCTTGACAGAAACTTGGTTCTTTGTAATAGAAAGCTCATCTGTAACAGTTTCATTCTCCCCTTCATAAGTTTCAATGGCTTCTTGATCAACAGTGAACTTGATAGCATCAACAGCAGGACGGATACGAAGATAGTATTGACCAGTTTTCAAACCCTTCTTCCAGGCGTAAAAGTGCATTGAAGTCAAGCGACCCAAGTTTGGCTTGCCAATAAACAAGTTCATGCTTTGACTTTGGTCAATAAAGGCACCACGATCTGCAGCCATATCAATAATGGTACGTTGAGAGATTTCCCAGACAGTCTTGTAAAGCTCCTTTAGGTCAGCAGGAATTTCAGCAACATCTTGAACGGAGCCGTTGTCATTCATAATCTTATTCTTGACTTTATCATTCCAGATACCAAGCTCAACGAGATCCTTCATTAACCATTGATTGACAATTTGGAATTCACCAGACAATACACGACGCATATAAATGTTGGAGGTGTAGGGTTCGAAACATTCATTAAAGCCGAGAATTTGAGAGGTAGAAGCAGTAGGCATGGGTGCCAACAGAAGAGAGTTACGGACGCCATGCTTAGCAATGTCAGCCTTGAGGCTATCCCAATCCCACAAGTCAGTAGGGGTGACACCCCACATGTCGTATTGCAATTGACCCTTAGAAACAGGAGAGCCCTCGTAGGTAGAATAGGGACCGAGCTTAGCAGCGAGTTCACAAGAAGCTTCCAAGGCAGCATGGTAAATGGTTTCAAAGATTTGCAAGTTCAATTTTTTGGCTTCAGGAGACTCAAAGGGATATCTCATCAGAATGAAAGCATCAGCCAGGCCCTGAACGCCCAAACCAATAGGACGATGGCGCATATTCGAGTTGTAGGCTTCCTTAACGGGGTAATAGTTGAGGTCTATGACCTTGTTCAGATTCTTGGTCAACACCTTGGCAACTTCATGAAGCTTTTTGAAATCGTACACACCATTGTTGACGTAGGTTGGCAAAGCAAGAGAACCCAGATTACAGACGGCAACCTCATCGGGACTAGAGTATTCGACAATCTCGGTACACAAATTACTGCACTTGATGGTACCCAAGTTTTGTTGGTTACTCTTACGGTTACAGGCATCCTTGTAGAGCAAGAAGGGATTACCAGTTTCAGTTTGAGCCTCCATGATGGCGAACCAGAGCTTTTGAGCAGGTATAGTTTCACGAGCAAGACCTTGTTTCTCATACTTTTCAAAAAGAGCTTCAAATTCATCGCCCCAAACATCACACAAGCCAGGTGCTTCATTGGGACAGAAAAGAGACCATTGACCGTTTTGTTCGACGCGCTTCATGAAAAGGTCAGGGATCCAAAGGGCATAGAACATGTCTCTAGCTCTGATTTCATCACGGCCAAAGTTCTTGCGAAGATCCAAAAACATAAACACATCAGCATGCCAAGGCTCAAGATAGATGGCAAAAGCACCAGGACGCTTGTTTCCGCCTTGATCAACGTAACGAGCGGTGCTGTTAAAGACCTTGAGCATGGGCAACAAGCCGTGAGCTTCACCATTGGAACCAGCAATGTAAGAATCAGTAGCACGGATGTTGTGTACATTCAAGCCAATACCACCAGCACTCTTTGAGATTTGGGAACAGCGCTTGAGAGTTTCAAAGATGCCTTCAACGGAGTCTTCTGTAGGTGTCAACAGGAAACAAGAAGAGAGTTGAGGACGGGGAGTACCAGCATTGAAAAGAGTAGGGCTAGCATGAATAAAGTACTTTTGAGACATGAGGTGATACGACTCAATAGCGGCATCAATATCATCAGGATGGATACCAATAGCAACACGCATAATCAAATGTTGAGGTCTCTCGGCGACCTTGCCATTGATACGGAGCAAATAAGAACGTTCAAGAGTTCTGAAGCCAAAGAAGTTGAAGTTAAAATCACGATCATAGATGATGGCAGAGTTCAGGCGTTCAGCGTTCTCCATGATGACCTTATAGACGCTTTCAGAGATCATGGGAGAATGGGTATTGTTCTTGGGGTTGATATAGTCGTACAGATCTTGGACAACTTCGGAGAAGGCCTTGCGGGTTTCCTTGTGCAAATTGGAGACTGCAATACGAGCGGCCAGAATAGCATAGTCAGGGTGAGCAATGGTCATGTAAGCAGCAGTTTCAGCGGCCAAGGTATCGAGCATGACTGTAGTAATGCCCTGATAGACACCAGAGATGACTTTTTGAGTTACAGTGACAGGATCAACGAAATTGGTATCCAGGCCATAGCAGAGTTTGTTGATTCTTGCAGTAATCTATAGAGACACATTTCAGTGGGCATATTCATTGAGATTCATATCATCATGTGTATTTACCTTGTCAAATGCGACCTTTTCTTTGCGACCGTCTGTGTGTTGTATGTTAGCGTATTGTGTTCATATGAAATAGCCAATTCCAGATGCATACCTCGCTTGATAACAAACATTGATTGTGAATTTGTATTTCTTTGAGGAAAAGAGAAAAGAAGAAGAGAAGAGAGGGCAAGTTTAGAGCTTTAAATGGATCTCGAAAGCAAAAAAAAACGCGTCCATGAATGTAAACCAATTGCACCATGTAAAGTGAACGAGAACCGCGTTTAACGCGAGTCAAGAGACGGGACAGATCAGTCCCGATCAAGCAAGTATGCCTATTTGCTTCGGTGTTATGAAGCTGGGTCTGTTCTAAACGGGTTTCCCTCACCTTT
Organism: Mucor lusitanicus; assembly: GCA_010203745.1. Classification (NCBI taxonomy): domain Eukaryota; kingdom Fungi; phylum Mucoromycota; class Mucoromycetes; order Mucorales; family Mucoraceae; genus Mucor; species Mucor lusitanicus. The sequence continues at coordinate 1,619,970 of JAAECE010000008.1, read as the reverse complement.
GAAAATTAAAGGCTGATTAATTCACCTGAATTTGTAATCATCATCCAGTGCCTTTTGCTGTTGCTCCATCTCACGTAACTTCACGCAGTCTCGTACTCTCAGGATACTAGGCACAATTAATGCAAGTATTCACCGGAGAGAACAGCAGAAGACTCCAATTTCGGATGAAGCAATGTACTAGAAGACGAATGATTTGATGGTTTCTCATTAATATGGAGTCATTTTCAATCTTCTTTCGGCGCACAAAAGACCGAAAATCTTGCTGTTCTTTCAAAATGATTGCATTCGAACATGCCATCTTAAAGACAAGACAGCAATAAAGCACAGTATTTGTTTTTATTCGAATTTCTAGTCTAGAGAATGTGCAATGTGAAGCACGCATTTGATCAAGGGGTAGGTGTTCCTATTTTGGGGAATATTGATCCAGGATGGTTGCCATGACAACAGGTTTCATGTCCGCATCATTGCAGATGATGGAAACCCCTACAACACGTCAAAGTTTTGCTGTTTTCCTATTTAGAATTTCAAGTAGACAGCATTACAGACATGTTACGCGCGATGATACATGTGGTTGGAACTCATCACGCGCCTGTCAAATTCATAATTTGTTTGGATCTATCGCCTTCGTGTAACCGAATGCACTGACCCTCTCTTCTCATGGCACTAAAACAGGCGATGATCGTATCTGGGTGTATCCCTCTGGATGCTATCAGATATTTGCATAGATGTCAGTAAATTTTGCCTATATCTGTGGGATCGGAAATCCGTGCTTCAAACTTAATGACCCAAACGCAAAATGCTCACTGCAGCAAAAAAAAGCGACTATAAGTGTGCTATATATGTTCAAAAAAGCCAATATGTTGTTGAATCTGCACAAAACTCTTGCGGTAAACGCTTATTAATTCGACTGATAATATGTTCTTATCAGATTTCAAGTAAGGTACATCAGCTGCATTAGATAAATTACAACAAAGCGAACCTAAAGTATTCTAGTACAAAGATTAACCGAAGGCTATCTAGGAAACGTTGTATCTTTCAGTAAATAGCACCGGAATTGGGGAAGCAGGTCTTGTCTATAATCAAGTGTTCAAGTAGCTTTTCAGGTACCAAGTGCTGGACGAAAGAAAAAGCAGGCACATAAGTGGCTGGATATTCGATACAAAAAGGCAAACATGTTTCTACAACACAGTTGAATTATATCAAAATGTCAAGATACGACTCAAGCTTCATGAGAGAGGCTCTTGTAGTAGCACAAGAAGCATACGACAGCTTGGAAGTCCCTGTAGGATGTGTGTTTGTACTCAACAACGATACCATCATTGCTAGAGGTCGCAATAAGCCAAATGAAAGCTATAACGTAAATTCGACGTGATTCACTTGAAAACCCAAACGACTGACCCAGTTCCTCAGGCAACTCGGCATGCCGAAATAGAAGCTATTGATATCATTTTGACCGAGCATGATAGAAGCGTCTTTGGCAACGTGGATTTATATGTAACAGTGGAACCTTGCGTAATGTGCGCATCAGCATTGAGACAGATTGGTATTCGCCATGTGTATTTTGGATGCGGCAACGATAAATTTGGCGGGAATGGATCAGTATTTAACATCAATACAGAGTAAGTGAACACTCATCAATGCCTAATGCAGTATTAAATGTTGTTTTAGTGTGCGATTAGACACGAATCAGTCCAAGGGCTATCCATCCGAGGGCGGTTATTTCCACGAGGAGGCTATTCTGATGCTTAGAAAGTTTTACATTCGAGAAAATAAGCATGGTAAAGGCATGAGCGAATAGTAGTTTCAATTCCATTATTGACCCAATTGATGACTAGCGCCAATTCCTAGGAAAAAGTCAAATAGAGTGCTCAAGACAGAAATTATACCCAATACAAGCAAATAAACTATGCGCCATCATCATTTAGCATCTATTGGGTGCTCAACGCGCTTCTTGGCTTTTGCACATCAGAAATTAATGCATGTATCCTGTTACGCTTAATCGAAATCGATTTCCTTTTGTTTGTTTATGAGATGTATTTAAAGGAACGCTGGATAAACTCTCTTCATCAGGCTAGGGATTACTTGATTTGAAATCATGTACGTCATGTATTGTTCATGTAAATTCATGGAAAAAAAGAATCTCTGTATGATTCATAGGCACAAGCATGCTCCTTCGTGATGAAATGTGCAGTGAATTGGTAGACATTGAGCATGAACATTGACCGCGGACAAGGCATTATGAACACTGTTAAAGAGCACCGTCAAATCATTCGGTTATTAAATGTCCAATTGATTCCACATATAAGCCTTCTTTTTCTCTCATATCTCTTTGCGTAACATCCAAAGTTTCTTTTTTTGATAGTTTTTATCTTTCCAAGCTGGGCTTCTTTTCCATCATCATTGACTTGAAGTCAAAAATAAAGAATAAGCCTAAATACGAGCCCGAATTATTGAAGAGACACAAAAGATTGTCAGTATTTTTTTCCCTTTTTCCTCCTTTCTCTTTTCTCTTCTATACTACAAATTTCTAATTTCTTTCTGCTGTTCATAGAGTTGCGTTAAGAGAACAGATACAGATTATGGGACAAACACTTTCAGAACCTATTGTTGACAAGAACACCCACCATGGAAAGAACAAAAATCTAGCTTACGGCCTTTCAGCTATGCAAGGTTGGAGACTCAGTAAGTTTACATTGGGAAAATTTTTTCAGCGAGAGGGTTCCCCACTAGTTTCCTTATTAGTCATGCTGATGCTGTTCATTACATAGCCATGGAAGACGCACACTGTGCTGAATTAGACGTAGATGGCACTACCGCTAGTTTCTTTGGCGTTTATGATGGCCATGGAGGTATGAATAATTCCGTGTTACCTGGAGCGAGTTTTTGGATCTAATGTGAGATTCACAGGTTCAACTGTTGCTCAATATACTGGACAGACACTTCACCATCGTGTTATTGAGTCTTCACATTACAAGGACAAGGAATATGCTAAAGCTTTAGTCGATGCTTACTTGAAGTTGGACGTCGAGCTTTTACAAGGTAATATTGAGATGTGGCGCTACTTTGCAAAGTAAACTGAAGGTTTTTCAGATCAAAACTTTGCTTATGATCCCTCTGGATGCACAGCTGTAACAGCTTTGGTCACTCCTGATCAAAAGTCTATATTCGTGGTACGTTGATGTGGATTTGGTTTCCGGCATCATTTGACATTGATATTTATAGGCCAATGCTGGTGATTCAAGATCTGTGATTAGTACATCTGGTCAAAGTAAGGCATTATCATACGACCACAAGCCTGTCGATCCCAAAGAAAATCAACGTATCGTTAATGCTGGTGGCTTTGTTGAATTTGGCCGTGTTAACGGTAAACTGGAGCCTACAAATTTACACAAACTAAGCTATTAACACTAATGATCACAGGTAATCTTGCTTTGTCGCGTGCTATTGGCGACTTTGAATTTAAACAAAACTCCAACTTGCCTCCTGAGCAACAAGCGGTTACTTGCGACCCTGATGTGATCGAGCATACAATTACCGATCAAGATGAATTTTTCGTTTTAGCCTGCGATGGTATTTGGGATTGCATGACCAATCAACAAGTTGTCAATTATATTCGTGGACATTTGGCTGAAAAGACGAGATTGGAAGATATTTGCGAACAAATGATGGACCATTGTCTTGCACCAGACAGCGAGGGAGGAGGCGTCGGGTGTGATAACATGTCAGTCATGATTATTGCCATTTTGAACGGAAAAACAGAAGAGGAATGGTATGATTGGATGGCTAGTCGTACGGCTGCTCCCAAGAAAGATGCTTTGGGCAACGATGTTGTTGATGGGCTCACTGAGAACACAGCAGCAACAGCAACTTGAGAGGATACCACCAAAAATAACGATGCAGCAGCAGCAGCAGCTAAACCGTAAAAATTACATAATACATACATAGTTAATAAACTTTTCTGATTGTACACTAACATGCTGAAATGTGATAATATCATGCCCGAAGAAGCAATCAATACCAAGTATTGCTGGCAGATAACGTGACAAGAAAAGGGATCCCTATTATGTAATTGTGCACTATGCATACTTAAATGGCAGATGTTGGATGCCGCCTTTGTTTATAACGAGGATGCTGCTCATGGCGTTTTTGGCTCATTCAGCTATTGTTAATTTTTATTTAGCAAAGGCACTTTTGCTTCCCCGGTATTCAGTCATAATAATGATACACATCTTGAAAAATGACTACATTAACTGCGAGAGCGTCATATTGCCTTGCGACAGCTGGAAGGATCACAAAAGTTTAAGCAGTGTCGCAATACAGCCTTTAATGCATGTATTATGTTCTATCAATGCGAATGGTGCCTATGGCATCAAGGCTAGCACTGCTTCATTGAGCGTTTATATTATAGCCGTCTTTCGATTCACCAAGATGCATTATTTCGTTGCTTGCCAATATATGCTGTGTAGGTATTTTTCGTAGTATAATCGTCATTGTCTTTTCGAACTACCATCCTCAATATGGCCAATCTAAATAAACTTCTCTTCTAACATATCTGTTCTTTTTCTTTGGATTAGAATCTTTGATAATGTTCCCCGGCTTTCTGAGAGGTATCTGGCAAATCTTACTGCTATCACTACTACACTCGATACGAATTGATCACACCTTTTCTAGTAGAAAAACACCATAATAGCCAAAAATGACCTTCATATTAAACGGTCTCAATAATTTTTCGTAAAATGTCTATAAAAACGCCACATTCAATCCACCTCTTTCCTTATTTTGGCTTTTTCCTTTCTTTTTCCTTTATCTTTTTTCAATCTTTAATCAAGCTTTGATTCGAGCTCTGTGAATAGCAGGTAGCTATGACGAATTTTGCGAGAAAGCCGATTGTGTAGTTTGATTTCAGATTGAATGAGTTGCTGTTCGTTGATATATGGATGGTTTTTAAAATTATGTAATGCTGAGAATTGATCATCCGAGCAAAAAACACCATGTACATAGCTGTTGGCTACAGGTACAACAGTACTTTGTTGTTGTAATAGATCGATAGATAAGGTGGTGTGGAGTAACACTGAACTCGAAATTGGTTGGTTCCATACCACGTTTCGTTGTAGACCACTCTTTTGAATCTATAATAATAATAATAAGTAAATACAGAACTGAAACGCGCATCAAATATTGCTACTTTTGCTAGATGTTATACTATGAACCATATGGACAGACAGGTCGGGTTATTCTGTATTTGAAGGAAACTCAAGAGAAAGCAGACACGAAAACTGTGTCAGAGGAGAGAGGGACGTTGTGATGACAAAGCTTATTGCGTGGTGGTAAATGGACCTTACTTGTAGAAAATAGTTCAATGATAATTGGATTAGTAGTGGGGGAGGGGAGGGAGAGCAGGTATGAAGGTACAGTAAAGGCAATAAATGTGTAGTGACATCAAAAGATCTAGCTTTTAGTCATTGGTAGATTCAAACTTGCGGCCTAGACTATATCATCTATCTTGAGCATATTGCAGTCAAAACCTATTTGCAATCTGATTGTAAGTATGCTGTCAAACGTTTGACGCTTTCTGCGATGTAATTTCTACCTAGACACTACTATCTATAGGCATAGGTTATTATTAAATGCTGCATTGGGACATAAAAAGTGGGGTTTTCAGCATTTCTGAGGATTTTAAAAGTAAAACACAAACTACCATCAGGTCAGTTTCTGTCTTTTGGTATTCCACGGATAGTCGCAAGACGCAAATATTCTTGGATAATAATTGTGCAAATTTATCCATTTGCATTTGAGCACCATCACCCGTATAAGTGTAGTATCAGATAACAAAGGTGTTTTTGAAAGTAGACAACAGCGTGCATCCAATCGACCACAATGAGAGCAAAAAATTTAGCAGCAGACAAAATTATAGCTATTGTATTATATACATTTTAACAAGTCCGTAGAATATCAAATGGAGGCGTAGCTCAGCGGTAGAGCGGCAGATTGCAAATCTGTAGGTCCCGTGTTCAATCCACGGCGCTTCCTTTATTTTTTGTCAATTCTTTTAATGTGGTGTGTGTAGATATCTCTCTGTGGGGTCGTTGGCTAATAGCGAATACAAAATAACTCGTCTTTGGACTAAGTCTAGTTATGGCAGCCAACTATATGAGTCTGTTCATTGTCGTAATAATTAATAATAGACGTAATATGAAGAATACTCATTTGAAAGTGGAGATTCGGTATGAATTTAACAGTGTTTCGAGATATTGAACATGGGCAATCGGTGGTAGTAGCGTGAGCTGCCACTTCGCAGGCTGGTCCTTGCCAATACGTAGGCCAACTGATATCAATTGAATAAAACTAAGTTTTAACGCTTCAAAACAGTAAACTTATTCATCAACATGAGAAACGATTTCTTTATCCAAAGTAAAATGCCACACTCTTGTTAAAAGACATAAACTCCAAAGAATTGATATATTTGATACTGATGTATGACTTTTTACTTGATTAGTGAAACTGTCGTACGTGTATACTGCATTGGATTTAAACAGGTATTAAACGAGTGACACGACCCAGACACTTTGATTTGCCTTCCATAAACAAAATTTGAGCACCCAAGCGCAGGTAGCAAGGCTCATACATAAATTTGAATCTACATTTGCCTTGCTGACCCGATGCAACGACATTGGAATTAGAACGAGTCGACGCAGACAGGGTCAGGTTTGCTATATCCGAAGATAACTGTTCTTCATCGTCTTCATTTGGTATAGTAGTTAACGAAGACTGGACGACTCTTGCATGCTGTCGTATCGAACCTGAATGAATCATGCCACAAGTGCCGGTAGACACACCCGTTGCATGATAGAGCACCATCAAGTCAGCTTCAAACTCCATGTAACTCTCTGCCTTATCTGATCCAAGCAACACCATGCCCTTATGCAATTTCCAGCCACTCAAATCACCCAGTGCAAGCGTCGCTGTCTGTCCACAGTGAACAAAGGGTACTGCCATTCGATGTCGATGAATTGACTTGACTTGGACTTGTATGAATTCACCTCTGGCGTTGGGACCCAAATGATATGATTGCTGATCTTTGATGCTGATGCGGCCCTGACAAAGAACACCGCCAACCACTGTTCCCACATCTGCTAGCCAGTCAGAATAGTGCCACTGAGCTGAAATGAGGGAGGGGGGGGGGTACCTACCTGGCAAAGTATATACATCTTCAATTTGAAATTCTGCGGGCTCTTCCAACAAGTCATCGTAATCCAGTCGAGTTGGCTTTGGCAAACAATTGAAGAACTTGACTAATAAATTCATATTGGAACCCGAGACATTGGACACCATAAAAATAGGCAGTTCAGGCCCTCGTCTGCTGGCAAAGAGAGACGCACAATTCACCACATCATTCTCGTTCTGCACTACCACGGGCACCTTCTTCATCCAAGGTGATTTCAATATGGCCAAGAGTGAGCACAAGGTTCGCCGCAGTTGATCTTGTGTCGCTAAATCAGCCTTTGTAATGACGACAAACACAGGTACACCCAGCATGATGGCAATCGATAAGTGCTCTCTTGTCATGTCGGACACACTACCCGCATTGCCTGCTATCACCAGACACGCATAATCTGGCGCATAACCCATGAGGCCAGAAATGGTGGTACGAAGGTACTTGGGGTAGCCACATGTATCAAGAAAGGTAATGATTTTGCTACTGCATTCGCAAACATGCTCCCATGTGCTGATATTAGTGGAGGCATAGTTGACCAGATTGCCCTCAGAGTCGTAACCAATGATTTCGTGTGATATGGATGAACTTCTGCCTGACTCCAGTTCATGTCGATGCCGCAGGAGATTCAACCGTGCTCGTCCTCGGCCATTATCTTTGGCTCCATGTGATAAATGCCCTAACAGCGTGGATTTACCAGCGCCTAATCCTCCTACAAGTACGATACGCAGGTCTGTAAATCGCTGGCTGTCGTCCTCACTGGGCCTCTTTCGAACTAGAATCTCGGCTACTTTACGGTGCGTCTTTGATGGGTGGATCATACTGTTGTTCAAGGTGAATTCTCTCATAATGGAGACATCTGCTTCCAGTGCTTTGGCCATTTTTCGCAGTGTATTGATTGACATTTCCATTTCCTCCACAGTCAAGCCTAGCACATAAAGTGTCAATACGATACAGATATTGCTTTGAAAGTCTGTGTTATTGCATACCTTTGATGGTGCCATCATCGTCCACCCCAATTTCATACAATGCTTCTCCGTTTCCCTCAGATAACCTTTATAGTATTTCAATGTTAACGGCTTGATCCAATCAAGGCATCAAATGATATACTTGCCTCCATTTCATTTGCGTGATGAGATGCTCTAAACGCTCAAGAGATGGGTTGATCAGCTTGAGCTGTAAATTAGAAAAAGTCAGTAATACAGCTTTTTGCATAATGAAACAGAATTCCTACTACCTTGTATTCTATATTTCCTTCATCGTCTATTTCTGGAGGCAATGTGCCATTAGGATAACATTTTGTTAATAAGGATATGCCAGACTCTATTGAGTCTCTTGCCATTTGTATAATTGTGTGTGTGTGTGTGGAATGAAAAAAGATGAAAAAAGCAGAGAAATGCTACATTGTGAGCCCTTTGCCACATTCGAACATTCTGCGTATTTATAGGCCGGACTGTCAAGAGCTACTCCAAGAAGGAGCATATTTTACGCAGCAAAGAGTTGTCTCAAACTATTACTCACAATGAATAACCCCCCCCCCCCCCTCGTGATAAGCCAATTACATATGCGCTCACAACATACATATCAAATGCACATTCTGCAGCCCTTTTTGAGCCAGTTACAGTTTCTACAGCATTGTATGGGAATCAAGAAGATGAACACTACAAGAGCATCCTCGTTTATTATGCTATTTTTCTGTTTTTGCATGAATGTATTTAATAGCCATGCTTGGAATCAAAGTAGTTTGTAGCTGCGGACATGGTCATGTTGGTAATCAAATCCCGTTTATGCTCATTGTGCTCAATTTCGCCCTCTGAACCTCGTTCTTGGAGCAACTTGACAAGCTATATTGCACAGACAAACAAACAAACAAACAATTGCATCAGTCAGCCTGTCCCTATTCCTAGTAGTGCTGATAGAATTACCTCTTTGGCAGCGTAACTAGCAATGAACTTTTTGGCAGTAGCATGTTGTACATCCTTTCCATCTTCCTTTTGCTTTTGCTCCCAGACATTGACAGCTTCGTAAGCAGCGGCAGCAGCAATGAGTTCGTAGCTGGAGATACATGTGAGCTCGAGTTTGTTGGGAGGAGGCACATTTCTTATGGCTACACTCACCTCGCCTTTGGCTTCTTGTCCTTGTAGACCTTCTTGTTGGCTTCCTCCAATTCTTTTTCGGATAAAACTTCACGTTTCTTGTGTCCCCAGCCCTTCCAGTTACCAAACCAGGCCTTCATACGTTCGCGCTTACCATCATCTTCGTCTTCATCATCAGAATCAATGTTTTTAGGGGGGTCGGCCAACTCGATCGTCCAGAGCTGGTTCTTGGCTTCTTCCACAGGCTTCTTTTTGTAAATCATGACACGGGCATCTTCGTTGATGTCTTCGTGGCGGATGTCAACCACTAAATCAGGATCGGATAAAGCATAGATATAGCCGGCCTCGGCATCGTATCCGAAACGCTGATCGTTGGCCTAGTTACATGACATGAGTCTTTTTCTGTTTTTCCGATGACGATGGCTCTCAGCTTACAGCATCTTGTTCCTTCATCTTGTCCAAGTAGAGGCGGCATTCCTTTGTGAAAATGGCTATTCAACAATGTTGAGTGGTGGATGGATCAGGCTAGTATCTTGAAAGAAATCACTGTACCAATAAAGCTTTCAGCCTTGTTGATGTCCAAAACAAGGCCTGTTAATTTGTTGGTCAAAAAGCCGTTTTGATGGATCCAAAGCTGGCTATCTCTTTCAGGGGAAACAGGCTTCTTGGTTGCCATCACCACCTTGGAGGAGATCTATTGTAAAAAGAGGGGGGGGGGCAATGTTCAGCAACATGTCATGGATCACTAGGAGTTGGACTTACAGTGGCCTTTTCAGGGTCGCCTCGGATGTCAAGGACAAGATCGTTTAATTTGGATACAATGTAAAAGTATCCCAGAGGAAAAGCAGAGTTCTCAGGTACAGTCATCTTGCGTATATAACGATTTAAAGAGAGAAGAGGTTCAAGAGAAGAGGGTATTTATACACAAAAGAAAAACGTAATGTAGCACATTGCATTTAGCTAAGCCAACAAGGAATGAGTTTGTAATGATGCAGTAGTAGTGTAGTGTAGCTTGCTTCTACGATAATATAGGGTTTAATCGTTTGTGATTCCAAATGATGTATTCAGGTGCATACATACACACTAATAGCCATGTTTCACAACCTTTCATCTTCCTGCCTCCTTGAAGCTCAGGAGGGGAACACAGGTCCGGGCGAGTCAAATGTGACTCCAGAGCCATTCAAAGGTCATGTCGCGTTGTACGTGGTGTACCGCGTTTCTCCTTTTTCTGTTATAACCTTCAATTATCATGTATATCCAGCAGGTAATAACACCACGGCTATAGATCCATGTTGCACGTCAGATTGACACTCGCTTAGATTATCATTCAAGGGTTCAAATCCTACAAGGATCAAACGGTCATTGACCCCTTCAGTCCCAAGCATAATGTCATTGGTAAAGTAAAACGGGTCCTATTGCTGTATAACTGACATCTGACACACACACACATTTGCTCTCGCAGTTGGTAGAAATGGCTCTGGTAAAAGTAACTTTTTTGCAGGTAAGCAGTGCAATTTGCCCTATTCACGAAAGAGAGACTCACCAGCCATTGACACCGACAGCTATTCGTTTCGTGCTGGGCGATGCCTACCAAAACTTGACCAAAGAAGAGCGCCAAGCGCTGCTCCACGTACGTTGATAGATTGAGAACAACAGAAACGCACGCACGCACACATCTCACCTCTTTTTATAGGAAGGCGTTGGAACAGCTACCATCTCTGCCTATGTTGAAATCATCTTTGACAATGCTGATAACCGCTTTCCTGTAAGTTGAGACCGACACACGACAAACAAGCCAATTCGCCAACACATTCCTCCCCCTTCCCCCTTTGTAGACTGGCAAAGAACGAGTTATTTTGCGTAGAAGCATTGGTTTGACATTGGACGAATACTCGCTTGATGGAAAAGCTACCAGCAAATCTGATGTCAACAGCTTTTTAGAGAGTGCAGGCTTTTCTCGTGCCAATCCCTACTACATTGTGCCTCAAGGACGAGTGACATCGCTGACTACTGCCAAGGACGAGGACCGTTTGAAGCTGATCAAGGAGATTGCTGGTACCCGTGTTTATGAGCAAAAGAGACAAGAGAGTTTCAAGCTGATCCAAGAGACCGAATCCAAGCGCGAAAAGATCGACCAAGTGTTGGTCTACATTGAAGACAGACTAGCTGAATTGGAGGCTGAAAAGGAAGAGCTGTCTGAATTCCAAGAGATTGACAAGGATCGCCGTGCTATTGAATACAAGATTTTGACCCGTGAAAGCGCCAGTGCTAATCGCAAGTTGGACGATTTGGAGGAAGAGAGAAGAAGACACATTTCCACCAGTGATGGCCTCCGTGAGAGCTATGTCAAGAATGAAAACACCGTTCAAGTAAGTGCTCGCATGATGGATGTCCGAATGCCACGTCTCATGCCTATACACCTTTTCAGCAACACACAGCCAAATTACGCGAGATCCAGCGCAATGTCCAATTGTACGAGTCTGAAAAGAAGGACTTGCAAGACGAACGTGAATATCTGATGAAGGAGAGAGCTCAACTGGAACTTGCTGTCAAGGATTTGGAGGATTCCCAAATGTCAGAAGAGCAATACAAGGTAGGAGGAAAGAATGCTGAAAACGATGCATAGATCTCATGCCTTGTTGTAGGCTGTGATGGAGACTCAATTAAAGCAACTCGAGGACGAGATCAGCGCTAAACAAGCTCAAGTAGAGGAAATCAAGCCTCAGTACACCGAGCTCACTGAGAAAGCCCAGCAATTGCGCGTACAAATGAGAACGTTGCAAGCTGAACAGCAGCACATTTACGCCAAACAGGCCCGTGCCTCCAAGTTTGCCAACAAGAGCGAACGCGATGCTTGGTTGACCTCTCAGATCCAAGACATCACAAACAACTTGGCCACACGCCAACAGCAATTAGCCAATCTGGAAGCTGAAAAGACCTCTGCTGAACAAGAACTGCTGTTGAAAGCTCGCGCCATTCAAGAGATCAGAATCAAGAACCGCAGTCGATATGAACAGCGAGAGAAGCTGGCCAACGAGGAGATCCAACTCAAGCTGGAGCGTGATGAGGCAACCGAAGCAAGAAAGGCGCTTTGGCGTGAGGAGGCTAGAATGGACTCACTGCTTCGCAACTGCAAGGACGAAATCCACAAGGCCGAGAGATTGCTGGCTCACTCCATGGACAAGAATACCAGTATGGGGTTAGCTGCTGTGCACCGCATCGCCAGAGAACAGGGCATCAGTGATCGTGTCTATGGCCCCGTGTTTGAGTTGTTTGAAGTCATTCCTGCGCTGGAAACAGCCGTTGAGGTGGCAGTAGGCGCAGCTCTGTTCCAAGTCGTGGTGGATACGGATGACACCGCATCGGCTTTGTTGGAAGCCATGGCCAGCCAAAAGTCGGGCCGCATCACATTTATCCCATTGAACCGTGTCAAGCCTAGACAAGTGGAATACCCTCAAACAGACGAAGCCACCCCTTTGATCGGCCAACTGCAATACGACGCCAAGTACCAAAAGGCATTTGAGCAAGTCTTTGGCGGCATCATTTTGAGTCGCACATTGGAGGTGGCTACCAGTCTCGCAAAGACCCATCAGCTTACTGTGGTTACTGCCGAGGGTGATCGTGTCGATGGACGTGGTGCTATTACTGGTGGTTACATTGACACCAAGCGCTCTCGCTTGAGTGCTGCCAAGAAGTTCAGAACCTGGCAAACCAAGCTGGAGGAAGAGCAGCAACGCGGCCAAGAAATCAAGCAGCAGATTGTCGACATGGACCAAAAAGTCACTCGCATCATCAGCCATTTGCAAGTACTGGAAGCCAAGAAGAAGAAGCTGCAGTTTGTGGACGAAGCACAAAACATGGAAGCCAAGCTGAGAAAGGAGGAGGATCTGCTCCGAAGCCTGGTAACCCAAAAGAACAGAGCCCTGGAGAACATCCGTGTTCATGGCCAGTTGCTGGAAAAGCAGCTAGCAAGCTACCAGAATGAGCTGGCCTCTGAGCCCTCACAGTTGCTCTTGGCCGAGGAACAGGAGATTCTTACCAGAAACACGGCTACCATTGAGCAGGTTGGCCGAGAACTGACTGAAGCCAGAAGCATGAGACTCCAGGCAAGTTTTGAATTGGCAGCCATATAAACAGTACCGTGGCTCACGCGTTGTATATAGATTGAGGAGCGTATTCAAGCGCTGACCGACAGCTTGAACAATGATCTCTTGCGCAAAAAGGAAGAGCTGACCAGCAAAAAGGACCGCGTGTTGACACATGGCAGTTTGGATGATTTGAAGCGCTCCAAATACAGACTCAAGTCAGTGACAAAGAAACTACTCGAGCTCTCCAAGCGCATTGGTGAGCTGGACAACCAGATTGATCAGTTGCACGAGGATGATGTCAAGATCCATACGGTGCTGGATCAGTCAGTGGTAAGTCATGCGTCTGTGCGGATGATCTTGTTTGATTGACACGACTTGGGGGGGTCATAGGAAATCCAACGACGCATCAGCCAGGCCATGAGCAACGAGGAAAAGCGACTAGAGGAAAACCTGCTGAAGCGATCATTACTGCAGCAAAAGAAGGAAGAGTGCAATGCCATTATTCGTGATCTTGGTTTCTTGCCTGACGAAGCATTTGAAAAGTACAACAACTACAAGCTCGAGAAACTGCTGAGACGTCTGCACCGTGCCAATGAGAAGCTCAAGAAGTTCAGCCATGTCAACAAAAAAGCATCCGAGCAGTACGGCAGATTCACCAAGCAGCGTGAGCAGCTCAAGGCCCGTAAGACAGAGCTCGACAAGACACACGAGTCTATTGGCACATTGATCGACTCGTTGGATCGTCGCAAGAATGAAGCCATTGAGCGCACTTTCCACAATGTTGCTGGTAATTTTGCTAAAATCTTCGAGCTGCTTGTACCTGCTGGTAAGGGCGAACTTGTCATGCGATCAGATGTAAGTCTGCCTTTTTGTTATCTTTGAGCACCCATGACTTACACATATGACAGACGCAAGATATGGATGTGGATGGTGCCAGCAGCTCCTCTGTGGATCGATACATCGGTGTCTCAATCAAGGTTGGTACCTGAATGTGTTTTGGTCGCCGACAGGGCCAGATCATGAAACTAAGCTTTGGAATCATGTAGGTGTCATTCAACAGCAAATCGGATGAAGGCATGATCATGCAGCAGCTATCTGGTGGTCAAAAGTCGCTTGTTGCTTTGGCATTGATTTTCGCTATTCAGCGATGTGACCCTGCACCCTTCTATTTGTTTGATGAAATTGATGCAAATCTGGATGCTCAATACAGAACTGCCGTTGCAGGTAAGCTTGGAACTCATGGAGGCTAGCGTTCACATTGAATTGACACCCTTTTTTTGCGCCTTGCTGTAGATATCATTCACAAAATGTCAGAAAACGCACAATTCATCACAACCACCTTCAGACCTGAGCTATTAGCCAATGCAGACAAATTCTACGGTGTTACTTTCTACGGCAAGGTATCACGTATCCATGCCATTCTCAAGGAAAATGCGCTTGGATTTGTTGAGCAAGAGTCGGCCAGATGATAAAAAGTCAAGTGTAACAGCAATAAAAAGGGATAAATATGTGTATTTATTGATAAACAGAGTAATTTTTTATGGGATTTTGTTGTTGTTGGTGAGTATTTACATAAAGACGATGGCACCTGCTCTTTCCTTTTCATGGATGAACCCAAAGGGAATGGCCATGACCAACAGGTTCTCGTCGTGGTCCTCCATGAGGGCGTCTTGGTCTTCCTCCACCATGAGCTCATCAAAGCAGGCATCCAACCAGCCCTGTTCTTCTTGTATGGATTGGCTTGCTGTTATCAGATTGGAGGACAGAATCAGCACATTTCTTATGAGCAATTGGTGTCGTAGAGTGGTTTTTGAAGAGTTTAGTTTGTACACTGATATTTGAGCCAGATGATAAAGGTTTTCATAGTATTCTTGCTGTTCGGCTTGATTCATCTCATCATAGGTTGATTTTTATAGAGTCTGCAGAGAAATTATAAAAATGAAGAGAGAAAAGAAAAGAGAAAAGAGCGATAGAAAATCACATTGTTTATAAGGACCCAACAACAGCAAAAAAAGGAGTGAATCATCATTTCTTATGCATCGTGATATTCATTTAATTCAATTTTTGTGTTAATTGTTGCTCATCTTTACACAACATGATTCGCTCACACTTATCGACATCATTGGTTCCAGCTAAACTTTATATACAATTTTATTGCTTTTTGTGCATGTTTTGCAAAGGGAAATGCTGTCAAAAATTAAATCTCCCTGGTCGCCCTCGCTCTCGTTTGGCTCGTTCATCCAACTCTTGTGTGTGTGTGTGCCACCACCAGCAGGCATCTTCCAATAGACCCCTAGCATACAAGGATGGTCTTGAATGGCGCAACTTGTAGAGAGAGAGAGAGAGCAGTTCTTCTCCTTTCACCCACTGAACAGAGAGAAAGTCTGTTATTTTCTCACGTGCGCTGCTTCTTCAATTGGTTCACAACCCCCTTATATTTCTGTTAATAATACGTCCACCAATTCCAATTCTGATAACAAATAAATATTGATAGAAAGATAGATAAAGCAATCCAGAATGGAGAATGAGTCATGGGGTGTATTTGTGTTGGTCTCATTTGCTGATCCTGTGCTGCTGGCTGCTGCTGTGGTTGCTGCTGTTGGTATCTGATAAGCAACTTGTTGTTGCTGTCTTGCTGGACAAGTGCATTGATTTCTTTTAAAATCAACTCGCTTCGTCTTTGCTTGCTTGCTAATTGAAATTCTTGTCTCAACTTCTTTTCTTGAAGCAGCATTTCCTTCTCCATGCTATGACGTCTTTTGCTCACATATTGTGATATACGAATGTTGTTCTTTTGCTGCTCTTGCTGCTGTAATGACGAGGATGAGGAGGATGTGGTGGTGGTGGTGGATGACGATGCATTGGTCGAAAACGAGTTGCATAAATGCTGTTTCCATGCCATGAACTTCTGTGTCGTGTGTGATTTGAGTGATTTGGAGGAGAGGAGGGCTTGCTTCAGCGGCAGTAGTCCATGGAAAGAGGATTTTTTGCTGGTAGACCAGTCCAGTACAAACGGAGGGCAATGCGGGTTCAATGAAGGCTGTCTACATGCACCAAGTAGATCTTGAAATGTGCCGTAACCAAGGTAACTGAATTTGATGGCATGGCTGTGCATCACATTGAGGATATCGATCCTCTGTTCTATCATGGCTTCAGGTCTAAGAGAGAGGTCAGGCTGTATGATCACGGGTATAATATTGACCAGGTCATGGATCGATCGCATGTATTCCAAATCGACAGGCTTGAGACGACCCATTATGAGGTAGAGACAGGCGTCAACATGACAGAGCACATCACTGGATTGATGTACCATGAATGACAGCAATTCGTCTTGTATGCTGGTATTAAACAAATGTGTTGTTTTCTCGAATTGTGTTTCAAGATAGGATTTTACATGCCCAAACACAATTTCAGCCTACAAAGGTATTAAACATTAGGAATTGCAATATATATACACACACACACACCAGCTAGTTTACCCTTAACAATGCACCGTAGCCGCAGGTATCTATGACACATAAATCTGCATTCATGGATAGCACTTCAGTGGGCTCTAGCACTGGGCTGGTGGCATGATGGCTGTCCTCCTCCTCCTTCTCCTCGGGCAGTGGTAATGTAGATGTTAGAGCATGGACCAATGATGTCTTTCCAATGCCTTGTATCAAATAGTTTCAATTAAAATGGGATTCACAGCATGTCTGAAGCATCATCATCATTACCTGAATCACCGCAAACTATCATCCGGAATTTATGATGTGGTTGATCTAGTGATTTGGGCTTTGGTATCACCCATTCGCTCATGCCATTACTGTCACATTGACGCTGTGTTGATGGCTGGTGCTGGTGCTGCTGGTGCTGATGCCTTTGAAGTGGGTATACTGGCTGTGTAGTGCTGCATTTCTTTGGCTCAATAGTATCGCTGATGCTGGTGATACCGAAATCGTTCTCTTTTGTTGGCTGATGCTGGACAGATGGAATTGACATGAATGTAGATGAAATGCAATTTTGCTGGTAGAAATGCTTAAAATAAGGGGAAAATTCGTCTAGAGATAAAAAAGAAGTGATAAAAATACAAAAAAAGGGAGGGAGATTTATATGAATAACGCACCATAACAAATCACATGATTGAGGCAAATGATCACACGCAATCAAATAGCAATAATAAAATGAAGCCCTTTAGTTTTTATTGATGGATTCTTTGATATTGTCAACAACATGCTTGTTCCATAGTTCGACTGCCTTGGATCCAATGTCTACTTTGACCAAAGATTGTGCTGCGTTCATGATTTGTGTGTTCCAAGAATCTTTCACTATACACACAGCATCAGTTTCTCTCGCTCTGGCCAGCACCCAATCGCAACACATGCTTACCTGATGGAACCAAGCGGTCAGAAACGTATTTCTGTGAGTCGGATAAATAGCTTCTACTGCTGCCAAAGGTGGGCTCAATCACTGCCTTATCCAGTGTGGATTTGGCATCTTCCAAGCGAGTTTTAATGTCATTTTGGTCTTGTAATAAATCGTTCTTGAACTTGTATGTGATGGCTGAAGCAACAGCTAATCCTGTAACCAATGGCACAAATCTAGGCATCTTTCTATAGTATAATTGTTTGTTAAAGAGAAAGAAGGAAAGTATATAAAAAAAAAAACTTGCTGTAATGGTATCAATACAGGTCCCGTCCCTCCTCCATCTTCTTCAATGGTTGTTACTCCACACCCATTTTTGATGACGGCATCTCGGTGCTTGCTGAATTTCACTTCATCTTGTCAAAATCATGTTTGTATTACATGCTACAAATGATGAATGATGATGAAGGCGATCATCTGCTGGATGGGCAATCCTAATTGACAGTCAAAACATCATGTACTTTACTGGAATAGCATGACTCATTTCATGCCGAAATAGTCTAATTCTTGTCCATAGAGAATGCAGGTGTCTGCTGGTAGCACATGTAGCAGTAGTAATCGTAAAAGGCCGTGCTCCATTCTGTATTTGTCAGCCAAGGCATTTCGCCATACCTGCTCACATCTGGCTTTCCAATGAGCCCACACATACTGAAGTATATTGTTGAATATGGAGTCTGAGGACGCAAATAAGCCTGAAATTGCTTCAAATCTACCCCACAGCACCTTTTACCCTCACTGAAAGGCGATAAAGCTTGGATTTCAAGCGTAGCCAACGGATCTGATGGCGGCTTCAGTCTAACTATCCAGTGGATCGGATGAGATGGTGGTATTGTTCGTATAACGTCTCAGGGATAGTGCATCGTATGTCGTTGGCAAGTATGAGCGTTTATTGTTACACATCTAATCCTTAGGGCAAGTTAAGCACTCTTCGGCAGCAGCAGGTGTTTCTTGCTTTGGCTGATCTGTTGATTTACGGTCAGAATGGCCCAATGATCGCTCTGGCACTATGATGTCTCTGACAAGTTGTTTCTATCGCATCGGTTAGTGCGGTGTAATATGACTCATGTATGCCTCTAGTTACCAGTTCCTTCATCTCGGGGAATCGCTGTGTGATCTTTCTATCCCAAATAACAGCTGCAAAATGTAAGCGCATTGCTCAGATTGACGTGCAAATCAAGGTCATTACTTACTATCGTTTACTTTGACAGTAAAGATGCCAACGCCTCCTGGTATTAAAGCAAACTCTCCAATCTCGTTTTCAAATGTGGTAAGCAGTTCCTGTCCCATCCAAGCTACAGAAAAGCGGGTGAGCCATCGACCGTATAGCCTACGCAAGCTTTCAAATGACGTTACCTGCACGCATCATCCAGCGACATTTAGGACAGTACTAAGATGATCATTAGTTCTCGGTATACATGCTTTGGACACGCTGCGCGTACTTCAATAGACACTCTGGGTTTAGCAACTTGTTCAGCCATATTTTGTAAATGTTGATAGGAAGAAAGCGGAAAGAAAAAGGCACCTCTTTCGCATTGCAGTTTTTAATGCTCAATTAGAAAATCATAGGTGGGGTGTGTGTGTTTGAAACAGTCCCTCAAGGGTCTAAATCAAATTAGCATCAAAATATACAAATGTCAATTACCCCACTTCTTTTCCATACAATGTCCTTGCGAAGAGTGTTGACTAGAATACCGATCACTGCTCGAGCTACACCTGCAAACACTCGGGCAGCAACTCGATTGCCATTACCACAACGCAGCTTTGCAACAGCAAGTCGCCGCACAGCAGCCTCTTCTTCACCTCGGCATGAACAGCCACGTCGTCCTTTGCATATCCCGCCTTTGCCAGTTGCCTTGATCAGCGTTGGCTTCATCTGCTTAGGCATCGGCTTGTACGAGTATCTTACATCCGACATCCAAAAGTTCCCAGTTCCTGTGCGTCAGGCGCTCAGAAAGGCTCTCTACTACCAGCAAGACAAAGATTTAACCCTGGCACTAAAGTACTTTAATGAAGCACTGCAGCTCGCCTTGGCATCGGATGAACTAGAAAAGAATGGCGCGCCTCTGACTGGCATTATAATTCAACTGGGCAGCTTGCAAGAGCGTATGGGTCGTCTGCCAGATGCCAGACAGACATTGACATTGGCTCTGCGCCATTTACTGGGCTTGCATGATTCTCCCAGTGTGGATGTGTTTAGCAAGGATCTCTCGCAGTTCAGCCCTATAGAGCAAAAGAAGGCAGTAGGCATAGCGCAGAAGCTGGGCGATATTACTTCGTCTATGAAGCGAGATGACGAGGCAGAGAAGTGGTATGTTTGGTCTGTGGAGCACCTGCTGAAATCGTCGTCCAAGCCTAAATCAGCATACGGCGATTCAACTGAACTGATATTCGATCAAGAGCATATGCCTGAATGGTTGACCAAGACAGACATTGGCGCTGCTATGGAAGCATTGGGTGGATTCTATGCCACAAGAAAGAAGCCAGAGTAAGTCTAGTGTATACGAGGTACGACCAGCATTTGCTTACAGTAGTGCATAGACTGGCCATCCATCTCTATCTGAGAGCATTAGCTCTGAACGGAATGCAATCGTGTCAGTCTGCTGTTCTGATGAACAATTTGGCAGAATCCTATGCCAGTATGGGCCATTTCGACGAAGCCAAGCTGTGGGGACAACGAGGATTGGATTTAGCGCAAAACCCAAATACAGGCAAAGTGAACAAGGATGGTGAGATCTGTACCGAAACATGTGGTGTACTATTATTCAACATGGGCATGCTATTCGAGGTAAATACGCGCTCCATGCTAGCAAATCGTGATGTTTACCCTATTTGACATAGCAAACAAAAGACAAAACCAAAGCACAGCAGTTTTATGCCAGCGCCAAACAACACGGCCGAGACCACAAGCAGCCAGAATGTATCAAAGAAGCTGACAGGGCATTAAAGCGCATAGAATTTGAAAAAGTTCGAGATGAATAAAGCGCTTTTTCTTAACGGGCAAAACTGTTCCATTCTCTTTTATTTTTAAGAAACACATCATCTTCCTTTTGATATGTACACAGTGAATTAGAGATCAACATTTCATCAAAGTATTTAAATGCTGTTGGCGTAATTGTGGTCTCGATTTGATCGTTGGATGGATTTAGCAGCTTCAGGAGGTTGTAGGCTCTACTACTGTTGATAGCAGGAGGGGTATAACTGGAGATGTTTTCCACAGAAGGAATCTTGCTATAGGGCGCCTGAGAGGCCAGGTACTCATTCAGGCGATCAGGATAGAATTTTGTCTCATCTTTGCTTTCAAGAGGGATCGATGATACACCAAAATCGAAGCCAGTAGAAAAAGGAGAATAGTAGCTTGGCTGTTGTTGGACACAGGGTAGATCCCTAGAACGCAAGCGAGGGGATTCGGCGGATGCTTGGCTATCAGTGTCGTTATCACTGACAAGATGAGGCACATCACAGGTAATATCCTCCTCTTCATGGTAGTTTAATGGTCGACGCAGTGGCAGCAGAGATTTGATTTGCAATCGCTTTCTTTTTTCCAAATTAGTAGCATTTATCTGGTTTTGGTCACAGATTTCAGCAGGATGAGAATCAATGGCAGCAGTAGTATTAACAGAAGGAGCCTCTAAAGAGTGGCGGCGTTGTTTAGGCGATGCAGGAGGAGTGGAAGCTTTTGGCATGGCAGGCAAGGAGGATCTCTTGGCCTTTTTGCTTTCATAAACAACCCACTCAGACTCGCAGCAGGCTGGTGTTTCTGGAGTACTATGATCCAAAGCCTTGGTTTTTGTGCGAGTGCTGTGTGGCACAGTGGTGTTGGAAGCAGGCTTGGCTTCCAAAGTATGCTTTCTAAGGTTTTGATGATGATGGTGTGGGCGAGATGATTTTTTGTGATGTTGCTTTTTAGTGCTGGTGGTGGTAATGGCAGTGATTATGGTAGTAGTAGTAGCAGGTTTTGCTAATGATGTAAAGCCACCAGGCATTTCACTGTTCGTGGCACCAGCGAAATTAAATTCTAGACCTGAATAAGCCTGATGTATGTTGTAACATAACTTTTTAAAAGTTAGTTGGTATTTGGTTACAGCCTAAAAACATGAAATGATGACATTAATTTGCGCTCTTGTACCTGGTTTATTTGATTAATGACTTACTTTGTATGTACAGAGAGAAGCGATGATGAATAACCAAGAGGATGGGATCATCTGCATGTAGGATGCCATATTGGACATGTCGATGGAGAAATCAACCTCGTCATGTAACATGTGGTTCCATTGCATGATGGCATTGACTGGCAGGACCAGCACAAGGCATGCTACAACCAAGACGGCAGGGAATGCAATCAAGTATAGGCCCAAGTTGTTATTATTAGACATTATGTTATATAAATAGTAGAGAAGAAAGAGCTTAGTAGTGAGAGGAAGAGGAGAAAGATGATGTTGATCTAATGAACAGGAAAAAATCTTTTTTCAAAGAGATTTAGGCCCTTATTTATGTGTCATGAATCATATTAAACAAGCAACTCAGTTGCCTAACTTAGTTATTGTTCTGCAAGGCAAATAAGGAAAGGGCAAACAACACTCTCCTGCTGTATTCAATAGAGAATTCAGATGTGGCTGAATATCTTATTTTTCGAAATCTATAAAAACACATCTGTGGATTGTGTACATTTCATAATAGTATTCTGGTACAGCATTTGACAACAAATAAAGAGCACGCTATCTATTTACTTAAAGTAAGGTAAAATCGTTTTTTTATTATTAAACATGCTCATCTCGGTTGAACATTAAGGGGAAAGGGGATCTAATTTGTGTATATGGCTTCTTGTTATGGTAATTCATCATATAAATCCAGGTTTAGATGAGCCATGGGATGCAAGCATATATAAAGCTCATAACTGTTAATTAATTTGATTTCGGAAAATGGGATCATATGTCAATCCATATATACACAACAGAGAGTGTGCTTGACATGCCCAGAAGCTAATGGCCTTTGTGTTTTCCTCGAGTTGTTGTTGTTTACAATACATCTCTTTGCATTGACATGAAACATTGTTTTCCTTTTGCCATAAAGCCACTCTACTGCTGCCCCTAGATTATTGCTCGCAGAACATTGCACTCAACATGTAAACAGTGATATGAAAGTCATATGCGACCTATTTACCCGATGGCTCAACAACAGATGGATTTATGATTGCGACAGTGGAGCAGATGTCAAACTCCATTTTTGTTAGTGCAAAGCTTGCAAATGCACTGATATCATAAGAGGCCGTAACACGAGCGGGAGCAGATTACATCTAAACGATGATCGTATAATGATATAGGATACCTCTCTAGACATGCCTTTTAACACATTTCCAAAATTTAGTGTGCTTCTTGTTGTCAAATTAAGGTTGTATCAAAGATAGTATCATAGATTGAACGCTCTTTTATTCACTTTATTAGGTATATTTATGACAGCTCACTCTGTACCTCGGGATTCTCCTGTTGCGTGGTTTTAGCTTTGTTCCTTGAGAGGGCGGCTCTTATTCTGAGATGTAGTATGATAATGGTTGAACTGCATATATATACAGTGCTTATATTGGATTATATGTCACTGAGATATACTGTATACGCAGTAAATAGTAAATCTACGTGAAATTCTCTTGAAATCTCGTCATTTTCGATGGATTAAGAGTTCTACACTACACCATTCTGCTAAATAAACAATTACAGACCATCAGATCAGACAATAATAAGCGCATTATTGAGTGAGCAGCCTTCAAATGTATTTACCACTGTAAAAATACCAACTTAAATCGCTTGTAACTTGACAACAAAGCACAATCTCGGCCTCGGAACAAGTGCAATCGTGTTCTACGACCTCACATTAGGCTACGGATTACTTTCCAGCTATTTTTTGGGGAACGATTTGATCATCGATTTTTGAGCATTTTGCCCTTGCTCCTGTAAGGAAAAAATCTGATGATTTCAAAGAATGAAAGTTTTCACCTCAAAAACGAGGTTTTCTACTATGGTGTTCCTAAGCTCAAAACAACCGTATGGATGCAAAGCATCATATGCAACTCTCTTTTGGTCAGTTTACTATGCGTTTTGTAAACATTTTCTCGAAAAACGTGTTTTGCGTTTTTTGGAAATTAATCCATACAGACTAAAAAGATCGCTTTGAAAGTGGCACCATCGGATTCCTTGTTCAATTCTACATGTATAAGTGTTAAGAAATACATGTCGTTGATATAGTAGCATTTTGTGTAATTGCCCATAAAAGGGTTTGAAATGTCCAAAACAAGGTTCCAGAGGAATTGAGGTAGCAGTGAAATTCAAGCCCAGCACGAGCTGTAATTTGCCCTAGCTAGCAGCTACCTTTTGTGTGTATAAAAGACACTGTAGACGTCGAGATTTGAGTACATATGCTGAGGATGGTTCTCTATTTTGTCAGT
This sequence comes from Mucor lusitanicus, assembly GCA_010203745.1. Lineage (NCBI taxonomy): Eukaryota > Fungi > Mucoromycota > Mucoromycetes > Mucorales > Mucoraceae > Mucor > Mucor lusitanicus. Next base: position 1,595,730 of record JAAECE010000008.1, on the reverse strand, counting down.
CTAGCATTTATATATTTCATATAGATTCAATCCGATTGATTTCTTGCATGTAAAACGTATGAAACAGAGCAACTTAACAATTTTATATTAAATTTCTAATAGAATGTTGATTTGGCGTGCGATTGCACATTATACTAGAGACAATAGATAGCATGTATCTATAGTAAGAAGCATGCTGCAAACTTGATTCAAAAGAAATCAATGCCTTAAGAACTGTTGAATTAGATACTTAATTGCCGTGACCTTGGGCCTTCGCCCTTGCCAAATGTTGGATCTAATGTTGGACTTTAGTGATTTGGGGGGGGGGATATTTGCTTTGCATATGCATCATGATTTATATGGCATTGGTCGCCACTAAATGGATGTTCCTGCCATGTTTTTTGAAGTAATAGTATACGGTATACTGTATTATACCTCCATAGTTCGTTCATTAAGCCAGCGGAAGAAGATGCCTTGAGATGGATCATCAAAGAGGCCACATAAAAAAGGTTCCACAAAGCGGGTGTTTTGCTCCATTTCTCGAAGCCCTTCGTCAAGAGCAGCATCAAGCAATTTGCGAATCAAATTGATAGCGGTCCACCTAATGTAAGCTACACAGACGTCAGAGGCACTTGTCATATTGAATACTCAAAAGATCATTGAATTGAGGTGTTATACTATACCTATCTGTGTTTCTTGTTCAAGAAAGATAGAGAAAGAAAGGCGTCTATATCATAAATCAGTGATTTTATCTGATTAAATAGTAGACTCTAAGCAGGTAGCTCATTCTTCAGGCGGTCCACACGTGAAAATTTGCCCCAAACTTGGTGGTCCCTAAGGAAATACGTATTAAACCTGATGAAGGCATATTGTCTGCTCTCAAGTAGAGTACTCTCATTGATACTGATGCAAAGCATCGTAAAAGAGCCAAATGCACAAACCCAGTTGAAATATTACTAAGGGGCCTACCGGTAATGGAGCGACAAAAGTATGAGAACCATATTTTGTTACACGGCACTATTAGGATGGCATGTCTCAGCGCTGGGTCAAGGGCACCTTAACATCTGTCTAGGTTTGTTTGTTTCTTTTCGAGTGCACAGGATGCTAAATCGCGATAAAGAGCTTAAAAACAACAACAGCGAGTTTGATTTTGGGCTTAGACCAGCCGTTGCCTTGCCAACATCTCGCTTGGCTCGCTTTAACCCACATAATCATGCAAACACTAGTTTTAGTTAACCCTATACAATATATATACATGCAGTGAAAAAATACCCCTTGTTTTCTATGTGTATCTAACAATGAAATGCACGTAACGTAATCAATAGACGTGGTTTCCAGGTGTAACAAAGCACAGCAGCAGAGAAATAGGGCACTACAATGCATTGTAAATGCCTTATCCCTCTCACAGTATCATATATTCGCCATAAATTAGTACCAAATTAATTTATTATAAAGAAAAGAATCGCGTTTTACGTATATACCCATTATAAGCTAGAGATATACTACTCATACACATAACGAATACCAGATCTGTCACAATATGTCCTTCTTCATCCACCTCAAGCCTTCTTCTTCTTTCTTCTGCCTGGGTGTGGAGCGCCTTCAACAATCCTTCTTATTAATACAAATGCGCCCTCAGAAGAAACCACCACATTTTGGATCATATCCGCCATACAATAACCACCCAAATTTGCTTGCCAAAAGTAAAAATCCGTAATGAAGTTGTTGGCTTGATGTAGATTTTCCAAATCACGTTGGTGTTTCAAAGTGAGCGGATGAAAATCTTGTTCTTTCATCACACCCCATTCTGGATGGGTTGGCTTGTCTGAAGATGATGGCTGCTGCTGCTGCTGGTGATTTTCGGACCAACCCGCCGCTAAACCGCCGTTATTGTTTGCTGTGGCCGTAGTGGCTGTAGTAGTGCTGCTGTTGTACATGTAGTTTTCTTGATCTTGCGGTTGATACATCATGTTCCATAAGGCAAACGAGGAGACCAGGCAAATAAAACAAGGAAGTAAAAGAGAAAGAAAGAAAAAACGAGGATAGGAAAAAGCCAAGATTATTTATCATTACTTTTGTTGTTGTTGTTGTTGTTGTATAGTCAAGTTTATTAAATTAGAAGGCATTACAAAACCTTATACTAACGAACGAAAAATAACAAAGGGCATCCCCTAATTTCCTCGCTCTCTCTTTACATGCGTCATAATTGGAGCTCTTGTCTGGCACAAAGAGGCCTCCCCCTTTCTTACAATGTTGGCTCGTGCATCAGATCAGTTACCTTTTTTGATAGAAAGTGGACAATGCTCAGGTAGCTCATGTCTTCGGTTTGCACGCTGTAGTAGATTCGGTACATGACAAACGCTATCCACAGGCTGCTCAGGGTATACAGAATCAGTTTGGTAGTACTAACAGCTGTCGCTTTTGACTTGGTGACAAACTGACGCGCTTTTTGTTTGTGTATCTGGTGCTTTCTGCGTCTTGTTGCCGTAGTCGAAGGCTCATATCCAGTGCTTTTGCAGTCATCATCCTTCTTTTCGTTAAACATGCTGATCAATGCAATGTTGCGCCGTTCTTTATCAGACCGCGTCTTGGCTGCTGATGTGATGGAAGTAGGCAAATGTCGTCGCTGGCGGGAGGGACGCTTCCCCATGTCTATCATGGACTCTTGCTCATTCATGCCTGAATATGATGCTGAGAAAAGGAAAAGGGGGCGTGGTGGGGATTGGGGGGCTTCACATCAGTTTAAATTCTGAGCTCAGGCAGTGCTGAAAAAGAAAATAGCTTGTGCCGTCTGTTTGTTTGTAACGATTCATCGCAGCAGTATAGAAGAGCCATTTCATTGTTATATATTGGCATGTTCTAGCTTCACATCCTAGTAAATATATAGTTGGCAATATTAATTAAGGATGGGCGCAATCATTAGTAGCATATGAAATTAAATAGCATGAGGATCATGATTGCCATTCTGACCCCCCTTAAATCATAGGCTCTCAATGTAGAGCACCTCTAAATGATCCTGAGCCACATCACTCACTCTACTCAAAGACAAAGAAATTGAAATGTAGCACTAACCCACAACGTGCTCTCCATATTGCAGAAAAGAGTGTTACAAACAAGTGTTTTCCAGAACGTTTGTCCGTGTAACTGGCAACAAGTGAGGCTGATTTGTTTATGTGTTTGGCAATTACTAGGATTTACAGAACTGTTCATGTGCAAACGCCCATATTTTGTTAAACTGAGAACTAAGGATCTAGAAATACAGTTTCTGCTCTGCACTATGCTTTATATACATATTCAAATATGCTCAACGCATAAAATCAAGAGAGCACTGCATCAATGTCGTGATATCACACTATGAAACCAACACTAGTGGGATAATAGCCTCAAAGTTTAGTCCATTTTGTATCAAAACTAACTGAGCACTTGATAATTGAAGCAGGGACTAGTTCAATTTCTTATTTCAACAAATGCAGTGCTTGAGTATGCCACAGCATAATATGCTGCTGCTGATAGCAGTATTGCACAAAGGCATTTTGAATGATAAATGGCATTACACTCTCTGTTTTCGCTTTTCCAACTTGAAATGGAAGCATTCCTTGATGAATAACGAAGAGCTAATGTTGTCCTGGTAGTATCAACGGTCGTCAATGTATGTTCCAGGAAATCGTGTGCTATTTATCGATCTTCGTTGTGTCTTGTTTGACAAGTGACGCCAAATGTCCGCCTTTTTAAGGGGTAATTTTGCTTATGCATACAACAAGGCTTAGTTAAGCGTCGTCTTGAAGCGATAATCAAAGCAAGCATGTCATAACCGAGTAGGCTACTACAATTACAAACTTAAAAAGAAACTCGGAGATGGCATGATTTTAGAGAATGGCATACTATGTAAATACACGACGATCGAATGTAACTATGATGGATAATTGATGCTTTATTTATATACTTGTTTGTTGTTGTTGTTGTTGTTTAGAGATGACATATGAAATGTGAAGAAGAAACTTTTGTTATGAAAGAAAAAAAAATACAGAAGAAAGAAAAGGCTATGGGCATAGTTATAGAAGGGGAACGAAAGTGATGATATATACATATGATGGATATGATCCTTTTTTTTTGTTACTAGTAGTTACATGAATTGTTGTTGCTTATGAAAAAGAGACATAGAGTGTTTGTTGTTGTTTTAAAATTGAGAGCGTTCTGAAGAGGAAGAAAAGTGTTGACGATAGTAAAGGCGAGCACGGTATTCAATGTTGCCGTTTTGTTACTTTAACAGTGGACATGAGGGTCTCTTGTGGCCATATTTGCCGCACCAGGTACTAGACAAAATGATGAGCATTAGTATTCAGGGCGAGCAGAGGGTTATCAACGAAGCAACCCACCATTGACCACCTTGTAGATTCAACGGCTTAATGTTGAATGACATGTCATTGAGTGGGACTTCAGGCTCTGTTGACGCTGCTTGATTAGCTTTGATCTCTTGAATAAAAATACACATGGATTTGATGATGAGACAGTAGAGTAAAGAAGCAAGAAAAGCAAAAATGAAAGGAATACAAGGATGCATTTATATAGACGCACAATTCAATCATTTACATGTAGTTTTAAGGAGGCACTTCATCATCACTCAAAGGAAAGCCCATTAGGGTTGGCGTTTTGTTGACAAATGTCATGGGTTACTTTGACGTGTTATTTCAATTTTGTGTAATTATTATCTACAGCAGCCTGCAGTGCGTTGATCTCCATGATGAAAAGACTATATTTGGCGTGTATCGCTATTATTGACACATTCAATCTACACGCAAAAAGAGGGCCTAGACGCTCTTAAAACAACATGAAATCAGCAAAATCTATATAAACCAACATTCCCCTTAAAATAGTTTGCTCGTGTATATGTATTTACAGCTATTTTCAACACATGCCGACCATACCAAAATGAGCGGCAAGAAGCCTTCCAGCAATTGCAAGAAATTCGTCCATGATATTCTGCGGCCATCAACAGGTGTATGATAGGCCATGGCGGGCCTCTTGACACTTAGAGTAACCAGCCAGGTGGTGGTGATGACCAGCACTAAATAAGGAATTCAATGCAGAGCACGACCGATGAAGAAGAACGTCTTTCAATAAGGTTTTATTTTAGCTTTTCATCTCTATGATTCAGGATTTTAATATCTACATGGATACATGATCTAGAACAATTCCGTCTCCCTGCTTGTCTCTACTCATTACCATGAGGTATACACCTAGATTTCCCAATGATAAGGAATCAAGGGGATACTATGATGGTTCATCCCCCCAGCATATGTATTTATCTCATGATGATCAAGCATTGATAGGAAGATGATTGCTACTTAAGTTGCATATTCGCTTGTACATGAGATGTGTGTATGTCAAAGTCTAGAACTGTCGAATGTCATGTATCCAGCAAACAAGTTGCAAGAGATCTACATCTTTCCTCCCCTCATTCCCCTCTCTCTCTCTCCACCCCCTGAATTCTATCTTTATACCATTTTCACCATTTGATAACAGACAAGAAAAAAAACATGCCATTTTCTCTGTTTTACGCATTCTACGAAAATAGCTCATCCTCCGTTGAATTCCCCTCCTTTTTTTGATACAAATATTCATGTCAAATGTTGCTGCAATCCAAATGTATGTTTCTGTGCGTTTCCGTGCAAGCTGTGCGTGTGTTTGTGTGTGCGTGTTTGCGTATGCGTGTGTTTGTGTGTGTACAATCGCTCGACGATAATAAAGAAAAAAATTTCTTTTTTAATTTTATTTAACCATTTGAACTAGAAATGACCTTGATTCAAAGAGATTTCATATATATACGACACGAGAGAAAATGTTGAAAGTTGCTGTGGTGGTAGAGAAAGCTGAAGACCATTTAGATGTTCAACTTGGTGTGACGCCAGTTACGTCTCTTAGCGTTCCAACTATGAAGTGGTATAAGTAACCATGATCCGATCTAGTCTCATCATCAGCACTTACCGGATCTTGGTGTCAGTCTTAAGACGGAACCAGTGAGGCAAAGGACGGTTTTGCTTCTTGGCCTTGCCAAGCTTAACCTTGGTGATGAAAGACTTTTGAGAAGGCTATCGATTTCAGAGGTGTTAATATGATGTCTCGGTCGATCTTTACATCCATCAAATCGTTTCTCTCGAATCCATCCAACTAATCTAGATTTTCGGCCATCATCGTATTCCTCTATCTCTCTCCCTCTCTCCCATTCTTCAACTATCCATCATGAACTGAAAAACACCATCCTTACCATTTCGACAGGCGATGTATGCGAGAAGAGGAGGATTATCACATTTGCAGCTTACATTACACATCATGTACAATTCGATGGCGGGATGTGTAAAAAAAATATGGGCAAATTTGATCGGACAATCACCCGGGCTCACCTGTAAGGCTTCCGGTTGTCATGGAAACGTCTTGATATCAGATTAGCCCTGGAGATGAATAGATATTCAGCTTGCAAACTGATGTGGATATGAATTGCATGCCCATGACACTCAGCCGTATAGGTAGTATATTGTACTAAGGTATATCGGTTTAATAATTACCAAAGAGCTACATTTGGCTCGAATATCTCATCAATTTGCAGAGCAAATGTCTGTATTGCGAAATGATTGACATGCCAATGGTAACTGAAGAAAGCATATCCGTTGAAAGCGATATATTACAGCATAGATCGCCCTCGAAATATGGCTACATGTAAATCAGACTTGCAACAATCTTCAGTTAAATGTAATCCCTCAAATTAGCCTGCTGTAGACGCACTGACAGCTGAAAACCAATACAAAATCTTGATAGTAAGATATATACCAACAATTTGACAGTTCGGATCTCTCCAAGAATCATAATCATCATTCATAATTCCAGAATGAAATGTCCACTGCCCTTAAAGAAAAAGCGTCATTCAAATCTACTACTCATCCCCACTCAAAAAGAGACATAATATCCTTGTCAAAATACTTTTTATTACTGCAATCTCGTAATTGATGCTTTGTAGGAAATATTTGAAAAATCATGAACCGATTTAAGCCTTGTTGGCAGCCTAATGAACAATATGAATCAGCCAACTGTGTCCACAGCCAAAATGCCAAAAACTTACCTTCTGGAATCTGAATCTAGGAGGAGGGAGACGGTTACGACGGTCGACAGCAGAACGAACACGGACGACACGAGCGTGGATAGCACAAGAGATACAGTAGTGGAGCTTGACGTACAACTTGGGGATAGCGTATTCTAATCAAGATGGCATTGGATTTAATCAACTGCCCTTGGAGGGAGGTCAAATGCCAGTCAAAAACTTACCCTCATAGATGGAAGCTTCTTGGAGATCACGGACGGCAGCAGCTTCAACCATGTTACGGATGGTGAAACGCTTGATAGCCTTATCCTTGGGGACACAACGGTAACAGTTGATACAACGAACAACCTTGTTGTGACCACGACCGTGCTTGTTACGTCCGTTGTTTCTTCTCTTGCAAGTCTAATATAGTGATTGAATGTTTAGTATTTGCTGGCTCGAGTCGCTAGAGTGAATAGCATATAGCAAAAGAAAGACATGATCAAGGGCAGCAGTAGCAGCAGCAAACAAAGGGAAAAAAGCATCCACCCATCCACAACATCAAATCATCGGTGCCCATCCATTGTATCTTGCGTGTGATCCATCTTTTCTTTTTACTGAAGCTGCCAGTTTCCCTCATCATGACTCTAGATTTCGCCAACATGCCATCCACTGTATGAATAAACGTACCATATTGATTGATGAACGAAGAAGTTGAGAGAGAGTTTCCCTTTATTTTCTTGATGGGCGCACTTTACCCTTTCCCATCAACAATTTTTTTGATTCTCAACATCTGTGCGCGCACAGTGGAAATGGGCCTTGCGGGTCGGATACCTAGCAAATGCCCGGATTCCCTAGAGATGGCATATGCAATTGGCTCAAGCAGACCGCCCAAAAAATCTTTATACGACAGAAATTCAAGTAAAAGCAAGCCCACTGTGATTCCTTTACATAATATATCATGAACAAACAGCCTCAATATATCGTTGTCAGTGGCGGAAAGAAGAAGAAGGCCGTCGCTCCTCTGCCAAAGACGACTGACATGGACGTAGACAAGGAAGAAGACTTATGGCCAACCAGTCTCAAGTAACCAAGTAGTAGTATATGCAGACGAGAGTGCATGTATATTGAATCAACTTCTTTCTATAGAGAATATGTAGCAAATGCCTTCTCAAACTGCTTACCAAACATGAAGACGACATTAGAGACACAACTGAAAGCAATCATCAAGCAGGCCAAAAACACCAACATGATGGACGTGATTGACTGGAACAGTCGAGATTTACCAAGGTAATTATGTGTGCGACTGACGAGAGATCAGAAGCCAAGCTAACAGCCAAAGCAGTGCATGTATAACCACAAAGAACCCCAATGCAGTCGAGCTATTCCACAAGCAGTGAGTATCTGGACATGCTCTAGAGATATCACACCGCATTGACGCAGCAATGTATATAATAGAGCCAAGACAGGAACGAAAAAGACGACATCGACCATAGGAAATATAGAGCTGACGCCTGCTGAGGAGCGAAAGAGACAGCTTAGAGCCATGCGATTCCAAAACGATGTGCCAGCAACACCTGCTGTTATAGAACCAGCGCAGAAAAAGACGAAGAAGGCATTTACACCCATTGTGTGGGTAAATGAAGCAGAAGCAGACATGAACGATGTGATTGTTGGAACCAGCACTGAATTAGAGAAACCATACTTTAGACTGACGTCGGTAGGTGGCAATAAGCGTTTGTATATGGAGATTTGACTGATGAGATGAGGGTTTAGGCTGCTGATCCAGCAACAGTGAGACCGCTGAATATTCTCAAAAAGGCCTTCAAAATGTTGCGACAAAAGTGGAGAGACGAGGGAAACTATTCATACATTTGCGAACAATTCAAATCTATGCGACAAGATCTAACTGTAAGTGCTTGGTAAGAAAAGGGGGCCCCATGTGCTGATTCTTGTTTTTCAGGTACAAAGAATCCGCACAGAATTTACAGTTCGAGTATATGAAACCCATGCTAGGATTGCATTAGAAAAGGTAGCGTTTTTTCATGGAGCATGTACTACTGCAATGATGGCTCTAATGCTGTGCTGCATTTGTAGGGAGATATTGGAGAATACAATCAATGTCAAACACAACTGAAATACCTGTACCAACAAGATATCCCTGGTTGTGAAGACGAATTTTTGGCTTATAGAATCCTGTACATGTTATTTTCTCAGAATCAATCGGGTAAGCCAGCACATACACACATGTTGGGGGTGATTTGCGGACGGGATGACAGCACATACTGATTGACATGTTGCGATATAGACATCAATGCCATGCTGGAAGAAATGTGCGATGTGGGATTACAAAACCATGCTGAATGTGTGCAACATGCCTTGATGGTGCGATCTGCATTAGCCAAAGGAAACTATCACAAATTCTTCAGGCTGTATGAGACGGCGCCCAACATGGGAGGCTATCTGCTGGATCAGTTTGTAGGCAGAAAGCGAATTGACGCTTTGATTGTGATTTGCAAAGCGTAAGTTTAGTGGATTGGATCACATTGAAACATGTTGCTAACGGGCAAGTCGATAGTTACAAGATGGGCATCTCATTGGCGTACGTTGCTAAGGAACTGTCGTTTGATAACGTCAAGAAGCTTGCCAAATTTCTTCGAGAGCACGGCATCAAGCAGCTGGCTAGCAAGAGCAAGGACGCCATGCTGGACACAAAGACGGCTCTTCCCGTGCTGATGGCACAGAGCAAAAACTACAATAAGGTGGACATCAAGGGGCAAATTTAGGTGGTGTGCTACCACTGTATTTACCTAATATTTGGATCGTCACACATAAAACTTTCTCTCTTGTTCGCCCCCCCTCCTCCTTATATAAATAAAAACTCGAGCGAAATTGTTTGATTCCTGTTTCTTCTCTTACTATCATTTTTAGACTTTTTCTCTGCTTCTCTTATAGATCTCGTTATAGTTGCCAGATACACTCAAACGACTTTTATACCTCATCTATCCTATATCAAACAAGCGATTTCTATCGAGGTAACTTGATTTAAAGAAGAGACGAAATTACATCATGGCGACACAACCATCCAGTTCTGTGCCTACCGTCAAGGTGACTAAACCAGAAGACAACACTAATTCAATCCTCGATGAACCTCTTTGTAAGTATATCATGGAAGGCATTGTGTGTATGGAGGCATGCTGGGCAATGGGTCCTCTTTTCTTGAGGCTCAACACATGGGGGTTTCTTGGGATTCAAATCATGAAAACCAGGGCGGGGTTTTGGGCTTGTCAACTCATTGTATCCTGTTTACAGTTCATCCTCACACGCTCACTGCCTTGATCGTTCTTTTGGCATTGATGTTTTACGCTGCCACCCGATCCAACTATGAAAACACAGCAGACAGTATCAAACTAGGTGTTTTGGCCGCTGTCGCTTGCTTTGTGTTTATTGGTATGCTTCACTTCCCAGACGGCCCCTTTGTCCGTCCCAGCAAGCCTATCTGGAGAGCCGTGCTCAGTCTGAGCGTTCTTTACCAGCTGTTCTTGGTATTCATGCTGTTCATGGCAAGTAGTCGATGCATGTCCATTGGTGTAATGATCTAATCGTGATTCCTGTAGAACAAGGATGACGCTCGCAAGTTCATGACGTACTATGATCCAAGCTTGGGTGTCCAGTTACCCGAAAGATCCTACGCTGATGCGTGCACTCTGACCTGGGAGAACATTACAGTGAGTTGGACACATGGGGCGATGGTCTGTGTGGGCAGGATACTGAAGCAGATGTCTGATTAGAACCAAATGGATATCTTTGTCGTTGCACATGCTGTTGGATGGTTCGGCAAGGCTCTGATCCTGAGAGATTACTGGTTCTGCTGGATCATTTCCATTGCATTCGAGTTATGCGAATACTCTTTGGAGCATCAGCTGAATAACTTTGCTGAATGTTGGTGGGATCATGTGAGTCGTTGGGACATGATGATGATTGAATACAGTCATTAACGAAGGATTTTTTTAGTGGATTCTCGATGTGCTGTTGTGTAATTGGCTTGGTATTGAGGTTGGCATGAAGTTTTGTCAGTATTTCTCTGTCAAGGTAACACGTACTAGCAGGAAGTTGATGCGGTATTTGGTAGCTGATGTGTGAAATAGCAATACTCTTGGGTTGGATTTAGACAGATCAAGTCGTTCAAGGGCAAGGCAAAGCGTGCAGTCCAGCAATTTACGCCTCGTGAATGGACACGTTACGAATGGAAGACCACCAGCACGCCCAAAAACTACTTTGGCACCGTCCTCTTGCTGCTTGTGGTAAGTAATAAGACCTCTAGCAAAGCAGGGCGCTGATGCACTAACCCGGCCGATTAGTTTTTACTATGCGAATTGAACTGCTTCTATCTCAAATACCTTCTCTGGGTCCCCCCAGAGCACCCCATCAACACCTACCGTCTGATCCTCATCTTCCTCTTTGCTCTTCCCGGCGCCAGAGAGGCCTATCAGTACATTTCAGACAACACCACCCTTCGCATGGGTGCTCATGCTTGGCTGCTCATCTTCAACATCTTGACAGAAACTCTGATCTGCTTAAAGTTTGCTGAAAATGAATTCCACACACCTGCTCCATTGGTTGTCAAGGTGGGCTGGTCTGTTGCATTGACCGTCTTGCTTGTCGTGTTTCCTGTGTGGCGATTTGTCATCAATCCCGTCAAGAAGGCAGAAGGCGAGCAAGTGATTGTAAAGAAGAGCGATTAAGCATTGCAAGCAACCATGTAAATTCAAGTGTAATAAATAATTTTCTGTAATGCCCATCTGCTGCAGTGATAGAAATATATAATATGAAGCGATTTATTGCGTTTGATTGTTGAAATCAAAAGAGAAAAACTAGGTTATAAAAGAGACTTGATAAGTAATAGCGAGAATATATAGTAATTTTTCAGTGGATCTGATGTGTGAGTGTGTGCAGTGTTAATATAAAAATGAAGGAAGATGGGGTATATATACATATTTAAAAAAGATCAGCAGTTGTAAATCTTCTGAATACTGAAGATTTCTGTTCTGCAGATGGCGCATTCCGTGAGTTTTTGAGCACATAGTTGGCAGTAAGCTATAGAAAGAGTTAGACCAGCCTGCTACAAACATGCCGCACACACACACATTACCATAATGATAGCAAGGTATCAAGCAATATTCAATGTTTCGGGTGAAGCATAGACGGCACTTGTTCAATTCTTCATCCTTTCCAGACTTTGACTTTTCCTCCAGCATGACAAATACCTCTTCCTTGAGCTTCTCATTGTCGTTCATTAAATGCACCACATCCAGCTCAATCTTGGACAGCCTTTCTTGACAGTTGATCCTCAAGACGCTCTGCTCATTGTGCTCGTTCTTGCTGCGGTGCAGCTCTGTTTGAAGGTCAGTCGTTTTGCCCTTTAATCTATCATATTTTGATGTCAAATCTTGGAAATGCGTGGTCATGGCATTGATGGTGGACTTGAGCTGCGAGTTTTCGTTTCGGATTTTGGACATTTGGTGCTTTAGCAAGGCTAGTTGTTGCTGTTCATCCGTCTTGGTGCCGAGTGCTGGTGGTGGTGGGGATGACAGTGTAGCTGCTTCTGAGGACAAAACAGGCGAGGTAACGTTGGAGCAAGAGGAGGCGGACGAGGATCTGGACAAGACGGGCTGTGAAGGGGGTCGCTTTGCCATGACACATGTGGGAATGATCAGCGGCTTCATTGTGGATGTAGGCTTGGGTTGCTGTACATTTGATTCTGATATCGAGTCCAGCGTGCTGCTGTTGTTGTTGCTAGAGGGTCTGGACAGAGTTGCCAGGAGATCAGCTTGATGTCCCTCTGTGGGGACAGCAGGCAAAGGGGGGTTGCCAGGAGGAGCTGACTGCTCGGCACCAAGCACCTTCTGCGTCAAAGTCTCTTGCTTTCGGCTCATGTACTCGTCATGACTGACGCAGTTGTGAATGTTGAAATTGGGCCTTGGAAATGCCACTTGATGGGCAGGCAGAATCCAGCTGCATTTCTTTGCACCGTCGACATCGCCATTCTTGCACGCAAACGAAATGGAGTGGGTTGACCTGTTGATGCGCATAATGACAGGCTTGTGGCAAAAGCATTTTGGCAGGACGATGGGTGGATTCATGTCAAAATTGTTGGACGTGCGGAAGATGGCACAGAACGTAAAGTTGTAGAGCGGACAGCTTCGCAGTTCGACATAGTCAATGTTGACATGCTTTGTTTCTCGCAGCGTGTCGCAGAATTTGATCCATGATGTTTCGTGCACATGGAATCCACAGACGTACTTGCTGGATGCCTTGGTGGCGGCGGGGTCCACGTCAAAGTTGCTGCACACAAGGACGGGGCCGTACTCGCTGGTGTAGACCCGATGTGCTTGCTTGCGACAAAAGCACTGCGTGGGGTTGGGCAGCACAATATCGAGCATCTCGTTGGTAGCAGCGACATTGCGGGTGTTTGTATACTGCTGCTGCTGCTGCTGTGCTGGCTGCAGCGGTGGAGATGTTGCTGTGGAGGATGCTGTCGAGGAGGACGCAGAGCGCATCACTGGCGACAACGGTGCTCTCCTGCCGAGCGTGCGTTGCTCTGGTTTCTGATGGGCCTGTGTTTCCACCCAGCTCAGCCATTTGTTATTAGACATGATGGGGCTTTTGAATTGATAAAATGACGCTTGATACAGCAGGAAGAGGGAAAAAGAGAAAAAAAGAAGGCTAAAAAAATTTTAATTCTTTGTCTGTGAAATACTGCTAGTAATAATCGAAGGGCATGTGAGGAGGAGCAAATGAAGAGGAGATTTTATTTTCGAATGTTTCTTGGGGAATCGCGCTGGTTGTAGTAGGATTCAACCTCAAACTGCAGCTCTTTGACCTTCTCGCTCTGGGCCTCCAGCTCCTTGTGGAGGCGGTCTCTCTCGGACAGCAGCTAAGAGGGCCGCGGGTTAGCGTCGGATATATTCAGCCGCAGTAGTGCTTACCTGTTGCTCCCACTGGCGGAATCGGGTCTCCTCAGACTTGACCTTCTCAGTAAAGTTTTTGCGCAGCTGCTCCTCCTCCTCTGCAAACTTGGCATTCTCGTCCTTTTCGGCACTATGGATCTGGGGGTCAGCCTCAAGTGCATGCCATCGTGCGACATTGCCCTTCTTACCGTGGATCGCCAAACTTGCGAGTCTCCATCTGGATCTGGCGGTAGTTTTCATAGTGGTTCTCTTCCGTCGTGGTGATCAGATCCAGCATGTGCGTTCTGATCAGCAAGCTTCTCAGCTTTTTGAAATCACAATGGTCGTCGTTTTCCACTTCAGCAACGCCCCAAGAGTACTCGCGGCCCTTGACTCTGCGGCCATCCGCAGTGAGGACATCCTGCGTCGATCCAATGACAGAGAAGGGCATGGCAGCCATGATGTTGACATTGCGCTTTGTCGTGGTTTCATCGTCGCTCTCAATGGGAGAGGAATAGCACTGGATGTTCTGGGCAGAGATAACATCTCGAATCTACAGGGCACACACAGAGGGGGGAAGTGATTTAAGGGTTAATTAAGGAGAATTCTTTTAAGGAGCTTTTTTGTTTTTGTTTACATTTTGCTTGAATTTGGCCAAGTCTGAGGGTGTCAATGTATCTGCCTTTGCAATGACTGGAATCAGATTGACACGAGAGCCTAGTCGCTTCATGACTTCAACGTCCAAGGGAGACAGCGTGTGGCCGGTGGGCTTGACAAAGTAGAGGCAGACATGGACACGCATGTCAACGACGCCCTTACGGCAAGGCTGCTGCTCTTGTCGCATGTAATTCTCGTGCTGATCGTCAAGGAAATCAACGATTGGGATCCATCCATGGCGGTTGTTCACATAATCACCAAACCCAGGGGTATCAATGATGGTTAGCTTGACCTTGAACATTTTTTCCTCCAATTCTTTCAAGGGGAAGGGGACAGTTGATTAGGAATGCTTCGGTATCCTACAAGCGTCTCTTACCTGCTCTTGTGATTTGGATCTGAACAGTCTTGGAAGGAGCCTTGGAACGTCTCTTGGCCAAGTTTTTGGGCTCCTTGATGGTGGATGTAAAGAGAGTGTTTACAAAGGTCGTCTTGCCAACACCAGATTCACCTATGTTCCAGCCCCCCCACAAATCACATCAATATCACGTATATACACAGCCGTCTAGTAGGAGGCAACTTTACCACAAACCATCAAGGTGAAATTGGCACCATTCTTTGCTACAATCTTGTGTCTTTGATTGGGTAAGTTGGCAATACCTGTGCCTGGCGATGTGATGGGCTCAGAGGGAGGAAGAGGTGCTGCTTCCATTGGAGATACAGTAGTCATAATGAGAGAGAGAGAAACAAAAAGATAAAGAAGAAGAAGAAGAAAAGAAAGAGATGAATGCGAATCAAGATGGTTCTTTTGAATAAGGGACGCATACAAATAAAGGGGAAATGAAGGGGCAGGAAACTATAACCCAAATAAACGAGACCTATACAGTTTTTTAGGGATTCATGTTGTGTATTTGTTGTTGTTGCTAAGCTTTCAAAGAAGGGGTTCTCTCTCTGGTAGACATGGTGATGAGTGTCTCTGTCGATAGCATCCTTTGTACCATAGACATTCAAATCCCTAGCAACGGCATGCTACTATACATCAACACATTCCTCAAGATGATTTCTCTCACTGCTGCTGCTCAACAAAAAGAATATGCCGGAAAATGCGTTTGGATCATGCTCATGTGCAAACAGCCATGAAATTCATGCATACGCCAAATTGTATAAGAAAAAGAATGTACATTTACGTATTGGAAATAAGATATATGAATATGGGATATAATATGTGTAATGGTTGTAATCAATCGATATCTAGAAAAAAAGGGATGGAAAAGGAGATCTATGAGTGTTGTTGCTGATTGATAATGGCATGGTAATTTTCTGAATTTCGCTTCAAGATCTCATGAACAGATCCCAATAATCTTGTAAAGGCCTTTTTACCCAACGTTGCACACTTCAATCTACCCTTAGCAACGACCGTAGCTGCTCTGGGACTATCGTTGAGCAAGGCGAGTTCTGTGATCAAGAAATACAGAGTGAGTTACGCTAGCAACATGCTGATTTCAGCAGCACACACAAACCTCCAAAATAAGCTCCTCTTTCAAACTGATTCACCTCTTGCTGGTCTCCATTCTCATCCACCTTGTAAAACACGGCAAGGCCAGACTCGATAATGTAAAACTGATCGCCCACATCGCCCTGCAAGATAACATGCTCTCCATCATTGAAATACACAGACTCCAAAGCATCTGCAATCTTGTGGCGTTCATACGACTCCAATGACTTGAGCAATGGCACTTCCTCCAAGAACGATTCGTACATTTTGCGCTTGCGAGACGTATTCTCCATCAGGATGGTTCTGAATGTGACACGATCCAGAGCCCACAAGACAGCGTCTGAAGTTGCTACAATGGTGGCAGCACGTGGTGCGTTGTACATGAGCGCCAGCTCACCAAAGCTGCCTCCTGCTTCGTAAGTTGTTACTAATTTCTGTGTGCTGTTGTCCTTATCTTGGCTGGTGATGAAGCAATTGAATGTGCCTGATTCAACAACGTAGAAAAAGTCGCCCACGCCGCCTTGCTCGATAATGGTTGTGCCCTCAGCCACATGCTTCTCCTCCATGGCATCCACCACGTCTTGGTGGTGCTCTTCATCGAGATTTTTAAACAGAAAGTTGCTGCCTACGCTCTGCTTGATGCCCTCGATTTGTGCGGGAGTCTTGGATACTACCTTCTTGATGAAGCCCTGCGAGGGAGCCATCGATTCTGCGCTGACTGAGGTACGTCGACCTCGATTGTAGTTGGCGGCAGCAGGGATACTACTCAGTGGTGTTGTAGAGAAATTGTCTCGCTCCTCATCATCATCATCCTCGTCCTCTTCATCGAGCAAAATGTCATCATCAATGTCTTGATCATTCTCGTAGTGATGGCTACTGCTGTTGCTGCTGAAGCTGCTGTAAGCAGGCTCAAACATGCTACTGGTGGCACCATTCTCGGCTAAAGGATGATGCTCTGTTTCTACTATACCGTGGCATGTCAGAACAAACCCTCCGTTATTTATCATGTCTGTGATTTATAATACCTAGGCCATGTTGCTCACGAAAGTAGCTGGTTCGCTGCTCTTCTAATTTTCGGTTAAAGAAATTGGCACAGTACTGCAATACATCATGAGGCTGATCTTTGCAGTACACATCATGTAGCTCGGTCAAGAGTTGGGTGTATTCATCGGCATACGAAAAGCTGAATGGTTGCTGTTGATCCTGATGCTGCTGTTCCTGTGAGGAGGGTTCGCCGAACGTAAAGGTCATTTCTGTATTTATTGGATAAGGGGGGATATAATTTGGTTCTATGATGGGGATGATTTGGGCAATGTAGAGGTTGCTTGGATGGTAAAGACGAGCGTAAGCAGGAGAAGAGAGGGGGAAAAAACGAAGAAAAGAGAGCGAGAGAGCGAAAAAACTTTTTTCGTATGTATAAGCACACATACACCCACATATCAAAAATTAATACTACAGCAACCAACTAACCACAAAACGATAATAATAGTTTTTCCACGTTTTTTAATTAGTGTGTGTGCGTGCACATATCACATCAAAATGTAACGCGAGATGCCCTTTTCCCTCGTGGTTCGACCTAAATTCCCATTGAGCAAAACAGCAGTGTTGTAAATGTATCATCTGCGGTTTTGACTTGGTTTCCTGGGCGCTTCCTTCCAACGAACACAAACAGTTGATCCTCTGCTCCCAGGAAATCCCCAATCTCTTGCTTTTCCACCATCTTTCCGCTGGACTCGTCTTCTTCTCGGGAAAACTCTAATTTTCGCACTGGCTCGTATTCAAAGTAGCGTCCAAAATAATCTTGCCAGAACCCAACTTCCTTTTCAAGAGAACGGCACTTGTAACCAATCACCACCTGCGTAGAAGCATCACAAACGTCCAAAAGTGTATCCAATAGCATGCCAAATAGCTCGGGGAAGTAGACGCAATCACTGACAATGACAAGGTCAAATCGTCCCTGATCCACCAGCCTTTTGGCATCCTCATGGTTTCCCCAATGAAGCCGATCCACAATGATTTCCGCTGCATTGTCGTCGTTGTTTGTATAATGCATGTTGACATTTTCTTGTATTAAAGGCACGACTTGCTCCAGATCTGTAATGTACAATTGCACTGGTCGACGCAGCTGCTGTGCTAATGCAATGCCCACATACCCTGTTCCTGCGCCTAGTTCAAGTATACGGAATGGCTTGGTTGCATGATCCTTGCCGTTGCCATCTAGCGGGGCGTCGCTATTGCTGCTGTCTGCGGTACTAGTGTTGCTGCTCCTGTAGTATGTCTCTGGGATAGGATTGCTCGGTTCAATCATTGATCGGGTATCAGGTGAGAACAATGCTTGCAGTGTATAGGCGCTGTAGAATACGACGACTATCAGTACCCGCCATTATACCCTCGTAAAAAAAGCGTGTGCACACGCATACCTCTGCCATATTTTACCAGCCAAACCAAACTGTCCAATATCCTGTTTCAACTCGAGCGAGCTTGTCTTTAGGTAATCAGGTGCCCCTTTGGATGCAGTGACATTCAAGCCTTCAGGTAGATTTCCAATCTCAAAATCGCGGTCATGGGCTATCATAACAACACCAAAAAAGTGAGTGTACAGGATGGGACGGAAGCGAAAGAAAAAGAAAACAAAAGAACAATTCTTTTTGCTTTCAGAATTTATAATGCAAACAGGCGGAGACTCATCATCATGGCTGGTTTCATCTAAATTCGCCCTGGATTTGCAGCAGTATATACATAGTAATCAAAAGGACTTGAAGATCCGTTTAAACATCCACTGCTGGGTCTGCTGACAGGCCGTTGATCTTGCTACCTGCAATTTCATGTCAAAAAAAGAGTCCAGCAAGGCCATCCCAACGACATTTGAGCCTTTGTCTATTACTCAAATCACGCACAGAGACCCTGCCACTGCGGATCTGGCTCTTGTGAGACGCACCGCGGTTGTAGCCACTAGAAAAACTTACATGCGGGCATCTACCATAGCAGTAGTGCCTCTAACTGCTCAAAAATTTGCAATTCACAGCAGAATTTGGCTACATTTGAGGCATAATTTCTAGTGTTAAAAGCAGTTTTAGACCGCCGGAATAGCACCAAACCATTTCTCTGGAGTAGTATTTAGTTTCTGACACCATTGCCCAACTTTTTTGGGATCATCAAAATTCGACAAAAAAGCATGAGGTACCCCTCATCCTTTTCATCGAAAATCAAACGATCGCGTTTTTGAGCATGAAAACGACGACTTTTACTATGGTACATATTAATTCAAAATATTGCTATCGATCATATGCATCCTCAGAAATCATTTTTGTGAGACTTTTATATGTAAAATGTCAACAATTTCACCGAAAACTTCATTTCACATTTTTCACAATTACTCTATATCATCACTAAGTAGCTCCTTCTTAAATAGTACCATTAGAAGCGCCTTGAAAAGTACTCCAAAGAAGCTTAAAGAAGGATAGGGTGATCATGACATTTTATATAGTAGGGTAGGGCAAAATAAATTTTCGAAATCCATTCTAGACTAAAATTTTCCCATTTCGAGCGAGAAAAAAATTCGGAATTTAAATAGTTTTTGGCGGCGGCAGCCGTTGGGAAATATGCTGACAGCAGTGCCGTATGCATGCTCTTAAGGTCAATCATGTCTATAATCTGTCAAAATTCACTTGCTACAATGTGAGATACGTAATTTGAGGTAGTTAAAAAAAAGTAATTTTACTAATACATAGATTATTATTATTATTGTGTTAAAATTCGGGAAAAAAAAGAGAGATCGGTTAGATAATAGTATTAAAGAGGTAAAATGAAAGAGTAGCAGGTATTTCTTTTAAAATAAGGGATTGTATAATGGATAAAAGAATGGTATTTATGGACAGTTTTCAGCAAGTTGGTCGATGCAGGTAGCAACAACAACATTGGGCACAACACCACCAATCTTGAGAACGGCTTGGAGAATAGCAGCAATACCTTGACCAGCAATTAAACCACCAGCAGCACTGAACATAAGATTATCGTAGGCAGCGGGATTGATCTTCTTCCAGACCTTACCACCAGCCCAACCAAGGAACATGGAGAAGGGAACTTCGGGTTGAGGGTTGATCATAGCAATACCAATGGCAGAGATGGATGGGAAGTATCTGTGGTACTTTTGGGGAAGGAAGAAATGACGGCAAACGGGGAGGACGACAGCGGCAACGGCACAAACAGCAGTACAGATGATAGAACCTCTGCTAAGGGGCTCACCACCACCGGTCAAAAGGAGAGTAACGTTTTTCCAGGCAGTAACGGCGACCAAACCAAAGACACAGTCTTGAGGTTCGATATTGGGATCAATGATACAAGGATAGGCATCAGCGAAAAGAATGAAGAGACCGACAGCAACACCAATGGCGAAGAAGGAGGCAACGAATTGGGCCAAGAATTGAGAGCGAGGAGAGGCACCGACCAATTGACCGGTCTTCAAGTCACCAACCATGTCAACAGCTTGAGAAGCAGCAGAAGCAGAGATGTTACCAGCCATCAAGTTGTTCTTCATGACGTGTTGGATGGTGTCAGCAGGCATCTTGGCAAAGACAAGTTGAGACATTTTACCAATGGAACCGGTAGGGTTGATATCAGTTTCACCAGAGGCTTGGATACCGACGAAAGAGAGCAAGAAACCGAGAATGACAGCAATCAAAGATTGATAGACGGGCATACCAAAGTATTCACCCATGATGGCGCAAGTAAAGACGATAGAAAGGAGAGTACCAGAGACCCACCACCAGGCAGGAACCAATTGGTCCTCTCTGAAGATCTCATTCTCATCCTTCTCAGAGTTGTAACGGTTGTTTTGTTCATCAGACAAGGTAGAACGGAGGACAACACGACGGAAGAAGTTGGTACCGCGCATGAAGGCAAGCTTGAGTTCATTGGCACCGCCCTTCAAACCACGCCAGAGAGTGTCATAGTGAACAAAGAGTTCAGTAAAGGCAGAAAGAGCCATGAGAGCAATACCGGGCCACAAGAAGAAACGGTTAGTAGTATCACCCTTTCCAGTGAAGCCATAGGCAGCAACAAAGGTGCCGTTGCTTACAGAGAGAGGACCAATAAGACCATAGATAACGATGGAGGAAATGAAGAAGGAGAGGACAGTGGAGCCGGGAGTCATGAGACCAGCACCAAAGAAGGGGAAATCAAACTTGAAGAACCAGCCCCAGACAGCATCGGCGTTGGCAAGAGGAGCATAGCCAGCAGCGTTACCAATGTAGTAGAGAATGTGGACTAGATGAATAAATTGCAATTAATTGTCTGTGCGCTTTGTATAACCCATTTTATCAGCGCCAAATTACTTACGGGTATCCAAGAAAGGAAGCCAGTAGGCAGCAAAAGTCCAGATGAAGCAAATACCGAACCAGATGGCCATCCACTTGGCCTTCTTCATAGCTTGCTTCTCGCCTTCAACAGTGTCGTGAAGAGACATGATGGTAATGGCGGCAGCACGGGGAGTAGGGAAAGTCAAGTCTTGCTTGACGACAAAGTGAGAACGGAGGGGGACAGCAAAGCAAAGACCGTAGAAGGCACAAGAAATGGTGAACAGTAATAATGCAACAGCATCTTCACGGGGAGTAGTCATAAGACCTAATTTATACATGGCAGGAATACCTGAGACGAAACCAGCAGAGAGACCGCCTGCGGTAGTAGCGGCTGATTGAGCAGAACAGTTTTCCTTGGGGCCAAAGTAGCCACCACCCCACTTGGGAGGAAGGGCTCTAGACATGGGCTTGATAATAGCGAATGAGAAGATGGCACCGAAAAGGGAGGCACCAAAAGTCCACCCAATCTTCAAACCGAGATATGTGTTTGAGGCAGCTATTTGGCACGCGCATGTTTAGCAAGCATTTCCATGTCCAAGTCAAAAATCAAGCTTACCAACTAAACAACCGAGCAATGAACCAACGATAGCTGAACGCCATGTGAAGTGGAATTCCTCTAAATGTCTATTTGCTGCAGGCTGATCGTCCACAATGACTTGGCTGTTACTGTCTCCATCTGTAACGAAATCTTTCTTTTCATCTCTGAATGAGGATCGTGGAGAATCCAACTCGAACTTCTCATCAACGACAGCAGGCGTTGTCATCTTTTTGTGTCTTTGAGATTAATGAAAGTGAAAAAGTAAGAAAATAAAGACACCCGGAAAGAGGATGCCATCTTTATATACTCGATTTGAATTTTGATCTGTAACATAGTTATTAGATACGATATTGGCTGATTCATGTGATCAATCTTGCCATTTTCTATGTTGGTATCGAATTAGAATCTTTCGCACGCTTAAATGCCGTACAACTCTCTCTTTTTTTAATCGCGTGAATTTAGTGCAAATTAGGAAAACTTGTTCAAGATTTACATCTTGACATCCTCTCGCTTTTATAGGAAATTCTTTCTTATTTAGGGTTTTTCGAATCGTACATGTATCATTTGCTTTCTTTTTGTGATTGCTAATTTTAGCATAGCATAACGAACAAGGTTTTTGCATTGTTCTGCCAGGGAATCGGTGCTGAGCATACTGCGGTAGACCGATAGCATTTGGTTCAAGGAAGGGAGAGTATCTAATCACAGGAATAAGCAAGCTGCCGTATCAAAAAGGGCAAGTTTTTACAAATACAACGCAAGAAGAAGCTTCATTTGATTCTTTCGGAAAACGAAAACGCAGAGTGGTACCTTTTGATTTCCTTTGCTTCTTATTCTTCTCCATGTTCTTTGCTGATTAACCTAATTGATCACACCTCGACAGAACAGTGCTTTTCCAAACTGATGGCATTTTGAGCCAATTATGCAGCCGATGCGGATCAAATAACTATCCAGAGCCCAACTTGCGCATGGTCTAGCTTCGTTTACCAAGTTTATATTGGCGATGAATGAGAGTGATACAATGGATTTCTGATCCGATAAAACCTAGAGAAAAAATCTGATCTGCCCTCTTATTGGAAACTGTAATGTAACACCAGGGTAGCTCAATCTGTTATCATCTCTGCTCTCATAGGTGCGTATTTATAAGCAACAATACCTTCAATGGAAACGGCAGACCTCCATCTCTACAGCTGACATTTGATTAAAGCATATATGCATTTGAAAAGCATCCATATCTACTGCACTAGGACATTCATACATAAGCGCACACAGCTGTCGTATTTGGGATTCTGTGAAACACTATTCCTGACTGATTCGCACATAAAAATTACCTTATCAATCATTTTATGTAACCCAAACAAGCATACTACCAAGAAAACAGGGCTCTAGAGCGTCCACTGGATGTGGGATAAAAGGGAACGTATACATAACGCCCTTATCTATCCCACAGAAAGGCCAAGAGGAAGAATTCTAGTTTTCCACGGTTGTCTTGTTTAGACATTTCTACCCTTTTATCTTTGATAACACATGATAACTATAGTAAATGCCATGCAAGAGTGATGCCAATATGAAAAAAAAATCATAAGCACTTTTCTTGTTATACAAGAGAAAATAATACGACTACAATTATCCATCTCATTTCAATGCCCATTTGTAGCGTGCTTTTTTGTTTTCGCCACTTGCGCTGTAAGATGAAGCATGGTTACTATAGTAACCCGCTCTGTTTGGATGCAAAGAGCTACTACTACTACTACTACTAAACCATATTGATGAATGCGCTGTATACCAAGGCACCAATCGTGTCTACTGCACTATTCTATAAAACTTCTACTAGTTTCCTGTGGAAACGAATTGTCATACCATATCATATGAATTAGATGGATATAAAAGTAAAATTATGATATAAAAGTAAAATTGTGGTGGGTGATTTGGAGAATGAGCCAGCCTCTTAATACTGTATCAACAACAAGCAAACACACATCAATGTGGATACAATGTTACACTGTGATTCACGTATCTTATTATCATACTATTATACCGTTGGTTGGTTGTCTAGTTCGACGGTATATGTACTACAACACATTCGACTCAAATCAGGAAACTCGGTCAAATTTAGGAATACATCCCTTATTTCACTTGATGGTAAATCCTCTCGTTCTGTTTATTTTTATTTTCATGATGTTTCTAACACTTCTATCATGCTTTTCGACTGGCTAATTTTACGTGCTTATGAGTCATTTATCCAAAGCTACATTGTATGAAATTCACACAAGCTGATACTCATGGAGGGTGCTTTGATCATGCAATGTATTATAGAGCTTTACCATTTGCAAGCTAGATCATGCAGCAATGTGGCGTAGTATAAGCAGCATGCTGAATTGAAAGAAAAAAGACCTAACTCTTCTTGATATGTCAGTAGCAGCTTGGTATCAGCAACACAGCTACTATTATACACAAAAGCCAAAGCTCGTTTTCGGTAACATTGGGGTGTAACTTCTTTCAGATTAATTGTGTGCAACATGTCTGACTCCTGCTTTTGTTGAGCATTGGTTCTTTATACTGATCTCGTGCATGGTGATGGGTACATTGGACATTGACAAGCAGAATATGTATAGGCGTGGGGTTACATTCGAATTGGTAATTTATCGCCATATTTGATTCAAAGAACCTTAAATCATAAAACAGCATGTAAATCACCGGGAACAAGGATTTGAGCAATTTGATTTGTGATGTTGAGCGTGATTTGCATTGTCATAGTACTGTTTGTTCCGTGAATTCTGTGATTTATACAAATGAAAACTAGCTGAGATGGGATCAGGGCAAACAAATCAAGTGCGTCTCTTGAATTCAAGGTTTAAGGCACACACTTGCGCCTCGTTCCAGCTTGGGTATCGACAAGGGAAATGATTTGTTACATCACATTCTTTTTTTACTAGTCATTGTGTTTTCTCAGAACTTTTCAGATAATCTTTTGTAATAAATGACAATTTGCTTCGAAAGCACATGAATCGATGAGGCAAAGAGGCCTTTTTTTTGGTGAGCGGGTGATCGTTTGTTGATTGTTGCTATTCATGCAGCATTAGGGCATCTCTCACTGAATTTGCCTTTTAATGGCCAATTTGCAATAGTTTATTCTATCACATAGAAAGTGAACAAAAAAATCAGTTGTTAGTATCTATTGTAAGCGACAACACATATCGATTCGCAAATCCCTTCTAATTTGCATCACAACCATCTAATGCCACGAAAGAAGCATTGTACCAGCAGCAGCAAAACCATTTAAACCCAGGAGACTTTTCACTCGAAATGGCATTAATTTTGTTCTAGAATCAATTTCGATAATCTATTTTGCCTAAATCGACTATATAACTTGTCAGGGTTGTCTATACTTCCTAATGCTTTTCTAAAGCAGTTTTTAAGGTGCTTCTGATAATGTAAACAGAAGCAGGTTTTTTTGAATAAGATTATTGAGCAATTTGAGAAAATATGATTCGAGGATTTTCGCGAAAATGTTGAAATTTTACATATAAAGGTATCACAAACAAACTTTTAGAGGTTGCGTTGGATCGAGAGGAACATTTTGAATTAATGTTTAACATAGTAAAAAAGCTCACTTCCATGGTAAAAAACGCAATCGCTTGTTTTACGGTGAAAAGCATGAGGGGTACCTCATGCCTTGGGTCCAATTTTGATGACCCCAAAAGAGTTGAGCAAAGGTATCAGCAAGTTATTGCTAGATGAAATTAGTCGTTCGGTGCTACTCTGGTGGTCTAAAACAAAATTTAACGCGAGAAACTACTACTCAAATGCACTCAAAACTTGCTGTTTTGCATATTACAGAGTGTCGACAGGTAATGCAAGTATACTACCTACTCGTATTATAGGCTGATTATGGCAACAGTATAGTAGTAGGTAATTTTCTACATCAATAATGCCGTTCAACATCTACAGCCCCCCTGCTAAAATCTAGAAAATACTAGTAGAGTTTTCTGCTGACCATAGCATCAAGCCTTATGCTGAAGTCTGTTTCATGAAGGATAACAACAAGGTTCTTGTGGTGGTCTCAGAGCTGGAAACCCCAGATTCAGGTACGTTTTAGAGCACTGAATTATCATCAGTAGTGATTACGCTTGATGGATTTTCATTTGTAACCTTTCAAACGTTGATTTTTGAATGAAATCATGTATCTTAGAGATGTTTCTCTTGTTTAAGGCCATTGAAACGGTAGATACGACTCTCCTGCGATGCTTTCCATTTGAATTAACAAGAAAAACTCACTTACAGGGCATCCAAGACACTAGCATCGCCCCTAATAGCTCGATATTATGCTAATCACAGCGTAATCTGGGTAGATTTGAGGCGCGTTTTCTTGCACTGGAGGTCATTTTAGACGCCCAGAGTAGCACCAAACCATTGCTCTCACCTAGCAGCAACTTTCTGACACCTTTGCTCCACTTTTTTGGGTTGGTCAAAATTTGACGAAAAAGCATGAGGTACCCCTCATGCTTTTCATCGAAAATCAAACGATTGCGTTTTTGAGCATGAAAACGACAACTTTTACTAAGGTACATATTAAATCAAATTGTTGCTTTCGACCTAGGGCAGCTTCTAAAATTTTGTTTTGTGAGACCTTTATATGTAAAATGTCAAACATTTTCGCCGAAAACCTTATTTCGTATTTATGTACTTTTCTCAATAAGCCCAGTCAAAGTATTTATTTTTCATGATACCATCAGATGCGCCTTAAAAAGCACTATTATAGCACATTATAAAGTATGCGAGTATTATCACACTTCATATAGTCAAGCAATGCAAAATGTGTTGATCGATGTCCAAAAGTCTCCAAATCAACAGAATTGGAACAGAATGTCGAGCGGCGATTAAATCGATTTTTGGCTGGGAGGCGGCTGCCAAGGTCAATAATGCCTATATCATGAAAGTAATCATGATTTGGGAAGCTAATATGAGGAATATTGAGAGTTGAACATGCTGTAGCCTAGTGTAACCACTCTTACACGTCGGTTGTCTACCTTGCTCAAGTTTCCTTGCTCTGATTATAAGAACCAATTCTATATAAAATTATCTTGAGTACTCTAAATCATATATCAATCTTAGAAACTTTGATCGTCAAAGGCTGTCTTTTGAGTGCCATCGGCCAAGATATTAGTAGGAGTTGAGGGTTGCATGCTGCTAAAAAGCTCGATGATGATTTTCTTCAGAGCATGAAACGGTGTAATGATGAAACTTATATCTTGTAGTAATGAGAACGCCTGTAATTGTAGATTCACAGATTTCATTGATTCCAAAGAAAAGGGATGCTCTATAAATGTTGATTGGTTTATGTATGCCAATTCTCCATGTACTGCCTCTTTTGACAGTAATCTCTGATTTCATGACGCGTTGCACAACAAGGCATTACAGCCGAGGCGGTTGCAACTGCATTAGAATTGATTGGACGACGTGGCAAGTAATAGTAACCAGTCCTGCTTCATGGCAAGACATACACAGCGCGTGCATTATAACTACACTCCTTTTAACCTTTTTGTTTTAACCATTGTCGCATAATGTCGCAAACAGGTAAATTGGATGATTACTTGCTACTTCTCATGGATTGAGTAGTAACAACACCAACATTAGAGACTGCAAGCGAGCCTGTACAAGTATCCAACAAATACGACTCTACTCAAATCAAAAATGCAGTTGATGATGAACTTTCTCGAGTAATATAACGCACATCTCATCATCATTACAAGAGATATTGACACGTATATAGTACTTTTCAGAGGACCAGCAGTTTGTTCAATCCCATATTCATACAGACATCAAGTTATTGCTAGGCTACGTGTCATGCTTCATTGCAGGAGGATCATTTTTATACGAGTACAAGACAAGCTTCAATGATGCGCTTACGGTAACCACCGTGTGTGTTGTCATTTACTGGGTCATTCAAGCCATCTCTTTTGCGTATGGCTATCTAGTCGAGAAGGATGAGCTTTTTATTGGTACCAAGAAAGTGGATGGAAAGGTAATAAACAGTGATTCAGTCGCCAACAGCATCGATACTAACAGCCCCCCATCACATATCAAAGGCTTCATCGACATTGAAGATCTCTGGAAAGATTGATAAATACTCACCCATCTACCAACTCTGTCTCAACTACACTGATATCAGCACTGGAAAGACCGTGTCGCATAAAATCGAGCCTAATGTAACAACTTGGTTCGATACCAAAGGCGTTCTTGTTAAACAAACCATGGATTCAGAATTGAACTCTTATTTATCGACACTGGTGCAAAAGTTACATCAAGAATAATTGAAATAAAATCGTTTTTTTAATGATGTGAATACGAAATGATAATGTATGAATGAAATTATCGCATAGTGACTAATTCCTCTGCAGAGGTAGGATGAATGGCAACACAGTTGTCAAAGTCTGCTTTAGTGGCACCCATACGAATAGCGACACCAAAACCTTGCATGATTTCATCACTGTTTCTGCCAATGATATGAAGACCAACCACCTTTTCTTCAGGGCCACTGACAATGATCTTGTAAGCAGTGGGCTCCTTTTCATCAAGGACACTAAAGTACATGTTGCCGAATCTGCTTGTATACACCTTGATGTTGTCGTTGCCAAACTTGGCGCGAGCCTCCTCCTCTGTATAGCCGACTGTACCGGACGTAGGGTGAGAAAAGACGACAGTAGGGATGTTGATGTAGTCCAGCTTGGATTGAGCAAATTGGGGGCCACCAAAGAGACGATCACTCAGCTTACGAGCAGCAGCAATCGCAACGGGGGTCAGTTCAGCCTTACCAACGACATCGCCAAGAGCATAAACGTTGGGTGTGGTCGTATTTTGATACTCATCCACAACAATTTGATGTCTGTCATTGATCTTGACACCAGCAGCGGCAACATTCAAACCCTCTGTATTGGAAGCACGACCGACAGCCCAGAGCACAGTGTCAACTTCAAGCTCACCCTTTTGGCCAGCAGAATCGTATTCGACAATGATGCCCGTGTCGGATTTCTTCAAAGCAGTAACCTTGGAGTCAAAGGTAAACTTGACGCCTGTCTTTTGCATTTGCTCCAGCAAGGTGTCCTTGATGATGGTATCAAACTTTCGCAGGATTTGCTTTGTGCGGGAGAAAATGGTAACGTCGGTGCCCAATGCATGAAAGATACCAGCGAGCTCGACACCAATGTAGCCTGTACCTACCACAGCCACACGCTTGGGTTGAGACTCCAGTTGGAAGAAGCCGTCAGATGTGATACCGAGTTCGGCCCCGGGCACCTTGGGGATGATGGCATGGCCACCCGTGGCGATAAGGATGTTCTTGCCCTTGATTTCGATGGGATCAGCGCCTTCGCGAGTGATCGAGATGGTGCTGGCATTGACAAAACTGGCGTGACCATGGAACTGCTCCACGTTCTCTCTGACCGCATTGGCGTCGTAGATACCGTTCAGGCGCTTGACAAAGGCATCACGCTTTGCCTTGATGACGGACCAGTCAAACTTGACTTCGCCAAATTCATAGCCATAGCCCTTTGCCTGACGCAATGTCTCAAAGACCGAGGCTGTGTTCCACATGACCTTCTTGGGCACACAGCCTACATTTACACAAGTACCACCCAGGACGCTGTGAGCCTCAATCATGGCCACGCTTGCGCCATGAACACCAGCAGCTCTTCTTGCACCGGCCATACCACCAGAGCCACCGCCGATGACAATGTAGTCGTAGATTGGCTTGGTTGCTTTCGTAACAGGAGGCATTTTTATACAATCGTGGATGTGCAAGAGTCTATTAGTGATAATTTCTGTAGGAAATTAAACGATAACAAAGAAGAAGAAAAGAAGAGAAAAGAAAGGGTTGATTAGATGTTTGTTGTATATTTATAATGCATTTATTTGTTGATGTGACACTGGTTTTGTGTTTATGCTATCAATATTTTGGGCGATTGTTTCCAATCGATTGCATTACCAACCATCGTTTTTATTGGGCATCTCTGCGTGTTGCGTGTGTAGTATAAAGGAAGGGGGGAAAAAGAGAAACATACAAAAGCTTGGTAGAACACAGGTATTAAATGTCACTTGGGATGTGGTGTCTCTTGTCCAATGAGAATCATGCCTGGGCCTGGTTGACAAACCCACCTTCTCTTGTGATGGCAGTGAACTGAACCGCAATGCGATGTTGTCCTTGATTGCTCTCCAGGCCAGCGGTAACGACATCGCCTGCGTGAATGGGGCCCACACCTTTAGGCGTGCCAGTCAGAATGACATCTCCCGCTTGCAACTTCATGATGGAAGACACGTATTCAATGAGCGTAGGAATGCTATAATGCAGCACTTATGTCAAGGGTCTTGATATCAGCGCAACTCATGCTTGCTCTTACCTGAATATCATGTCCTTTGTATTACCATTCTGGCGGTATTCTCCATTAATCTGATAGTACACGTAATTTGCAGTAAGCCTTCATGCGTGATCTCATTACTAATCATTTATCATCATCATTATACCTTTAGCCAGAGATTAACGTCTGCTGGGTCAGAAATGCGATCTTTTGGAATGAAATCACTGTGCGTATTTTACAATCATTTGAAACATGTACTTCATGGATGTTCTTTTTTTTTAGGATTGGGTTTTACCTGATGGGTGTAAATGTATCAAATCCCTTGGAAGCAGACCAAGGCAACCCCTTCTTTTTAGCTGCCAACTGTGTATTTTGACAGGTTTAGCCGGCGTGCTTAACAATCCATTTCCACCGTTTATCTTACCTGGAGATCTCTAGCAGTTAAATCGATCGCCAACGCATATCCTATGTCACCCTTTTATCAATAGGCTAGTAATCGGTGCACATGTATTCAGGCCCTTACCACCAACATAGTCGTCAGCATTGGCTGCTGAGATATTTCTACCGTCCTTGCCAATAACCACAGCCAACTCGACTAGAGTAAACAATAAGCATTATTAGCCTCATCAAAGCATGTGTATATCCACTCTGCCTACTTTCATGATGAACTTCACATCCTTGTGGCAACTCAATCTCACCGCCATCCTCCAAATAAGAGCTAGTAGGCTTCAAGAAGAAGAAGGGTGTTTCGGGAACTGCATTGTTCAATTCTTTGGCATGTTCACTTTGTGACATTTACATATAAGATAGGGGCATGGCTATCATACGCTTTCAACCATTACCTGTAGTTTCTGCCAATAGCTACAATCTTGCGTCCTGTAGTCAAAAACGTCTCGGCCATGCTGAATGATAGTTATCAAGTATTTGAAGAAAAAAGATGATCAAAGGCGACCCCATCTTTATTACACAGAATCTTTTTACTGCTGGGGATCAAAACATAGAATTTAAGGGTTGTGTGTGTGAGAATTCCTGCACCTGTATTATCTGATTTTGGGGAAGAAATGCATCCTCTCCAAAACGGCTTGCCTGAAAAGGATATGCCTAGCAAAAATTGAGTTTGTGGATCACCACTGGCATGCTGGATCGTTTGTAGTGTACATTTCGCAGAGTACCTGAAGTTGTAAATTAGTAAAAATGTGCAGACAATTACAGACACTGTATGGCCCGATACTCACACTACTGGTACATAAACTATTTTAGACGCTCATACTTGAAGGCGGATAGATCGCATGTACTACTTGCAAGCATCTACTTGATAGTTTCATCCTAGTTACGAGCAGCTCTGTTGTAGCAAATATGACGAGCCACAGCACATCTTGCTCATAGTTATACCGTATATGTAAGAGATCTGATCTTGTTTGGTACCAGTGCGTACAATCCGTAGCACAGGATCAATCGTTGGCGATCGCTCTTGGGTTAACCTTGACATATAAATACCACAACATCTTCGGAGTCTGCACCACCCATTCTTCATTTGAGAAATCAGGTACGGTTTCAAACTTTGATTTGGATGGCTGTCAGCGATAAGATAAAAGTCTCTATTTTCTGCACTCATTGTAGCGAAATGTGTGTTTGTGTGTGATATGGGCAGTGATACGATGGTTGCCTGAAGCAGCGCCGAGTGTTTCTCTTTTCCAGGGCTCGGGATTTTCTTGAATTAGCATTGGTCAAGCTGACATTGATGCGATAGAGTGGGAGAAAAAATTTTTCTTGCTTTTGCATTAATTTGAAAATTACCCATTATGTACTAAACCATAAAATTTCATGCAAAAGCTCGATATGAATCTTGAACATGAACAATAGCAACCATGTGTTTTGTGCCTGAAAGTTGCCTGGATGCATGGTTTGTGTGTTTATACACCTCATGGCCGATGAAAAGGTGACAAGCACATACATGATATCAAGCAGCGTTTTGCTTGGTTTTCAAGCGGCTTTCGATGCGAATATAAGGTTTCCCTACTAGAGTTTGACGAATGAGCTTGTGTGCCATGTTCTCCTTAATCTCTCCAGACAACAATTGAATGTTAAAGTTTCAAAACATATCAACAAAACCGAGTCATGGTAGTACATCTTTCTTTCATGTAATGGTGATTTTAGCAAAAACAAAGGACTTTTCACACGAAGCAGTACAAAAGGACAGCAAGCCAAAGCCTTTTCTCTTTTTATTATTTCCACAAGTATCGCACTTTCCCCTTGAGAAAGACACTGTTTAATCCGCCATCTCTACACGACACTTGATACAGCCCAGCATTAGTGTATTCTCATCAGCACCTCCTTTCTTTGCAATAAGCTTATTTTCTTCTCACCAGATTGTACATCGCCCCCCTTTTACAGCATGTTGGTTAATCACCATTGTCTATTACAACAACAGCAGCAGCTACAGCCACAGCAGCAGTCGCCATATGTGTCGCCCAGACAGCAGCACACAGTGACAGCAGTAGAAGATGAAGACGAGGAAGACGACGATTTAAAAGATCTGGACATGATTGGATCACACAATTACAATAGTAAAAAGGCACCCAATTCGTTCTTGCTGTTCAGTGCAAAGAGACGCCATGACCTGCAATCAGACGGAAAGCAGATTACTACGCAGCAGCTAGCAGAGGAATGGAAGAACATGACAAAGGAGCAAAAGTCAGAATTCCAGAATCAATCACAGTGTATACAGTTTACCTTGGACATTGATAATCGTGCTCCAACTACAGTCAACTCACGGAGGAAGCACCCTTTCATACCCAAAATCGTAGTTCCTCCTCCTTCTTCCATGGTGATTCCCAACGACCATTCTGTGGACTCGTCTCCAGTGAGCAGTCGAGGCAGAGAGGATGAAGATGACGAAGATTCCTATTTCATGCAAAACACTTCAACCTATCATCTTTACCACCAGCCTTATCAACAGCAGCAGCAGCAACAACAAGATCCACAGCACCATCATCATCGTCAGCAGCAGCAGCAGCCTAGCCATCATCACCACATGTCAAGTGTACTGATGAATCCATTTCAGCATGATCATGGCAGTAACCATCACGCCCATTCCCCTCATTCAATGTACACAACCCACCAGCATCACCAACAAGCACAGCGTTATTACCATCATCATGCGTCTCCTCCTCCACAGCATTCAAATGTTCATATCGACACTCATTACCACCGTTATCAGCAGCAGCAGCAGCAGCAACAGCCGCAAACGCATCATCGATCTTCTTATCACTATCATCATTTGATGAATGACACTTCCCCAATAGCCTCTCCGCCTACACCTTACCATTTTCATCAGCAACGCCAATTATATCCTTCCAACAATTCCAGTAGTTGCAGTAGCAGTGGTCAATCCAACACCAACACACCTCCTCACACGGGCTACACTTCTGCAGCTGCTAGCACTAAGCTCATCCCGAACCTATCGTATTCGGCAGCGGCTGAAGCAGCAGCACTTGAATCGCTGTCATTCAATGAAGATAAAGAACAGCTACAGACACAAACACAGCCACAACAACAGCAAAAGGCTCAGGAGAAAGCTGATAAGACTACACCCACCAAACTGCCAACCTCCACCACCACCACTGCGACAAGCACCGCAAGTCAAAGCACCAAGCGAAAGTATGGCATACTTCCAGAAAAGGTGAAACGACCGCCGAATGCATACCTGTTATTTAATAGGGACATGCGTCGTCAATTGCATGATGTAAATCAGGGCCTCAGCTCTGGTGAAATCAGTAAATCCATCAGTCAGCGTTGGAAGCAGCTTTCATCGGTGAGTTTCTAGTAGACATGGGGCTTGTGCTTCACTTTTGCATGACACTGACTCTGGATACGATAGATTGAAAAAGACTTTTACTTTAAAGAGGAACAAAAGCTGAAAGAACAGCACAAACTCGGTCATGACAACTTTATCTACACAAGGCGATCTAAAGCAGAGATGAGGCAAGCTGGGCATTTGAAGAAGCAGCAGCAGCAGCAGCAGCAGCAGCAAGTTCCTCATCATCCAATAAAACCTACACCACCACCATCACTGCCACAACAGCCTCCTCCTCCACAGCCTCAAATTTCCACCGCTCCAACTTTAACTTCAACAACTCCTAAAAAGCAAGCCAACAGCAACAAAAGGAAATCAAGCAATGCTGTGGGGCGTGATCCGCGTGGCCGAAAAAAGAAAAAGGCGGATGATACTTTACCAAAGCATCCCATGTCCGCTTACTTGCATTTTGCCAAAGAAATGCGGCCCATTATGAAGAAGCGGTTTCCAACTGCCCGTCTTGTCGAAATCAGCAAAGAGATTGGAAACGAATGGCGTGCCATGGCTCAAATCGATTTGCAAAAGTGGATGGATATGGCAAATCTCGATAAGGCGCGATATGCAAAGGAGATGAAGGAACGTATCATTCATGGCCAGCAACAACAGCAACAGCAACAAGAAGGTGTGATTGCCAATGACGATGCTCAATCGTTCAATAGCGGTCGTAGTAGCATCAGCAGCAGCAGTGGCGCAAGCAGCTACGAAAGCAACTCTCCCTTGTCGACCAGAAAGAGAAAGTTCTCCTCCATTTCGTCCAATTCAACATTGAATAGCACAAGCAATGCATCAGCAACAGCTGCGTCTGTATTGGATGACTTGGATAGTGACATTATAGCAACTGTCGCGCAAATGGTAAACCCAAATGCTGCTCTTGCCAATAGTAAATAGGGGTAAATCATATATAACTAAATTATTACACATATCATATCATATTTCCTTATACATGTCATTAATAAATTCTGTCTAATTTTTCATGTTATTTCTTGAAATGCTAATGTCAGATGGCGACATTTTCTTTCGTAGTATACACACTTCAGCCATTTATTAGAGCCTTCTTCACCTAACTCGCTATATGGAACATATTAGAGAAGTGTAGATATAAGATCGAAAAGCCTCCTTTTTAATGACTCACTGCTGTAACACACGTATTATCTCCATACTTTCCGTCTTATTTGAGCATATAATCTGATAAGGGCATTGAAAAAATCAACTATTCAATAGGCACCTAATGCTAATACACGTAGTTAATTTTGCTGTTGCATTATTTGTTCAGAAGATTTGGCAGTATCTTTTCACAGGCGTACTATTACTTGAATACATTGAAATTAATGTTGTCTAAATTAGCTTTTACAAATAACGAAATAAAACCCCTTTAGCATTCATCCTCTTCATATTATATCATCCAGCAGTATGATGGTATCTGGGGCGAATAAGCAAAAGCTTAAGTAGTAGAGGCAAAAGAAAGGCTGCTTTATCACCAGGCATCTATCTCGCTTTCAAATGTAGCAAAACCCTGCAATTCATAGCCGTGAGATTAATATAATCAGACATCGTAAGCTGATTTGCTCTTATATTTTAGAGATCACGTAGGTCGACATGCTTTATATTATGTACCTAGCCACAAAGTTTGTGTTATGCTATATGCTAATCATAGACAACCGCATATTCAAACAGTAGAGCATAGCAACATCTTCAAAACACAATTATGCTACAACTTTTCAGTGTATATTTTTATGTAAATATTGCATTTATTCTAAACCTTTTTTCTAGGCTAGTAAATGCATTTGATCGTGTTTAATACTTGTGGTGGTATCGTGTGTAATTACCGTAGGCCATTCGTACCGTCAATTTTGAATGTTTGATCTTGCTTTTCTCATTTTAATTACATTTTTATTTTCAATACAAATGCTTTATTTCTCTGAGCTGTCTCCAAATTTGAGCCAATAAAATCGCTTAAAAGGCTAGTTTAAACGCCGCTGACCCCAGAAATTTTTTGCGAGGGTTTCCCTATGTTTTTTGGTTAAGTGGACTTTTAAACATTGCCAAATACAGTAATTTAGCAATTACATCATCAAAATCCCCTAAAATGCCAGAATATGCCTTACTGCACACGCCAGCTTATAATGCAAACGCTTGAGACTCTCGATTAGCACCAAGTAAGTGATACCAATCAAGTGAGGGCAGCCTATCTGCCCCCAGCCTCTGAATCAAATCTAGTTGTGCTTCAACGATAGGCACATCCACACAACGAAAAAGAGGGGTTATGATTCAAAGAACCACAAAAAGGAAGAGAGAGTAACAAGAGGGTATCACTAGAATGTGATGAAGAACAGAAACATCGCAATACAGTTACATACAAAAAGGTAACATGCAATGTGTATCATCAAAATGACGAGTACAAGAAAACAAAAGTAGTAGATAAAAGTATCGTGGTTGCCTCATACGAAGCAAGAACACCAATACCACCAGTATTACAGAAGAAGTAATACTTGAAAAACAAAAAGAATGCAAGGCTACTGCATAATAGAGCAGCACTGCCAGCGGTACAATGCATCAAAAGATACACCATAGCACTATGGTATAGCAACAGAAAAATAGTTGCGTTCAGAAAAGGGGGAAAGAATAAATCGCAATAGAGCAAACCAATACAGAATGCACAGTATCACGCGAAAGAAAGTAGTGAAAGGTTGAATGAATGTAATCCATGGCAACCAAAAAAGGGGAATATACAAACCAAATACAAACCAAATACAAACCAAATATAAACCAAATACAATGAATATATTGTAACGAACTGGCCTAAAATAAACTGTGTAAGTAGTATTACCGCAAAAGGGGACTCTTATCGGCTGATACCTACTGTAGCAAACTTGAAAGATGTCGTTTTGGGTACTGGTAGTTGCAAAGGCATGCTTCTTTTGGCAAAAGTGGTGTTGTGTTCAATTAATAGTAATAAAAAGTATATGGTTTAATAGAAAAAGTGCAGTGCAAAACAGGGTGGAAAGGGAGCGTAAAAAAAAAAAGACGCGTTGCTGAGGGTGACTGCAGCCAATAAGCTGAGCACACAGAATTTGAATGACGTGTACAATGAACATTTTGCACTGTGGTGACTGTACCCAAATAATTTTTTTTGCGATGATTTTTTTGAATCAAAATCGATATGATTTGACATTTGTAAACATTTTTGTTAAAATTAGCTATAGAAAGTGTGCGCAGCGTATACTACTTTCTAATAAACTTAAGGGGAGAATTTGAAGGCGCATTCAATGGTGTCAATTTTAAAGTACTTTTAGAATGAAAAGATAAAGAATTTTGAGAAAATATAAAAAGCAGTTTTTCCAAGAAAAGTCGAGATTTAGCATATACAACGTTCAAAATAGCAGTTGCACAGATTACCCTACATCTGTGCGGTCATTTTGATTTAATATATATCATAGTAAAAAGTGTCGTTTTCGCCTCCAAAATTGCGATCGTTTGACTTTTAACAAAAACCATGAGGGGTACCTCATGAAAAAACGTGGATTTTGACCTATGGAGTACACACTCCGTCTTTTGAAAACTTGAATTTTGTATTTTTTCTCAGGTTCCGATCGTATTAAGGAAGTACATATAAGATGGTTTTGAAAAAAAATACATCATTTTTTTTTGGCCGCCTCTCTGGGGCATCCTGCAGCGTGTCCTTCCGCCGACTTCGCCTAATCTTAGCCCATCTACTGGTAGCGCTTCCCGTATCTTTTATTTGAACTATCGGTACTGCCTGTTCCTTTGACCCTTACAATTACATTTTGATACATCGCTACCCACCATCCTTTTTAGGCTCCCCTACTTTCTCGCCTGCACTTTGAGTTCTTTCGCCTACATTTTGATTCTGTGTTCGCCTACATCTTGATTTTTTTCGCCTATATTTCACCTTAATTATAATTTGCTCTCGCCTACATCCCTTCATTTCTGCTGAACTATTAGCTCGCTTTTGTCTGTATATGTACATATTTTTTTATGAATTTCTGAGCTACAACATCTGATGCTCTTTGCTAACGCAATTGTGGATATTCCTACCTTTTAAAGTGCATTGTAAATGCAAAATGACTGCCAATGTATGTTATAGACATGCCCTGTAGGGAAGGCTGTAGATGGGCAGCGCAGGGTTTCTATTAATATCATGAAAATGAGAGAAGCAATCTAATTTTACGCAACATTGGGTCAATGCTGTTTCACAAATGGCCTATAAAGATTCTGATGTGTATATTTAGCATCCCATATACTCTGGTGAGGCTGACCTATGCCCCAGTCCGCCGGGGCTTTATTGAATTCACACGTTAGAACTGGGGTATACGTACTTGCATGCCCCCGAATCTATTTACATCCCTTTCTTTCCCCTCTTGTTCACTTTTTCTTTGGCCCATATTTTGTTCCCATGGTTACTTGGTAAGTGTTTATATGTATATACATCCTAATCATTCATTTATGTTTATTAATCTGAATGTTGCTGTTAGCAGAGTATCTCCCATCTCATCCTAGTATACTTTCTTGCAGAGTATACCGTGTGTTTGCTGTGCCCATGCCATGAAAGTCTCCAAGGATGTACACTTGCCGCTGGTATCCAGGCCATTTGTTGCTTTGCGTCAGGCAGCATAGCCGAAATACGTCAAAACAGGGGGAAACTATTGCCAGATTTTTCTCTACTACCGGTATATAATGCATCAAAACAAGGGGAGACTATGGCCAAATTTTTCGCTGTTACCTGGCTGTTTAACAAGAAAACAGGGGGAGACTATTGCCAAATTTTTCTCAACGGTAAGTGGTATTATATGACGTACTTGTAGTATAATCATCAATAAAGATCGATCGTTTTACTCTGAAATAATGCTATATCTTGTATAATGTTGCTATACAAAGCCTTTTTAATGTCGAAAGTGAGCATGTACATCAAACCCTTGATGATATGTTATGTAGTTATCAATTATACGACCACACCATGTTGTGTACGGTACTAAGGAAGCAGCAGACTGTCTGTAGACTGTTGATACCTCCATGATCTTAAATCTTGATAGCACTGTTTATCGCCTCTTCAGAAGGCTGTAATATAGCCATCTCATCAATGATTAGTAGTTAGTCCTATAAAAAAAGAAAGTGATTAGGTAAATAGACAGGAGAGGGGCCGTGTATATTCTGGAAGTGGAGTTAAGTCCCTGTTCAATGTGGCGATCAATGGAGTTATAGCTAGTCAGCGTTAACTATTGTTCTTCATATAAACTATTCAATTGATCAAACTACAATAACATCCTATATTATTCCAAGACATCAGTTCCTTTTTTAGTATCTTGTGATACTGTCGATCACATTTTAGCCAATCATAATGCGAAGATCGACACAAAGCAATTCTGTCAATTTTTGAAAATGCCTTTCAAGCTTCGTTGCGCACCGTATACATCAGATGCAGAGTTTATTCAGTTATATATGATGCTCTTACACATTATGGTACTTTTGTATCAGTGAAATACGACATTCTGACGTTAAATAAAGGCTAAATCAAGCGATGCAAGTAAAAACAGGCAAAAATTCAGCACATTTAGCGATATATCTTTTTGTTCTCGTAACTAAAGTGCTGTCTGACTTAACTTAAATAAAAAAACTAAGCTTTCTAAAGATAATGACGCTGCTTTGACAAGAATCAGCTGTATATACGTTGTATGTGAAGCGTTTAACGTACTTTCATGCAAATGGCACATGTACCCTTAGCCTTATATTGGCGACTGCAGATAGTTTATCAACAATTGCTTAGACAAGACTTATACCATACGAAAGACAAAGATTTTCTCATAAAAAAACCGTTGAGAGCAAAAAAATATTTTGAATTTTCATTTTGGAATACATGTTTGAACGTATTTTACATTTTTTTTGCTTCAGATTTTGTCAAAAAAATTAGTTTTAAAATTTTTGTTCGATTTGAGACATGAAACTACACCTCAAAGTACTCTTTAACATTAGAAACAGTATGCTTTATTTTGTTTTTCAATCGAAGCATTATTTCTGCTGAAATGTGTTGTCAAAGATTGTCATTTTTGGTCAAAACGTCGATATGGCACCAGTAACTGCAGATCAAGGCATGAAAGTAGCTTCATAATATGCAAAAAGTGTATGTTTCTTAATCAAAAACATTTCAGATTTACGATAGCTTTAGATCTCGAGGCACAATCCGTCTTCAACGTTTGCCGTATATAACATTAAATCACTTTAACACAGCCATAAGTGATGGTTGGCATCTTTTGTCTTGCAAATAGTAAGATCCAATGATGTACCATTAGGAACTTTTTATTTGGAATTGTTAGAGGCTATACTTCTAGCAGGATCAACGTTCAAAGATGGTGAATGTAAGCCCTAACCCTGATGTCTATATCTAAAGTCTGTCAAGTACTTTTTAAATCCAGGGATTGTTTCACGATTGATTTCTAAATTAGGACCTCAACATCCTCGAGATGTCTGTTTTTTTCAAAAAAAAAAGGATTTTTCAATAACATGCGTTTGACCCTGAAAATTTTGGACGAGATTTTAGCGTGAAAATTTTTTCCCAGTGTACTACATCGAAGGCCAATCAAACTTGATAGTCTATATGAATTGCATTTTCCATCATCGTTGCCCACTATCATTGGATCAAAACATACAGCTTGAATGATGGTTCATGGTGCATAATACGCTCCATAGTAACAACATCAAATTTCAGGAACCAGGTTTCACGCAAGTGTCTACATGCTAAGGCTAAGATTAAAGCATCATTACACAGAAAATTTATACGATTTTCATGGCAAGTTTTTATATTAGAAGAAAAGACATCAGATGGAAACAACATTATAGAAGATATAGCATTATTTCAGAGTAAAACGATCGATCTTTATTGATGATTATACTACAAGTACGTCATATAATACCACTTACCGTTGAGAAAAATTTGGCAATAGTCTCCCCCTGTTTTCTTGTTAAACAGCCAGGTAACAGCGAAAAATTTGGCCATAGTCTCCCCTTGTTTTGATGCATTATATACCGGTAGTAGAGAAAAATCTGGCAATAGTTTCCCCCTGTTTTGACGTATTTCGGCTATGCTGCCTGACGCAAAGCAACAAATGGCCTGGATACCAGCGGCAAGTGTACATCCTTGGAGACTTTCATGGCATGGGCACAGCAAACACACGGTATACTCTGCAAGAAAGTATACTAGGATGAGATGGGAGATACTCTGCTAACAGCAACATTCAGATTAATAAACATAAATGAATGATTAGGATGTATATACATATAAACACTTACCAAGTAACCATGGGAACAAAATATGGGCCAAAGAAAAAGTGAACAAGAGGGGAAAGAAAGGGATGTAAATAGATTCGGGGGCATGCAAGTACGTATACCCCAGTTCTAACGTGTGAATTCAATAAAGCCCCGGCGGACTGGGGCATAGGTCAGCCTCACCAGAGTATATGGGATGCTAAATATACACATCAGAATCTTTATAGGCCATTTGTGAAACAGCATTGACCCAATGTTGCGTAAAATTAGAATACTTCCCTCATCTTGAGGATATTAATAGAAACGGAGGGCTGCCCGTCAATAGTCTTCACTATGGTACATGCCTATACCATACATTGATAGTCATTTTACATTTACAGTGCACTTTGAAAAGTGGAAATCTCCATAATGATATTAATAAAGAGTATCAGATGTTGTGGTGCAGAAATTCATAACAAATTAAGGTATCAAATCTCATATAAATGTGATGTTCCTGAATATTGATGTACATCAACATTGTAAATGTAAGTTTATTATCGATAAACATTTTAATAATAGTCAAAGTAAAATCTTAAAGTAAAGTGAGGAAAAAGTGTAAAGAACGATGTAGGCCGTAAAGGACGGGAGAATAACCGAAGGGGACCAGAGGAGTCGGCGAAAATCAAGGCGCAAATACGGGCGATGTAGCCGACCATTACCGGTAGAAAAAAAATGCACATTTTTTTTTCACATTTAGTTCCCTATACTTCATTAACATTATATACACTACATAAAAATGCTTCAAAATCTGGTTTTTAAAAACTGAGTATATAGGGGTAAGCTGGGATTTTCATCGATTTGGATTGATCCAAAAAAAATCAAGATAAAGGTTTAGGATGTAAATGGTAATCGATAACAGTCATTTGACACTATTCCGAGCATCTAAAAGGGCTTACAAGACGAGATATTGAGGGTTGAATTTGGACGATTTGGCGGGGAAAAGTATCTTTTATGGCCTGTAAATCCACGGCAACCGATTCTATAGGCATCATCAAGACATCAGTACGTAGCCTCTTTGAAATCCACCAAACACCTACCTGGCACTTTGAACTTTTCTAGTGTAGAAAGCGCAATCACGCCATACAAAGCATGGTCATTTGCGATTTGGCACGCAAATCCTGTTCGGCGCAGCAGGCCATTATCGTAGTGCAAACGACCCTGGTGTTGTAAACCAAAGCGGCTTGCTCGACCACTTCGATGCATACTTTGAGAACAAACAATACGTTGTCGGTGATTCAGCGTATTGCAAAACAAAATGGTGCGTACCCATAGGAAAATCATCCAAGCACGAGTCCTTGACTAGAAGCGATGTCAAGTTAAATTATCTGCTTTCCAGAGCTCGCGTTGTTAGCAGCATCAAGAACTGCTTTGGCGCCTTGAAAGACAGATTTGGATTTTTGGAAGAGTTGCGCAATGGACTAAAGGTTGGAGAAGACGTCGACGGACACAGTCGATGAAT
This sequence comes from Mucor lusitanicus, assembly GCA_010203745.1. Lineage (NCBI taxonomy): Eukaryota > Fungi > Mucoromycota > Mucoromycetes > Mucorales > Mucoraceae > Mucor > Mucor lusitanicus. Next base: position 1,552,702 of record JAAECE010000008.1, on the reverse strand, counting down.
AATATCTTGCTTCATCTTGCACAACTTTTGCTTACAACATGATGATCCAGTATTCATGGCAGAAATCGTAGGTTATTTCTATCGCACTCATAATAGAAACAAATACTTTGAGATAGATAACATTGTGTTGAGCAAAGCTCATCGTCAATGCAGCAAATATGGAGAATACGGTAGCACCAGTCGTCCTTTTTTCGTTGTACCAAATATCAGCACATCAGAAGGCATAATAGAACATTGGTTGACTTTAAAGAATTACGTGCTGAATAATATAGATCAATATGACATCGAGCATTTAGATGTCTTGTTCGAAAACTAAAATTAAAAACTATCAAACTACAGTAGTACTGATACAACGGACGTTATTACTTGAAAACTTCCTCAATAGCTTCTTCAACCTTTCTTTTCGTTTCTTCAGGATCTTCTCCAGGGTCTTTGGTTTGTGCTCGGATGAAATCAATTATCAGTCTGGCTTTTGCTTCCTTCTTCTGGATGGAAAAAATCTTTCCCAAGTACTTTCTTCAGCAACAACTTCCACAGTGTTTCTTATATGAGTGTCCCAAAGAAGAAGAAAGTCGGACATCAACTTCTGCTTCCCTATGCCTTTCACAGCTGAATTGTTTGATCCACTGGAGAGGACACGAAGCACCAGTGTCGAAGGTCTTGCTTCAGCTTCATTTTCTCCAGAAGAATAGCTCTCAGCAGCTTCCACGTGGCTTGTCGAAACCAGGTCTTCGCTCTTTTGTTCCGTGTTATAGGGACGAGCTGGCGGTCTGCATCTGTCGCCAAAAATCTCTCTCAACTCCTTGAAGCGCGGGCAGCCTCTTTTTATTGGTGCTTTTGATACAAAGACTTCAGTATTTAACCTGAATGATATGACACATCATCATGTAATATTAGCTTCGACTGTCAATCCATCCTGATTGACGCGCCTTCTGGTCTAAAATTGACATATACTGACCTTCTTGAAAAGGTTTTTGATACGTCGTACTCTACCTCTTACTGCTTGTTTGCTGATCTTATTACCACCAGCAGCTTCGATCATACGGATGATCTCACGAATGACTACAGCGCCGGTTACATCAAGGCGCTTTCCATCGACCTTGATTCGCTTATGCACCTTCAAAAGCTTGCCATTATCTTTAATTAGAATGTTTAGAAGATTAAATTCACTGAAGCTGATGTTTCTCTCAAGTTCAGTGGTAGTTGCGCCTCAGTTAAGGTTTTTTCTTCGCTTGAGCTGTTCTGCTTCCTTCTCTCTTTCTCTTTGATCTTCCTTGCGCTTCTTTTCAGAAACTCTCTTCTTCTAGAGTCTATAGGCGGCGTTTGCGAGTGTCTTCAGGGTGAGTTTTTTAAATTGACAAGGAAAATTAAAAGCATTTGTTGCATAAAATGTCAGAAAGTAGAGCGGCCAAAGTTGTAATACATTTGCTGTGCACAGTGCTTAAAAAGAAATTCGTTCAAAACCAACTTTGGATGCCCCATTATGGATTTTGCTATGATGAATACAAAAAATTGTCAAATATTGAACAATAGTCATCTATTCATCAATAGCAATCCGTCTAATCCAAAATCCAATTACAACAACATCGTGTTTTTCGCAAGATTCAACAGAAGTAAGTACTAATGTCATAAATGGATTCATATAAATACACTACTTTGTATTAGCCTGATGATGCCAATTCACAGCATACAGTAAATGCACCCTTGAATAGCATAAATGTATTACTGTATTTTTAATACAAGCGACTATTTGGAGCCTATAGTAAGTGTGTATTGAATTCAAATGGGCATCAATTGGTAGCACTCATGCTAGGTATACTCCAATTTTCATATAAATACTGTATAAATCACAATTTCATCTTTTTTCAACTACGTATAATATGTAAAAGACGACACAAATGTATTTGTTTACCGTTCGTTAGTGGTTCTGAATGTATACAAGTAAAAAAATAACTGTTGTGTCAGGTATTTTCTAACTTTGTAGCATTATTTTGGTGCGTCTGTGCAGCCTAAAAAATTAGCCTCAGCCGAATTGGTGTAAAAAAAAAATCCCTTTAAGCTAACTTTTTATTGTGTATTGGGTATAAAATCTGGTCATGCACTGACTACTAATTGGAAAAAATAGTTCAATAATTATAGTTGAAAAAAGTAATAAAAGAGGGGGAGGAAGAGCAGACGTGAGGTATAGTAAAGCCAATAAATGTTTTGTGACATCAAAAGATCCAGCTTTAGTCATTGGTAAATCCAAACCTGCGACATAGATTCTATCATCATCTAACTTCATCAGCATATTGCAGTCATAACCTATTTGCAATTTGGCCGTATTAAGTGTGCTGTCGAACAACACTAAACTTTCTACTATATAAATTTTACCTTGGCATTACCATCGTTAGGTACAGGTTATTATTAAAAGCTGCATTGGGACATGAAAACTGAGAAATTTTGTAACATTCTGAAGGATTTTGAAAGTGAACCACAAATTATCATTATCATTTCAGTCCCTGTCTTATAGTATTCCACGGGTAGTTCCAAAAAAATACCACTTGTTTGAGGTCTTGATGATGCCTGTAGCATCGGTAGTCGTGGATCTACAGGCCGCAAAACGTACTTCTCCCAGCCAAATCGCCCGAATTCAACCCTCAATATCTCGTCTTGTAAGCCCTTTTAGATGCTCGGAATAGTGTCAAATGATTGCTATCGATCACCCTTTACATCCTGAACCTTTATTCCCATCTTTTTTGGATCGATCCAAATCGTCGAAAATTCACGTTTTTTTCATGAGGTACCCCTCATGGTTTTTGTTAAAAGTCAAACGATCGCAATTTTGGAGGCGAAAACGACACTTTTTACTATGATATATATTAAATCAAAATGACCGCACAGATGTAGGGTAACCTGTGCAACTGCTATTTTGAACGTTGCATATGCTAAATCTCGACTTTTCTTGGAAAAACTGCTTTTTATATTTTCTCAAAATTCTTTATCTTTTCATTCTAAAAGTACTTTAAAATTAATACCGTTGAATGCGCCTTCAAATTTTCCCCTTAAGTTTATTAGAAAGTAGTATACGCTGAACACACTTTCTATAGCTAATTTTAACAAAAATGTTTACAAATGTCAAATTAAATCGATTTTGATTCAAAAAAATCATCACAAAAAAATCATTTGGGTACAGTCACCACAGTGCAAAATGTTCAGTGTACACGTCATTCAAATTCTGTGTGCTCAGCTTATTGGCTGCAGTCACCCTCAGCAACGCGTCTTTTTTTTTTTTTTTTTTTTTTACGCTCCCTTTCCACCCTGTTTTTGCACTGCACTTTTTCTATTAAACCATATACTTTTTATTACTTTTGATTGAATACAACACCACTTTCGCCAAAAGAAGCTTGCCTTTGCAACCACCAGTACACAAGACGACACTTTTGAAGTTTGTTACAGTAGGTATCAGCCGATAAGAACCACCTTTCGCGTTACAATATACGGTAATACTAATTACACAGTTTATTTTAGGCCAGTTTGCTACAATATATTGTTGTTTGTGTTTGGTTTGTATTTGGTTTGTATATTCCCTTTCTTTGGTTGCCATGGGTTTGGTTGTCATGTATTTGGTTGCCATGGATTACATTCATTCAACCTTTTACTGCTTTCTTTCTCGTAATACTGTGCATTCTTCAGTTTGCTCTATTGCGATTTATTCTTTCACCCTTTTCTGCACGCAACTACTTTTCTGTTGCTGTACCATAGTGCTATGGTGTATCTTTTGATGCATTGTATCGCTGGCAGTGCTGCTCTATTGTGGAGTAGCCTTGCATTCTTTTTTTTTTCTTCAAGCATTACTTGTTCTGTAATACTGGTGGTATTGGTGTTCTTGCTTCGTATGAGGCAACCACGATACTTTTTTCTTTCTTGTACTCATCATTTTGATGATACACATTGCATGCTGTTACCTTTTTGTATGTAACTGTATTGCGATGTTTCTGTTCTTCATCACATTCTAGTGATGCCCTCTTGTTACTTTCCCTTCCTTTTTATGGTTCTTTGAGCCATTACCCTCTTTTTTCGTTGTGTGGATAAGCCTATCGTTGAAGCACAACTAGATTTGATTCAGAGGCTGTGGGTAGATAGGCTGCCCTCACTTGATTGGTATCACTTACTTGGTGCTAATCGAGAGTCTCAAGCGTTTGCACTATAAGCTGGGGTGTGTAGTAAGGCATATTCTGGCATTTTAGGGGATTTTGATGATGGAATTACTAAATTACTGTATTTAGTAATACTTAAAACTCCGCCTAACGTCAAAACAGAGGGAAACCCTCGCAATTTTTTTTTCTGGCCTGGGGTGTCTGTAGGGAAAATAAAGCGTTGTGATTGGCTCAAATTTGGAGACAGCTCAGAGAAATAAAGCATTTGTATTGAAACTAAAAATGTAATTGAAATGAGAAAAACACGATTAAACATTCAAAATGCATGGTACAAATAATGGCTTAAGGTAACTACACACGATACCACCATAAGTATTAGACATGATCAAATACATTCACTATCGCAAAAAAAAGAGCCTTAGAGTAAATCCAGCGTTTATAATATAAAAATGTTCACACTGATGAAAAGCTAAAGTATACTAAATGCATTTCGAAGACGATATGCAGCAGTTGTATTACTTGAATGCACGATAGTTTCTGCTTGGTATATACAATACAACACAAATCTTGTGGCAAGGTACTTATACATATAAGCATGCCAATTTATGTGATCGCTCAAATACAAGAACAAATCAGCTCATGTCTGATTAAGTTGCATCAACTTAGCAGCCATAAATCATAGAGTTTTGTTACATTTAAAGGCGAAGTAAGCACTGTAGATGTCTGGCAATAAAGCAGTTCTTCTATCTCAAGAGGTAATGAAAAATTGCAGGCTCTAAGCAGAAAAGATACATTTCTGTGGTTTTGATGAAATGGCTATCGATTATATCTACTAGAGGAAGTGCTATCTTTGGGTACAGTGAGGAGGTATTGTGCTACATCCGTTGATATATATTCTATCTATCATTATTAATTGCTGGTTATTCATGATGCGCACATTCTACGCAGCATACTATAGTACTGATGCCCTGTATTATTGTAGGTGTAACGTTAGATGCGAATCTAGATTTGTTGGTGCAAACATGTTTGATGTGCTGCTTTAATCAGTAATGCGCCCCTTGTTTCTGTGTGTCATGATGGGTGTTTGGTTCCCACAGTCATTTATGGAGTTCAAGACCTATCAGCATCCAGAGACCATGCAAGTACGTGAGCAATAAATGCTAGTACGATTGGATTGAGCCATAGCGTGGAATCGAGATAGTATCAGCGTGATGTACCTTTGAATCACATCACGCATCGCCAGCAAAGCGTATATTAAGGGGCGCCAATGTGGCATGTGGTAATGTTGGGATCTCTGTGTTTTCTGCAACGATTGATCCATCGAATGACGAGCCCCTTAAAATTGACATGAGACCTTGTGCAGTGTCATTTTTCTCGGAAGCCAACGTCTTATCTCTATGATGGAGATAACGTTCAGCGTACCTCTTGATGATCATCGACCACCCAACTCATCAATTCATGCTTCAGATGCTATTGGATCAACCGTGATAGAGTCGTGACGAGTCACATGTGCATTTCAAAGGATTTTATCATGATTTTTGATGTTCCCAAATAGGGGATCTTCTTATTTCCGTAGTTTATATAAATACCCCACTTTTAATCCACATACCTTTGTTTCTCTCTTATCAATTATGTTTGATTCATTAAAGATAAAGAAAGGAGGGACAGAGGACGAAAGGGCGCGCTTGATAGCAGCAAGAGCAATCCAAATAGACGATGACGGGCTAGAAGACAAGTACAAGCTTGTGTACTGGGTAGGTACTAGAATTGGGGCTGCAGAGGAGAGGATTGGGCTAACTTGAGCCGCTTGCTAGATTTACTTCATATATGGCATCGCCATGCTGTTGCCATGGAATGGTAACTATACGCCGTACACTGCCCAGTCATTGAGTATTGAGCGCCATTTTAGTGTTCATCACTGCATCCGAATACTTTGCAAGACGATTTGCAGAGACCCCATATGAAGAAAAGTTCCAAAACTACTTTTCAACATACTTTACCATTACAAATCTATTGACGTTTGTGCTCATTCTGTACATGCAAAACAAGGTAGGTGAAGCGTGTGTAATTGTGGAGAAGCGCCCCCCATCTAATCCATTACCCGGAAACTTGCAAGTCAGCATATCATGTGGATTCCTTTATATCCATTCTCATCAATACCGTTGTGTTTGGCACATTAGCTGTAACGGTGGAAACCCAAATAGGAGGGTCAGGGTACTTTTGGTTTATCATGGCATTGATTGTTCTGACGGGTGCGACTACGAGTTTCTTTCAAAATTCTGTCTTCAGTGAGGCGAGCCAATTGCCGCCCATGTACATGCAAGCTGTGCTAAGGTACGTTGGATTGAGGGGGGTGGGGCAGCTTTGTAGTTGGGGGATCATGCTGATAGATTGGAATAGCGGCCAAGGCATTGCAGGCGTGATTGTGGCTGTATCGTCGATCCTGAGCGCACTTGCTGGCAACACAAACGACACTCCTGACGAATCGTCCATCAGTCGATCTGCGTTTTTGTACTTTCTGTCCGCCTTTTTGATCACAGCAGCGGCTCTGGTAGGTCGCATTGTGGTGGTTCGACTGCCATTCTATCGTCGCCAAATGAGCGCTCGCAACGAGGTGATTCGAGTGGAGGAGGAGGTTTTGGCAGAGCAACAGCATCCCGTAGACAGAGAGCCCGTCAGCATCATGTCGATTGTTCGCAAATCAAGCGGGCTGATCTTCACGGTCGGATACATCTTCATCATCACGCTGATGCTGTTCCCCTCAGTTACAGCGCTGATCAAGTCAGTCAGGAGACCCGAGAGCAACGTTTCAAAGAAAGGAGGCCGGTTTTTCGACGACGATATCTTTGTGGCGTTCCACTTTTTGCTGTTCAACGTGGGCGACTGGGTGGGCCGCATGATGCCCGTGTCCAGCGTGTTCCAGATATTCCAGGTCAAGTACCTTGTGCTGTTGAGCACACTGCGCTCAGTGTTTATTCCACTCTTCCTGGTGTGTAACGTGATTGTGTCGGAACAGCGTCGACTGCCCGTGCTTATCAACAGCGATTTTGTTTACTTTATTTTGATCTGGGTATTTGCTGTCAGCAATGGATGGATCTGCAGCCTGGCCATGATGGCAGCGCCTCAGCTCGAGTCGATCAAATCCGCGCAGGAAAAGTCGCTTGTCGGCAGTGTCATGAGCTTCTCGCTGGTGGTGGGATTGGCCATTGGCGGATCACTGAGTTTTGTCGCTCGATGGATGGTTTAGACACGCTTTTTGTACATACAACAAATAAATATATTTACAACAGAACGGGCTTATTCTGATGCATGAGGGGACATCCAGCGTCGTTTTGTTAGCCTAGCGCATTATAAAGCTATCTTCTCGGGAAATCCTCCCCTTTTTTCGTCTTTTCTTTACTCATGTCTCATTACAAGCATGTTCCGTTCACTAGCAATCTCCAGATGTGGTCGCCTTCATCGTCTCTGATATCACTGGACTTCAACATGACAGCGTATCCGTACGCCACAGCCGCATCCACACAGACAGCAGCGCCAAATCACTACCACCATGAGCCGCTCTTCTACCCAGCAGCATGTATCATATGCGGACTATTTCATCATCCAGTACCCCATACTATGATGAACTCCGCGACAGAGCAGTATCCATCCTCGACAGCAGTAGCAACCAGCACAATCACAATAATCACGCCAGCCCCGTCTTCCAGTTCTCTGCCGACTATTCCATTAGAAAGACGGACAAGACGGAAACGTGCCAGAATAACGAGGAAAATGAAGAGCAGACTCCTAACATGCATCCAATCCATCTACCTTAGACTGATGTCTACATTCACAATACTATTTAGAAAGAGACACAACATCTATCCCTTGAAACGACATGTCGAATGAATAATAAATTTATGCGGAAAGACTGCTGGAATCTTTAGGGAGATTTTTGATTCGTTTCTTGAGCCATGTCTTGCTGCTTCCATAGGCATAGTCGGTGCGTCTTATTGGTCACCTTTTGTATGAACGAGATGAACAAATCCCATATATGGGGAGGTATTGACACACTTTGACACCAATTAAACTTTGTTGAAATTAATGCGGGATCTTTAATGTGGGAGGATGAAGAGTGATGGACCAGCAGGGATGGAGAGTGGACGCAGTGTACATGGCCAATATATATATAGGCTATATAGAAGCCATGTGCTTCTATAGACGATTCTCTTTCAAGCAAATCATGCTATTAAATTCATGCTTCTTCCCGGTGCTGTCTGTCAAGCACATCCTGGCTTTAAATAAAAAGTCTCCTGATGAAACGTGCTGTTGTTTGTTCCACTAAATGACTCCAATATAAAATGGAAAACTCTCTATGAAAATTACCCACACTGCCTGACGAAATCCAATATAAATACACCATGCTTTTCAATGCAACCTCTCTTTCTCTCTGTTGGAAACGCTTCCTATCTTCATCAACACCTACTTTTACAGCAATGCCTCTTGTTCGACGTGAATCATCTTCTTCCACCTCGTCTTCCTCCTCCTCCTGCTCTTCCAAATCTGTCAGTTTTGGAGACCATGCTACTGTATTCTACACTCATAATCCCAGTGATTATGACCGCTCTGCCATGAGAGAGTCGTATCAAATGTCTGCTTCGTTGGGCCGCATTTTCCTGACTGAACCTGAGCAGGCCATCATTGGCAATCCTCAGCAAGACAGAATTGTCGAGAGAAATACGTTTGCCAATGCCAGAAGAGGCATTGAAGGTTACGCTGTTATGCGTCAAATTCGATCTCAATGAGTGCTGCTGCTTCCAATCTTTATATATACCCACCCCTCCATTTGTACTATAATATTTAAATAAAACCACCTCTGTTTATAAGTAACTCTCACATCAACTTGGTGATGGAATGGATAGTTTATTGAAAAAAAGTAGATGTAAAATGTACAATCAAATGAGCAATGTGGGTAAAATTTAGATATAGCTTAGTTGTTTTATGCGGTGTGGCGTTTATCGGGTCTCGACAAATTTCACTAGCAATTATATCATTAGATGCTGATCTGATTGTTGTTGCAAGGTACTTACTTTTAAATAATTTGGTCTGTCGCTTTTGAAGGGGTCTCTTCTTATATACATAGTCGGGTGTGTTTAATAAATTATCATCAATAGGCTGAAGAGCTGCTTCCAGGCTCTGTTGTGCAAAAAAGAGATCAATACGAACCGAAATGCAGGCTATCTCATACGTGTTGTCACTTACATGTGGGTTATCAATATTATGAAGACTGATAAACTGTCGAATCTCCTCTGCCAGCGCATCTTCTATGGCTTGATTTTCCTCTGTTACTTCACCCAATGTGCCCTTTTCCATCTTTCTGAGGATTCTGTCTCTGCGAGAGGGCTCATTGAGGATGGGCACCATGTAGGATGAACAGGCTTTTGCACTACAAAAAAAACCAGGGCCAACGGAAAAGGCTGGATCATCCCAGTTGAGCAAGGATGGGTCATAGTTTTTAAACGGATTATCCTCGTGATTGACGACTTGTATGCCATTCATATCATCGTTTTCGTCATCTGAAATGTCCATTTGCTGTGAGGCGGTTTGTTGGGACAAGGACACAAGTGAGGGCTGTCTCTGTGGCTGTGCTTGTTCTTCTGCTGCTGCTGCTTCTGCAATTTGCTTGGATTGCTGCTGAGCAAGCCTCTGTCTACGGTGGAATGGATTGCTTTTGGACATTCTCTGGCTCTTCTTGGGCTGTGACCCTCCCAATTTGAGACGAGGCGGTTGTGTGGAAGAGGATGAAGATGTAGGCGATGCGGCTTCTTCATGGTGGACACTTGGTAGTGGCTGTGAAGCACTGGTGGGCGCAAGACCAAGCCAGAATGCTTCGTCCTCGGCCAGGACTCGGTCGCCGTAAGGGCTAGCAGTGGTGCTTGTTGAGCTGGATGTTGCTATAGCCATCTTCAAGCCTTCCACTTCAGACAAACGTCTCACCTTTAAGCGATCTTCACGGCTCTCATGATGAAAGTACTGATTGACTCTTGAGCCAGATGAGCTTGGTGACTTTATGTACTCGACAGAGTTTCTGCGTTGCTGCGATGACGATGATGATGATGTTGTGGAGGCGGCATCTTGACTGTCCATAAAGACAGGGCAAGACGAAAGCTGGCTGGAGATGTCTTCCATCTGCTGTGTCTCCATTGCCTTCTTCAAATCCCTCTTGAGATGGTTGTATTTCTTGTAAAACTTTTCTAATGGCAATAAACAGATCAGTCCTGAGCCATCTGTGGCATCAATGCAACTACGGAAACTAACCAATGTTGGGTCTCGCCTTGATATCATCAATGGTTGCTGGCCTGCCATGCTTCTGAGAAAAGATGCCTTCCCATTTACGGAGGTCTTTCTTTGTACGCAAGACTCTTTTCTGTAACTCTTTGAGCTCGTCTTGTTCCATAGCTTAATGTAAGGCGAAAACAGGTTAAATCCAAGAGAAAGAATGGTAATTAATTGGTATTACAATGAGTTGTTTATGTGTATCGCTACAGTCACAATTGAGATCAAACACGTTGCATACATGGTTCATTGACGTGAAAAAGCGCGCGAGTTGATTTTGAGGTGCAAGGAGAGCTACATGTCCCTGTCTTCCTGGTATATAGCATTTGGTATTATATACAGATCAGCATTGGTAAACATCCATTGACTGTATGGTCATCCTGATGGCATTTATTACTACTACTACAAGTATTCATTCATTTTATCTCCTGCCGTATCAATAAGCTCCTCAATCTTTTGCTCACTACAAACAGACATCTGTTAGTTGCCTTGCTTTTGGCACGCACAAACACACACACACACACACACAACTTACTGTGGAAGATAGGTTCGATTAGGATAGAACACGTAATCCATGTCAATTCTGTCCAGATTCGTGACATTTGACATGTAAATGTCTGCAAACTTTCTAATCTTGTTGGCAAAGAAGGATGGATTTTGATAGGTTCGAAACACGCTGCCAAATGAGTGATTGAATGCTGTCTTTAGCTTGATTCTCACTTGCTTTCTTTCTGCTCTCCAGTCGGAAATGAGGGCATCTAAATCATCAATATGGTAGTCTTTGCGCCAGGATTGAGCTTCGTTCAGCAGTTTCTCCAGCTGCAATAGCCATGAGAGCGTATGTCTATACGAGGGCTGGTTTCTGATCTCAATTTCCTCTGCCAGCTCGTGGATGATAGCCCCCTATTGAATCAAAGAGAAAATGAGTCTAGAAATCCAAGCCTATCTCGGCCATGAAACCTTACTGTGTGCCAGCCATGCTGCATCGATGCATCAACAAGATCAGAGAATACATGATCGCCAAAGTAAAGCACTTTACCGCTATGGTATTTGAGTTCAATTAGCAGTTACTCTCAAACACAGACTATAAACTACTTACCCGGTCCAGCCAGTCAATTTAGCAAAATCCTTCATGTTGCCGCCTTGATACACTTCTCCATGCTCAAACGTATCAACTTTATCCCAGTTTGGCTCTTGCACTCTTCGAAACGGACGATGTGAGTTGTAAAACTCGGGTTTCCTGGCTGACACAATCACGCAATCAAACAGATCTCTCCAATCGTCGCTTGATGTAAGGTAGCTCATTCCCTTGGATATGAATGCATTGGTGCTGTTGGTCAGCAGAAATGTCTTTTTTCCTCTTTTACGTAGATTTTCGAGATATCCAACTAGCTTGGGTGCTCTTTCCAAGTAGCAAGACATGTCCTTCATAATGTCAATGTGGAGTGTACCTCCAATGCCATGCGCACCTGTGTGTAGGATACGAGCAGCTGTACTGACATCATCCGACAAATAGCGAGGATGGAAGCTTTTGTGTTGAATGAGGTGAGTGTTAACTATATATATGTCACCTGCCAGCAACAAACTTACTTCATATTGTGATCTCGAAAGTATTGCACCACATCACTCAACAGACATGCTTGCGGTATCGAGAACAGATCGTTCAGTTGAAACATGTTGTTCCTCAGGTAATCTGGTGAGATGTGTCTTCCTTTGTGAACTTGCATGATTTCCTCAATGTTGCTGATAGGTTCCCTTCCCACTGTAGTGTGTGTGCGTGTGTGTGTGTCAGTTGGAAAACGTCATAGATTTGATAGTTTGAGAAAAATATACCATGCACTGTGTTTAGCTGAATATTTGCCATGTTATCAATCTTCATCAGCCAACCATTGTTGAAGTCTGTCAAGGTTTAAGCTTTTCTAGTACTCGTATTTTCACTCAAACACACTACCCTGACATTCCTACCGTAGTGAAGACCTCGAATAGCGAAATTGGGATCAAACTGGAAATCTATGTGTATTGTGTAAGCTGTCAGCGATGGCAGTATACCGAGGAATAGAGTATACCTTTGATGTGCTTTGGGTATCGCATGACATCGACAATAATATCTCGCAACGAGTTATAGATGGTCAGTGACAGATTCTCGGTGTAATTAGCCAGTGTGTACTATATAACTGCTATTGTTAGATGTAGGGCTAGACTGGATGATGGCTATATACTTGCGTCGTAGTCAAAGCCATACACCTTGATATTACTGAGGTTTAGCTCATTGTTGATAAAACTAATAGACGTCCATCCTCATCAATCAGTCCATGGTCAAGAAATAAAGCAGCAGACATGTCCTACACTTACACTTGATTTGGCGAGGTGTAGCCAAACCCGCAAATGTCTTCCGCCTCAGCATTCTTGCTGGCATTGGCATTCCATTTATGCCGCTTTAACGTGTTCATTGACAGAATAGTAGCCTTGTCTTTCTCGGCCGCATCGATATGCTGCAGCTTCTTTTGCTCGTATCTCTTTCGCAACAGATCAATCACCCGTCTACCATCAGCGATATCCGTATAATTGTGGTGGTGATAGTTGCGTTTGGCGATCAGTTTTCGGAACATTTCTCTGTTGGTGCTTCTTGGTTTTGTGTAAAGAAGGATGTGTAAATGAAAAGGCAAAAGTGCATGTATTTATTTACTAGACACTGTTTGTTTAGTGCAATGTCACAAATGGAGGTGTTACAAAATACGCAATTCATGCGATCATCATTGTTGTACCTTTTTGACTGAATATTTCAATTGGTGTATTGAGACAAAACGTGATGAATGGCATGTGTCATTGGTTCGACATTATCTGATTGATGTGCTGTAGAGTGAGACCATTTCAAAGAGTATTCTCATCACTGACAAAGCAAGGCTTTTAGTATTCGCAAACATGGTCTTTCAAAAGCGTTCCAACAAGTGATTAGCTAGTTGGCATCTCATTATTCACATATTATACTGAATATGATGCTACCACTATCTTTTAAAGCAAGAATGCCAAGTAAAGTGAGTAGTGTTTGTATGAGATTGAAGCTCTCGCTCGCCTCGGATCAACTATTCAAGCCATGGATGTGTGCTCTAGTCACGGATAGCAGTTTGATTAGTCATGATACAAGCTGAATCATGAATACGTTGTTACACCATCTGGAGTGGTGGAGGACTTGCAAAAAATGCTTGATCTCCACAAATGTCAAATCATGATTTAGTAATACTACTTTCTATTATAGAGTGTGCTGCTTGCTGACATGTAGAGAGCCTTTAGTAAGAAGAGATGCTGGATGCAAAACGCTAGCAGCAGATCTATGAGAACGCATAGCTATCAACAAACAAATGGATCTGTCAGGTGAATCAGCATTCAAATCAAGTACGCACGGAAAATGGACACTGTACTAGCTAAAATTAAGTTATACAGCTTGCGGTCCATCTCCAGGCTGATCTTGCGTAACTACTCAACGGCACACTAGCATTTACCTCTATGCAATTCATCGTTCTATTGTACGCATCCTCGGAAGAGCCTGGGAAAAAACGTCATTTTACGAAGCTTGATAGAGTAGCACAATACGTTTTCCAGGCAACAATGATCATGTTGGCCCCCCTATCTCTCGGCCTTCTCATTTGAAACTGAGCACTAAAAAAGGCAATAGTTTATAGGCGAAGCTTCGGGTTTAAGCAAGAGACGGGAGTCAAGTTATAGATTGATAATCTCTCTCCAGATGATAAAAAAAAACTATAAAAAGGCTAATCATTCTAGCCCTTGAACGTCTCTTTTCCCGCTTCAATTTTCATCAGACAAGAAACATGGATTACTCAAAGCATATCAGTGAACACAGCAAGGCCAGAAACCCTTCAGCCAGTAAGTACTAGCAGCAGAAACCACGCACCATGCCATGCGGAGGCGCTGATGTGATTCCATCCTCTACCTAGTTCGTGCCTTGATGCCCTACTTGAACTGCAAGGAGATGGTAAGTGCAGTGCATGGACTGACTACTAGCAATGCCATGTGCTCACACACACACACTGTATAGATTTCGTTGGGTGCTGGTCAGCCCAATCCTGCTACATTTCCCTTTGCCAGCATGACTGTAACTCTCAAGACGGGCGAAAAGATCGAAATCGATGACAATCTGTTCAACAGATCCTTGTCCTACGACTTGACCGTAAGTTATTTCTCCCACGATAAGCGTACAAACATCTCATCTTGACGCATCTGCTAGTCTGGCCAACCGCTCTTGAATGAGTGGCTCTGTGAGCTCCAAAGATTGGAGCATAAGCCTCCTGTCGACTTTGATCTCTCCATCGGTTCTGGTTCTCAAGATCTCCTGACAAAGGTACTTTTTCATGACACATGTCCTTTAAAGCACTCGTGTATACCAACCTTGTTTATACGACATTAGGCCCTTGAAATGATGATCAATGAAGGCGACTCTGTCTTGGTGGAGAACCCTACCTACACGGGCGCCTTGTCCTTCCTCGAGACCATGAAGTGCGATCTTGCTGACATTGCCACTGATGAATTCGGTATCGTTCCTGAATCGTTGGAGCAGATGCTCGCCAATTGGCCCGAGAGCAACCCTAGCGGCAAGAAGGATCAGCCTAGACCTCACTGTCTGTACACCATTCCTACTGGCGGCAATCCCACTGGCTTGAGTTCCACATTGGAGCGCAAGCAAGCCGTGTACAAGATTTGCTCCAAGTACGACATTCTGATCCTGGAAGACGACGCCTACTACTACTTGCAATTTGGAGAGAAGCGTACACCCTCTTATCTCTCGATGGATGTGGATGGCCGTGTCTTGCGCTGCGACAGTATGAGCAAGATTCTGTCCTCTGGCCTTCGTTTGGGCTGGATCACTGGCCCCAAGCCCTTGATTGAGCGCATCAACATGCACACCATGGTCACTAATTTGCAGCCATCGGGTGTTCCCCAAGCAATGACCTTTGGGCTGTTGGAGAAATGGGGCCACAAGGGCTTCTTGGAACACGTCGACCGTGTGGCAGACTTTTACCGTGAGAAACGCGACGAGTTTCTCGAGTGCCTGGATCGCAGAATGACTGGCCGTGCTGAATGGGTCGTTCCCAATGCTGGTATGTTTGTCTGGCTCCGTTTGTTGGGTGGTATCACCGATTCCTACGATTTGGTCATGACCAAGGCTTTGAAGGAGAACGTCCTTGCCATCCCCGGCTTGGCTTTTATGCCTCAACAAAACAAGAACAACTTTATCCGTGTCTCGTATAGCAATGTGACCAAGGAAAACATGGATGAAGCCCTCCGCAGATTGGCTGCCGTTATCGATAAGGAAGCTGCTCTCAACGGCGTCAAGATTGAAGCCTAAATTTGACGCGTTTGCTTATTACATACTCCAACAACCTACCTGTAAAGAAAACCCCCCTTATTCCCTTCTTCTCGCTTTTAGATCAAGCGTTCGTCATCTACTCTTTTATATATATATATATTTAAATAAACTCTTTATCATAATGTAATTGATTGAGCTACTGAATCTACACTATTCTTCACCAGCGGTAGCTCAAGCATGGCAGCATCCAAGCATAGCGTCAGTACACGTGAACACTACAGTGCAACGCTGGATTCTCATTAGGCATACAGCCAATGGAAAGATGGCAACCTTAATAAACAAAATTTATATTTGGAGTGACATATAACCTTCTCTTTTTATATTGCACCTTTGTCTTTCGACTCGTTGCATTATGGAGCTTGACCCTCCTCTTATTAGACTGCAAGGCTCCAGATCAACGCCCACATCCTCACGAAAACCGCTCAGACAGCAGACAGTGCCATTGCCGCCCTTACCAAAACGACAGCAATCCGTGCTCTCGCCAATGGTGAAAGCTCGGCCAAAGACGCACATTGCCATCAACACAAGAGCAGCATCTGCGCCGACATTGGTCCCTCGAGTCAATGTGCTGCGTGAAGCTCGGCTGCACCAAACGTTCCAATACAAGGCCAAATCGACAGGACGGCTTCGCTCGCATCGAGTGGGATACGCAGTGTACGGACCTGCGCATGGACATCCTGTGTTTGTCATTGGAGGTTATGGATGCACACGCATGGTTGGCATCATGTTTGAAGAACTGGCGTTTCGCTATGGTCTGAGAATGATTTGGCCCGAGCGTCCAGGGTAAGCAATGTAAATGAAGGCATCTTCATCGCTGTGCATGTCGATCCATGACTCATATAATTGCGCTAGGTATGGCTTGAGCGAAGAATGCGGATCGCAGGAAATCACAGCGCTGGAATGGGCTGATGTAGTGATACAGCTTGCCAATGACCTTCATGTCGGCCAATTCTGCATCATTGCTCAGTCTGTGGGCACTGTGTTTGCATTGGCCATTGCTCGAAAGTATCCCGGTCATGTGCTGGGCCCCATCTACCTGATATCGCCTTGGGTGTCTACACAAGCAGCAAACACGTTTAAATGGACTCGACGGCTGCCAGCGCCACTCGTCGCCAAGACAATATCGCTGGCATTGGATGTGATGTGGATGTTTAACAAGGGAGGAGGAAATGATGGCTCAGCGGCATTGGATCAAGAAGAAGATGCAGTGGTTCAGGATACCCAACAACCAAAGAAAAATGCACGACACACCATGGTGGCCTTTGAGGAGGACGAATTACTGGCATCTTTGGAAGACGAAGTGTTTGATCTGCCTACAGATTTCCCTACCCATCGACCGCTGCGGCATTTTGTGCGGCCCAAGCACATGTCGCTCTACCTGGCCATGAATAAGCGCAGAATGTCAGAGAACTACAGCCAAGGCCAACTGTGTGATGTGATGGTCGCTTTGGAGAAATACCACCTATTTGGATTCAACTATGCGGACATTAAGATTCCAGTGTCTGCAGTCTGGGGTGACAAGGATGGTCTGATCCCGCCAAAAGCCATCGACATCTTGGCTACAAGTTTGCATGATGTTCGGCTGAAAATACTAGAAAGCGAAGGACATGATCTGGTCTGGAAAGAAGGTGTTATGGAATGGGCGATGCGCGGCATAGCAGAACGCTGGAGACAGAGGTAGCAGTAGCAAGATCACACAACCACAGTCCTTTTATATAAATGTGATCGTGCATCACAACAACAACACACATTATAAAACGAAAAAAAAAAAAAGAGAGCTCTTTAAATTACATTCATTCTTATCCTCAATTCAATCCTAATAAACGCCGTTCATGAGTACCTTTGATGGACGCATCAGAGAGTACCCGGTTGTTGCCATTGACAACTTTCAATCCAACAGTTTTGCGAAATACTTTATATTGAGTCATGTCCATACTGGTAATATCATCAACAAACCATCGCTGCGCTCATACTGATAGATGGCCCCAAAATAGACCATATGACAGGATTAACAGACTGCAATTTCAACAAACAAATATACTGCACAGAAGAATCAGCTAGACTCGTGCCTCATCTCGTCGTGCGGCGCAACAAACAACCCAAATATCGACATTTGCAGAATTTATTAATACCTGTCAAGTACAACCAAGTAGTGCAGCTGGATACACCTGAATACGGCATTATTTCATTCCAATTTCTCCCTGCAAATCACTGTATTGGAGCAGCCATGTACATGTCGAGCTAATTGATGTATTGAAACAATGTACTGACTACATCATCTTTGTAGGATATTGATAGATGGCCGAAATGGTAGTGTTCTATACACTGGCGACACACGAGCAGAACCTCGATTCTATGAGGAGAGTCTGACTCTGGTCAAGAAACGGCGTATTCAAAACTTGTACATGGATACCACATGTGTCAAAGAGAATGCAGAAAAGTTCATCTCCAAGGTGCGTGTCTCATTCAACGTTTTTTGGATCCAGTACAAACTGACAGTTGCGTTTCCATAGCAACGTTCATGCGAGCTCCTTATCAACCTGATCCGGAAACATGGCAACCACCATCACTTTTATATGGACTGTTGGGCATTTGGATATGAAGAATGCTGGGCTCAGATTCATGACAACTTTCAGCAAAAGGTGCATGTTTCACAGCAGAGATACGATACTTACGTGGACGCAAATCCAATCTACAAAGAATACCTGACCACAGATTCATCAACCACTCGATTTCATTCCTGCGATTGGGATCCGGATTGCAGAGAGCACGAACATGGCTTAATTGTTATTCACTTTAAGCCAATCATGGACGATCAGCCAAGGCTCTACATTCATTCAGAGAAATCAAACTTCCTGCTATTAACAGATTTGACATACGATTGCAAGCCTCAATCTAGACATGTAAGCAAAAAGAAACCCCTCCGCGAGACCAACAAAAGCTTGAGAGCTAATTGTCCATTATCATCTGTAGATAGTGCCATTTTCCTATCATTCATCCTTGGAGGAAGTTGTAGGATTCATCAATTTTGTCAATGCGAAAACGCTCACCATGTGTGTGGCTCATGGTGGTTTTGCAACCATGAATAATATGAGAAGGCTCTTGAGGAGTAGAGGTTGCAAGCTGGGTGAAGTCGAGCATTCGTCCGACTATTCCACAAACGACGGCAGTGCTGATCAACAAAAGCGAAGAAGAACATCCACCGGTAGCTCATCGTTTAAAAAGGTCATGTCGAACACAGCTGAGGATCCAGATGAGCATACTCCTGATGGCAGTGGGTCTGGTAGTTCGTGGACATCTAGAAGAACTGGATCTCAGCCTGTTGCTTCAAAATCGAAGCTAGACTCCATACACGAAGAAGCGGAAAAGACATCCTCTCATGCATCTGTGCCATCCAAGGCGAGCAGCAAGAGCCTGCCGAGATCCAGTTCACAGCCCTTGATTGATCGCACCAATGTAACCAAGACGTCTATTCAAGAAGGCACGGAGGACAAGACACACAGTATCGAAGAAAGAGCACACATTGTCCAACAAGTAGTAGAGACTGTAGCATCTCTCACTGAAGAACATACTACTAGCTTAGAGAGATCCTTGTCCTGGGAGGTTGTCAACATAATTTCCAACACACCCCAACCTCCTCCCTCTCCCGAGCCCCAAGATGATGTGATTGTCATCAGTTCAGACGATGAAGACACCAAACCGATCATGACAAAACTGGAAAAGAGACGATTTTTTAGAGCGCTAAGGGCATCCCATTTAAGACATGAAGAATATATTGCAAAAGCTTGAGCTACATCTTTATCTAATCCTAATTCTAATACTACTAATAAACTGATACCCCATTCTTGTCATAACATCAGAAATCATATGTAAATCAAGAGTTGAATTCAGCTTCCATATCGCTACAGAATCATATTCGCCTTTTATATATCATTCATCATCTGTTATAAATACATGTGGGATACGAAACACTCGACTGCACAGAACCCGCTCACTTGATTGCACTCCCACCTCCTTGTGAAAAGGGCTTCAGATTGAAAACTACATTAGTTTTGGCTTACATGTATCGAGTTCAAGCCGAACAAGAAATTTGTCTTCATGAGCAAAAAAGAGATGCAACAAGCCTAGTGATCCTAAATGCCACCTGGTTTCTCTCCCCTCCTTCTTGTACTTGCACACATCAACCATGCCTCCATCCATTTGACCCATCTCTTTCAATGAAACGCGAGTGCTTGCTACTTTGATTTCTTCCTTTCATGATCTCTCTGATTTCCGTTCTTCTACTATATGGAATTCCTTCATAATTGTTCTCCCCTCGAAAGGAGGAACTCGGCTGAATCCTCAACGCGAATTTATCTTCAACGAGATCAGCGAAAGGAAAAAAGAAAGTAATCCTTGATAAAAAAGGACGCAAGAATGGTTACATTGAAAAGGTATCAAGGCGATGTGGTTTGGTCGAGTGTTGTATAGTACAAAGAAAAAGAAGGATATTGACGCGACATGTTCATTTTATTTAGCAACAGCCCTGAGTCACACAACAGCATCCATCAATCAGCACACATGTGAATAGATCCATTGACTAGGAGCCTTTATGGCATATATTACATTCCACTCGCAGAGCTGCCAGTAACTGATTTGGTGGGGATGTTCGGATTGACAGCACACCTATTGAGCATATACATCAATGTCTATTCACAGTAAGCACAGAAATCACTTACATCCATATACGCGTCTTGTAAATTTTGAACAGCTCCCTGACCAACTCACGGAAATCAATTCTGCGTTCAGCAATGAAATAAAAGGTCAATTTACGACGATCCCTAAGATACATGGGATCAGCAAATGAGTGCACATATATATATAAACGACACGTACCACTGAAACTCGGCATCCACCACTTCCATAGACAGTTTTCTGTTCTTGATCTTTTGCAAGCACACTGACAATGCTCTCTGCTCGTCCTGCTCCTTGTTGAGTAACAGGCTGATCTCTTCTGACGCTGCTTTTCTATAAATCTTCTTGACAAAGGAATCGGTTGCCGAGTTTTTCTTGGTGTCGTCTGCTGCTTTGTTGTCTTCTTCATCAATGATTAATCTGTTGCTGCTATTGTGGTGCTTTTGCTGCTGCTGTAACAACAAGACTTGGTTTGCTGTCAAGACATCTGTAGCTACCTTGCCGAGATCCTTCCCACGATCTGCTTCTACCAGCACTAAATCACCCACTTGTATCTGCAGTGAAGGGTCAGAGACATAGTAAAAGTCGGTGCGACCTGATTTGAATTCAACCATAAAGAGTGGAATATGGGGCGGCAATTTCTGCAATGATAATCCCTTGCCGCTGCTGATGATGTCCTGTTGTTGTTGTTGGCTGGGTATGACAGTGGCACTACTACTAAGAGAGGTTTCTGGTGTGATCTGACAGGAGGATAAGCTGGGCGATATATGAGTATCCAAATAGTCTGATAACGGCTGAGCAGACGATGCAGAGGAGGCAGACAGGAATGGGGTTGGACTACTGGTGCTGCCGCCACTGCTAGTAGAGCCGATGATGCCACTATACACATGTATGAGAATATGATGAGTATTTTGCAATTCCTGCAATTCCCTTGTTGTTGATTTATCAGAAGACTCTGTTTGTATTTGTACCACTTACTGGGTTGGTCCTCCATTGGGAATTATTTCTGGGAACGAGTACTCTTGAATGTGGTTGAGTGGCACGGCTGCTGGTTGCGACATGCGTCTTTGTGAGAGCAGCAGTAGATCCTTGCTGGAGGACGCACTGTCCATGAAGGAGCCCAAGGAGCCTCGTCGATGCGTGTGCATCCAGTGGCCGCTGGGATACAGGCCAAACGCTGCGTTGGAAGACTGGGATCGCGAGCGAAGGTAGGCGTCGTCAAAGGCATCGTGTTCTTCCTCTTCCTCCACCGTAGGCGTCAACATGGCATTCATGCCCGTCGTGCTGCTGCGTGCACTGCTGGCATAGTCGTCGTAGCCAAACAAGGCAGGGTCTTGGCCCATTGAAAACGAGAGACTGCGCTGTTGTCTATAAATGGGCTCCACCGACACTTGAGGCAGCATGGGCGTCGACAAGATGGCATGCGGATCAAAATACTGCTCGGACGGCGTATGAGGAGGCAAAGGGGTTCTGGGCGCAGGCGCATTGCTGGCGCTGTCCTCATCAAACATGGATGGGCCCTCCCACTGAAATGCGCCAAAGGAGCCCCACTGCTTTTCTGAACACGCAGATCCTCTTCGCTTGAACTCTGCTGGCTGTGATTGATTAATCAGTGAGGAATAAGGTGCCTGGGATAACGTTGCATGATTGTTGTGATGACTCGCAGTCGCACCATCGAAAACACGA
Source organism: Mucor lusitanicus (assembly GCA_010203745.1). NCBI lineage: Eukaryota > Fungi > Mucoromycota > Mucoromycetes > Mucorales > Mucoraceae > Mucor > Mucor lusitanicus. The sequence continues at coordinate 1,530,505 of JAAECE010000008.1, read as the reverse complement.
CCCACCGAAAAGCTTCCCCGTCTAGATCGACTTCCCACTATCTTCCAGTCGCTCTCTTCGTCCGACTTGGTCGTCATGTCTATGGCCTTAAACACTGCGTGTCAATGGCCGCACACGCCATGTCATGGCATCACTTACTTCGTCTTGGTTATTCTTCCATTCGGATGGCTGTGTTTCAATCTTACTAGTCAATTCACGATGTACACTCGCCGCCGCCGCTGCATTGTCCTCTGTCCATGCTATACTTACCAATGTCATGCTTGTGAAATGATGCTTCGTGGATAGCAAGAAACGAGTTGTGGAAACAAAGAAAGAAAGAAGCAAAAAAAAAGAGGGAGTTTATTTTATAATGCAAAAAGGGATGAAAAAGTCCCTCCATCTAGATTCGTCGGGTGGGATTTTGGTAGCCGCTCTATTTACTATTCTCATCCTCTTGTTCAACCTCTTTCATTGCTGCTAAAATGGCCTGCTCTTGGTCTTGCTCTTGCACGGGCTCGGCAGCCTCTTCTTGCTCGATGATCTCGACTTGCTCATAGTCGTCCTGCTTGCTCAGGATCTCTTGCTGCAAACTGGCTTCCTCCTCCTTTTGTCTCAAAAGCGCCTCTTCCTGTGCAATTCGCTCTTGCTCTTCCTTGGCCTTTCTCTCGTTTTCCTTTCTGATCTCCTCTCGCTCTCGCTCTTCTCGGGCAAGACGCTCGGCCTCTTCCTTCTCGAGACGCTCCTTCTCCCTGGCAACCTCCTCTCTTCGCGCGGACTCCTTCTTCATCTTGCCATTAGCGACATCCAGTCTGCGGAACAGGCCCTCGATGCACTCGATCACCGTGCGCTTCTTTGCCTTGATGTTGGCAACAAGCGCGCGTTCAAACTCATTGGGCTCGGCTTCAGTCTCGCCGCCCATGACAACCGTCAATGGTCTGATCGCGTCCAGCTTCTCCATGAGTCTCAGCAAAAGCTCGTTGGAGTGAGCCAAGGTATATTCCTTCTGCTTGAAGGCCTTCTCGTCGCAGGCTTGATCCTCAATGGTGCCTTCGACCTTCTCCATGTTGAGTGCAATGGCTTGCTGCTCTTCCTTGATTTGGTGCAGCAAACGCAAGGTGGTGCGCTCTGCACGACGACCAGCTCTTCTGCGCTTGGCTTGCTTGTCATCTTCGAGAATATAGTAGGCAAGACCAGATCCAGCAAGAGCCAAAGAAAGGGCGGCTGCACCATAAAGCCAAATGGTGCGATTATTTTGTGAATTTGACATGGGGTTGAAAAAATAAATAAGTGAGTGAAAGAGAAGCACTAAAATGTCAAACCAAGCACCCACTTTAAGGCCAGAAATGGCTGGCCATTTTCAAGTGTCGCAAGGTATTTCACGGACAAAAGCACTTGAAAATGGCATACAGCATCAGTCTTTTACGCAAAAAAGTATAGTATACATTAAAGCAGAGAGTTTCTTTATTTACAAATAGTCATAACCAGCACCACTTCTAACCTTGACGTGCTTCTTTCCCTTCTTGTGCTTCTTTGACTTTGCATCACCCACATCGGCCAAATTAGCTTGCACCATAGCCATGCGAGCCTTTCGACTCATGGGCAGAGGAGTGCCGTCATCCGCAAGGACGCGTTGGTGAGGATATAATGTAACACGGCCGCCTGTCATGGAAGAAGCTGCTGATGCCTTTCCGCTCACTTGAGGCTGTGAGATTTGCTTTTCGAAAAACGCCTTGTCGACTGCATCCGTTTTTGATCCAGCTTGGTTCTTTGTGCCGTCTGAAGGTGCAACGTAATTTAAGGCGGTGGATGGCACACGCGTGGTGGGTGCTAGCTTTTTGAATACTTTGAGTGCTGCCTCGTTGGTCTCTTTGTTGAATTCTGCGGCGTCAATGCCAGGAGGAGGGTGACAGAACAGGAGTTTACCCTACACACGCAATGCGGATTAGCTTCATCTTCAATGGCTCTCAAAACGGGGCGGCATACTCACATTAACGTAATCCTTCAGAATGTATCTAGCAGCACGCGCTTCATCAGGATTACCCTGACTGGAACGGACATAGCCACGCGCAATAGCATATGTAGAACAGAATTCAGCACTGGTGGGAATACCAGTACCGCCGTCTTCAATAGGCACTGTGCGGATGCGAATACCATAGGTGCTCTCGAGAACAGCCTTGGGGATACGCTTGGCAACCAGTGTACAGGGGCCGGTGTGTTCACGGAGCTGATCGATGGGTAGCACGCCATTACAGACTTGATCTGCCTTGGTTGTGGAGAAGGTAGGGAACACTAAACCGGGACAATCACAGAGAACAAGACTCTCGTTCAAATGGATCGTCTGAAAGTGCTTGGTCTTACCAGGAGTGGACGAGACAGACACGCGCTTTTCACCAATGATGGCATTGATGGTACTGGATTTACCGACATTGGGATAACCCACCAAACCAATCGTCATCTTTTCAATCTCGCCATTCTCGTTCTTGACAACAGGCGTTTGCTCAATCAACAAGTCCAGCAAATCGGTGGTGGTGCGGACACGGGTGCGCTCATCGTCCTTCTCGTCGCTCTCAACGCCAAGAGAGGCCTTGGACAAAAAGTCTGTAATCTTTTCGACGTCTTCCTTCTTTTCTTCCTCCACGTCAACTGCCTTTTCAGCAGCATCCGCCTTGTCCTCGTCCTCCTCGTCTTCATCCTCCTCGTCTTCGTCATCCTTCTTGGCTTGCTGAGCCTTCAATGATGCCTCCAGTTCTTGGCGCTGTCTCTCCTCTTCTTCTTCCTGCAAAGTTTTTGCAGCAATAGCGGCAGAGAAGAAGGTGTACTTGATGCCTTGAGCGTCAAAGTAGTCAGCCCAGGCCTTGCGTTGCTTTGCAGTCAAGAAATCAGCCTTGTTGATCAACAACAGATTGGCCTTGCTCTCATCCACTTCCTTGACGTACTTCTCCAAATCAGCAGATCTAAACAGCATGGGATTACGAGCATCCACAATCTGCACAATCAACTGAGATCTTTCAATGACTCTCCACAATTGACGCCAGACTTCCAAATTCTTTTCAAAAGGTGTCAGCAACAAGCCCTCTTCGTCCTCCAATGTAGCCATATCACGACGCCAGTTCAAGAAGCTTTCACGTTCGTTGCGTTGTACTTGCTCGGCTGTCATGGATTTCTCCCAATGAGGTCTACGGGGGACTGATAATTTATCGACATTGGCTTCTTGCTTTTCAATACGAGTGATTTCCTCTTGCTCAGAGATCAAGAAGGGGTTTTGGTAGTCGTTTTGAATCACTTTGACGTTTAATCTCTCTACATGAAATGCACCAGGTCAGTCCAAATGCAACAGAGACATATCAGTTGCCATGTTTACCAGCAGTGAAATCTGTTTCAGCAAGAGCAGCAGTACTGAGGAAAGCATCTAAATCGTTTTCTTGGGTAATACTCTGCATCTTGACCCACTTGGGACCTTCATTGACTTCAGTCGTGTGCTAAATTACAATGTTAAATGCATGGATCGTTGGATGGGGAGAGAAGAGATATGCACTTACAAGCTTGCCTTCATCAAGGGCGATGGCCTTTTGTCCCTGGAAACGAGATTTGATGACAGCTCTACCGAGAGAGCTGGTTTGCTTCTTCTTTGGTGGAGGCATGATTTTTTTTGAATAAGGAAAAAGGTGGTAGTAGCAGTTCAAAAAAAAATAAAAGATTTTGAGCATTTGGATGTGCTAAAAAAGGGATCGCATTCTCGGATAGTAAAAGCCGTCCTCAAGCCACTATAGTTTGTAAGCATTGCTAGGCTGACTCAGTCCTTGATATGGAGTGAGAGGGTTGTCATGATATTGGTAATACACATCTATCATTACTGCGGCAACATGCCTCATTGGAAATAAAGTACTTTGCAATGTCTAACTTGTATAAATTTCCCTTAAATCAGAGGACGGCGTTTGATGATGATGCCTGTCGGTGTTGCATGAATAGTAAGGAGGACGACGGATCAAGTGGAAGACATTCACATTTCGCAATAATTTTCTATACATCCTCATCTTTTATTGGCTTTACAAGCCTGTCCAGTGCTCGCTCTTTACCGCTCAACTTGGATTCATGCATCTATTGGGTCCATGTATGCTACTCATGTGTGGAAAATGGTATCATGTAGCCCAAGATGTCTAAATGGACCTCACAAACTCTCCCACAGCGATTTTAGTAAGCCATTCGCCTGCTTGAAGGTGCATCCGCTTACTACGAAAAAAAACAGTTCAAACTCAGTTTTACACTATAGATGCAGGATGCTCCAGAACCTGTTTTTGGGATCCCAAAATCACCTTTTGGTCAATTTCTCCAAATTTTGTTAAGTTAAGTTAGGTATATTTCTAGTAAAGATAGCATCTATAAAAGATTCTCTATCTAGCCATGCCAGTTCTTTGTATATTTTGCACCAAAAATGTTGCGCAAATTTGGAAAAACTAAAATCACGTTTTTGCCAAAAAAAAAGGCAAGATTTTCCAAACCAAACATGTCAAATAAAACTTGCATACAAAAGTTCAAAGAATTTGCAACATTTTGAACTTAGGAACACCTTAATAAAAAATGGCTCCTTTACCTTTAAAAATGGGATCAAAGAAAATTGATGAAAAATCATGCATGGTAGCAAGGGATTTGGCATCGATTTTCAATGAAAAATCAATGACCAAAAAAAATCGAAAAGAAAATACAGCAAGCATCTACACAATGAGAGAAACGGTTTGAGCTATTTTTCTGCGTTTTTAACGCGTTGTAACTGCTTCAAAAAATCCTTTAAAGTTGTCGTCTTTGACGCGATTTTGGTGAATAATTGCTTATTATCAAGTACCTATGCTATGCATGCTATAGCTGTCATCAGTTTAAAAGTTGATCCAGCTTATACTGCTCGTATGTATATCCTTAAAATGTATGAGTAACATATGCTAATGGCCCTTTTTTCTTTATATTGCAGTGCAAGGGATGGTCTTATTACAATAAAAGTGGTACAAGGCAAACTAGAAAATGGGAATATAATGGAGCTATACAGTAAATGGAAGATGCGTATACAATGTGGATATCATAAAGCTCAACGGCCTATGAGAAAATGATTATACTATGGGAAGAGCAATGGGGGTTTAAGGTCCTAGAACAACCTTTTTCAAGCTAATTTGAATCCTGGAGATGAGCGTATGCCAGGGACTCTCTTGACTTTCTGCTCGGGTAATGCTACAGGCCTATGGTATGTCTGGAGGTGGCGTAAGGAGGCTGTTTGGCGGTGTTGAGCTGGCTTGTTCAAGATATCAGTAGTGGTGAGCACGACCTGCTTGAGCTTTAGAATGATGGACATAGCAGGGATGCATCGATGGATGCCCGTGCGTTCAATGGGTAGATGGAATGAATACAAGCGGTAAAGGGTGTAGATGTAATCGTACTGGTGTTGAAGGACGCAGGCGTCAACATGCTCCCCACTTGATATCAATGCTACGAGCTGGAGATCTGTATGGCCTTGTTCTTCAGCGGTGTCCAGTGTTTCTTTTAGATATTTAGCGGCCCTGATGAGATCCTCGATAAGAATTGTTCTTCTGCTTGCATCATTTGGCTTCGAGTGTCAACAGCATTGTTTCGTTTCACACGTCGTTGTAATTCAACTTGTTGGTACAGCGTGCAGACATCATATTTGATCTTTTCATTCTTGTAATAGACGACCAGGCTTGAAACAAGCAATTTAAACTGTTATTTTTACAGCGGTGAATACATTTGAAGGCTGCTCAATCAATAATGCGCTTATTGATTGCTGATCTGATGGCCTGCAATTGTACACGCATGTAGCAGAACAGCGTAGTATCGAACTCTTAATCCATCGAAAAAGGCGAGATTTCAATAGGACTTTTGCGTAGATTTACTACTATACTTGTAATCTGGTGGCATTTAACGCCTGGCTCATGGATTCATGCTTCTAATGCTGCTTATATCTCTGCATTTTGTACATACAATCAAAAAGACATTGCCATTTCAAGCAACAATGCTTCATTGTGTTGAGTTGCAATCAAGACCTTCTTAATTAGGACAAATGAACGCGTTTCCCATGCCATCTCAAAAACTTGATTTCAACCTCAAAACAACACGCGACACCTGATTAAATTCCTTTTTGTGACCAAAGGGAATTGAACCCCTCTTTCTCTCTCTTTTTCACCCATCTACACACACAAATTCTTCTTTTTGTTCAAATAACTGGAAATGTCAGCTGGAAAAGTGTACTCTGCAGTATACTCTGGTGTTCAGGTTTACGAAATGATGATTCATGGCATTGCCACCATGGTGCGAGGAGAAGACTCGTATCTAAATGCAACACAAATTCTGAAAGTAGCAGGATTCGAAAAGACCAGAAGATCCAAGATTTTAGAGAGAGAAGTCCTGATAGGAGAACATGAAAAGGTGCAAGGAGGTTATGGCAAATACCAAGGCACATGGTAAGGTGACACTCTTGTATATATAAATGTGCCCATCATGCTCACATACATTTCAACCACAGGATTCCGTTTGAAAAGGGAAAGGAATTGGCAGAGAAATATGAGGTGCTCGATAGGATGATGCCTCTACTGAATTTCGACCCCAATCAACTCTCTTCATCAGAGGAAATCCCAACAAAAGAAGAAGCTCAGTTACAGGCCAAGAAGGAGAGCAACCGAGCATCGTCCTCTCCAAGTATGGCGCCACTTGCGTTGCCAGCACCTCCACAGACTTCATCACAATCGTCCACTACACCTTCAACATCCAACAACAATAATAATAGTAATAGCAAACGAAAACCATCCTCATCATCTGCACAGAGTCGAAAAAAGCTCAAGCTCATGGGCGTATCTCCCGAGCCAGTCTTGGTGGACGATGCCTTTTATGAACACCATCGCAGTCTTTTAATGAACCTGTTTCTCTCGGATGACCCTAATGCGACACCATCACTATCAGCGCTCTTGACAAAAGACATGAACATTGATCTCGTCATTGATGAGCAAGGCCACACAGCACTTCACTGGGCAGCCGCATTGGGTAGATTGCATATCGTTTCTCTGCTGATTGAGCATGGCGCCAATGTATGTCGAGTCAATTACAAGGGCGAGACACCATTAATGCGGGCAGCCATGATTACCTGCTGTTACGAAAACAAGAATTTTGCAGAAATGGTAGAAATCATGGCAGATGCTATCCCCGTGACAGACCAGCGAGGCAGAACTGTTCTACATCATATTGCGCTTACAGCTGCGGTGGAAGGCTACACAGATGCTGCTATTTATTACATGAAACGACTGGTCAAAGGCGTCCCCAAGAAGAGCATACTCAAGAACATTCTCAACATCCGAGATACGCATTATTACGAGTCAGCATTGGCCATCGCACTTAGAGTGGAATGTCAAGATATTGTGGATATTCTGATTAAACATGGCGCTTTGGACCCTCTGATGACTGGCATAGACGAAGACGAGGAGGTAGATTTTGAGCCGATAGAATATGAGGCTAATCCAAAAGGAAAGGAGATTATGCACTGTAAGTGGGTTCACGGTTATACGAAGCATAAGACGTACTCATGTATATTCTATAGCGCTGCAATACATGATTGACAAGCTCGAAGAGGACTACATTGAGAAACTCAAACAGCGAGACGCTGAAGCGCACGCTCTGAAAAAAGAAATGAATATGCTCAAATATGAACTACGAGAAGCGCATCGACGATTAGAGCTACCAGTCTCCATGCAACTAGCAGAAGCTAGAAAGAAAATTCACCAATTGGAAGACAAAGTAGCCTACGACGAAACGACCATTGGGGACCTACGCATTGAACAACAGGAGACCATAGACGCATCCGAAGATCCTACCGACAAATCAACCAAAGAACGAAAACTAGAAAAGAAGCTCAAAACGCTCCAAAGTCAAGTAGAGTCTGGAAACAAGACGATTGAAAAACTGCAGGCCGAATTGGCAGCTGAAAAGGCGAGGTCAAATGAAAAGGAAATGGAGTACAGGCGATTGATTGCAGCAAGTTGCGGTTTACCGATTGAAAGAGTGGATGGCTTGATCAAACCATTGACATTAGCGATTGAAAGCGATCCCCCAGATCTTGATATGGCTCGTGTCATTGGGTTCATGGAGAGGTTGCGTCGACAGGGCAGCAATACCAACGGTGCTGGAAGTAGCAGTAATGTGAATTCACCCCGTGACCCCAATGCTGCTACAACGCCTGTTTAGACCGACTGCCTGATCTCCTCATCTCACCTTTGTATATACCGTATATATCTCTTTTTTTTTGTTCATCGCATATAATTATCTACTTCATTTCGCCATTCTCGCACACCCCTATATCATATCTCTTCTCTCTTCTTTTTGTAAAACAAATTCTATACTTTATTTTCATCAATAAATCATAACGGGTCTAAAAGCATGCTCCTTTTCACTTCAACTTGTCCTTCCAGCCCCAATCTTGCTCGGCGCGATCAGTCACCATTTCACCAATAGCAAACGAAGCTGTGCAGGCAGGGCTTGGTGCATTTCTTACGTTCAGAATCAAGCCATCCATGACATTGGTTTCCACAATGAAATCGCCAGCAGCAACGCCTCCCTTCTCAAATACCTGTGCCATGACACCAGCAAAACTAGGCTCTACCATGTCACCTGTCAAACAAGGCACGTACTTTTGACCGCTCTTGAGAAATGCCGTCTTGTTCAAATCTCTATACACTTCTCCCAAAGATAAGCTAAAGTTCTTGAGTGCGAATGCCCAGAATGCGCCGTTCATGACATTATCCCAGACATCCTTGATCTTGAAGTCAAAGAAACGATAGCCTTCGCGAGAGAAGGTGATACAGGCACCGGGACCTACAATTGTCTGATGGCCACGACGAGCGTCTACAGTAGGAGTAAAGTGCACACCCACAGGGATACCACCACCGCTGGGAACAGGATATATGTTGCGTTTGACCAAGGTACGGTACTCGGGTTTCAGTTGATAATAGGTACCACGGAATGTAACGATTTTGTGCTTGCTAGCATCGCCTCCTGTAAGACCGGCAATACGATCTGAATAGAGACCACCGCATGTGATGACCTTGTTGGCTGTGATCTCCAAATGAGGACCGTCCATGATGGGCTCGCCACCAGTAATTTTGACCTTGTTATCGCTTGTCTTTTCGAACTTTTTGGCTTCAAATGAGGTCTTGATATCAGCACGTCTGCAGTGAACAGATGAGAACACTGTCAAGGTGAAATGGCCCTTTAACATCTTACCCTGATTTTCGAAGTTCGTTGGCAATGCATTGGCTAACAAGCCAGTAGTTGACAATACCCGTGTTGGGTGAGTACAGGGCACTGTAGGCTCTGACATTAGGCTCCAGTTCCGTAATCTAAAGTTTTCGCAATAAGATCATGAACCTTGATAAGATATAAACTTCTCAATACAGTACCTCTTTGCTGTAGATAATCTTTAATCCCTGGACTCCATTGGCAGTGCCCTGGCGGTATAGTTTCTCTACTTGTTCATGTTCCTTTTCGTTGCAAGCAACCACCAGTTTGCCACAGCGTTCAACAGGCAGTTGATGTTCCTCACAGTACTTGTACATGAGATCGGCACCACGAACACAAGTGTGAGCCATTTGAGATCCAGGTTCGTAATACAAACCAGCGTGAATCTAAGAAGACTTGTGTAAATATCCCGTGAATTAGACGCATGCTGAGATTGCTTCATACCACACCACTGTTATGCCCCGTTTGCTGTCCTGCTACTTCTGCCTCCTTTTCCAAGATGGTCAATGTGACATGCGGATATCGTTTCAAGATTTCCCTAGCAGTGGCAAGGCCGACAATACCGCCACCCACAATAGCAATGTCAAAGTGATCATGGCCTACCGTTTGTCGAGGATCTGGAATGGCAAATTTCTCTGCTCTCAGGGGGCCCAAGAGTTCTTCGAGGCCCTTCTTTTTGGAGCCACCTTCGCCTGGAAGCTGATCCCACAGCTTGACGTTGCTATGCGACATGGAGGGCTTTGCTTGATGTAAGTGTCGAAGAGCTGCGCATGTCGATAATCGTTGCGAGTGCTTCAAGGTTAGTTTTGTGAGTGAATTGCGAGGAATCATGTTGTGTATGGAAAAGAAAAGAGAAAAAACAAGTTAAATCGAAGCATCCTTTTTATATCAAACAATCAAGAAATGAAAAACCCTAGTTTTCCATTTTAAGGTTTCCCGCATGAATTCCACTATTGTTGGCCATGATCCCATCTGTATAATATCAGCAAGTTACAAGCTATAAAAATCAAAGAGTTTATACGTTTAGGCGAAACTAGTGTTCAATAGTGTAACCACTGCTTAATCATGTCATTTTTAATCTCTGACATTACAGAATATCATGGCAATACCCTCCATCCCTTATCAAAAATACCATAAATGGTCTTATTTTCGCTGTTGCCCCGCACCGCGGAAGTACAGCATTGAATCAGAATGTTATCATCAATCACAATTTTCAGGCTAAAACGAGCCAATATACCCCCTTTTGATACACTCGCATCTTTTGCAATGACACATTGACAAAGGGCGTTCTTTACCATGGCCATATTAGAGTTCAATGCCGGATCTCAGACGATGACACCTATGATCTGTGCTCAGATAGCATAGCACACAATGTTCCCCATTTACAGTCGATTCAATTGCAAGACATTGGAGCCACTCCACACATCCCAGTTACTAGTATGATGCTTGATAATTCATGTTGTTTTTTATTGAGATAGCCTACTTAAACACCACCCTTCTTGACATTGAAAAAGTTCTTGACTACAAAGACTTGCAAGCAAGCCATTGAGATGATGGCAAGACTTTCCATAAAGGCAAACCAAAAGATTCTGCTCTCAGTTGAAGCGACGGTAGCTGAATTGCGGTTCTCTCTTGTACGGAAATACTTTTGTGTACGGGCAATGTTGGTCAATGATCCTGACAGGCGAAATAATGATTCCTCCATTTCACTGAGTTTAGCGGGTTGTTCATTGCCATAAGCATCCTTTTGAAAGTTGGGTCGAACTTCATTTTCAACGGTAATCTCGAAATCCACCAACTTTTCAGCAAATGTAGACATGTCATTAGAGAAGCAGAAAGAGTACTCTCCATAGGCATTAGCAGTGAATACAAAATCACCTTGACGCTCGTGTTCTCCGTTTAAAATGGATACACCATCAGGTCCCTTCACATCATAATCGATATCAAATGAACCACCTTGTTGAACCTATCCCTTTGAGATGAGCATCATGTACAGACATGCCTGTGAGCCAACTTACAGCAAAGTAGAATCCGAGTTTCTTGCCTGGTTTATCAGCCCAAATGTAAAAACAGGCGTTTTCGTTTGCTGCAAGATTGTATGTTAATGCTGTTGCATCTGAGCCTTGAGGTCCGAGTAAGAGTGTGAATAAGAGAGCCACACATAAATAGATTAAAGAGTGTTTTGCCATATTGGACAGAACGCGTGTATATGTTGGTAAAGAGAGAGTAGTAAGGAAAAAAAAAGAAGGGATGTGTAAATAAGAAACTCCATCCAATATAAGTTGGCGAGATTCCATTGGAGAGTTTTAAAATTTTTACGTTGGAAGCAAGGAAAGGTACAGCAATATCGACATGGCTGTGTGGAGCCGCTGCTGCCGCTGTTGCTAGGGAGCTGTGCCTGGTTGCTATGGTTACTGATTTCTTGGATCACGGATCAGAAAAGAGCTTTTTGATCCCATACGAGTTGCCTAGTATGCTATTTGCATTCAACGGCATGCAACCATCCAAAGTCTATTAGTCAATTTAGTGCAAGAATCGTGGTTTCAATCACCATATTGCCATTTTACTGATTTTGGAACGACAAAACATGATTTGAATCAAACAAAAGAAAGGAAGACTCAAAATTTGATAAAACGGTATAATAGATGTTTGTTTAATAGGCAGAAATATAAAATTTAGTTTGACAAGACGATGGTGACAAAGTCTACAGGATGAGAGAATGAGTTGAATGTAACATACACGATGTGAATCAACTTACCAACATAGTTAATACGACCGTCTTTACCAACTTCAACATCCTTCAAAAGTTCATCAACTTCGCTTTCGTCCAATTTCTCACCAAGGTTGGTCAAAACTTGAACGGCAACATCATTAGTTTGAGCCCTTTCCCCTCCCTCACAAAGAGACATCAAGCAACTTACCATAACGCAATTCACCAGCAGAAATGTAACCATCACCTTCCTTATCAAAGACTTGGAAGCCTTGAATGAATTCTTGAGAGGATCCAGCAGGCTTGAAACCGTCAGGTCGCGTGAGGATAGACAAAAATGTACCGAAATCAATATCAAATTCTATGAATTTTGTTTTAGCCCTGAAATGTAGTGTATGATGTGTTGCACCATAAACAAACCTTGAGTTTCGGGTACGTTCTTGGATCTGGCAGTCTCCTTGACGAGTTCAGCCACCTCAGCTTGGGTAGGGTTTTGACCAAGACCTCTCAAGAGATCGCCAAGGTTGACAGAGGAGACAGTGCTGTTGCCCTTCTTGTCGTATAAAGAAAAGGCCTCCTTCCATTCTTTTTTTTTTTTTTTGTTTACATTTTATTAGAACAAAAAGAACAGCGCCCAAAGAGAAACATTTATTATACTATACCATCGAGTTGTTCTTGAGTAGGCTATGAGAGAACAAGTTAGTGCTGCTATCTATTGTCGTAGCTTACAAAATACATACTGCTTTGCTCATTTTTGTAATCTTTTGTGAGAATATGTGTGGAAAAGAAAAAAGAAAAGGGGAAAAAGACGCAAGATGAAATGGGAATCTCTTTCAATCAAAGCGGAGGTGCAAAGCCCACTTTACTACCGTATGGCAACAAAGATTGATGTGGTTCAAAGGGGTCTTTATTAATGAAATCTAACAAGTATACATTGTGTGATGAAAGCTTAAGGGTTGGAGAAATCACCAAAGCTATCCATATAGTAGGTGGATTTGACCTTGTTTGAAGGACTTAATAACTCATCCTTTGTGGTGATACCTACATGATACAAATTAATTAGCAACCACGAGCCACACCAGCAATCCTATAGTTTTCTCGTTACCTGTCAATACACACAGAGTGTCAAGACCACCATTCAAGCCAAATTCGATATCAGTGTTCAATCTGTCACCAATCATGACAGTCTTCTTGGGATCAAGGCCATATCTACAGGTAGCCTTTTATCAATATCATATCCAAACACTGGCATTTTCGTATCGAATCTTACTCGGCGTAAATGGCTTCCAGCATGTTTGGAGCAGGTTTGCCTAATACAGCATCAGGACGTCTACCAAGAGCAGTGATGATAGGAGCTGCAATTGATCCAGCACCTGAAACAAAGGACAAAGGTTTAATCCCTTAGCTATTATATAATCAGACTCCCCCCCTTTCCATGTTCTTACCAGGGTAAAATCCACCGTGTTGAGGATAAGTAGAGTCTTCATTGGTAACAATGAAATGACAGCCCTCGTTTCTAGTCAAATAGGTGAATGCCTTGGCATACTTTTTGTAGTTGACTTGCGTATCGAGGCCAATGACAACAGCACCAACTTCCTTGTCATCAGGCACAGCATCATTGTCTGTCAAGCCAGTGTCCTCCTCGCCACCGCAGCTGCGAATACCCTCGGCAGCCAACTCGTCCTTGATACCTGCCATGCCAATGATATACACCTTCTTGTCCTCGGGGAACTTTAATACATGCTTGAGATAGGATGCAGTGGCAAAAGCTGAGCTAAAGACTTCTTCCTGATGTCATTGTGAGTACATCCATCCCTCAAACCTTATAGCGCACATACTTTGGTAGCCTTGACATTGAATCCCTTGAACTTTTGCAAAAAGGCTTCACGAGATTTGGTGCTGTTGTTGGTCACAAAGAATACACGCTTTCCTAACATTGAGTTGCTTGTCAATCATGCTTCAAGCTTGGCGGTTGTTGCTGTGCGGTACCTTTAGAGCGCAGTAATTCCATGGCTTCAGGGACGCCGTCAAACATGTGAGTGCCTTCCCACAAGACACCTTACATAGGGATAAATTACAAAAGTAAGATTAATTGACATGCATATCATATACAACATACCATCACAATCAAACAAAAAGTTGTCGTATTTGTCGATGAAAGCATCACGCTCAGCTTTGGTCTTTAAGTAATCGAGCATTTTTTCGAGGAAAAAGAAGGGTGATAGTAGTAACAGATAACAGTAAGCATCTCTTTTTTTTTTATATATCGAAGGATCTTGAATTAGCTTGGAATATCTCCCTCCAATCATCACATCTACCTTGATAACGAAAACATGTCGCACTTGCAAAATTCCATGATGATCAGCCAAAACGGCCACGCTTGAAGTGCTTATTTCTCGAGAGCGCAGAGACAGCGTGTGCTCAGCGGTGCACTGCCATAAAGCACAGCACTCAAGGCACGCGAAATTGCTATTTGATCTACAGAGAGTCAGACATTGCCTTTTTTTTTCCGGGATGTAGCATCCATCAGGCCAGCTTTCCTGCTGTTATGCAAGTAGCTTCATGTTCTCATTGTTCCAACCTTGACTGAATCAGCGAAATACTCCTATTTTGCAAACATAAAAGGCTTTTGCTAATCACGGTTTACTCGAATTTAAATTGGGAAGCTAATTTGTGTCTAAATGGTGTAACGAAGCTCACATTGCCTGCTTCCCCTCTCCTCAAATTCAATTTTCTCCGCTTTTCGTATTCTTGGCCCCTTCATCATCATCCTTTTTCGAAAAATAAATAAATAAACTCTCCTTTTCGCTTTAGCTTCTCTTTTTCTCTCTCGCTTCATACTTCAAGACACAGATAAAATGAAGGAAACAAGCCCTTTGAGACAAGTGTCGGGGTCTGTTTATTCATCATCCACCAGGTTTGTTTCAAAACGGCATTCAGCCTTGGACGAGAGCTTCTTTTTTCTAACGCAAAATCACAGAGACTTGGACATGATTTTTGAGGAAAATGATCACCATCATCATATGATGCGCCAGCAAGCGTCTCAGCCTCAGCAGCAACAGTATCCATCCTCGCCTTCTTTAAATTTCCTGAGACCCAAACCAACGTATTCAACGCCTTATTCAGCTACAGACACACCGACTTCATCTTCATCTGTTGTCTCTCCTGCTACTGTCAGACGTCCTCGTGCAGGCACAATGCCCTCGTTCATCCACCCAGACATGAGATCCTCGGTCACTGGCAGTAACACACCACCCACCTCGTCTGCAGCCCTCTTGTTGAACACCATTGAAGCCGGCCGTCATCGATCCGGATCCCTCAATTTGCCACCGCCACCTGTTGACAGCTTCTGGCTCAACGGCCATGATGGGCCTCTGTCTCCCTCCTCTGAGCAGCTGCTTCAGAACGACAGCGACTTCTCTATTGCTCGCACCATGAGGTCGTTGGGTTTGGAGGAAGAAGAGCAAAAGAAGGAGCCCATGGTTGGATTGTTCCATCAGCAATCACCGCCTGAATTTCATATGCCCAGCAGATCGCTCTTGTCGGGAAACAACAGAAACAGATCCTACTCTGTTAATGCAACTGCCAGATACGAGGAGCCGCCGTTCAAGCTTCCCAATGCGCTGGAAGGATTCACGAGACAACAGGTAGCAAGACCAAGAGCTTCGAGTATGGGCAGAGCGGACGCTGGTCACCTACCTCCTCCCATGGGATTTTGGAATAACCGAGGTTCGCCACTGGTATCCATGCGGGAAGAGGATTACGAAACGAGCAGCACCACGAGCAGCAACCAGCAGCCATTGTCCTTGGGCGACTCTGAGCTACTCGCAAACATTCTCGGTAAAGAAGAGGAAAACTATGAAGAGGAAGCTGTAATGTATCTGCATAGTGTGTGTGTGGGGGGAGTTTTTGCCTCGAGTATTGACTAACGTGAATGATAGAAGCAGCCCTACTTGCACTACAGTCAATCCACACCTACCACGTTCTCCAACAACTCTCCTCCTATGCAGCATCAACAACAACAGCAGCAGCAGCAGCAACAACAGCAGCAAGCAGCGACCCGATCTCTCTGGGTGGGCAATATCGACCCTACTGTCACCATTGATCTCCTCACTCAAGTATTCTCGAACTTTGGGGCCATTGAAAGCGTTCGTCTGCTGGTTGAAAAGGAGTGTGGATTTGTCAACTTTTTCCAGATTGAGGATGCTATTCGAGCCAAGGAAGAGGTGTTGGGACGCATGGGGGGACGTATTGGCCAATGTATTGTCCGTATCGGCTACGGGAAGGCAGATGCTGCTGTGACAGAAACCAATGTCTTACAACCCACTCGAGCTTTATGTAAGTTTATGGCACTCCACCAGTCCAAAAATAGATCCTGTTAATTAATTGCAAATTGTATCAAATAGGGCTGGGTAATATTCCAGGCAACACGACGCCGACTTCGCTTCAGAGCATATTCGCAGTGTTTGGCCAGATTGAGTCTGTGCGCGTTTTATCGCACAAGAACTGTGGATTCATCAATTTCGAGTCTGTGAATAGCGCTGTGAAAGCACGGGATGCATTGATGGCAAATGAAATTGGCGCCCAAGGGTTTACAGGGGCTCGCGTAGGCTTTGCAAAGATCCCTCCTCCCAGTGCCGCTACGGCAGCAAAGCCTGAATCAGACGATGCAGACTACTACCACCAAACAGCAGCAGCAATGCCAGCCTCCAGCACAATCAATGGTCAACCATCAGCGACTGAAGGTGGATCCACAAGCAGTTTAATGCAGGATGCTACCGTTGCCTGGCAGAACGACCTATTCAACATCATGTGTCAGTTCAACGTCAACGATACTGTTGCTCGTAATTTTGTAAAGGGTAAGCTCTATAGTTGGCGCGGCTTTGTGTGCATGTATTAAATGAATTGTGCTGTGTCTAGACCTGAAAACATCCAGCCTTTATTTTGATTCCATACCTGCTGTACCTGAACTGGGCCCTAATCGGAAATTTGATGCAGTGCGTCTTCGTGAGATGAGAAAGCGTATGGACAGTGCAACAGACACTCAAGAAGAAGCGGAATCAGTGGCGCTTGAATGTATGGATGACATTGCAGAAATCAGCAGTGGTAAGTGCAAGATGTCTGGAGCAGTGCAAGATGGCTCACACACTGTATAGACTACATTGGCAACACGGTGGTTCAGCGCCTCTTTGAGAAATGTACAGAAGAAACCAAGACAAAGATGCTCGAACGTATTGCGCCACATTTGGCCGCCATCAGTGTCCACAAGAACGGCACCTGGGCTACTCAGAAGATCATTGATTTGGCCAAAACACCAGAGCAGATCCAACTCATCAGCCGATACCTCAAGCCCTATATCCCGCCATTACTGCTTGATCAGTTTGGTAACTACGCCGTGCAGTGCTGTCTTCGATTGGGGTCAGACAAGACTCAGTTCATTTTTGACTCGATGGTGGAAAAGCTGATGAACATTGCTCAAGGTCGCTTCGGTGCTAGATCCATGCGCGGCATACTGGAAAGCGAATTTGTCACTGAAAACCAAAGAAAATTCGCAGCGTCTGCCTTGGTTCAAAACGCATTGGCCTTGTCAACAAACACCAATGGTGCCTTACTCTTGTCCTGGCTGATAGAGTCGACAGACATTGGCCATCGCATGCAGAGCATTACAAGCAGATTGTTACCCCATCTGTCACAATTATGCATCCATAAACTCGGATCACAAATCATCTACAAGCTCGTGAATCAAACCTCAGAGAAGCAAGCACAGCAAGCCATCATGCAGCGATTACTGAGCGACCAACAAGGCGATGATGTGCTGGCCGACATTTTGTCAGATCAAGTGCGTGGATTGGTGTTTATTCAAAAGCTCATTGTTTGCCCCTTACTGTCTGACGAGCAAAAGAAGCAGCTTTCTCGCAAGGTCTGTGCAGAACTCGAACACTTGAGCGGCCCTGGTCATAAAAAGTTACTGGGTCTTCTCTTAGAAACTAATACTAACAGCAACGATAACCATGCTGCTTAATACCCCACCATACATAGCTATTTCTTCTGTTTCTCAACCAACAACCACCATTCCATGTTTGCCTTTTGCAGTTTCTTTCTTTCCCAATAAAAATATACATATCTTGCTAAACGAAAAAAAAGGCAGTTTTATTCTTTTGTTGTTGGCTCTTGGTCTACTTTATCACTTGTGTCTTTGGTGGTCTTGGTCTCTTTTTCCTCTCCATCAGATTCGTGTTCTGAAAAACCATGATCATAGGCATCCGCCTTTGCCTTCTTTGCCTTTTCGCTTTCCTTTCGCTCTTCCTCGTTGTCTGTCAGAGGATCATCGTTGCTATTTTCTCCTTCAAAGTTCCTCTTTGCATCGGATGCTTGTTCCTTTTGCTGATTTATCTTGTTTTGCATGCTTTCCGTTAGCCTTTGAGGTAGATAATATAACGCGGGCTGAGTGGTCGTCTTTAAAAAGTTTGCTAATAGCTCGTCGTGCTGTAATCTAGATCGTTCCTATGGAAATGTGTCAAAACTTGTCGAGATCTACATTTGTTTCCAGTATGTCTACCTTCTTTTCTTGCCACAATTGTCTCTCCTTTTCTAATTTTTCCTCTGCCAACCTCATCTTTTCTTCTCTGCGTTCTCTCAACGACTCTTGAAGCTGTGCTCTCTCTCTTTCCAATTTCTCGTGCAGTTTCTCATTGATAGCTTGTCGTTTCTTATCCTACATGCAATGTCAGTCATGTTCGTCCATGAGAGCCCCTTCCTGCTAAATTTTTTACTATTTCGCTGTTCTTTTCAGTTTCGTCCTTGAATTTGTTCAATGTGCCTAGCAATGCGCCGAATAGTCGCTTGTTGCGCTTCTGTCCTGCTTCACTTTCTTGGATGCGAGGTCTCTTTATCTATGCCAACAACAAACTAAGCTGACTGAGCAATTTTTAGAGAGACAAAATCATCATTACCTCTTCAGGAGATTGGGTATTGTTTGTGTCCTCATCATTTGTACGTTTCTGACCTGTTGTAGGTACGACGATGCTTGATTGAACCATTGAGTGGTATGAATGGTAGGTGGTGAACAAAAAAGAAAGAATTTGACAAAAAGGCATCTTCCATCGACTTGAAATTGAGCGTGATCCTTTCACTTTCGCCCAGTCACAATGTTAGACAGAAATCCATATACAGTTTACTCGCTATTATGCCACATATCTCAAAGGTAGGTTTGTGAAATGATCGATGACTCTGATGCCCACCCGTCAACCCAATGATCTGTGATCCTGTGATTTCCGGGATTCATGATTTTTTTGACGATTCGTGTGGTCGCTACTGAAATGAAAGGAATCTGGTGGATAACATATTCCTGGTCTGGCAAAACTGTATAAAACATCACTACCAAAGAATAATGCGATCCCAAAAACTCAACTGTCGAGGTTGAGGGGAGCTAAAGATGGCTGTATTCTGAGCTGCAGTGCTGCATTCGTATCGTCGACAACGTTGAAACATTCGAAAGCTTGATGTTAGAATTGAAATTCGAAAATAACTTCCCTCTACAATTATCTGAAGAAGACAGCTGTAGGCTCGCTAAGTCTTTAACTGGCATATATACGTTATAGACATATATAGGTTGTAAAAAAGAAAAGATAGAACAACAGAAAATTGTCTTCAGAAGAACAAATGCACCCGCTACGTAGATTAAGCAATTTGCTACATGCACTGCTAATTTGCCATGAAGCAAAAAAGGGCTTCTCCGGGAATCGAACCCGGGACCTCTCGCACCCTAAGCGAGAATTATACCACTAAACCAAGAAACCTCAGATGTTTTTGTCAGGGTTGATGGGTATTTTAACAGTAATTTAAATCTGCAGGATATCATCCAAAGGCTAAATACAAACAAGAATAAGAAGCGTAGGTTTAAACCTAGAGCTCCCGCTACCAGGAATATCAAACAGCGACTGACCTGGATAGCGAGCAATATTACACAAACAATATTGGATAAAATACATCCCAATTCATAAACATAATAAAGATACCTTTTTATCCATCTAACTAAAAGGCTATAAACATCTTCCTGCACACTCTATATTCTTTACAACCTATATCTCGATCAGATCTCAGATTGCTTTACTATTCCTATATACAAGCATCTGACATTTTTGTCAGATGCAAATACGTAGGTTTAGTATTGGCAATCTGAGATCTGATCGAGATATAGTTTGTAGTAAGATAGAGTGTGTGCAGGAAGATGTATGTAGCCTTTTAGTTAAATGGATAAAAGGTATCTTTATTATCATTGTGATTTAGGATTGACTTTATCTAATATACTTTGTGTAATGTTATGAGCAATCCATGTTAAGCGCTGTTTGATATTTCTAGATATCGGCGCTCTTGGCTTGAACCTACGTTTCTTGTTCTTATTTGTATTCAACCTGTCAATGATATCCTGCAGATCAAGATCACTGTCTGAATACCCTTCAGTACTGACATTTTTGTTAAACAAAATATTGTATATAACGGCTATGCAAATTTTTTGCGCCACTGCAACTTTTAGTTATATTACCTCCTTTTACCCTAGGGTAATATGTGCATGTGATTTTGCCCGATATTTAAGGCGATATCTGAGGGTCGTCAAGAGGAAGAAACTTGCAGTTTTGCAAATTTTATGATTTGGACATGATCTAAATGCAATATACTGTAGTATATTTTGTATAAATTTGAAAATGTATGTTGGCAGCCCATCGTCAAATATCAATTATGCTTTGGAGTAATATGAGGGCAAAATGTATACTTTATCCAGGGGGGTAATATGAGGGTAGATTGTATAATTTGCCCGGTATTTTACCCTTATGTTACCTTCCAAAAAGTTGCAGTGCGGCCGCCGCCGCGCGCCGCCGGCATGTGCAGTACAGTTCTAAGTCGTCTTCAGTCGTATTAGGGAGTCCTAAAATGCCTAGACAAAAAACATATGGAAGATTTTGCCAATGTGGATACTTAAGTGACATGACGAGTAGTATAGATTGGTTGTAAGTGTTGTGGAGCTTAGACAATTGATACATTGCGCGATAAGGTACTGTATATTAAGACATGGTTATTTAGTTAAATCTCAAAGAAAATGCTGATATAATAAAGGGTATGCTTGCTACATGTATAAAAAATAAAGGGTAAGCTTAATACAGCCTTTAATCGTCATGGCTTTTGTAAAGATGTTGTTTGTTGTTGTGAATCCAGTTACTAGGTACATCAGGAGGTGTGTTGTTGCGTATGAACGCAGCATCATGGGGTTCCTCAAATTGGAAGCTTAAAACCAAGAATTGGTGCATTTGCTCTCTTTCTCTCTCTCTCTCTTCTAAAATTTAAAAAGGTATGTAAAATGTAAATAAATATACCACTAGATGATTGATAGACACTCGAATTAGCTTGGTATCATAGCGACACATTCTCGCAAGGTCTCTACTTCAGCAAAACGCTTTTCTCTTGCCTGTCTTTTCTTTTATTCTCATGATGGTTTGCATGGTATAATACTGTACATGATGGAACTGGTAAGACGGATACTGCTCACTTGTTGGAAACAAATGCCTCATTATCCTTTTCCTAATACTTTCTGTAGTAAATTCATGCCCATACATGTCACCTATTTGCTGCTTTCCACTGCTCATTTGCGTTTGGTTTGCTGGTTACACTCTTCTTCCCCTCCTTCGTTGCGTTTGTGATGGTTCTTAAATACAGATCCAATGTTTGGATACCAAATGATTTGCAGGTAAAGTGCTCTATTGTTGATATCATATCATCACTAAGAAAACTCAAACTGTGTGTAGACATGACTAGATGGAATCCATATGGGCCAAATCTGCCACTGCTGCTGCTATTTCTGCTTTGAGTTTCTCATGACAAAGGCACCAACAATCAATGAATAGGTATTTTCTAAGACGAACCTCATCTCAATCTCTTGTCTAAACCATGTTTGTTTTGTAAAATACACAGTCAGCTTCTAGACTATTATCCACTACTGAAATGTACCCTTTGATCAAGGCGCTCATCTTACTATCGACTGCTTTCTATCTTGCTGGTATAATTATCATCGCTCCTCTGTAGTATATTACTGTATATGTCGACTGTACTGCCGTCTCGATCAACAAGTAAATCTTTAGATTATCTTCAAGCTGTGCTTTTTGTGTGCTGATTATTGCATTTTGTAAAATTCTGTCGTATTATCATTGACCTCATTATTGTGCAAAATCCCCATAAATAAATAAACTTTTTTACGCGATTTACGTACTATGCATCATAAGAATTTACCAATCATATCGGAAGATCTACATGCTACAAAAATACAAATAAAAAGCAGTGTGTATACAATTTAAGATCTTCTAAGGTTTATTCAGATATTAAAAGTAGAGCAAAGGTGTATGGACTACCATCACCTTTGTGATATTTATACTAGCTAGGTTAAATGCTGGATCAGCGTGGATTTCAGGTACCGGTGGTACAAGATCAAGTCTTAAATGTTTTTATAGCTTTATGGGATATACCCTTTTATTATATGATCTTGGATATATCGAAGATCGTCTTTTAGATGACAAATCTATATGATTGTGTCATTGGATATTTATGGTAATGTACTGTACAACAGTGGTGCTTTAGGTGTGTATTTCATAGCACTACATTTAAGATCAAATTACAGTATAAGCCAATGAAGAAACTGAAAGTGAGCAAATAATGGTAGAAACGTCCAATAAGCAATGGAATGGAATGCATCATCATAACAACAATCCAATGAATAGAAAGTGCTATAAAATACACATATAAAATACCACTGTTATACATTACCATAAATTTCCAACGACACAATCATAGAGATTTGTCATCTAAAAAACGATCTTGAATATATCCAAGATCATGTAAAAGGGTGTATCCCAAAAAGCTATCAAGCATTTGGGACTTGATCTTGTACCACCAGTACCTGAAATTCACGCAAATCCAGCATTTAACCTAGCTGTTGTTGTATGCAAAGCCTACGTTCACCAGCATGTGCCTGAAGACTACATGCACATTTGGCTCCACACACACAAACACGTGAACACACAGCGTGTGCCTGGACAAGCCATAGTCACCTTCGATCTAGCCACTCGACATGTTGTTTGTTTACTTGTTGATCATCGTCTGTGCACTGGTAACACCCAACTCAACATGCGCCAAACTCTTTACTGTCAAGATCCACTCAATGCGTATACATCACGCTCATCACTTCATGTGTGTGCTCTACATCAGATATTCCACACCCGAACTTATTAATCTCGCGTTCCACCCATATATTCATCTTCAGTGTAGTAGTCATATCCAGGGATCCACTCTATGTCAATCAAGAGATGCCCTGTAATAAAAAAGTCTCTTTGCTTTCGTTTAGATACAGTTGACAACTGATTACTCATATCGTTCCACTCGACTATTTAACACGAATTCAACATTCGTCATACATAGATTGTCCTTGGATGCACCAACTTGTCGAAAAATATCAACATCAACTATAGGCTTCGCCAATCGACTCATCTTATCTTCAGCATTATTACAATTATCAGTCTTATCAACATCAGTGATATTATTGTCAGTAACATTGTGTCGAGAAGAGTCCATTCCAGCTATGTCATCTAGTATTGGCAGCTTGTCACCTTGTGTGGGTAGTGATTTGGCATCATTTGGAATGGCTTTTGGTCTGGATATGGAACGATTTGGATTCAATTTTCTTATGAAGACATGAAAGGATTCATTATCAATCATTGGAGAAAGTGGGGGAACAATACGAATATTAATAGTTATCAAGAGTATTATTATTCAAAATGAATATATCACTACGACTATTATACTCTTCATCGATGTCTTGGATCAGTTGTTCAGTAGCACGGAAGTATGGGGACGATGGGATAGCAATTTGGCGTCTTCATTGGCACATGGCATAGTGCCTTCATCATCGGGAAACTTGGGCCTGGCTTGGGGGGTTTGCTAGATAATCTGGAGGTACTGTTGGTCCAAGTCTTCGCGGTCAAGGTTGTAATTGTATTCAAGGGTTGGTTGGAGCCACCATTCGTCAATATCTTTCATTTGTGCCTATTGAAACGCCACATTGTCGTCAACACATTCGTTGATGGCTTCTCTTTGGTTGGTGATGCTCATTAGTTGTCGGGTGATTGCGGTCACATCAAACTCGTCTGGGGGAGCCTCAAGGATCGTAGTGGGACTAGCGTTCGAGTTTGGAAACCCAAAGAATGGATCGTAAGCGGCATTGGCAACTTGAGATATGTTACTAGCGGTGTACCTTGGCGAAGTGGGAGCGAAAGAGGTATCGTCAACCTCGCTGTCGTCGGCACTGGATTCGTCTTGGGATACCGCCGCGAGAACCTGGGGTGAGTCTTAGGTTTGCTCGGAAGTGTGAAACGTGTCAGGGGTGCTTTCGTACCGTACCGGGACGCAACGGGTGTTGCGCAAGCAATTCATCGTAACTTGCATCGTGTCAAAGTGCAATCAGGGGCAATGACGGCGTAACCTAGGCATGCCCAGAATCAGAAAGCTCGTCATTTCAATCACTCGCAGTGTGGTGATTACTTCTTCGTGTATCGTGTGGTCAATACGCAACAAGACAGTAGTGGTATGTCGACTGATGTAGATGGAGTTGTTGGCCAGTCGAAATAAGACTTCCTCTCCAGGATGGGAGACGCAGCCGAGAATGGGGTAGTAGGGCCTCAGTTGGAGGAGGAAGCAGTAGCAGGGAAGCGGTTACCCATTGGATTGTTGTTGTTTGAATACTGTAGATAACCGTGTTGCACTCAAGGATGATCAGCCTGAATCAGAGGCTCTAACTATTATTCGCAATACTCCTGTATCACACGCTCCTTTAGTCAAAGTCAAAGGACCAATGCCATTCTCAGGAAGATCAAGTCCGTGTCATTCCTTCTTTTTACAATTTACACTAGTGTTTTCCTCCAACCCAACGAGATTCCAATGTGATAAAACGAAAATCCTGTACGCTATCTCTTACATGCAAGGAGTAATTTCTGCGTTCATAGAGCCTTTCCTATCTGAAATTGAGTCTGATCATCCTCCTGAGATGTTAACCAATTTTGAACATTTCAAGGAGACAATTATCACTTCCTTTGGCGATAGTAACCCTATTACCTCTGCAGAGCATGCGTTGAGATCGCTAAAGCAAACAGGCTCTGTAGCATCCTACGCCACAGAATTCAAAAGGTTGAGCATGCCTCAAAAATCGAACGATGTTGCCTTGTGTAGTCAGTTCAAATTGAACCTTAAAAGTTTTATCATCGAAGAACTTGCCCGACGATCTACAGCCACCAATCTTAGTAACTTAATGACAATGGCTATTGAGATTGATAACCTGTTCTATACAGTTCATAAGCGCACGAATCACGCGAACAACAATGGAAATTCACCCAGAAACACGACATACAGTACAATACCTCCTCAGATGACATAATCACTTCAGCAGCAGTGATAATCACCAGAATTCCCAAAGCAATAGAAATAGCTATCATCACGGTTACGCCTCAAAGCAATCCGACAACTATAAAAACCAGCGAAATAACCACCACAGATCAAACCAGTTTAACTACCACTGTAGATTAGATTTGATAGATATTTATTTAATAGAGAAGACAAAGATATCTAATAAGGGAAATAGATAAGGAGATCTGACAAAGAAATTGGGGGTTTTTGAAATAATTGATCTCTTTTTATACTTTTTGGATGAGTTGTCTAGTTGAGTTAAGATGAACTACTAGACTATGACTATTTAGTGTTTTTACGCAGCATGAATGGATGAAGATTACTGTGGTGTCTTACTACGATGTCTACTGCGGTGTGGGTTATGGTCTAGATAGGTCGAGACCAGTAAATAGAGTGTTAGTATTACTGCGACATCCTGCTATGGCAATTTGCGCAGTAAGAACAATGTAGTTATACAGTAGTTGATTCCAAATAGGTTGATGACAAGACTGATGATGACAAAATCTATAAAAAAAGCCGTTAAGTACGAGTGTTCAGTAGTAAAAGATCGATATAGGAGGTGTTGCGCAACAACACTGTAACCAGAACTGCATCATGTAACGGTAAACTTCTGCTTGGCACTTAATTCTAGGTGTATGCAAATAATTCGATATCCAGGGTCAGATTATCATCCAAACCTTAAATCAAGCTTTGAGTTCCAACAATTGATCAAAGTAGCAGATCCTTATGTCAAGATTGTGCGAAAACGACGATGGTGTGTTTATATATTGGATTGAACGAGCTGTTGTTGACGGATGGACGATTTTTTGAAATTTGTAATGAGATCATTTTGAGTACTGATATGGGTAGGACCCATGAGGAAAGCTGTTAATTACGACTGTCTACTAGTAACAGATTGATAGAGGGAATGTTGCTTAACACTCTATCAAAACCACATGGCTCTTGCATGCCTTGTTCTAAAGCGGCACGGGTTGAACACTGTTTTGGGTGTTTGACAACAAAACAGAAGAGCACAGCGTGTTTTCATACCTTGTCTAATTATCAGATAGCTTACTTTACTAAAGTTGCATTATATCTACTTTTTGGGAGTCGACAACTGTATAAACGAATCTCCAGTCGTTATCTTACAGTAGTTGTTTATCAATTAAGCAAAGACAATTATGATAGTACACTAGTAATAGTAGTAAATAAGAGGGGGTTGTTTCATGGCTTCTGGAACTCTGAAAGTAAAACATACGCAAACCTTGCATCACTTTCTGTCTGATGATATGCAATGTGTCGTCCAAAGAAATAGCAATTGTTTGGAGTCTTCATCAAATCTATAACATTGGTTGCCAAGGATCTACAGGCTACAAAAGGTATTATTCTTAGCCAAATCGTCCGAATTCAACCCTCACTATCTTGTTTTCTAAGCCTTTCTAGATGCTGGAAATAGTGCGAAATGATTGCTATCAATCACCATTTACATCCTAAATTTTTATTTTTATTTTTTTTGGATCGATCCAAATCGATGAAAATCCACGATTTTTCATGAGGTACCCCTCATGGTTTTTGTTGAAAATCAAACGATCGCAATTTTGGAGGCAAAAACGACACTTTTTACTATGATATATATTAAATCAAAATGACCGCACAGATGTAGGGTAACCTGTGCAACTGCTATTTTGAACGTTGTATATGCTAAATCTCGACTTTTCTTGGAAAAACTGCTGTTTATATTTTCTCAAAATTCTTTATTTTTCATTCTAAAAGTACTTTAAAATTGACACCATTGAATGCGCCTGCAAATTCTCCCCTTAAGTTTATTAGAAAGTAGTATACGCTGAGCACAATTTATATAGCTAATTTTAACAAAAATGTTTACAAATGTCAAATTATATCGATTTTGATTCAAAAAAATCATCGCAAAAAAATCATTTGGGTGCAGTCACCACTGTGCAAAATGTTCATTGTACACGTCATTCAAATTCCGTGTGCTCTGTGCTGCGGCAGCCTATTGACTGCAGTCACCCTCAGCAACGCGTTTTTTTTTTTTATTTTATTTTTTTCTCGCTCCCTTTCCACCCTGTTTTTGCACTGCACTGTTTCTATTAAACCATATACTTTCTATTACTATTGATTGAATACAACTCCACTTTCGCCAAAAGAAGCATACCTTTGCAACCACCAGTACCCAAGACGACATCTTTCAAGTTTGTTACAGTAGGTATTAGCCGATAGGAGCCACCCTTCGCGGTACAATATACAGAAATGCTAATTACACAGTTTATTTTAGGCCAGTTTGCTACAATATATTGTTGTTTGTGTATGGTTTGTATTTGGTTTGTATATTCCCCTTCTTTGGTTGCCATGGATCACATTCATTCAACCCTTTCACTACTTTCTCTCTCGTAATACTGTGCATTCTTCTTTAGTTTGCTGTATTGCGATTTATTTTTGCACCCTTTTTTTCTGCTGCACGCAACTATTTTTCTGTTGCTGTACCATAGTGCTATGGTGTATCTTTTGATGCATTGTATCGCTGGCAGTGCTGCTCTATTGTGGAATAGCCTTGCATTCTTTTTGTTCTTCAAGTATTACTTCTTCAGTAATACCACTGGTGGTGTTGGTGTTCTTGCTTCGTATGAGGCAACCACGATGATGCTTTTTTCTACTACTTTTATTTTCTTGTACTGGTCAGTTTGATGATACACATTGCTTGTTGCTACTACCTTTTTGTATGTAACTGTATTGCGATGTTTATGTTCTTCGTCACATTCTAGTGATGCCCTTTTGTTACTTTTCCCATTTTTTCATGGTTCTTTGAGCCATGACCCTCCTTTTTCGTTGTGTGGATAAGCCTATCGTTGAAGCACAGCTAGATTTGATTCAGAGGCTGGGGGTAGATAGGCTGCCCTCACTTGATTTGTATCACTTACTTGGTGCTAATTGAGAGTCTCAAGCGTTTGCACTATAAGCTGGGGTGTGTAGTAAGGCATATTCTGGCATTTTAGGGGATTTTGATGATAAAATTGCTAAATTACTGTATTTGGCAATGTTTAAAAGTCCGCCTAATCAAAAAACATAGGGAAACCCTCGCAAAAATTTTCTAGGGTCAGCGGCGTTTAAACTAGCCTTTTAAGTGATTTTATTGGCTCAAATTTGGAGACAGCTCAGAGAGATAAAGCATTCGTAGTGAAACTAAAAATGTAATTGAAATGAGAAAAGCACGATTAAACATTCAAAATGCATGGTACAAATGACTTACGGTAACTACACACGATAGCACCATAAGTATTAGACATGATCAAATACATTTACTATCCTAAAAAACAGTTTTGGAGTAAATCTACGCCTGCTCATAACATCATCCAAAAGCACAATTTCGCATTGTTATATCACAAGAGTAATAACTACTATATCATATCTTATTCGGACAAGGCAATTGATATAATCGTTCTTTTGTATACTTGGAGTATGACAAAAATGTATTTATTCCAGGCTCTAAAAGCAAGGTAATTAAAATCAATTAACTACTGTATCACCAAATTCTTTAATTGCCTTCTATTACTACTACTAAGTCTAACTACGGGCACTTTAATAACTGCCTGTGAATGCAACAGCAAGTTCATGTTACAGGAAAAATTCTCATAATGTCCCTGGATCTGCCCAACTTGCTGAATCGAATTATATTATACAATGCAACAAGTCTTTTTCTACTTTGGATAGCTTCCTGATCTGCCCTACACTTCAGTGAAAACCAACTTACGTTGAGGCGGATTGCGCTGCCGCGGCGGGCCCTGTGCGTAATATCACGAAACACACAACAGTTTAAATCTAGAGGTGTGACTAAAAAGTGATGTGTTGAGATGTTGCAAATCATGATCAGAAAGTTGGATACCTACACCTCACAACCATAATCGCGTATATAGGTCAAAGGCCTGGGAAATGCCTTTGATCCCTCTTCCAAACTAATAAACATGTTTCAGAGAAGTTTTCAAGCCTTTTATTGCGTAATGATTTCTGAAGATCCAATTTCGTTCATGTCATCTTGCAAATTCATCATTAGTGTGCACCTTCCTGCCAAGTTCTTTTTTGGCCCAAATCGTGTCAACCTCCAAGTACTTTAGGGGCTATTACTTTTACAAAAGGAAGGTAAATTAGCACTTGAAAAAGCATCTCTTAGCCAGGATCTTCAAATTTTGGTATGACACGCCCTGGTAGCTTTTATAAAATATAGATCGTCGGGCCCCTTTTTTCTGACAACTCGTAAATAAAGAGAGAATTTAGCTTGATTTACTATCCAATTAATTTGATTGTAAACGAGGGAGAAATTTTCTGTTTAGAGAAAGAACAACAAGAAGGTTGATCAATTGAGATATCCGCCGGTTGAAATGTGTGTCCACCAAATCGGATTCAAATGAGTCTCAAACTCAAAGTGGATAGTAAATATACCAGAGAGTTCAATCTACCTATATGACAGGCAACATATGGATTGAAAAAGAAAGCGCAAGTTCTGTAGTGATCCACTATCCAAATCTAAAGCCTTTCTAAGTGGTGCTTTGATCAACTGTACTTGCTATATTACCTTGTAAAAGCAATCAGAAGCCCCTCGTTCACTAATCGCACGGAAAATATAATGTATTTGTCAGCTCATTCAAGACAGGGCGCGCACCCACGAGCGAGCAACTTTAAAGTGGAGGTAATACTAAAATGTTTCATCTGGTATGATGAGTTGGCTGTGTAACGATTTTTATTTCATTCATCCAAAAGGTCAAGAGAGATGTAAACCATTTGGATTCATAAAATAATACAGTGCAGAGTGAAACATGACTCTTTTTTGATGGATTTACATGAGTAACACCTTGACAGATATCCATGAAGTGCGGTATATAATAGGTTTTCAACATGAATCCTTTCAGCTGCTGATTATCAAAAAGATCTGATAAGTTTTCACGTCATACAAGCTCCACCGTTCCCAAAGGACTCAGATTGAACCAGAGTCTATATCCATCAAGATATAAAAAAATGGGTCATAGCCAAGACACTTGACACATGGGCCACAATCCCAGTTAGTACGTTCGTGTATGAATTTTCATCAGAAAATGAAATGCAGTTGAAATGATGATGAATACGGCATATGATAGAAATTTATTTTGCATAATTTCTCATTTCAAGAAAACGGCACGTTAGCGAGCCAAGTTCATTCGACCAGGGCATCTCCATAGCTTGATGATGCTGACAATCGATAATGTGATACCAGATTTTATGATTTACTTGGTATTTTTATCCATTGAGCACGATGATTAGATAGTTCTGCAATCCAGGAGATGAAATGGAAATGCTATAAACTTCTCCATGTAACATTGCTCTTCTAGCTATACTCGACCTACAACAGGCATCCCCCAGTCTTTGTGGTATGTAAGATATTATATTCCGCTCCTGTCTATAATTAACTACATGTCGAGCAAAGTACACTGAAATGAAAGGCATAGATATAGCGCAAGCATATGCTCTAGGCTTACTAAGGGGCACCTTGGACTATGGTTTGGTGCTAAAATGTAGCGCACGCACATGACACTATAGAAATAGGCTGATGATTGCGATGCCAACTAATTTATGGCCGTTTTGGGGAATACAGAATTAGAAAGCCTTGTTCTTTTGAATGCTTCTCCTGATATCTTACACAAAGGAAATCATTGGGGATCATTGTTCCTATAGATGTTGCATATGTTGTATCACTTAGTAGCATGGTTGCTTCCTGTCCTGTATCATAGGGTACATACTTACACTGATACAAAAAAGATGCAAGATCTGATTAGAAAAAAAAAAGTTTTTAGCCTTGTCTTACTTGAATTTCATACCGAGTTTGATTCTCTTTACAAGTGATTTGAAAGACTACTCGGTAATCAAGCGTGTATGTGCCTAGAGATACAGCCAATGCCAAAGAAGATGAGCAGATCAACAATGGCTCCATACGCAGATAAATAACCTTATTAGTAGCGTTCAGTTTGAAAGACTACCAGCACTTTATATTGATTGCATTGTGTAAATGACAAGCTGCCTTCTCGTTCTTTCTCCTTTCTTTATCTATCGGATGATCAAAATTCAAACAAAAATAACCATGGACATTTCGTATATAAAGGACGATATCCAATTCAAATGTTTCCATTTAGCAGCATCTCCGATTTAAGGTATTGCGAATTTGAAGATTTCTTTTTATCAGATCTTTTTTTACTGTTGCACAACCTCTTCCTTCTTTTCCCTAAAACCTATATAATATCATCGCTTTTATTTATATAAGTTTCCTCTCTCTCTTTTCTCGCTTTACACATTTCCTTTTGCTGATTTTTTATCCTTTACTCTTACACGCATCTACTCTCCAAAACCATTTAATCACGCCAAATGTCCAAAATCAACAACTACAATTATGTTTCTGCTTGCTCCGATGCCGCATCTAATGCTAGGTAAATAAACAAACAGGAATAGCAGCTTTTACCAGGGTTGTTATTTCGAGTGAAGAAAGTATTATCTGATCTTGGTTATCTGATCTTCTTTTTTTCCCATTATCTTTAGTGCATACACCTTACTGAACCGTCAAGAGCCAATCCATGCTCGCATTAGTACCAACAACGAGAGGGGTAAGACAAGCATACCTTGATGATGTTGAGGCACCTTTACTCATCCGTTTATCTTAGATCGTCGACCAATAGATCCTCCTCCCATCATTCAAATGAGACTTAACAACGCTACTCCGCAACAAACTGAGTATGTACTACCTAATGATTCACCCAAATTATCTGATTTTAATATTATTCGTATCATAGTGCATTCCATCAAAACTCTTACTTTTACATGTGCGCTAATTTAGCTCATCCATCTGACGATAATGAGATTTATACTCCCACACATAATGCTCTTTCTGGCCAAACTGTTTCCTCCATGTACAAGTTGAAAGACATTGACAATCATGGTAAGCATCCAAACGACACACGAGCAAAATTTAGCCTCGCTCTAACATGCTGTCATTTTAGACGGGGCCTTCTTTATCTTTGGGGATCTGTCTGTCAAAGTAGAAGGAAGCTTTAGACTCAAGCTTTCCCTATTTGAAATCACTACTACCGGTGCTGTGTGTCTGCAATCCATCTTTACTGGCCCCTTTGTTGTTTACCCTACAAAGAAGTTTCCCGGGATGCTGGATTCTACCTTTTTATCAAGATCTTTCTCTGACCAGGGTGCCCGTATCAGGATCCGTAAGGAAAACAGAGCCCAAGTGCCCAACAACAACAACAACAGCGCTGTTGCCACATCAGCCGGTGCCGTGTCTCGCAAAAGAAAGCTAGAGATCCAAACTGAGCAATACATCCTCTGCGCTCCCTCTCCGGGACCTAATACATCGCTACCTACCGCTAGTTACAGCGCAAGCTCTAGTCAAATCATGGCTCAAAGTCCTTCACTTCCAGCTACGAATGTACCCGGTTCTTACTATGAGCGAAGAGCTAGTATCACAAGCAGTGGTACAGAAAGTTGTAGCAGCGATGAAAGCCCAATTGCCACTCATTTTTCATCTCCTCGTGTTTCTCTGCCTCCATTGTCTCCTCCTCAACAATCCTATGATAAATTCTTTCCCATTGCCACCTCAAATTACATTCCTCTCTCCTACCATCCGTCTCCATCCTCACCGCCTCTGCACGTCTACCATCAAATGCCTGTGCACGCAAAGCCTGACTTCGATGCCTCTGTCAAATTACCGCCTATTCGTAGCTTTATCTCCTCGCTCAAGAGACAAAGAACCACAAGCACTGAACAAGATGCTGTAGTTGCCATGATGCAATTATCTCATTCTTACAATACCGCACCTACAAAGCAGCATCATTTAAATTAAGCCAAAAACCATAGATTAATACTGTAATATCATCCCCTTTTACTACTACTACTACCACTCTTACATGCAATCACCCATTCGATCTCATTCCTACTTTCATTATCTGTATATTATTGCCTCCACATTACTAATTGCACTACTATTCCACTGCTTTTACTTGTTAATACTTACCTTCTCTTTGGAAATAAATAATTTTTTTAATTTGACATTAATCGATTATTGTGTGTAACTTTGATCCACTGATAACCTTATAAAAGCTCAATTCTTCTCCCCCCACACAATTCATCGCGATACGGTTAGAGGCATGCTTGGATAGAATAGGATGAAACGTTTGTATGGCGTAACGTGATTGGCATGCTTGTGTACCTGTATAGTATAAATTAATGCAAAATAGATAAATTTTGTCCTTATCTCTTCTGTTTTGTTTTTCATTCTTTACGATACCTGCACGCTATGGCTATACCCTTGTCTCATTACTTTTGGCTCACAGGCGGCTTCTTTATGGGCATGTTTTTCATGTACAACATTGTCCCCTTTCGCATAACAAATCAACACCAAAGGGGAAATAACTTACATATAAGACAAGAACCTCCAAACAATGTTCTGAAATTCGGAAACCCAGGTAAGCATCTAGATGGAGACAACCACTACATACTCATGCCATGTACAGGTCCTATTAGTGATATCTTCCAACGGACCGCTTATACCGCATCGTTCAATCGTAGAGATCGGATCCCTCATTGGGTAGGAGAGCATCTCACAGCAGAGAGTTTACGACGTGGACAGAACGTATCTCGAGACAAATCCCGATTTACCGGTGATCAAGCTGTGCCAGACATGTTTAGAGTGTATACCAACGACTATACGAATAGCGGCTACGATCGTGGCCACATGGCCCCTGCAGGAGACGCAGTGTCCTCACAAGCCGCTATGGATGAAACCTTCCTGTTGACCAACATTGCGCCTCAGGTTGGCCCTGGATTCAATCGCCAATGTACGTAATTGAAGCCGTGTCATTATGCATATAACTAACTCGCATCATTTCAAGATTGGGCCTATCTGGAGCAGTTTTGCCGCGATTTAACAAAGAACTTTACAGATGTATATGTCTATTCTGGTCCTCTGTTCCTGCCACAATTGGCTACCACGCGTGCTTCCTCTTCCGAAGCCTATGCTTTGGCTGACTCCAAGATTGAATTTGATGAGGACGGTGCTATCAAGGTCATCTCAAAAGTATCGAATACGAAGGATAAATACAGAATGCAATATGACATGATTGGTGCTAATGGGCCTACAATCGCTGTACCCACTCATTATTTCAAGATTCTTTTGGTATCCAATGGTACAGACTATGCGTCAGGAGCCTTTGTGCTACCAAATCAGGCCATCGATCATGCTATACCTCTTGACCGTTTCCTAGTTGATTTGCGAGCCATTGAAAAGGCTTCAGGCTTAACATTCTTTGAATTATTGGATAGAACTACTTTTACAAACTTGTGTGATTTAGTGCGATGTGTTGTATAGATTCGAAATAAAGTGCATGGGAACTGTATTAATCAGGGCTATTCAGGAAAGGGTTTACTAGTCGATGTTTTGAAGAAATCGCTGGAATGTTTTGAAACATTGCTGGCGCAAACATATAAACACTGCGTGTATAGCAAATTACAGCAGCAGTGATCTATCAGGCTGAAAACCCTTCGAGATTTGTGAATTTTCACATCGGCACTCAAAGTCCTCCCAGGTTGCATTAATGAGTGTGATTGTGGGATCATCAGATATCTGAATCCTGGTAAATATCGCTCAAGGGTATTGAACGCACTTAACTGACATTCTGCTTTTTTCGAGGCTTGGTTTCAATGGTCAATGTAAACCAGAAAACCCTTCAAAGAATGGTGTTTCATTGCCAGTATGAGTCAATTCTGCTGCTGACCTTCTTTGAAATTCTAGAAGCTTGACACAGAGCCAAGAAATACTATAGTAGGTTAAGTCAAGGTCGAGTTCAATACGGCAAGAGGTGGTTGTATATATCGACTCAGATTGTAGCATCCACTGAATGTCATGGTTATTGAGAGCAATTCATCAAGGAGGGTTTCATGGCAAAACCCTTCTATTAAAGTTATTCATGCCAACTTTAATATCA
The DNA here is from genome assembly GCA_010203745.1 of Mucor lusitanicus. Classification (NCBI taxonomy): domain Eukaryota; kingdom Fungi; phylum Mucoromycota; class Mucoromycetes; order Mucorales; family Mucoraceae; genus Mucor; species Mucor lusitanicus. The sequence continues at coordinate 1,495,030 of JAAECE010000008.1, read as the reverse complement.
ACGTCAAGATTAATCAAAAAAACCCCTCTCAAGTCATATGTTCATCCTGAAAAAAAACCCTTGTCTTGACCAAATGTATATATAAGCAACCTGTTCTCTCGCTGATTCTCATCTTCATTATCAATTCAAAACAACTCTCAAAATGCCTATGCAAAAAGACCTCGGTAAGTCTGGACAAATGCAAGTCTCTTATGAGCACTTTCTAATCTCCTGAGCTTGTTGTAGAACAAATCCACAACGAAATTCAAGAAATCCTGCGTGAAAGCAAGCAATTGGCTCATCGCAGATACACTCCTAATGAAATCCAAGGTTTGCAAGAACGTTTGCAAAAGATCGATGCACAATACAAGGAGGGCATCATTGACGACCGCAACAAGCAAGATCTCAATGATGATGCCTATGAACACCAAGGCCAAGGTCAAGTCGCTGATGACATTGCCAAGGTCCACGAGACATTGTCTCAAATGCTCCAACGTGTAGCTCAATAAATCCACTCTCCTCCCCTGCTTTTTCCCCTCTACTACATTTACCATTTGTGAATAAAATATCATCCTCATCCTACTCCAAATCAATGCGTATGCCTGTGTGTATCTGAAAAACCTATTTTATTACATTATATTGACAAAAAACAAAAGAGCCTTGCGTTTATTTCTTGGGGGCGGGTCTAGGCTTGGAATAAGGAATGAAAGTCTTACCGTCCATGTAAGGAACCAAAGGAGGAGGAATCTCCAAACCATCCTCACGTTGCCAGTTCTCCAACAGACCACAAAGAGCTCTTTCAGTGGCACAGAGAGTAGAGTTGAGACAGTGGACGTACTTCTTCTCGCGGTCAGACATCTTCTTGACACCACAACGGATCTCCAAATTACGGGATTGATAGTCGGTACAGTTGGAGCAAGAGACGAGCTCCTTGTATTCGCCTTGGAAGGGGAACCAGGCTTCTAAATCGTACTTTTTGGCAGCAGCGTTGTTCAAAGCACCAGAGACGATGGCAACGACACGGTAAGAGAGACCCAAGCTCTTGAAGAACTCTTCAGAATGCTCAATCATCTCGTTGAACATCTCCCAAGAGTTTTCGGGAGCAGACAAGACGAATTGCTCAATCTTTTCAAATTGATGAACACGGAAAATACCCCAGGTATCCTTGCCGTGAGCACCAGCTTCCTTACGGAAACAGGTAGAGTAACCGGCATACTTGATGGGCAATTGCTCGGAGGGCTTCTCGAACCACTCACCAGAGTGGAAGGCAGAGATGGGTTGCTCAGAGGTGGCAATGAGATACTTGTCCTCACCATCACCAGAAACCTAACATGTCACACACCATCAATTCTCGTGGTCTTCCAGGCACATGTATCCCTATCATTACCTTGTAAAGCTCTTCGTCAAATTGAGACAATTGAGCAGTCTTGGCCATCATATCCTTGTTCATGAAGAAGGGGGTTTGCAATTTCTTGTAGCCGTATCTGGCAAGGAAGTTGAGACCATAGGTGATCAAAGCCAAGTTGAGATCAACACCAACGCCAGTCAAAAAGTAGCCACGGTGGCCAGCAATCTTGGCTCCACGGTCTTGGTCATAACCATCCAGACGAGAGAGAACTTCGTGGTGAGACATAATGTCGGTTCTCTTGACAGGCTCGACGCCGTTGTGGTAGTAGGTACGGATGACTTCGTTGTTATCCTAATCACACACTGTGAGATTTGCATGCCTTTGTATGCCCTGGATCATGCTGCACTATTACCTCGTCCATGGAAGTAGGCACAGAGGAGTGGACAATGTTGCCCAGAAGGTTCAGCTTGTTCTTCCAAGAGGTCTCCTTCTCCTTGGCTTGAGCGACAAGGGCCTCCTTCTCCTGCTGGAGAGCGTTCTTTTGAGCAACCAATTCAGAGGGGTCCTCCTTGGCCTTGAACTTTTTGCCAATCTCCTTTTGGATGGCGTTGGCCTCCTTGTTCTTTTGGTCGCTGGTGAATTGGACTAGTTGATGGCGTTAGTACTCGCTGCAAATCTAGGCACAGCACAAAAGACATTACAGGTGGTCCATTCCTTGTATTCAGCAATGATTTGATCGACAAGCTCCACCTTGCCGCCACGTCTCTTTTCAGACTCTCTGACCAAGTCAGGGTTGCCGCCACGTTCCTCCAAAAGCAAGTTGATATCAAGCATCTTTTATATCAAACACGTCAAACTTAAAGTAATAAAAAGAAAGAGGGCTCAACAGGAGAGATGTGGAAAAAAAATTTCTTTAAAAAGGATGCGGCATCCTAAACCCACCCTTTCTGCGGCTTTTTGCTATCTCTTCATCACAATGTCATTGAACTTTTTCAAGACCAAGCCGGAAAAGACGGATGCCTCGCTCGACTACAAGGCAGTGGTTGCCAATCTGCATGCCATGGACAGCACGGCCGCAAGCCTAGACATGGATCAGTTTGTACAAGCTGAGAACATTTTGCTTGGAAAGCACCAAGGTAAATCAGAGGTGACTCAGGTTGAGTAATGTTTATTCAAGAATCATGCCGCCGCCCATAGAGTTCTACAGCAACAAGAAGCATAATTCAGAGTTTTCGCCGAGAAAGCTGGACAACGATACACAGCTGGCTGCGGACGACCATACACGTGCAATCGTCAACTCATTCATTCAACTCTCAAACACCATGCCCGAAATCAAATCTGAAGCTGCTGATTGCAACCAGCAAGTGGAGGCATTAATATCACAAAACCAACAGACGATGGCTCAAATCGAGAAGGCATCTGCTGATCTGATGCTGTAAAGAAAAAAGTCAATGTATATCCCCTCTTGCCTGACAAGCAAATGTCTTTTCATCCATACTAGACAGATTTTGCTTGGATTCTAGCCAATAAACCTCGTTTTATTGCAACGATGCGGTGATGATCAATAGTAGTAGTAGCCTATCAACACGTCTAGAGTTTACGAATGCAATTGAAGCGAACATTGCACTCTCATGTCAATTAAGTAGATATTACGCAGCAGGCCGCAGCTTCAAGACGATGGGATGCTTGTAATTTACGCAATGATTTGGTACCACTTGATGAATCATTTACTTTTATTGAGATTGGATCCAACTACTTTATCAACAAACTATGTCTTCATTCAAGCAACACCATCTTCGACTTGGCAATCTTTGCGTTCTTGTCGTTAATATCTGACAGCGCTTTAAAGAACCCTCGCTGTCCTACACTCAAGGCCATCTTTTTGTTTTCTATTATCTCCTTCTTACTTCTACCCAGGCTGATTTCTCCTGCCTCCAACATCTTCAACATCTTCATAGTGTCCTTCCATTTGCCGGTTTGATCCATTGTATTATGCAGAGCGCTGAAAGAATCTCCATTGAATCCATCTACCTTGATCGATTTCTTCAGAAACGCGTTGTCGTCCTTGACTTTCAACAGCAGCAAATGCAAATTTTCTTGGTCCACTTGTCTTGTTGCAAAGCTGCTAATGATGAATGACTGCAGCTTCAGAGCTAACGACGAGACGGATGGATGGGCATCGACGTTTGCAGGGCTGACAGGAAAGAATCCCACATCAAACATCTGCTTTGAGTGGAAAGACCACAAATTGCAAGAGTCGACCTTGTAGTATTGCCGTAAAAGGCGCGTTGTGGCCACCACGGCTTGCTGTTGATTTCTGATGTAGATGCTTGACGTAAGGCGATCGCCATCAATGGTCATGGCTTTTTTGAGCGGCTTGACCGAAGAGCCCAAGAAAGCATCGACAGGCGTCCCTTTAATTGTAACGAGTCCTCCCACGGCAAGCAGCTCGATACATCCATGAACAATTATGGATAGCTCAAAGAAGTTGTTTCCCTTTTCAAATTTATGGTGCAGCTTGGAAAACACTCGCTTGTTGATCCATTTATTGTCGAACGAGCAATCATCGGCATTCTGAATGTGCACAAATGCATCGAAGCTAGTAGCGAGAAATCTTACTCCCTCGAAACAAGCGATGCACCCAGCAAACTTTCAAGCGCGAACCACCTAAATAGTTCCTTGGGACCACCAAGTCCTGGGCAAAGTAGTGAGCTACCACCTTGGGGACCACCTAATGTGAGCTATCCAGACGCTAGAACCACTTGTCTTTTTGAATACTCAAAAAACATTGAATTGAGGTGCTATAATATACCTAGATGTGCTTATTTATCCAAGAAGAATAGAAGAAAGAAGCGTCTATAACATAAATCAGTGATTCCGTCTGATAAATGATTAATTTAGGCGGTCCGAACTTGAAAGTTTGCCATGGACTTGGTGGTCCCTAAGGAACTATTTAGATGATCCGTATTAAACTTGATTCAAATATTGCCTGTAAATGAATCTTCTTGAGCGTAAATACAACATTTACATGGAGATTTCTCACTACTTAAAGTGTGTGATCTGCATAAATCATGTACCATTTGCAAGGACGGATATGGTAGTAGTATGTGGCATTACATGTTTCGAGATACAGTACTACCGCAATATTTGGCTATCAACTGTTCACACGTCCATTTAAAAGATTTGTTTGTAGGTATTACGCCCTTGTAGAGTGTTTCCAGAGCAGCTTGCAGCCCAACATGTGCCACCTACAGGCATCGTATCGGATGGATTGAGTATAGAGCAAAAAGCATATTGGTATAGCAGTGAATCACTAGGGCAATGCTAGCTAGGACGCATGAATATCACGTCGTCCGTATTTGGCTTGGGCAGTGACCAGACTTGAGTAATAAGGTTTGGCGTTCCCACCTATCTCATTAGCGCTACCAGTGATAGGAACCTGCTTGTTTAGTGTAACGAGGTCTCCGTCTTGAAGATATGCCACTGTTTGAGCGTGTAATTTGTGATAAAAGCCAAGGTAATATGCTTGATATTGCCAGATAGTACGCATCTGGCTGTAGCAAGATATACACACTCTACTGTGACCTATTCAATCAATCAGCTTTGCAAGCATGAATGGCAGTGTCCCTCCTTTGATGTAATAAGGTGCCACAGCCAGCACTCCGCAACCTTAATCTCTACTATTGCACCATCCAACATAAAAAGAGATGGCCCCTTTTCCTTTTTCTTTTCTACTCAACTATTCTTCAATCATGACTCAACAAGACATTCAAACCGTAAAGACCTCCAATGGTCAAGAAATCAAGGGTAAGCATCATGACCTAGTACTAGATCTGTGCATGAATGAGCGGGCCATGACAACAGTAAACTGATTTGACCAACAGTTCACACTCATCTCTTCATCAACAACGAGTTTGTTCCCGGCCATGGTCCTTTGATTGAAACCATCAACCCTGCCACGGAAGAAGTCATCTGCTCTGTGCACTCTGCCGACGAATCCGACGTGGATGCTGCTGTGAATGCAGCCAAGGAGTGTTTCAAGAGTGTATGGCGCAAGACTGCTCCTGCTGAGCGTGGTCGTTTGATCAACAAGCTCGCCGACTTGATGGAGCGTGATAAGGATGAGATTGCTACTTTGGATGCTCTCGACAACGGCAAGGCTTTCACCATTGCTCGCGATGTCGATGTGACAGACTCCATTGGCTGTTTCCGCTATTTCGCTGGCTGGGCTGACAAAATCCATGGCAAGACCATCGACACCACTTTTGACAAGTTGTGCTATACTCGCCATGAGCCCCTTGGTGTTGTGGGTGCTGTTGTGTAAGTGTGCTCTAGCAGGTGTCTGTAGATGACAGTGCGGCTAACTGTTTGAACAAAATACAGCCCATGGAACTATCCTACCATGATGCCCGTATGGTAAGTAGTACCTAATGAGCAAATGTGATTGGAATCTAATGTGCGAGATGATACATTAGGAAATTGGCTCCTGCCTTGGCCACTGGTAACTGCAGTAAGTATTGGTGAGAGAAAAGGCGTTGTGTGAGGCCGAGACGCTGATTTTACCCTTGGCTACTAGTTGTGTTAAAGACATCTGAAATCACACCATTATCACTGTACAAGTTTGCTGACCTCGTCAAGGAAGCCGGATTCCCAGCTGTAAGTATAAGCAGCTATAGCAATATATGCAATGCATGGTACTGATGCTAGCTGCAGGGTGTTGTGAACATCATCACTGGTTATGGTCATACTACTGGTAGCTACCTCAGTGGCCATCCCGGTGTCAGCAAGATGGCTTTCACCGGCTCTACCGTCACTGGTCGCAAGATCTTGGAAAGCAGTGCCAGCAGCAACCTCAAAAAGCTTCAACTCGAATTGGGCGGTAAGAGTGCACAAATTGTCTGTGCTGATGCCGATTTAGCCAATGCCGCCGTCCAAGCTCATGGCGGTATCTTCAACAACCACGGTCAAAGTTGCAATGCTGGTTCCCGTATTCTCGTGCATGAGGATGTATTTGACAAGTTCATGGAGCTCTTTATTGCTGAAACCAAGAAGATCAAGATTGGCGATCCCTTTGACGAAGAAACCTTCCAGGGCCCTCAAATCAACAAGAGCCAATTTGATAAGATTCTCAACTATATCAAGATTGGTCAAGAGGAAGGTGCCAAGTTGGCTCTCGGTGGTAAGCGCTGGGGCGAGAAGGGCTACTACATTGAGCCTACCATCTTTACACACTGCAAGAACAACATGCGTATCATGCAAGAGGAGATCTTTGGTCCTGTGGTAGCCATTGCCACTTTCAAGACTGTGGAAGAGGCTATTGAGATTGCCAATGACTCTGATTACGGTTTGGCTGGTGGTGTATACACTTCCAACTTGGACACTGCTATTACTGTCACCAATGAGCTTCAAGCTGGTACTGTTTGGGTCAACTGCTTTGATGTCTTTGATCAATCCACTCCATTCGGTGGTTATAAGCAATCTGGTTTCGGTAAGGAACTCGGAAAGTATGCTCTCCAAGAGTACACTCAAGTCAAGGTTGTCAAGATTCAAAGAAGCTTGTAAGAAGTATAGCATCATTTGTGTATAAAACAGTTCATGAGAATAATAAATAGCTCAACAATACCAATTTGTAAAAAGAAAAAAAAACGTGCTATCAACCATTTGCTATGAACATTTGTGCCTTTTTGTCTATATGTATATTATAAAATGATGTTGGTTGGAGGCATTAATGCCTTAATTCTTAACATGGGGATAAGCCCAGATCCACTAATGGCTATAGAGCAGTAGGAATTCGTAGACTGAGGTATCACAAGCATGGTACATAAAACCTGATTTTTTATACTCTCTTGTGGCTCCATTTGAACAAAAGATCGACTTCAATAATACAAGATTGAAATAGATTTCGGATGCTTCGATAGAAGACCCTATTTTTACAGCAATTGAGCTATTTTAGCGGTATCGAAACAAACAGGATGTATTTGTGCCTGCACGCTTTGTTTAAATGTAGTCGAGCATATCCATCAACGATGCAAAATTACGATTATGTACTATAATTGAGCTAAAGTCGACAATTTAATATGACCACTGGGTATATATATATCATAATATTGAATCGATGGCTTTCAATTACTAGGCACTGCACTCTTGTGGCAACATTCCTCCGCCAAGCCTAGCGGCTTCATATTTTCATGTATTTTGGGGCACCCACCCAACGAAACAATTCAAACATGTATCTGACAAGCACCAAGATCGCCACTAAACCAAAGGTATATAAAGAGGAAAGAATACACTCAAATTGCATCCTTCATTCTATTAACAAACTCACTCAACATGAAATTGGTCTCCACCCTCGTTGCTTCTCTCGCTATCATTGCCTCTGCTGCTGCTCATGCTGCACCCTCTATTGCTATGGAGGAGTCCGCTGCCGCTGCCGCTGCCGCTGCAAACACTACTGCCGCCAACGCAACCGCACCTGCAGTTCTCCACCCTGACTGGAAGTATGCCTACAACCCTCCTCGTGTCAATCCCGAGTACTGCCAAGGTTTCCAAATTGAACACCCTACTCAGCATGATTTGGTCTACGAAGCTGGCTCTCCACACCTTGTCAAGTGGTCTGTTAATCTCGAGGGCCTCAAGGACATCCCTCTGCGCATTTTCCGTATCCGTGTCATCAGTGAAGGTCAGCAGAACTTCCTTACGAGTGGTGAATATATTCGTAAGTACATGTACAGCATAGACTGCATTGTTGTGTTGACCATTACTGTCTTTTTGTAGCTTTGTATAATGACAAGGAAAAAAAGACTGGTTCCGCCATCTTCCCTCTTGACGTCGATGGTCCTGATGGCATGTACCACGACCGCATCATGGTTACTTACTCCAACCAGCCTGTTAACTGTGTCTTTGAAACTGTCAATTTCAAGATTGTTCATGGCCCCAAGGACAAGATTGCTGAGGATTTCACTCCCTATTTGGAAGAAAGCCCTGCTTTGCTTCACTCTACTGTCAACCTTGATGAGCTCTACACCTACGGAAACGAAACCGTTGCTGCATCTTCAGTTACTGAAAAGCAAAAGTAATTAGTCGAGCATCCTATTTCTTTGATACGATAGCCTAATAAAGCATCTACATTTGCAATTTTAATACTGGTACTTTTTGTGATTCTGCCTTCTTTTGTTTGTCCATGAAACGTCGATATATAGTAGGAAAACTTCGATTAAACACGCTTGTAATACAGATATCAGCATTATCAAAACATAAATGTTATAGGGCAGAAATTAAAGCAAAAAGCGAAAGAGAAGGTTGCATAATACTTACCATGGCTCATATTTTATATTAGCGGTTGGCGGCACTTGAATTCTATTTTTCGCTGTAGGGAATTTGGTGATCCAAATCGATCTGATTTGATTTTTAAAAACGTTTTTGCCAAAACCGACTATATAAATTGTAAAAATCAACCCCTAGTTCTTGATACAACTTGAGAGAAGTAATTGAGCTGCATCGAATGAACCTACTTTCACAAAAGATTCAGAAAAAAAAATCGAGAAACCATCGAAAAACTAAAAAGACGTTTTTGAGCAAAAAGTCTAAATTTAGCATAGGTAACCTTCAAATAAACAACTTTGGAAGTTTTGTCATACCTTGGGGAACATTTTGATCTGATATGTACCATAGTAAAATATGCCGTTTTTAGGTCCAAAAGTGCGATCGATTGATTTTTGAGAATTTTTCCTTGCTACTACACGTCCAAAATCGATGAAATCGACCGATTTTTCATGACCAAAAAAAAATTGAGATAAGGCACCAGTAGGTAAAAGGGACTCGAGAGCAACTATTTGGTGCTACTCTGAGCCTTCAAAACGGCCTGTAACACGAGATATCAGTGCTTGAAAATAGCCTGATTTGGCTCTATTTTGACATGTAGATGAGGAGCTAGAGGCTCCATGGCCAAACTAGTGTATGAAACCGACTTGTATCCAGTGTTCTAGATGCGTTGCATCTTATCAAATGTAAATTCAGGCACTAGGCGGTTTTGAATCGATCTCAGGGGAGTTAATTTGTGTCAAAACTGTGCTACACTAAGCTGAAACGCCGCATAATGTAGCAATATTACAAAACGTACAGCGGTGGATACAGTTTCAAGCTTTTCAGAGACATACTGGACACCCAAAGTCTAGCACAGATAGATAAATATACAGATTTTTTATTCAACATGGATTACTTTCTAGATGTGATTTGTTTGTTACTACTGGAATTCTTTTGCTGTTGTACCTTGGACAAGGCGCTACTCAAATTGGACGCTCTGGCCATCATTCTCTCTTGTTGGTACGAGGATAAAGAAGACAGACTTGTTGCAGAGATGATAGACATGCGCTTCTTGTCGGTGCGAATACTCATGGCTGCAGACAATCGCTTGCTGCTATTGGCATTGTTGTCCAACACAACACTTGAGGGAGATCGTACATAGTAAGAGGAGCGGTTGCTGTTGTAGGTGGAAGCAGATAAGCGGTGTGTGGCAGCAGATAAACGAGACAGTCTATTGTTGGTGTTGGCAGGGATGGTGTTTTTGTTTGCATGATGGATGCGAGGACTACATAGTAAAGAACACACACATGTCAGTAAGCAACTCATATCAAGAGATACATGCATCATGCACTTACCCAACGCCTGTTGTAGTGGATTTCACAGGTACAGTAGCTGCTTGTTGGCTTTTCTCTGTCTCTTGTTGCAGAGCAGAAGAAGACGCAGACATGGAAGTGGGTCGCAATCCAATCTCATTATCACGGACACGGTCCATCAATTCAGCCAATCTGTCGCTGACAGACAGCAAGGACTCTTCATCTTGGCCCACCAGCTTGTCGACTTGAGGCTCAATAAACACACTGGCCAACTGTCGTAGGCTTTGGCCTATCATGGCTTGCTCTTGCTTTAGCTCGTCAATCGCATCCTGCAAGCTTTCATGCACATGTTGCAACTGTTCCAATTCTCGAATAATCCATTGATGACGATCTTGCTCCTCAATACGCTCTTGTTGTTGTTGTTGCTGCTGCTGCTGTCCGCCCTGATCAGCTACCACTTGCAATGGTACCTTTTGCTGTGATTTTGGCTGTTTCTGTGATTGCTGTTGGCATTGGATGGCCTTTGCGTCGACACCTTCAGACACCTCATCGACGACTTCCCACACTTTGACGACCTCTTCTTTTCGATGGCGAACAATCGTCTCCAATTCTGTCTTGAGAGCAAATACTTGTCGCGCCACTTCAGCTGCATCGTCGTACAATTGAGTCATCTGGTTTCTGGTTTCATCAAGGTCTGTGCTCGCTTGGCCCAACGACGCTTGCACTTGCAGCAAATGTTGACGAGATTTATTAATGGCGTGGCTGGCAAGCACCTTGAGACAGTATAAACTTGCGTCCAGTCTTGCAATGTAACAGAGGGTGGAGAGTTTGGATGCGCACTGCACGCTCAACTGCTTGGACTGCAACGCCGTCAGTTGCGTTTCTTGCGGCTGATGCTGCTGCGAAGCCGATGTAGTGGAAGAGGCACAGCTCTCGTCGTCCTCTGCCTGTGGATCCATGACAATTTCTGTGACCAAGTTGGAGTCCTCTTTCCAGTCCTTTTCCACGCGCACACAGGGCGTTTCGTCTGTATCCAATCTATCCAAGAGGCCCTGCAACAAGGCAGGCGGTCGCACCTTGTGGAGCGAGTCGCGTGTAGCGTCCAGCTGTTGCTCAATCTCTGTGTACTCCTTGAGAAGCTGTGTTCTCTCCTTGTCCAATGCATGCTGCTTGTCGAATAGCTGTTGTGTGAATATCATGACTTGGCTCAGCTCTGCCTTGATGTCGTCTTGGGGACGTGCTCTTTCGGGATCATTGAGCTCCTTTTCCAACGACAGACATAACTCGTACATTTTCTTTTTGCTCATCATCAGCTTTTCTAAATGCTCTGTCACTTCTTCAATGTCCTTTTGGATTTCAAACAAGTTGGAGTGCAAGATGTCAAACGAGAGCTCGAGTTGGTTGAGTGAAGGGTGCTCTACGCTTGCTCCTCCTTTTCTGGGAGAGTTGTAAATGCTGGCCATGATGCTGTGCTTTTGACGCACAGTCGTGGGTTGACTGACGGAACGCGTCAACTGATGGGGTTGCTCATCTACCTTGTCTACTGGCGCAGGATAGGTCTTGGTCAACACCTCTTTAACGTGGAGCCAGCGCGCTTGCACCAAAGCCTTTGCTTGCGTCAGTGTGTGCTTGTCGTCCTGCTTGGCCTGGTCCAAATGCGTCTCAATTTCTTGCACGACTTGATCTACCACCACCGTCATATCCTGATAGAGCCTGTTTCTGTCATCACGCAAATAGAGCACCTGATCGATAGGCACCGTTTGCAGGATCAGCAATGACTGGGACAGATGTACAACGCAATCGCTGATATCCACCGCCTCTTCCTCGCACGCTTGCATCTTGAGTTGCTGTTGCTTTCTAGCAGCAGCTTTTCTGAGGCGCTCAATTTGGCCAATCAAGTCATCCTGCGCAAGTTCCAGCTGACAGAAACGACCATCGATGCGCTCAAACACATCAAACAGCTTCTCAATCTTGTCGTGTTGCAGTTCAGACATCTCCCAGTCTGCTTGGTGTACTTGCTCCACCTGCTCCAACTCTTCGCGGAAAGACATCATGACCTTTTCTACCAACTGGTCTGTGGAGTCAAACATTTCGTGCGCTTCGCGAAGCTCAAATCGCAGCTGTGTGATGGTTTTTTCCAGCTGCTGAATAGCAGAGACGTGCTCGTTCTGAGCCATGTTCCAGGAGCCCAGGATGGAGTCGGTGATGTATGCCAATGATGATTCAATCGAGTCGGTAAAGGTTGTCTGATAGCTGAAGAAGGCCTTGAGTATCACTTCGAAATCCGAGTACTCTTCATAGCTGGCATCGTCCTTTTTGCGCTGGATGGTCGCTATCAGCAGCTGCTTCTGCTTGGACATGGGCAGCTTCTGCTTGCTGTCGTCGCCGCAGAACAAGAACACCTTGGAGATCATGGACTTGATCTTGATGGCATTGGCAGGGGCGACTGTGGTGGAGCGGGAGACGGACGATCGATTGTACTCGCTTGCTGAATCAAAGGGTCTGATGGTACCACTGAGCGAGGAAATGACAGATTTCGTCTTGTTGGCGTGCTTCCGCTCCGATTCCAACTGCAGCATCCTTCGTTTGATGTCTTCTGATTTGCAGACATCCAAGGGGGTCAGGCCCTTTTTGTTCTTGAGACTCAAATCCGCGCCGCCCTCCAGTATCAGCACCTCCAGTACCTCAGGGACACCACCAAATTCAGCAGCAAAATGCAGTGGCGTATTGCCGGTTGGATCAGCAATATTTACGAGCGAACCAAAGCGAATCAACAGTGATGCACACATGGCCAAATGTTCAGGGATATTGACTCCTGTCGATGATGATGATGATGTTGCGGTGGGCGAGGGCAAGGGTGCTTGTTGCTGTTGCTGTGCTTCAGCGCCCTTACCATTGCTACTCTTTTGGATGCCCCATGATTGGCCATCTTTATCTATGCCAAATCTAGCCAAATGATGTAGTGCCGTTCTACCATAATAGGTCTGAGAATTCATATCAGCACCAGCCTGGAATAGCATGGTGATGGTGTCCAAAGAAGGCAATGGCTTGGTGCGCATCGCATGGTGGAACGCAGTGAGGCCAGTCTTGGGATCGTGGTGGTTGATGAGCAGAGGTCCGTAGCGCTGAATGCCGTTTAAGGGAGGTGATTTCATCAATAGAGTTTGAAGTGAGAGATGATCATGAATTTTAATAGCTTGTAAGAATGCAGACTGAATTATATGTACAAGGGGTGCTGCAGAAGGATCGAGATGATCGATTTCTTTTAGTGTATCAAACTGGAGGTGCGATAATGAGGACGGGTAGTTGGGAATCGTGCAGAGTAGGTGTGATAGTTTGGAGTAGTTGATGGGGTAATTTACTGTACAGTTGTTGGATGTTACCTATGGGCGAGTTGAGTCGTGGCATTCATGCGTACCACCCACGTACTCTCTACTTACAAGCTCTGACCGCTTCATTCGAAGCACTTCCTCGCATAATTGGACAATCTCTGGGTTTCTCTCTGCGTACTGGATAGCAGACCAACCATGGCTGTCTGTGATATCGGGCGAAGCATGGTAGCCGAGTAGCATCTTGACAATGGGCACATTTCCATCTCTGGCTGTTGTTGTGTGTGTGTGAGTATCTGAAAGGGCCAAAACAAACAAACAAGATAAACACTGTACCAGCATACATCAAAGCCGTTGCATTTTTGCTATCCGTGCCATCCACATTGACTCTCCCATCTTCCAGCAGCAGCTGTATAATGTCAGCTTTTCCGAGATAGCTTGCCAAACATAAAGGAGTGATTCCTTTGATCTCATATTGAGGGGCATCCAACGTCGCATAATAGAGATTGGGATGACACAACAGGATATTCTTCATGATGTCAAAATGGCTTGCGTTGGTTTGCGATATCAAGTGCAAGTTGGATGTGTTGATGTTGGACGCATCCAGGTCCAAGCCGTAGATGGCGCAGACCAATGCGGTTCTACCAGAGCGTGCGTGTCAGTCAGTGGTAAGCGTCTTTCTCATCATGGCATCGACATGTCCTACCTTCCTCGCCCATCCTTGTTGTTGATGTCAGCACCAGCACTCAGCAGCAATCGCACCATGTTGGGATGGCCGCCCAGCACAGCAATGTTCAGCGGCTTGCATTGGTATTTCTGATCGGTTTGCAAATTGCTCAGTAGATCAGGTCGATGGATGATATCCGAGGGGATGACTGGTGAATAGGTGTCTTTGGAGTTCCAAATAAACGAGCTATTGACATCAATGCCTGATTGCAGCATGGAGCGCACTTTCTCCACATCATTTCTAGCTACAGCAAATAGAAATTCCATCTTGGTCTTATTTGAGCAAAGTGAAAACAAAAAGAAAGCAAAAAAGATGAGATGTTCACATCTCGATTTAATAACAGTGTTCTTTCTCCATTTGCAAAAAGTAAGGAGGTTTTCTTTATTTGATGTAACATTAAACAAGAGGGAGGGAGAGAGAGGTGGGGGGGGGTATAGATGTTGAGAAGGTTTAAGGGGTTGCTAGGCAACAAGCTTTCTAATGTGGTAGTCATGGACTCCAAAATTAAGGGGTGGAAATTTTCATCATCCTTGTGTTGCTATTAGTAGCAGCAAACAAGCATATGGTTGTTGTTGTTGTTGTTAATTGATTTGCTGGATTAAATCCCAGTAAATTGATGGCTAAATTGAATCGAGTAAGGTATTCGCGCGCTCGCACCGCAAAAGCGTTGCCTTGGTGTTTATGTAAAAAGCAACATTTGGAAGCCACAATGGAGAAAGATGCCATCTATTTATACATATCACTGATATAAACTGAAGCTACTGATGACGTACAAATCACTGATTTGCTTGTGTTTGCTTATGAGAAAGTGGATATTTTACACCAACAGCGGGAGATTCCTCCAAAAAAGAAATTTTTTTGGTTATCTCTCTCCAAAAAAAACTTGGTTTCGTTATAACTTTCTCTTTTTCCCTCTCTTCTCTCTTCTCTCTCTTTTTCTCTCTTTTTCTCTTCTTTTTTTAATTTTTCTTTTTGAACATCCCATATACTATTTCTATTTAATCAGCAAATAAAAATCACACATCTAAAATACTAGGTATGTCTCTATCACATTGACAAATCTCTGCTGCTTCGTCTCATTCCTCTTTTCCCTTTTTTTCATGGTAGAAATATGGCCGAAATAAGAAGAAAACTTGTTATTGTTGGTGATGGTGCTTGCGGTAAAACTTGTTTGTTGATCGTCTTCTCAAAGGGTACCTTCCCTGAGGTAACTATATGATAACGCCCTTTGGCTCGTTTTTGTCGCAAGCAACTCATGGAGGGAGAAATTAGTTTTATGTTCCCACCGTATTTGAAAATTACGTAGCTGATGTCGAAGTTGATGGAAAACACGTGGAATTGGCTTTATGGGATACAGCAGGTAATGTACATTTCTCTTTGCTCCTCTGCCTTCTCTATCTATCGGTATGTTATCAGCTGGCTAACATACATGTCTACGTATAGGCCAAGAGGATTATGA
Source organism: Mucor lusitanicus (assembly GCA_010203745.1). NCBI lineage: Eukaryota > Fungi > Mucoromycota > Mucoromycetes > Mucorales > Mucoraceae > Mucor > Mucor lusitanicus. Next base: position 1,479,573 of record JAAECE010000008.1, on the reverse strand, counting down.
TCGTCTTCGACCCTTGTCATACCCTGATTCTCATGTTATTTTGATTTGTTTTGCTGTCGATTCTCCCGACTCTTTGGAGAACGTTCAAGAAAAGGTTTGTATCATTTTACCCCTTGATTTTTTTTCTTATTGCCCTTGAACTAATAGATGCTTTTTTTCGCTCTTGTAGTGGATCTCTGAAGTCCTCCATTTCTGTCAAGGTTTACCTATTCTCTTGGTTGGCTGTAAGAAAGATTTGAGAAATGATCCTGCAACAATTGAAGAGCTCAGAAGAAACTCCCAAAAGCCTGTTGGCTCTGACGAGGTAAATTTCTATTACTAAATATTTCTTTATTTTAGGAGATTTAGAGGGAGATGAGGGGCTGTATGTAATCAAGTGCTTTTGTATATATACATATTAGTGCTCTTGCAATGCGAAATGCAAATGACATGGCTACACTTACTTTCCCTTCTCTTTGCCTCTTTATCTCTTTGGGAGCAAACCAAAAAAAAAAAAGTTCCTATTCCCTTTGCCATAACTCCCATGAAAAAATAAGATGATTATTTTGTAACACATTTCCTTTTTATTTTAGGGTGCTTCGGTTGCGCAAAGAATCAGTGCTTACAAGTACCTTGAGTGCTCTGCCAAGACCGGCGAAGGTGTTCGTGAGGTATTCGAACATGCAACAAGAGCTGCATTGATGGTTTCAAAGAAGAAGAAGTCCAAGGGTTGCACTGTTTTGTAAAAAATATTAAAAAAATTAAAAAAATGGGCCTTTCTATCATGGTCTCACAACAAATATAACTTTTTCTCTCTTCTTTTTACTATTTCCTTTACCTTTATCCACTTTTATCTATAAATCTTTCCTCTTTTCTTTATTTACACATGCACACACAGACACAGACACGCATCACAGACTTTTTCTATCCACCACACGCTCACAAGTAACCCCCACATCTCACGTTTATTCCATATAAATATATACTTTTTTTTCAAATTTGATCAAGCTGCTGTCATCCTACTAAATTACCATGAAACTTGATGTATTGAAATCAGATTGATTAAAGGATCAAATCATAATGATGAAGGGCTGATTCGGGTTTTGAGAAATTGTGCTCCCGATCCCAGTGTCTATTGATACTGCTCCCTATAGGCGTGAATGGCATGATTTGCACACTCTGCTTACAAGAACACTGGGCGTATATAGCTCTTATATCATTTGGGTGTCGTCGCTTCACGAAAATGTGCCTGGAAACTATATGTAGGTTGGAAAAATCTCGGCAAGAGTATCATTTTTCCAAGAATCAATGCAAATGTCGAGTCAAATGTTGAATTATCCACGTTTGCTATGCAAGAACTAGTCTATGCGAAAAGCATCCATCAAAACTATATACATTTCTGAAAGAATCTCGTCGGATCATGCAGAAACTCGAGGAAATGTTGAATATAGCAAGCCTGCCTCTCTCGGCATCTCAATCAAGATAGATGTAGCCAGTCAATAGCCAAGGCATATCCTTTATGATACTAAAGAACATGCTTGAGAGCTGTCTTAATCATGTATATGAAACGGAAATAATCAGCATGTGCTTAGAATCTCTCAAGTAAGCACCTGTAATGATGTCTGTACATCAGAACTATATCATGGATGATTGATCACTGCCATGCTTAAAAGAGCTAGCCTAGAGCTACTCAAGGAATAAGTATCATGCTTGCTGTATCAGATCACAACGTGTGTATTCATGCAAACAGGTAAAGAAATCTCTTCTAGACGACATTGGGATCACCATTTGAGATTTGGTTCATTATTATGGAAGTGACTCTTTCTTGCTTGCTTTTTGTTGATTTTTAGCAACAAAAAGTGGACAAAAATTTCTTTCTTCTACTAATAGACTATAGCAAGAGATGGACTCGAGCAGCAACAAGAGAAAAGCCGAAGAGATAGACGCCCCTGCTCCCAAACGACAACAAACCAGCGTGGTTGCGAGAGAGCCCTCCATTTTTGGAGTCAAGCCTGTGGATGATGTTACTAAATACATTGCCGATTTCATCGCTGAGCATTGCCAACTCGAGAATGTCGAGGTTTGTGGAGATATAGCCATTGGATTTATGTCATTGATTAACCTGCGTACGGATAGATTGAAGCTAAATTGGGTGTTTTGATTGAAAAACGTACAAATCAAAGAATCAGTATGGGCGCTTTAAGCGAAACAAGTAATGTGGAGCATTTATTTCAGTCATGATCACACATTGACCGGCGTTCTAGTTATACATTCGGATTACATGCGACAATATAGATTTGAATCCAACATGCCGCTAGAGCAACATCGTCATTTCAACAAGATCTTGAACGATATGGTCAACAAGACACAAGCTCGCGAATATCGAGTAAATATCAAGCCCGGATTTTGATTTCAATCAGGCATTAATCATATGTAGGGAGAGCGCATCAAGTACAAACACACCATTGAGACAGACAAGTTTTACGAAATACCACACAGCAGACAAAAGCTTCGAGTGACCACAGAAAACGCAACTGGAAAGGTAAATCAAGAGCATCCTGCGAGATGACTGACAACATAGTTCTAAAACTTTGGCCTAGATTGTACCAAATGGCATCATCGAGAAAGTGCGTGTTGCAGATTTAAACATTCATGCACCCAACCAAGCATTGGATTTCAGAATATCCATCAACAGAGAACTTCCGCGCACCAAACCCAACTCAAGTCCAGTCTTTGAACGAAACAAGGATCGTATTTCATACCAACATGGCGGTATCGCTTTTGATTTGACCCAAGTAAAAGGTGCTGCCGACAAAGACCCAGATGTACGCCATGAATTAGAGCTGGAATTTGCTGATGCCAGCGTGTTGGCAGGCGAAAGGTCAAAACATGAGCGTAAAGAGCCTTCACAGTATACGCAAATGATTGAAGTGTTTATGAATAATATCAGACTGCTCAGTCGTTATGCTTTGAAGCTATAATAAAGAGGAAAATTTCTAGATGCTTATGGTTTATTTTGCAATTTGGACTGTTGCTGTTCCTGCAGCTGTCGTTGTTGCCGTTGCCGTTACCGTTGTAGGTGCGGAAGAGGTAGTAGTAGTAGCGCTGGCTGCCTTTTTATCGTCATTGGGGGCGAGTAAGATGGCTTTTCGTACTGGCATTTGAGGTTTTGTCTTTTGGGCCATCCAATCGTACCATTCCTGCGGTTTGCGTTTGCGTAGAAATGCCACAATGATTACTGTCATATTATCGCATCCAATGCCTGACATATTTCCCTTTTCTGCCAAGCAGTAATCCATCAGTTCTTCGCAAATGGGCCCCAGCGACATGTGCTCACATAGTTTATAGCGCACAAAATCAACCACCTGCTGATTTGTCAAACAATCCCAAATACCATCACAAGCCAACACCACAAACTCGTCGTGATCTGTCAATAAATGTTCAATGATATCAGGCTCAGCTAAAGTGGAACAATTGTGTTAATTGCCAGCATTTAGCAGAGAAATCCTTCCACCTCTCACCTGTCACGGCTTGATGGTCTGGTGTAAGTTGGGTATTGTTTTTGAAGTTGAAATCACCAAGTGCTCTTGACAGCGCCAAACTTCCATTGACTCGGCCGTTTTCAACAAAGCCTCCTGCATTTTTGATACGCTGCGACTCCTTGGGGTGCTTGGGTTTGTGATCTTGTGTGAGAGGGATTGCTCTCCCGTCCTTGGTGCTAATGACAGCTCTCGAATCGCCTGCATTGCTCACGTACAAGACGTTGCTTTTGGTGAGTAATGCAGCAACTGCAGTGCAACCCGAATTATCGTTATCAAATCGAGCATCTAAAGATCCACAGAGATTAGATGTCAATCTTCCAAACATCACTCGATTTTTACCCTTCTTCAAATCCTCATCAATGCCATAATACCCCATTCGAATAGCATCTCTATATCTGCCTCTATCAAATGCTGCTGAATCCATGATCTTCTTATAAAGTTCTGTACCACTGTATTTGGCCACGGCATCGCCTAGATTTCCATGATTTGAGTTACACAACCAAATTTTGAAATTAAATAGAATACCAACCACCATGCCCATCAAAAACAGCAAAGAAGCTTGCCCCGGTATCCGCATATGATGTAATTGTAGTATGTGAGTCCTCCATACCTATGCGTGTGCGTGTGTGAATTGAGGGCTCCTTGTTCAATTGAGAAAGTGCCCATTTGCTTACTTGTTCTCCAGCCTTGCATGCTTGAAGCACCATACATTACGCGCTTGTCATTGCCTTCGTTCGTGCTTTTATCTGTAATAGGTTCCGATAAAGTTTGTCCCATGTTTTGATTTTGTGTCTTGTAAATGTCGTTGGAGAAGTGTGTCGTTTTTAATGCTGTTTCTGTGTGTACAAAAAGTATAGAAAAACTGAAAAAGAAGAGAAAAAAAGGTTAAAACGAAAATTCCAAATGGTTTTTGATGTCTTCATCCATTTTGGAGGAGAGAAAAAATTATGAGATTTCAGTCTAAAATGTGCATTTGAAACTCTCCGGGCTGAGGCCGAAGCTTTAGTTGGATAAAACTTGACCAACCGAACAGACATTCACGCAATTAGATGCAATCAGGCCAATTGAGCAAATCGAGAGGATGGGGTCTACATGCCATGTGGGGTGCATGTTTATTTGTTGATCGCATACGCGGCAGATTGTAACAAGATCATAACTGTAAATACAAAAGATATCGAGAATCTTATATAAATGCAATGTTTGTGAGCTAACAAATTTGGCGCTATACCTAATTTGATTGTGATTGATTTAGAGTTGTGTCATAGAAGTAGCGTCCCTCTATGGCAGTGCTACCCATTATGATTTGATATGAGCTGTGAACAATATCATGATCTATACTGTACCTGCAGTGTAAATGCCACATGTAATTTAGAGACCATTAGCTGCCAACATCCTTACAATAGCATGCCATGTGCTTGATCTTATCATGGCGGCGGTTTAACATATCTTGAAAGTGAGAGGGAGTTGCATGAAATCTGATGCGACCTGCAGATTTGGATAGTTGTTCATTTGCTAGCAGATCAATAAGCATCTGATTTCAGGGAATCTCAAACTTGCCTCAAATAGTAGGTAGAACAGAATGCCCTACTATGACCACATAAACTAATGCGTAAAAGTATATAGAATATATTACATGAATGATTTAGTCGGGTTTTGCATTTGTAACTCAAAGCATTTGATAGGATGGAGCGACGATGCAGGGCCTAAAATTCAAGGGATGTTTTGATGAGACATAAAGCTAGCGCCAATATTGCCAAGAAGTTTAATTTTGTACTATTAGAAAGTGATACGAATTAGGGTAGGTATAGCGATCATCAGTGCTTGATCGTGTATGACTAACTAGTAACTACATCTACTCTGGCTATCTGTGTTTTATCTGAAATCAAAGAAATTTGGCGCATATTGCTCGTAATTAGCGAAACCAGGCCTTTTTAAAAGACAATTATCTGATGTTACTTCTTTCGATTCATCAATGCTCGAAGTCTATCATGAGAAATCAAGTGCTTTGTGGTTCGGAGGAGGCCATTTAACTCATTTTCACCGTCCATTGCTTGTAAGGCCAATCTCGCCTTACATAACCTACTCATATAGTAGTATATGATTGTAAATGTCTGCCATATATTTTGAATATTCATAAGATTTACAAATGTATCTCGTATATTCTAAAAATATACATACGTTACTCATACATTTTAAGGATAAGCATACAAGCAGTATGAGCCAGATCAACTTTCGAGTTGATTACAGCTATAGTATATATAGCACAATTACTTGATAATAAGCAATCACTCACCAAAATCGCGTCAAAGACGACAACTTTGATGGGCTTTTTGAAGCAGTTACAGCGCGTTAGAAACGCAGAAAAACAGCTCAAACCGTTTCTCTGATCCTGCCGATGCTTTCTGTACACTTTTCCCGATTTTTTTTGGTCATTGATTTTTCATTGAAAATCGATGCCAAATCCCTTGCTACCATGCATGATTTTTCATCAATTTTCTTTGATCCCGTTTTTAAAGGTAAAGGAGCCATTTTTTATTAAGATGTTTCTAAGCTCAAAATGTTGCAAATTCTTTGAACTTTTGTATGCAAGTTTTATTTGACATGTTTGGCTTGCAAAATCTTGCCTTTTTTTGGCAAAAACGTAATTTTAGTTTTTCCAAAATTGCGCAACATTTTTGGTGCAAAATATACAAAAAATTGGCATGGATGGATAGAGAATCTTTTATAGATGCTATCTTTGTTAGAAATATACCTAGCTAAGCTTAACAAAATTTGGAGAAATTGACCAAAAGGTGATTTTGGGATCCCAAAAACAGGTTCTGGAGCATCCTGCATCTACAGTGTAAAACTGAGTTTGAACTGTTTTTTTTCGTAGTAAGCTGATGCACCTTCAAGCAGGCGAATGGCTTACTAAAATCGCTGTGGGGGAGTTTGTGAGGTCCATTTAGACACCTTGGGCTACATGATACCATTTTCTATACATTAGTAGCATACATGGACCCAATAGATGCATGAATCCAAGTTGAGCGGTAAAGAGCGAGCACTGGACAGGCTTGTAAAGCCAATAAAAGATGAGGATGTAGAAAATTATTGTCTTTTTAATGCTTGCTATCATACAGAATGATGCGATGGAACCAAGAGATCAAATCTAAGAAACTTCTATCAGTGCCACACATCTAAGGCAGCATCTACAACCGCAAAAAAAAATACAACCTTTTAGTAAACGTATTCAGGGCACCTTGTGTATGGAAAATATGTTTTGTTGTTTCAATATAATACTACAACATATCTATCATATTAGGGGTCACCAAATTTACATGGCTTATCCAACTTTTCTCGCTCATGCTGGCTAATATATGAGCTATGTTCACAGTATATAATGGCCTGGGATGTAATTTGAACAATCAGTTGGCACTCAAACGCTTAGAAAACGAACTCGTAAAGATCAGTGCACAGAGGCCTACAATATCTTGTGGGTTCAATTGTATAACATTTGATTCATCGCGAATAGATCTCGACTCGGATCAATCATTGAGCTCATATAGAAAGCTACTTGCTTCAAAGATATACATCTTATATATATATATATAAATTGCCAGCTCTTAACAAACTGTCATGCACTTTCAAGGTGATACCAACTGATACATATCCTGTTTCAGGACACATGTTTTCCTATTCGGTGCTTCAATAAGTACGTGGCAAAATGTAATCAAGCATTTATTGCACTTTTTCTTCTCTCTGTATAACAAAATTCAGCAGCATGGGGATCGTCTTGGTTGTCATGTCTGCTCTCAGTCTGGCAGCTGCCATAACATCCAGAGGAGAACACACAACGCTCACCATATCCATCGTCATGTCGATTATAGCTGGCCTATGTGCTCATTCTTGTCTGCCGAAACTGCGAGACACTTTTCTAAAAGCAAACCTATCTGGCCGCGACCTATTAAAGCGAGATAAACCATTACTGTAAGTACAAAGTAGTATGGTATATGTGGACCAGACTAGTAAGTTTACTGATGCTTCGTGAAAATAGGCCGGAAACAATGGGTCTACCTGTAGCCATCATCTATCTTATTACGCTGTTTTTGTTCATCCCATTTCCATTCATCAACTGGTTTGAAGGTGCTAATTTGGTGCATGAAGACGACCCCACTGTGGGCACATTTCCATACAACAAAGTAAGTATGCCAGAGACTACCGGGGCGTGTTGACTGATGACTGTTTGGTGCAGCTGGGAGAGATACTGTCAGCCATATTAGCAATTCAATCCATGATCTTGTTGGGATTTGCAGACGATGTATTGGACGTGCGATGGAGATACAAGGTGTGGTTTCCTGCAATTGCAGGTATCCCATTGATGATTTTCTACTACACAAACAAGGGGGTGACCTATGTGATGATGCCTGTGCAGCTGAGGCCTTATGTAGGAGATTTGGTTGATCTAGGTACAGCGTACAACGATGGATCAAAAGCAACATTCAGCTAAATGCATTGGATAGGACCACTGTATTATGTGTATATGGCCATGCTCATCATATTTTGTACGCATAGTATCAATATTTTAGCTGGTATCAACGGTATTGAAGCTGGCCAGTCTGTTGTTATTGGAATCTCTGTCATTTGCAACGATTTGCTCTACATTTTCAACAATCCTGATCGTGCCAGTGTCGAAGCCCACTTATTCAGTCTCTACTTTATCATCCCCTTTGTAGGTGTAACCTGTGCCCTCTTGTGGCATAATTGGTTTCCTGCTCGTCTATTTGTTGGTGATACATTCTGCTACTTTGCTGGTATGACATTAGCTGTGGTCGGTATTCTGGGTCACTTCTCCAAGACACTACTCTTGTTCTTCTTGCCTCAAATTTTCAATTTTGTCTATTCATGCCCTCAATTGTTCAGGCTGGTAGAGTGCCCTCGTCATCGTATGCCCCGTTTGAATGATCAAGGATTACTGCAATGCTCCACAGTTCGACCCAATGATAAGAAGCCAATGGGCAAATTGGGAAACATTGCATTGAAGTTACTGCGTGCATTGGGTCTTTTAAAAGTCTTTGAGTACGACGCGGAGGGTCGTATAATCGAGTGTAACAACCTTACGCTTCTGAATCTCGTCTTGGCACGCTTTGGCCCAATGTCTGAAAGAAACACAACAATCACTGTATTATTCATTCAAGCTTGCGCAAGTTTGCTAGCTTTCTTCATTAGATATAAACTTGTACATTTTGTATATTAAAATTAGAATTTCATGCTGAGGTTGAATAGAAAGCTTTGTTCTTGATTGAGATGACTTGCAATTCATTACTCTTTTCCTCTCTTCTTCCTTGATATACGCGATAATGTCAGATAATCACCCAACGTAAAGTATAAAGCTGATTACTTGGAGTATTGAGCTTACACAGCTTCCAATCAGACCTACAGAATCAATGCCATCACAACAGGAGCAATCACATCCCTCGCCCATGTTGGATGTTGTGAAGCAAGAAGTAAGAAGCAATGGTAAATTTTTGCTTGTTACAAGTACTGATCCTCAGGCAACATGTAGGAACCGCAAATCAGCTCATCATCGCCTGCTGTCTCAACGCCATCAGCAGCAGCAAACACATCTACACCCACCAAAAAGGAATTGGAATTTACGTATCAAGAAGATACGCCAACCCCTAGATCTTACCTTGATGCAACAGTGGTACCAACATTATTAGAGGGCATGAAATTACTGGCATCAGAGCGGTAAGATTTGGAATTATAATGAGATAATGCAGCTATTCTGATATCAGGAAACGTAGACCTAGTGATCCGTTAGCTTTTCTCGGTCATTTCTTACTTTCTCGATCAAATGAAGGAAAGCAACAGCCATGAATGTGTTGTTGTCAAGTTGAAAAACCGCAACATCTCTCCCCTCCCTCACTCCATTGTTACTCAAAAGTTAATTGTGGTCCTCTTGGGTTCATATTCTACTCTTTCTTTTTCTCTTCTCATTTTTTGTAGATTTTTATTAACCTCCTTTTCCCGTTTCTTTCCTTTATCAACATCCTCAGTTTGCAAGAGAGATAAATATCATCTTTCTTCCTTCTTAATTACCTAATAAATATAGACATATCATCTCCTTTCCTTCAAATATTCATCAATCAAATTATAAATCAACATGGGATTCATCGAAAAGATCAAGTCTAGCGTGGAAATGTGGAGAATTGAGAAATATACCAAGCGTAGACCTGTTACATCTCCAGATTTCGAACAGAAAGGTACAGGGATGGAAACCCCTATTACAATGGCTTGTACTGACATTTTGGCAATTGCTTCTTTGATAGACCGAGAATTTTACCGCCAACATTACAAAGATGGCGTGTACCTGCATCAACAACCAGGTGGCGCTCCTAATACAAACAGTAGCAGTGGTGTCATAAATTCTATCAGTAGAAAAACCACATTACTACGAACAAAAAGCGAGAAAATTATGCGCTCTTCTGAGAATTACAACAATACAGCACGATGAAGACTGTAACATATATCTTTTGACCATGTCTTTGTATCACCTTTCAATTTATTTATATTCGACATGTAATAAAAAAAGTTATGGTAATTTACTACTCTGGATATCGTTGGTTCTTGGTAAACAATTTAGAGAATTAGTTGCGCCTTTTGAAAGTTGCCTACATTAACGTTACAAGGAATCCATCAAGAAGGCTTTGCTTTTCTGTGATACTCGTAATCTGTATGTAACTGAGATATATTTAAAGTATGGCTTTACCGAGGCTCTGCCTGGCAACCTTTTACCCACAATATTGATTTGAAGCATTGAACCTTGGGTCGGGCTAAATCAGGCTTGGTTAATTGACAAACCGAAACCAGGAAGACATTGGTTACCATGGAGACACTATTCCTTCATCAGTTGAAGATCGCTTTAGGACCCACAGTCTCCATAGCTATAAGCAAAAAAAGAGAAGATCTTTTTAGGAATTGATGAATAAACTCGGCTCAGTCATCCATATAGAGTTACACATTGTATTTTTAGAAACTAATTTGTGGCAAAAGATACAAAACGATGAATGTCCTCAACATATTATCGTATCAGGAGTATAATGCATGCAATGTCAATAAGAGAATGCACAAAAAAAAAAGTTCAGAAGGAAGGCTGCATTCGTTAATTCCCCACTACAATTAAGTGTAAGACATGAAAATTGCAATTCATCATTTATACTTTTTTCAATTGACATCCGCTACAGCTCCACAATAGGCACAATTATGTTTCGATTGCGAAGCTTCAAGTCAAAGCGAAGTGCGTGCCACACTACTCCTTGATTTGTCGGATTTTGAAATTTCTTGCTCTCTATTTGCTACATATTTATTAATGAGCAGTTACTGCTGCAGTCACGTGACTTCCGCGTGGCAGTGCCGATCAGTGTGTGCGGCCGCGCATGTCCGATCCGCCCCAATTATATGATTTGTGAGCGTGTAGGCTCATTTTGAATGAAGATTACCTTCAGATGATACATGTAAACCAAGGCAATCAAGCTAAATTGAACTGCTGCGGCTTCGATAGATAAAACAATTACCATCGAGAAGTCTAAAATCGCTTTCAAGACTAGCTTAAATGCTGCTGCACTCGCTGACCTGATGTCCAAATGTTGACATAATAGCACCAGCAGCAGGCAGGGCGACATCACAAATCGATGCTGTACTTTCAGTCTCTAATATGGTTATTCAGGATCTGGACATAATATATGTAAAATTATTTTTGCATTAGCATAGAAAAGGTATTCAAGGACCTTACTGACACTAAATTATGGCATTGATTCAAAATTGGCAGGACCATTACTCTCTGTTTACAACGAAATACCGATTTTACTATCACAAATATCTTCTCTACTATGCGGCCTCTCAACAAACTGTTACGAGTATGATGTTTCATTTGACAAGGATCACCCGACAACAGGATCTGCACTGCCTTGTTTCAGTAAAATTTATGTAAATCAAATCAAGCAAGCTTCTATAATATTTGTTCCACGAGCATGTTTCCTGCGATATTAGTATATATCCACCATCAAATTTATCTTCCATTTTTGTCGTCATATAGTATACATGCATTGCTACACAACTGAAAAAGATATGCTAACGGTTATTAGCATAGCATTTGCATTATGTGCAATGGCTTGTCTGGACTAGCAGCATCTGTGTACGTAAATTTGATAGTGCGCGCGGTCAATCTCCCTGTACATGTTGTATCACTCTGGATGCTCTTCTAATTAACATGTTTTACCTTGTCTTCCAGGGGAGGACGCTGGAAATGCCAACATGATAGTAATTTGACATTTGTAGACAACAACGGTATTACCATGTGCGCATTGCAATGGTTGAGTTTCACTGATGAAAAAGATCTATATCAAACTACCATATTAATAGCGTTGTACCATCTTGCAATGGTCAATGTTGATGAATCCGAGGAATCGTTTAGAACAAATTAGGTTTCAAAAAAAGTTCACGTTCAGTTTAGATGAGGGATTTACAACGTATTTCCTCTCTATGTATCTTTCAATCATTGGTTGGGATGCCCACGTTGTGAGTCCTAGTAGATGATCAAAGAGTACTTGATTACCATATGCTATGAATAATGCGAATTCAGCATTTAAATTCTGCGTTACCGAGTTATTGCAAGCTATCATCACATCTAGATTTTGATTTCTCCTTTTATAGGAAAAAACTCTCTATTTGAATGTTTATACGACGACCCGCTTACCAGTTGGCCATATATTTACACGCTAAATAGACACATTTAATGTCAAACTGTTTCAATTTATATAGAGTGCTCTTTACTGCGAGGAAAGGCGATCATCTTAGTCACCGATTACACATTAAAACTATGCGTGTGAGACATGAACGATCATCGATAATCTCTGTTACCATACCACGAGCTCAAAAATTAATATAGATTTTGCAAATTGAAATGAGAATTTTGAATTTAAATGTCATTGGAGCTACATAGATGGAATGTTCGAAACTAAAAAGCACCAGTTACCCAGCGAAACAGCGAGCCCGCATTTACAGGATCAGGAAGATATGCCACTAGACTCAATCATGTATAAAAAAGATGGGCCCTTTAGATTCGGGTTTCCCGTTTCTTCACCCTTTCAACCACTTCATTCCTTTTCGCTTTCCTGATGCGTGTTACTCTCTCTGCTGTCGCTGTGCTTGGTCTCCTCAGTGCCCAGGTCCTGGCCAAGAAAAACGCTACTTCAAGTGCATCTGATAACGGGTTTCTTGAAATTGATTGGATCAAGCAGCATTTAGGCGCTCGTGGAGGCTATCCTTCTGATTCTGTCCCTCAAACAGATCCCATTGTCAAAAAGTACCATGTAGATCAAATGCAGGTCATTATCCGTCATGGCACTCGTTATCCTGAAGATGGTGATACTGAAGGCATCAATGACGCTCTTGCCTTGTTGGCCAAGAGTAAGAATGCCACTCTTACCGGTTGGGTCGCTGACTATGACAACAAGTTCTTGCCTCGTCGTGCTGGTGCCCTGGATAGAAACGGCCAGATGGAGCATTATTTGCACGGTCAACGTCTGGCCAAGAGCTATCCTGATCTCATTGAAAGTATCATTGATGAAGATGTGGTGCAATTCACTGCTTATTCTTCCTGGAGCAACAGAACTTCTCAATCGGGCCAAGCTTTCTGTATGGGTACCTTTGAAGGCTATGGTGCCCTGGGCAAGAAGAACATGTTGGCTGTTCCTCAATTGAGTTATACCCAAAACAATGATTCTTTGATTGCTTTCCACAAGTCTTGTCCTCGCTGGCAAGAGGAGGTTGACGATGCTGGTCTCGTCGATGCTGCTATTGAGCCTCTCAAGAAGGCTTACATGGCCCCTATTGCTGCTCGTCTCACCAAGGATCTAGGCATCAACATCACTGCTTCTGATGTCAAGGACATGCACAGTGCTTGTGGCTCTGAGGTTACTATGCACAACAATGCCAAGACCTTCTGTTTGCTCTTCACCAAGGACGACTTTCTCAAAATGGAATACTATGATGATTTGAAGCATTACTACAAGTACTCTTACGGTATTCCCGATATCAACACTGAAATGGCCTGTGATTTAGCCAAGAACGTCATGAACAACATTGAGCTCGCTGTCAGCAATACCACTGAAGATTACCCTCGTTTGGACCTCAAGTTTGGCCACACTGAGACCTTGTTGCCTTTCCGTACCTTCTTGGGTCTTCGCAAAGATAACGAAACTTTGCACTGGAACTCTACTCAACAAGTCATTGATAACCGTAAATTCAAGATGTCTGAATTCAACTTTTTTGCCAACAACATTGCCTTCCAAGTGTTGTCACCCAAGAACAAGAACAAGAACAGCACTGACAAGTTTGTGCGCGTTTTGGACAATGAAGTTGCCATTGTATTCCCTGGTTGTGATAGCGAGATTTGTCCTATTGAGCAATTCCGTAAAGCTTTGAATCCTCTCTTGACCTGCGATTTCAACAAGCTGTGTGCTGCTTATTAACTGAATTATAACAAATACATACCACTTAAATTATACAGAATTGAATAAACCTTGCTTCATTAATAGACGATAAGATATTCACAGCTGTTTATTGTTATAAAAATACATATTACTAGTAGACACATGATGGAGAACGACTTTCTAGGCCTGGAAATGGGCCATGATAGCACCTAATATATCTTCTCTTCGCTTGTTGCACATTGAATCCAATTGTTCAATGACAGGATCTGAGAAGCGTGGCTCAACTGATCTTCCGTAGGGAGACACATTGATAATGTCACCTGGTAGTGTGGGTAATAAAATCAGTACAACCAATATTTGTGCAATTAACAAAGTAATTACTTACCGTTGAGAGAGTCGTCTGCAATGGCGTATAGATATGCATCAATACAACTTTTCATAGGCACCATGCCAAACGCACTAGCCACTTTCAAGCTTTCTCCGGGCAATAAGGGGGTTTCTAATCACGAGCAAGAAGCGTTATTGATTTGTGGGATCTACATGAACGATAACAAGACTTGCCTACGAAATGCGGGGCTATGGCATTGACTCTGATGTTTGTAGATCGAAGCAGATTTCCGTAGCTTTTGGTTAGTCCAATGATCTAGAAGACAGTGTTAGTGTTTGTCGCGGTATAGAGGTGAATTGACACGGATATTTACAGCATGTTTCGATGCGGCATATAAGGGATTTGATGGAGCTGGACCTAACCCGTATACTGAAGACGTATTGACAATACATCCTGCTGATTTCTCTCGGAGAAAGTATTGAATAGCAAGTCTGTTGGCCTTTACAGCTGCAGTAAGATTGACCTCTAAGGTTCGATAGTGTCCATCTAAGGTATATAATAAAGACGAGTGAGCCATCGTTTACTTTGCATCTTTAGAACAATTATTACGTACCTTGCTCTGTATCATTGATCAGATTGGAGGAATCCAGGATGCCTGCAATGACAATGACAATATCGATGGTCTTTCCATAGCATTGATCAGCAAAATCGTAAATGTCCTTTTGGGCTTTCCAGTCTGTGATATCCATATTGTAAAAGAATGCATTGTGTGGTCTGTGGCACATGAGTAAATGAGCTGATTTAGGGTCCTTTCTAATTGCTTTACATACCTTTTCCCTTTGAATGCGTTATCTAAACCTTGGATTACATCATGTCCTTTTTGCTTGCTTGTGCCCGTAAAGATGACATTGGCTCTACAAAGCATTTTGGATAATGCATGTGAATATAGTGTATAAACAAACAGTACATTGCGTTGCACTAACCTGTTTGATACTAATGTCCACACTAGCTCCTTACCGATGCCTATAGTGCATTTGATGAGTTTAACCCTACGGGCAGTAGGCTATCAGAGTGGTGTACGTACCTGAAGTTCCACCATGAATGATTACAACTTTATCCTCCAAATACATGCTTGCTTTGATTTTTTGTGAATAGGGAAAGCAGGAGGAGAAGAAGAAGGAAAAAAAAAAAAGATAATTTGTACAAAGAAAGGGTATTTAAGTATAGCTAGCTTCTCGATGGTACAAGAACTTGTTTTCTCGGTGATTGACCATTTTGGGAAAACTCTCAGTTACATTCTCACTGCTTACATGGCGAAAAGGTCATGCTTTCAGTGCTACAAATGAGCCGTATAAGGTTGACAAGTTTGTCAATAAACTATAAATGATTTGTTTATTTATCGTGCAGTGTTATTATTATTTAATTCAACGTGCTGCTGCTGCTGCTGCTGCTGCTGAGCATTCTTAATGCGGGTGGAGAGATTGTTAAACATGCGAAGGCCATTGCCCATAACGCCTTCTCCAAAGGTACGCACATTTTTACTAATAGCGACTACCTTATCAAATATCTCATCTTCATCTTCTTCTTCGGCGCCAGGATGGTTTTGTGTAATGGACGATGATCGAGGAGGAGGCGTGAGTAAAGAAGTGCTGCTGGTGTTGGACAATCTTGACGTTCGACTCATTTCATCGCTATACATACATCAAACCCTTATCAGCATACAGTTCACATATCACAAGAAGGGCTCGCTTACCTCTTTCCTAGCGATCCTGCTCTCTTCCTGTACATTTCCTGGCTTATTCTCCTGTCTGCATTGTAGTAATGGTTGTAGCTATCGCCATCATCGTCTTCTTCATCATCATTATCCATGCTCATGATGATGTTCTTTTTGATAAAGGCCAATTTCTCGGTAAAATCATCCAGTTTGTCTCCCAAGATGCTCTGAGCAGTGGTAACAAGCGACGGTCTGCGCCCAGGATTGTGCGTTGTCGATAAAGAAGAGGTGGATGCCTGAGGTTTTACTACTACTACAGAGTGTGGATGATGAGAAGATGATGATGATGCGGATGCTGAAGGAGAGAAAGAAGGAGGCGATATTTGCAACGGTGGTAGCGGCTGGTAGGGCACTCTTGTAAGCGTGGTGGCAGGAAACTCGTTGGCATGCTTTTGCGAGCCATTCTGAGCGCTGGTAGGTATCTTGTAGGTACCATCGGGTAAACATGCTGTGTTCACAGGTGATACAAGTTGACTACTACTTTCGCTTGCTTTCCCATTGACGGACTGTTGCTCCATGGGTTGCACTGATGTGTTGGTGATGGATGGTAATGAGACTGAAGTAGTGGTTGAGGTAGATGATGAAGCAGATAGAGATGTGGTATATGGGTTGGGCTTATTAGTGATGCTGGTAAGTTCTTGTGGTGATGATGATGATGGTATCTGTGTTGTCGTGTGTTGTTGAATCTCTTCTTTTTCCTCTTCCTCGTCCTCGTCCTCTTCTTCGCTCGATTCTACCTTTCTGAAAGCAAAGCGTCTGCTGCTTATACTCCCCGTGCTTGTGCTCTTTGTTGGCACCACCACATCAAGCAGTTCCTGTTCCATGACAGGCGTATCCTCCTTGAATATGTGTGCACCGCTCAACTGCCCGAGAAAGCGGTGAGTCGCCATCTCCTTTTGCCTGCTCTAAACCAATAACCTACCTTGGGCCGATCCACGAGAATAGCAGATATACGGTGCTCAGACAAAAATTGTGCATCTTCTTCCTCGAAAAACGACGAGTTGGTAGTCTCGAAATTCAAATCAAGAGGACCAGATTTCTTGGGAGGGCCGTGATATGCATCTTCATCATCTGTTTGGCCAAAGTAGTGATCCAGCTCTTCCTCTTGTTCTTGCAGCAAAACCTCGATGCTGACAGGCGATCTTGGGTCGAGGTAGTCGTCGATGGTCCTCTGGTTGCGGTTGTTTGTAGGCAGCCGAATCAAACCCTGCTTGTTGCTACCCCTGAAATTCAAGCAGCAGCATAGCCTACTGGCATTTGGCTCATCAAGGTCAACATCGTCCTCAGGAAGGTATATATCTGACCGTTTCTTTGGAAAGCAGGTCTCGAAAACATTCATATCTAGCGAGCAAGTTGAAAGAGAAGAAGAACAAACTGGTTTCTCGACCCTCAGTAGAAGAGAAAAAATTAATACAAGCTGTAACACCACCAAAAATATCATTCGTTGTCGCCAACAACATGATTGTGTGACCAAGAGCTCTGATCAAATGTGTAGCAGCAACAAGCTGCCCTGAATTTCATGCTAAAGTGCTAGTAGTATACTTATTTGGCATCCAGTGCCTGTATATTATGCTTATACAGCTAATATACCCGATTGATTTCCAAGGCTCACCAACATGGAATGCTTCCATCGCACCACACAATGACAATAAATAGATACTAAAACGTTTATTTTCTTACTATGACTACAATTGGGATTTCTTGTTTTGTTCCTGCATAATCAAGGCATTTGTAGCACTACAAAGAGAGTGAATCAAGTCCAAATTGGGCACAGATAAGCCCTTGGCCTTGGCCCTTTTTAAAGGTGTTCCGAGGATGACCTCAATTTCCATGGGGCTGTTGCGCTCTTTATCCAATTGCCTAGGAAGCACAGTTAGTCTTTAGGCCCAATTTCAAAAGATCTACTAATATACTTTACATGGAAGGCTTGTAGTTGGTAGCCGTGGCTTCGGTTCTAGAGATCATGGCTTGCATTTGCTCGTCATGATTAAATTGATAGCCATTTGCAATAGCTGCATCAATGACTTCACCCATGACACTCTTGACAACCTTCATGGCTTCTTGATTAGCCAAAAGCTCAGTTGTGTTCATGCCGGTCATGGCGCATACGGGAGAGAAAGCAGCGTTCCAGAACAGCTTTTGCCAGCGAACCTTCTCGACATCCTCCACAATCTGCACATCACAATCGCCCTTCTTCAGAAGCTCAATAAATTCTGCACGTTGCTTATCCGAGTCTCGCTTTGCGCCAAGGTATTTTCCTACGACCAAGGATTCCTTGCCCACCATCTTGATTTTGCCAGGCTCTGTTTGAGATGTGCCAATGTATGCAACAATAGAGACGATGGGGTTGTCTGGGAAACGCTCGGTGATGGGCTCCTCGACACCGAGGCCGTTTTGGATCAAGACAATAGTAGTGTCCTTGGTGACAGCAGGTGCAATGATATCAGCCACGTTGTAGCATTCGGGCAAGGCCTTTAACGTCACAAGGATATAGTCAAAGGGCTCTGATGTGACACATTCAGAGACAGTGCGGGCAACTAGTCCAAATTGCATTAATGTCAGTGTATCAGTAACATGACAGTTGAGAGCACAGTTGTACCTTGATCAGGGCGGAATACCTCCTTTCCGAATTTAGCTGATTCAATGTCAAAGCCATCCTTCTTTACAGCTTCATAGTTGGAGCGACAAACGGCAGTGACATTGCAAGACTTGGAGAGTCTCCACGAGTAGATGGCACCAACGGCACCAACACCAACTAGAGATGTGCGTCATTCAATATCGATGCCGCACATGGTTTGTCAAGGGCACTGGCTTACCTGTCAATAAGCGAGGTTGTTGAGTAGTCATACTGTAGAATCGAGTCGAGGTGTAATTGGGATGTAAAGAAGAAGAAGAGTAGCCAAGAGCAGATGAGCAAACCGGGGGTTTATTTACTAGTGTGGTGGATACAGAATGAGTAATGCTCTTTACAGTTCCGCAGGATGGGGATCTTTTCAGCTTTCCCAATGGATGAATAGAGCCGGAAATCCCACGGTGAAGAGATAGCAAAGTAGTGTAAAACCGCATCTTCGGCTTATTTATACCATGTAAAGTAAGTAGCAAAAAGAAAAGAAAAGAGAAAGAGAGACGTCGAGTTAGTACGTGAGAAGTTGCACACACGCATTTATAATCCTATCCAGGAGGTTGCACACCCCGCGCCCAGAATGCGAGCCTTTGCAGGTAAATCCACCACCACGGCCTCGCTGGTAAAGTCCTTATCCGAGGCACAGTTGCCATGCTCATTCCAGCCCCATGCCAGCACTTGATCCGTGTCCTCGGTGATGGCCAGCGTGTGCTCGGATCCACAGGCAATCTGCGTGAATGCGCGAGCGAGCGAGGTTTGACAGCCCAGCTGCCCATGATCATTGCGGCCAAACATGTGTAGTAAGCTGCTGCTGCTGTCCAGAAGAGCGCTATGATGCCAGCCAGCATCGATCCAGGAGGCGGTAAGATGACTCATCTCGTTGCTGCCTCCCAACTGGCTGTATTTATCTGATCCGAATGCATAAACAGTGCCATCTTGTCCTCTCAGCAGTGTGTGCAAGTGGCCGCACGCCATTTGTACGATAGGCTGGGGCACTGTGATCTTTTGCACAGATCGAATGTCTTTCTTGTCCGTTGGCGGTGTCTCTGAGGGCCCCAGCTGTCCATGCCTGCCCCATCCCCATCCATACACTTGTCCATGGACATCCAATGCGACCGAATGACGCCATCCACACGCCACAGAGACGATATCTGTCAAACCCGTGTCCAGTGCCACCAATTCCTCGGTGCTGCTCCTTGCCAATTCGTTCCAGCGACTGGTGCCTATGCCATACAACCTGCCTGCGCTCGACACAGCCATAGTAAGCGCCCATCCGCAAACCACATCCTTCCATTCTATCGATTCGAATCGTCTTTGGTAGCGCAGATACTCCTGATTCTCTTGGTCTGTCTGTTGCAATAGCTTCTTCATGTGCTCTTCACCAAATTGCGATAGCCCAGCCATGTAGATGTGTCCTTGTTTAGTCAGCACAGCCGAGTGATTGCCTCCTCCTGAGATCTTGATGATGGGGTCGTCTGTCGGTAGGCCGAGGCATGGTGTAGGTGTATTCGTGTCTTGTACGTGGCCAATGCCAAGCTGCCCGCTGCCATTTGAGCCAAATGCGTACAATACAGTCATGTTGCTGGGAAGTGAAAAAAAAAGGGAAGGCAAAATGCAACATGCTTTGAGCTTTTCATATAATGTTCCCTCCTCAGGTCGACGTCACTTGTTGCATGATACCGTATATTTAAGATGCTCTCTCATTGCTCTTTCGCTTTTCTTCCAATGCCACCTACATCGCTGTCAAGACTACAAAATGCCCACCACTGACAACGATGGTTCTTTGGAGGATACAGTGTCTTACGATTGCAGTAGATGCGAAAGCTAAGGCCTTACACCAGCACAACTTGCAAGAACACGTAAGCAGTGCCAAATAGTCATCGAAAAACACGCTTTGTTCAGTTTTGTCAAATGCCCTAAACAGTGTTACACCTGTGCCACTGTACAGCAAAGCATGCTAGAGCGAAGCGGTTTTGAATGCAGTGTTGCGCAACACCTCCTTTATCAATCTGTTAGTACTAGACAGTCGTAATTTTGATAAAAAAGCAAAGATTGGATAAATTGGCAGAGGAAATCAAGATCAGCAACAAATCCACTTCAGATTGTGGGGTTTTGCACAGAAAAAGACCTCAGGAGAAGCAAAATTGACTACTGTTACCACCAACTCGGGCAATTACATGCTGGACAATAGTACCACTCGCTCAAAGTTTCCAAGATTGGCAGAAGATGTATTTGTGGAAGCTAGCGATGATTTGATCACGGCCCTAAATATGGATTTTCGACTAGACCCCGCAGTAGCTGAATTACACGCTAGTGCTATCATCTCAGATGGCTTTGAGGCCCTGCTGCTTATCACGGTTGAGAGCTACTCAAGAAACAAGGCTGTCGAAGGACCTCAAAGAAGCTACAATCTTTTATGACGAACAGAAACTAGACATCTTTATGGGAATACTGGAGAATCACGTATCATATCAAGCACCAACGAATATCGATGCTCTACTTTCCATTGTTGGAGATCGACACTCAGTGGATTTGACTCGGACCTCCTGCAGCCTGCAACTGTCTTTACCGTCGTTGATGCGCCAAGCAGAAACTACTACGGTCACTCAGAATCTAGCTTGACTAAGCAAGCAAGTGCAGTGTTGCAGCAAGTAGCGCTGGCGATCCTTTCGAAACGTTCAAATTATATTGATACACTGCTACACCAGACAAAGGCAGCTCTAGAAATAACAAACAATGACATGTTCCAAAAGTGCTATAAAATGTATGATGCAAAACAGCGTATCTATCTATCACTTGCGTTTTGTTGCGTGGCATCATCAGTCTGTGCACCAGCTTCATTTCTAAGGAAAAGAAAAGGAGCATCAAATGCCGTTTATAGTTCCTGCAACTGCTCTTAGGGAATCTTGCAAAGACATGAAAAAGTTCCATGAAACCAACGAGGCAGTTTTGCCTGATTAAGCCCGTTTCAAAGACGCTAAATTCGAGGTACATCATGGAATCGCATTTAGACAAGATACACTAGAGGGCTCTGGCCAAAATCAGGAGGACGAGGAAATCAACCTTCACGAAACGAAACGTAGGTTATTACCAAGCAGTGTGCTAAACCAGTGTAAATATGATTTAACGTGGGGGCTTGCATGGTTACCATGCAACCAACCTTAAAGCTTTTCAGCAAGACGTGAAGCACTGCATCACCACAAGAAGAAAGTGAAATTTTGCTAGCCATTTGATTCTAAAATGAGTGATTCCTTGAATTAAGGAGGTAAGTAATTCCTCGAATTAAGGTGAGTGATGCCTTGGATTAAGGCGAGTGATTCTTTGCCAGCCATTTGGCTGTGAAATGAGTGATTCTTTGAATTAAGGTGAGTGATTTCCTGCCAGTCAATTATGCAACAAGCTGATCTGATAAAATGTACTACTCATACTCCCAAATGTTACACTCTATTCTATATGCTCAAGTGACATCATTTGGTTGTTCCCTCTCCTACCAAACATTTGGCAATTTTTTTTTTCGCCAGCAGGATCACTCTCTTTCAAGTACAAGACAAAAAATGGCACAGCAAATAGAACGTAATCAAGAAGCCACTATATATATCGGTAATCTGGATGAAAGGTGCACTGAATCTCTGGTGTGGGAGCTCATGTTACAAGCTGGACCTGTTGGTAAGTCGCATCCTCCATTATCATTCGAGTCAAGCTCACTCATGTTTTCATCTAGTCAATGTACACTTACCAAAGGACAGAGTGACACAGACACATCAAAGCTATGGTTTCGTAGAGTTTCTGACGGAAGAAGACGCTGACTATGCCATCAAGATCATGAATCAAGTTCGACTGTATGGTAAGCCCATTCGCGTCAACAAGGTAACGTCGCAGATGAGATGTCTTGGTGATGTATTGGCTAATTGAACGGTGTATGTGTATAGGCAACTTCAGACAAGAAGAATTTGGATGTGGGAGCAACACTCTTTATCGGCAACTTGGATCCTGAAGTCGACGAAAAGCTATTATACGATACATTCAGTGCCTTTGGTATGATTGTGAACACACCAAAGATTTCACGAGATTTGGAAACTGGAGCAGCAAAAGGATTTGGCTTTGTCAGCTTTGATAACTTTGAGTCTGCTGATGCAGCCATTGATGCGATGGAGGGACAATATTTGATGAACAAGCAAATTTCAGTGTCGTATGCGTTCAAGAAGGACGGTAAAGGCGAAAAGCACGGCTCTGCAGCAGAGAGATTACTGGCAGCAGAGGCAAGGAAGAATGTACAAATGCCAAATCGATTGTATTCTGGTGGCCCTGCTATGGCACCGGCTATTGGCGCTGGATCGCATACACCTATTCCTGTTCAACAACCCATCATGCAAAGCTATCCTGTCAACGGTGGTGGTGGTGGCTTTCGCCCTCCACCTCCTCCACCTCCAATGGGAGGTCCTACTGGATACCCAATGGCTTATCCACCTCAACAACAATACGGTGCTCCTGCTTGGCAATAACCAGTGCAACAAAAAGTAATCACGCTCAACCAATCTAGAGTATAGATGTGCACAACAGACGGCTTGGATGGGATATCCGGATTGCATTGTATGAAAAGAATAAAAACATGTGTAAAATATCAGTTTTGAGGATGGAATGAGAATGAAAAGGCGTTTGGGTTTGGTTATGCAGCAGTTGGGTAAGCGTAATCTATGGAGAGGTATGTGAGTAAGTTTTTCCAGGCTATTTGGCTGTGGAGTGGTTATTTTCCTGGATAGCAATGACTCTCGTATAAATGCATGGCAATCTATCAATCAAATCACATTGATTTGATAATCCATTCACCCTGCGCTTGTCAGCATTTCTATGATATGCGCTGAAATCTCATTCTTTAGCACTGCATTACTTCTCAACAACGCTTAATGGACAGTCTACGACTGCGAATTCAACTAATCCACAATGTTTTACGTCTGTATCATAGAAAACAACTCAATCACGGCAAGACAACATAGCCTCATAACCTTTTACTACTGAGAATTATGTGAAATACAGCGAAATTTGGAGGCATCTAACCACTGATTTCTCGTGTTAAAAGCTGTTTTGGACCGCAAGGCCAAAATACTCAAAAATCGATGATCAAAACTTTCCCCAAAAAATCGCTGGAAAGTGATCCTTGACCTAATGCCAGGTCGTAGAACACGATTGCACCTAATTTGAGGCCGAGATGATGCTTTGTTGCCAAGATACAAGCGATTGAAATCGTTATTTTTACAGTGGCAATTACATTTTAAGGCTGCTCACACAGCAATGAGCTCATTAATGTCTGATCTGTTGGTCTACAATTGCTCATATAACAAAACAGCGTAGTATCGAATTCTAGGCTCATTAAAAGGGCGTAGATTTACCATGCAGTTGAGTTGTACTATGCAAATTTGTGAATGTACTCTCTTATTTATATTTACTCCATAAACCAAATAATATAAATACCCCCGGAGGGCGAAGCATGATGAGAGCGTAAGCGAGCATCTGCTAGTAAATATCAATTCAAATCGTTCCTCTTGATCCAACGCATCTCCTCCAAGTTTGATCGTGAGACCTTTCTATGTAAAATTTCAACATTTTCGCCATAAACCCCATTTTATATTCTCAAAAATTACGCAACACGCTTCTTCAAAGTACCTGCTTTTCTTTACATCATTAGATGCGCATTAAAAAGTACTTTTAGAGATCATAAGGAAACATGAAGCAATCTGCACATTTTGCAAGCTCATCGCTGATACTCATCATCATCAAAAAACATGCTTTAGAAAGGTTATACGAAGGGCATTACCAATTGAAGAGAGCTATTGTCTCACTGGCTATTAACGTCTTTGAAGCGCTGGTCTCATTTTACATGATTTTGTAAATTTATTGAGGTCTAAAGGCTATGTTTGCTTATGTGAGCGCTCTGAACGATGAAAGAGAGCCAATGTGAAATTCCCCAAATGACTCGGTCAGGTCTCACATGGCAATGACAGCAAAGACCTGCAAATGTATTTTTAGACATTGTTTCTTACCCCTTGGATGACATGTTGAGTTGTCATTCATGTTTTTCAGATTGACAGAATTATACAATTCATATTTGTCAGCCTTGATAGGAGGAAGTGTATTGTCTTGAATCACTGCTTGCCAAATCCAAGCTTCTGATCTTTCCAATCACTCAAATGTATGTGTCGATAATGCTCTTATCGCATATGAAACGGTGTTTTTTAGTACCTTTCTCAAGTGTGATGATATCATATTCAATGCATACTTGTTCAATTCAATAGGCTTATTACCAAATGAAACAAAATTTCAGCGGAGGAATCTGCACTTGTAGGGGTAAGGACGGGATCTGGACCTTCTTTGACAGATCAGCCGTGTTGATTGTTGAATGTAATCACACATTTGCCATTACCCAAGATGTAAGTATATGTATTTAGATAACGATATTCAAGTCGGGTATAAGGGTGGCATATACATGTATATATACACACGATTGCACTCGAGAGACGTTTTTGCTGTCCAAATGATTTGCGCTGATTATAGCTACATTTCGCCAAGGCTTTGTTTGGAAACATGATTTGCAAATCCAGATGCGCGCTGAGTGAATGAGCAGATAAAATCTTGCAAAAGAAGCTGGAGAAAGCCATCATGATGAAAAGTCGTAGAATGGCACTAAATTTAACATTGCATGTTGTGGAACCGCAATGTCATCTCCATCATCAAGCACGTTTTTGACAAGTGCATGCTTGCCAGATGTCGAGACACGACAGAGGAGAGGCTTGCGTCGACTCGATCGAAAGCTAAACTCAAACAAGGCTGGCTTCTAAAGTACGCAAAGGACACTTTACCATATTGGATGCATTTGTTCCTTATAGGCAAGCATCGTTGGATGGATATCATGGAAAGTTAGAGTGACTGTCCGACGCACAAAGGGATTTTCTACACATCTGTTTGTTTTTCCCTTTCTTCTTTCTCTCTTTCTTCTTCAAAATTTTCAAGGACATGATTTTTTGTCATGTCAAAAAGTAAAGCCATGATGAAACAGACAAAGACAACCTCGAAAATCAGCGAGAGCTCAGGCTCTGTGCCCGAATTTATCCAGAAACTGTTCAGGTAAGGCATTGAGTCGCAATTCATCGAGTGATGGTAACTCACTGTTGCTTCAGAATGCTGGAAAACAAGGCATTTAAAGACACATTTTGCTGGAACGACAAAGGCACAACGTTCATAGTCAAAGATACCAACGAGTTTTCCAGAACGATCCTCCCCAAGCATTTTAAGCATTGTAATTTTGCAAGTTTTGTGCGTCAGTTGAACAAGTACGACTTTCATAAAGTGAGAAATGGCGATGATGGGCAAAAAGTCTATGGCGATCAGGTATCTTTTGATTTCCAACAAAAGCATGGGAGGCCGTTTAGCTAACAGTGACTTTTAGGCATGGGAATTCGTGCATCCAAAGTTCATGAGAGATCGCAGAGACCTGCTGGAGGACATCAAGAGAAAGGCACCAGGCAACAAGCAAAAGAAGGACGACTCGCCAAGCAACGTTTCACAGGACACCATAAAACAAGAAGACATATCACTCAATACAGCCTCTGTTCAAGAGATCAGAAACATTGGCGCCAATCTGCAATCCCAAATCGATCAATTGAAGAAATCACGCAATGCCATGGAAGACAAGATCAACAGACTGAAGCAAACTGACAACCAGATCATTGTCGAACTGTCTGAATTCAGCAAAAACATGATGGCAAAAGACGATCTCATCAAGCAATTCCTAAAGTCAGTGACAGAAAAAGACACATCTGGAGCACCACAGGCACAGCATTTGCTTGATTCCTACAGCCGAATAGTAGAATCAAACAAAGAGCAGCTGAACAACCTCAACAAACAGCTGGGCGTTGCACCTACCAAACCGGAAAACGAAACACAATATCAAGCTGAAGCAGCAGCACCTATGCATAAATCCATCCTTAATTTGCAGCAGCAAGAGCAGCAGTTGCCTCCGCAACCGCCCCCAATAAGCAACACAGATGCTGAAACTGCATCTGCTGCTGCTGCTGCTGCAAGCATGAATGCAGGAAGCTTAATTGGATCACCACTCAAGACAGCAGATGGCCTCACCTTTGTCACCCTGGGAAGACTCTCCTCCAACATGTCTGTCAGAGACAATCAGCCTGCCATTGAGATCATGGCTGCCGATCAAACGCCAACCTTGGGCACCACACTCCAAAGACCTGTGGGCGGGTTGAAACGCAAGGCGCCGTCCTCGGCATCGTCATCCTCATCATCATCACCCTCGTCGAACAATCAGGTCAGCTGGACTGTGCCTCCTCGTATTTTGCTGGTGGATGATGATTCTGTCTACCGTGACCTCAGTGGAAAGCTACTCTCGGTGATCGGCTGTACCATTGATCTAGCAAAAGACGGCGTAGAAGCACTCAAGAAGATGGGACTGGAAAAGTATGACTTGATCCTCATGGTAAGTGCTGCCCTGAGCTTGTTCAAGCGCATCGTTTATTCACGCGCAGTATAGGATATCGTCATGCCCAAGATGGACGGCATTTCAGCTACCCGAAGTATTCGACAATACGATGCACTGACGCCCATCATCTCCATGACCTCCAATTTCACAGACAATGATATCATGCAGTACATTGGCAGTGGTATGACAGATATCCTACCGAAACCCTTCTCCAAGCGTACTCTATACCAAATGTTGGAAAAGTATTGCGCCCACTTGAAGGCCATACAACGCGTGCAGGGCTTAGATCCATCTAGTTCCACATCGATACCTCAAGCTTTAGGCGTTAATTTATTACCCATGACCAGCAGCAGTACAACTAATACAATCAAGGAAGAGTCCTCTACTTCATCCACATCTCCTTCCCAACAACAGCAACAAACCTCAGCATATTCGTCCATGCCCTCAAGCTCAAACGGTAGCACGCCTTCCTCTACACAGAGCGCTTTTCCTCTAGCTCCCTATCCATATCCTGTCACCATGAATTCAGTCCCCACAGACATATCAAATGGAGACTTCAACAATGTTACCAATAACGATATACCAAATGTGACATTTTGGCCACAACAGCAGCCCCAACAACAAGACCCACCGCCTGCCATCATTCCAAACGACGGTAAATTTACGTGGGCTGTTCCTACATCCACCACCATGAACGAGCAGGCGCAACAAGTCTTTGATCCTGTGGCTGTAGCTTTGAATGAATCCAACAAAAGAAGTCGCATGGAATCCTCATCGCTCTCTCAACAACAAGATCATTAGTTTCATCAAGACATGATAAAAATTCAAATTCTGTGTAATAAAATCGTTTGATCATTGTATTAGAGGTATATGTATAGTTCTTTTTTTAGTAGGGATTTTCAATTTGTACATAATTTGCAGGGAAGATACCAATGGTGCCATTTGCCGTTCTTCCTTGCCACCAGTCGCAGGGTCCGCCGGTAGCTGGATCGACCTTGGACAAAACGTGAATAATCTCGCCTCTACGAATTGTCAATTCCATGGGATTTTCAGCAACGAAATCATGCATCACACGAGCCAATTCGGGTGGTGGTCCTCCTCCATACTGGGGTATCATCATTCTTGCTTGTCTTGCTCGGTTGTATTCGTTGGATCGTTGAATCAATTTGTACATTAAATAAGGTAAGCCAGTTACCAAGGCCAAAAATATGATAATGGGACGCTTGCGAGACACACGAGCGACTTGTTGCTGTTGCTGTTCTCCAGACTCGGCACTCTCAGCTGCAGTGGTTGCCTCGACAGCCTCACCATTCTCTGTGATCTGAAGAGCCCCTGTGTCCTCTGCTCCCTCTGCAGTCGATTGCTGTTGCTCGTCTTCTGCAGGTCCATAGAGCTCTGGTGGTGGAGTTCTTCCTGTGAGTCGGTACAATAGGCGCTTCATCCAGCGTATCAGTGCAAATATGCTGAATATGCCGCCCAAATAGTGCTTTAAATTGCCAAACTGCTCTGCTACACCGACCATGGCCATAAAACTCGAGTGGGTTGCCATATATGTAGAATCCAGCATTTGTGCAAATCCACCAAAAGCACTGACAATGGACTCAATCACATCAAACGTAGCTCGAGTGCTGGTTTCCATGCGCTGTGTCAATCCAAATTCATCGGGTCCACCGTCGGGTCCATACATGCCTCCACCAAATCGATTATAGCCTCCAGATCCAAATCGGTTATAGGAATTCATACCACCGTAGGACCCATAAGAGCCATATCCGCTACCATATCCACTGCCGTATCCGCCTCCATAGCTCCCCATGCCCATACGACTGTATGGACTGCTATAACTCGAACCATAGCCTGTGCCATAGCTTGATCCGTATGAATTGCCATACCCTCCCATGCCATAAGACGATGTGCCATAGCCTATCATCAATCCATGAGTCCCGATGCAACGGTACTCTTTCTATTTGATACATTACCACCGCCATAACTTGATCCTAGCCCACCCATACCCATTGAGGTGCCCATGGTGCTGTTCATGGTAGATGGTCTATTCGGCACTGTGGGGATTGAGGAAGTAGTTGTTGCTGTTTCAGTCATGGTTTGTGCGGTTGATTGAGATACGACGGGTGACGATGCTGCTGCTCCGTTATTGACTTCCCAAGGTTTTGGGGGTGATGGCATGATTTATAAGAAAGAAAGAAAGAGATGGTTTTATGTAAGCCAGAATACAAATTCTTATTCAGTGTGTGAATTCAAGTTCTCATCCGGAGAACCAAATACAATTTCACATGAATGCCTTTGTTTTGGGTATATTTGTGCTTTGACAGCAAGGAGCCCTGAATACCCTTATGTAAAATATAGCACTTTTCTCGCTTGGCCAATTGAGCAGATACGTATAACCTCTGTCTTTGAGGCTACTGTATAGTATTGCCAAAGCATGCCTAGTACTGACCATGTAGTGAAATGTTCATCACTAGATATCTACAATATCCATTGCTAGTACGTCGGATCAGGTTTCCAAGAGCCTTACCGAAAGGATAGACTCTGTGCTATAGTATGAACAATTGTTGAGCATTGCAGACTTATAATTGCCAATATCAGTTTAATCTTGACCATTACTGACTCTTTTACCGTGCTCTGCGTCTACATCAACAGGAACAGTGGATGTACGGGCAAACAGTACACTTGCATTGCCTCTTACCAACCGCAAATAGGCAAAACACAGCCAAAATTGAATGTATCTAAACCGCATTTTCTCGTGCTAGAAGCCGTTTTAAACCACCAGAATAGCGCCACACAATTGCCCTCGACTAGCATGTACTTTCTGGCACCTTTGCTTGATTTTTTTGGGATATGAAAAACATGGCCCAAATCCATGAGGTACCCCTCATGCTTTTCATTGAAAATTAAACGATCGCGTTTTTAGACATGAAAACGAAGACTTTTGCTAAGGTACATATCATATCGATCGATTCCTCTCAACCCAAAGCAGCCTCTGAAAGTCTGTACGTGAGACCTTTATATGTAAACTCTCGACATTTTCGCCGAAAACCTCATTTTGTATTTTCAAGGATTGCTCCAAGAGTTTATTCAAAACACTCATTTTTTTAAATATCAAAAGATGCGCCTTAAAAAGTACTCTAGAAATGTATTAGGAAGAATTCAACGATCTGCACACTTTATATAGGCAATTTTAGTAAAAACGGTGAAACCATGTCCCAAAAGCTCCAATCGAAACAAAAACTGGCGTTCGGGGCTTTAACAGGTTTTGGCTGGCAACATGTATGTATGCCATGTAGAAAATCGATGTTTATAAAGCCAATATACGAAGGGAATTGCACGATAAAAGCTAATATAGCTTGGTATGGCTCCTCTATTTTGACTTTGTTACATAGAGTGTATATTTATTGGTTCTAGGCGCTCTAAATTGCTCATTCAAATACAAGAATGCTTTGAGATGCAGAGATCAACAGGGCGTAGAGTAACAGGTTTTCCTGGTCAATGATTTCTACCACCTATTCAAGCAATTCGTCAGGGACAGCTGTTGCTGACTACATCATCCTTGTACATAATTGATTTGAAAAGCGTCAAATAGCCAGAGTACACACAAGCAGCCAAATAAAAGACCAATGCCATGCCAAACAAGACGAATCTTACTGCTCTTTCAATACCGCATGAGAGCACACGAAGCGAAGCACATCCCGTAGCACAAACCATGCCAAACGAGCATTTTCGTGACTGAACAAATGCGCTGAGAAGTACAATTTTTTCTCTGATCAAAATTCCAACAGGGAAGAGACCTGTCTTTGACACATTTACACTTGATACCACATCATTCCTCTCCTTTTAATACATTTCATTGTAATATATATAAATACACAAGCACTTGCTTTCTACAATTTATTTCTTCTTTCTTTCTTGTAAATATAGTACATACCTCCGTTTTTGAATGATAGTAAATAGATTTCTATTCCAAAACCTTGTAAAAAGATCTTTGTCAAAAAGATGCCTGCAAACCTCGAACCGCCTGTATAATAATGATCAAGGTAATGTCTCCTCGAATATGTCGTCAACACCCATGGAGCACTTATGAAACCACACACACACAGTTGTAATAAATCCTGCGCATGTCCAATTATTATCACCCAGTTTACAATCCCAATTGTTTCAACCTTATTTATCAACGTCAATTGAGAAGAGCCAAGAGACGCAGATCAAGGAAGCCTACGCACAGGAGCACCTGACGCTGCAAGATATCTGGGGAAAAAAGAACGAGATCAATACGCCGATCGACGTGCAACTACCCAAGCTATTAGGCGCCAATTTAGAGGAGCATTTCATGCGCATTGGACTGGAGCAAGCATCGCCCTACCTGGATCAATGCGAACAATTGGCCAAAATCAGCTTGCCGGAGATGCCCAAAGTATGGAAGAAGGCGTCAGGATGGACACGATACAAGGACGGAAAGTCATGCGCAGTCGATCACCCCTTGGAGTCTGTCATGGTGTTTGATGTGGAGGTTCTCATGTCGGAAGGAAAATACCCCACCATGGCGGTGGTGGCATCGAAGGACGCATGGTATTCATGGACATCACCATACTTGCTTGGAAAGACTGCGGTCAAAGAACAACTGATACCCTTTGGAGACAACAATGAAAAGCGGCTGGTTGTGGGACACAATGTGGGCTACGATCGGGCTCGTATTGCTGAAGAGTACAGCCGCCTGGACTCCGGCATCCGCTATGTGGATACTATGAGCCTGCATATTGCAGTAGCTGGTCTCTGCTCACAACAGCGGCCTGCTTGGAACATGGAGGTGAAGCGGCGAGATCAGGACAGACTGGACGGTGGCGGATCCAGCGTAGACAGAATGGACCAAACCAAGTTTTTTGATGTCAGCACACTCAACAGCTTGAAAGATGTGGCCAAATTCTATTGCCAAGTGGAAATGGATAAATCGAAACGGTCCTATTTCGAAGTGGGCAACCTCAACGATGTCCGAGCCAATTTCAATGATTTGATGACTTACTGTGCTCAAGATGTGAAACTGACGCATGACATCTACAAGGTGGTGTTTCCTCGATTCCGTGAAAACTGCCCTCATCCCGTCTCCTTCACGGGTATGCTCAACATGGGAAGCTCGTTCTTGACCGTAACAGAGAAATGGGAGGACTATCTCGAAAAGTCAGTGTGCAAGCACAAGGAGCTAGACGACATGCTGGATGTCAAGCTGCGTGATTTGGCCGACAAGGCCCGAGTTTTGGTGGATCAGCCTCAAGAGTGGCAACACGATCCATGGTTGAGTCAGTTGGATTGGCTTGTCAATCCTCGCCAACGGAAACTGAAAGGTGCTCCCAAATGGTACAAGGATGCGTGGGACACCAAAGCTGAGAGACTCAGAATTACGACTCGCTCAAGGGTTGCCCCCTTATTGTTACGACTGAAGTGGCAAGGGTATCCACTGCATCATCTCTCAGCATCCGGCTGGTGCTACAAAGTGCCTGTATCAGAGGCCAATGACACTCAAAAGCTGAAATCAGTGCTTCAAGACGATGACTACTTTTACCTCAAGGTGCCGCACAAGGACGGCGAATCTGCCAACTGTGGAAACCCTATATCCAAAGGCTACATTGGTGCGTTTGAGGACAAGGTGCTCACATCTGAATATGAGGCAGCTCGAGAAGCATTGGAGTTGAATGCGAAATCAGCCTACTGGATCAGCTCAAGAGAGAGAATTTTGAATCAGTTTGTGGTCTGGGACTCCAATTCGTCTGTGCATATGCATCTTCCTCCAAAAGACCAGGGCAAATATGGCATCATTTTACCTCAGATGGTTCCCATGGGAACGGTGACTCGACGTGCTGTGGAAAAGACCTGGCTGACAGCAAGCAACGCTAAGCTGAACAGAATTGGATCCGAACTAAAGTCCATGGTGCAAGCACCAGAGGGCTACAAGATTGTGGGCGCCGATGTGGATTCAGAAGAACTGTGGATTTCCAGCGTGATTGGCGATGCTCAATTTGGATTCCATGGCGCCACGGCTTTGGGATGGATGACACTGCAGGGCTCCAAGTCTGAAGGTACTGACTTGCACTCAAAGACTGCCCAGATTCTGGGTATCAGCAGAGACAAGGCCAAGATCTTCAACTATGCCAGAATCTACGGTGCGGGCATCAAGTATGCGACTAGTTTACTGATGCAATACAACCAAGGCATGGACCTGGAAGCAGCCAAAATACGTGCTGCCCAACTGTACTCGAGCACCAAAGGTGAAAAGGAGCATTCATCCAAGAACATATTCAAGAAACCCTTCTGGCACGGCGGATCTGAGAGTTACATGTTTAACGCGCTGGAAGATATTGCCCTTTCCAAGGACCCCAAGACCCCTATTCTCGGCTGCTCCATCACAGATGCGCTCAAACCAAAGTACACCGGGAAACAGTTTCTGACATCTCGCATTAATTGGGTGGTGCAAAGCTCTGGCGTCGATTATCTGCATCTGCTGATTGTGTCTATGGCCCATCTGATTGAGAGATATCAAATCAATGCAAGGTTCATGCTCTCTGTGCATGATGAAGTCCGTTATTTGACATCAGTAGAAGATCAGCACCGAACTGCATTTGCGCTGCAAGTGGCTAATGTCTGGACCAGAGCCTTGTTCAGCTACAAGCTGGGAATGCAGGATCTGCCTCAGGTAAGCCTAGATTGAATTACATCATGCCTTATATACTGATACAATTGAATAGAGTGTCGCCTTTTTCTCGGCCGTCGACATTGATCATGTTCTGCGCAAAGAGCCCAACATGACTTGCTTGACACCATCACACGAAGAAAAGATATCTGAAGGCGTTAGCTGTACATTATCAGACACCATCAAGGAATTGACGTTTGGAAAAGCCGGGACAGTAGAGTGCCTGCTGGGCGATTCAATCCAAACAAACGGAGCGCATGTCAATCAAGAAACTATCTTTGAATTGCTGGAAAAGGTCAATTTCAAAGACGATACCAAGACCTGTGATTTACCCTTTCTGAAAGCCCAAATGTACAAGAATTACAAGAGCCACATTGACCCCTCACTTAGTGGCAACAGAGCCACAGAACGAGTAGTTAAAAATAGACGAAAGGACAAATAAACAAGCTGCTGAGCATCATGATGAAATCATGTATTTGTACAACTTGTATTTTTATTAACTGTATGCAGGAGGAGCAGCAGCATGGGCTGTGGTGCTATGAGTTGCTTCAAAATACGATGGTAGATTGTCTTGTTGCGTCTGTTGCACTGGCTGGCTGTAATTGCGGATTTGACTAGCTGCAATTGCCGAAGTAGCCATCTTAATGTACTCTTTCAATGATTCTCGTCTATTAGCGTCCTTTTTGTTCTTAAATTTGATGTCTATTCTGATGGTTTCGTTTCGAATAGTCTGGATATCGAACCGCATCTTTCGTTTATGCATTCTGGAATCGGACTTGAGGGATTGAAAATCTGACAATTGCATTTCGCATGTATCAAAACAATTCATGTCTGTGGGTGCTATGCTTGTGGATTGTGACAATAGTATCAGACGCTTATTGGTGAGGTGAATTGATGCAATGTCAGATTCTTTGTGTACAGAGGTGTTGTGGTGCTTATAGTAGACAGTAGCTTGAATCGCTTCCTGGTTGAAATAAAAGCTTTCGTTGACAAGCGGCACCGGCACTCGATAGATTACCACTGGCTCTCCATATTTTGGTTTCTTTGTGTTTAAATAAACTCTTGTTGTGTTGAAAGATGCCATCTGGAATGATGAAAAAGATAAAGAAAGAAGAGAAAGAGCCTTAATTGGTGCAATCATCTACCATTTTGATCAAACTATATATACCATTTTCGAGAATTTTTTCTTGCTACGCTTTAGCGGGGGTTTCAAATGTTGGCTTAATCAAGGGGCAAAAACTCTCAATGCGCTGGTTCCAATGATGATTTGTGTTTATCATACGCACAAATGACAGGCCCTATTTACCCGAATGCATTGTAATCTTGATATCCTGGATAATGATTTTCACTTGCCTGCTTAGTTTACCCGCCGAGTCTAGATTATCGAGTTGCCTTTTGTAACCGTATGCCAGGTTGCAAGATCTAGGAAAAGGGGGCGGGGGCGGGGGCGGGGAGGCGATGGCTGATATACCTCGATGCTTCTTACAGCTGCAGAATTGATAAATTGTAAGGTGGCTGTTCATTGTTTCACCAATGATAGGACATTCTATACGCATGTATTGGATCACAAAGATTCTTTGTCCCCTTTGTTTCAGCTTTTTCGAGCCTGTTATAAGCTGGGCCGTAGCATGCTGGAAGACAATTTGTATGAAATCATTGCCGTTCTTGTAGTAAGCAATGTAAAAGCTTGGTAATTACTCGATCCGTTCATCTTTGGAAAGGAGTTGAAATTTAGCAGTGAAGATAATGGGGTTTCACCACAGCACAATTCAAATTAAAGTTTGCGATTACGCTGGTTCAACAGCATGACCATTTCGCATTATTCTGCAGCTCTTTATTCCTCTTTTTTACCACGCTTTACTCACTTGTATAATCGTAAAAAATGACCTCAGGAACTCTCAGTAAGGAAGAGCAAGAGGAGCTCTTCAGCTTGGCATTGACAGGTACTTGCCATTGTTGTTGCCATAGCAACAAAAGAAACTGAATCATAATTTCTACTTGTAGCTAGAGAGACATCGTATTCCCCTTATTCGAAGTTTAGAGTAGGTGCTGCTTTGATGGCCACTGATGGCACCTTGTTTAAAGGTAAATGTCGCCGTGTATTAAAAAGATGGCTTAGTATATAACATGTCTCATTCCCATTCTATAGGTTGCAATGTTGAAAACGCTTCTTATGGTAAGTCTAATGCAACAATGGGACTAGTCGACCAATGCTAAGAATCACTGTTTGAAAGGCGCTGCCATTTGTGCTGAAAGAACCGCCTTTGTCAAGGCCGTGGTAAGTAGAGACAAGTGTATTGGTTTGTATGTTTTTTTAACATGTCGCTTGCAATTACGTTATAGAGTGAAGGGCATTTGAAGTTTCGTGCCCTGGCTGTTTCCACTGATCAGGAAGATTTTGTTTCGCCATGCGGCATTTGCAGGTACCTACAATTTCGCAAAAAATAGACATCAAGATAGAGTGGCTAACTTGGAATCATAGACAATTTATTTCAGAATTTGTACCTAAGGATATGCCCGTGTTCTTCTTGAACAAGCATGGAGATCACCGTGAATATAAGTTTGAACAATTATTGCCATTTGCATTTGATCATGATACCTCAAAAGAATATCTTCAAAAGTAGACAGGGAGGGGTAATCATTTATTTCATCATGCCGGATGCACCTGCTGTAACAAATCGAGCTAATAAACCTGTCAGGATATCTCTTCTCTGATCCATATTGAGTTTTTGGAATGCTGTGTATACAGAGACACCTTTGTGATCTCTGACTTGACCCAGTGTTTTTCCTGCGAACGCACCCTAGATAAAATCTTTGTTAAGCATACTGCTCCCTACACGATACAACACATGCACCTTGACTTACAACTGCAGCGCCAGGAACATTACCAATAATAAAACCCAATACTGCGCCTGAGCAAGCACCAAATATTCTCCAAATATGCGAAGGGTGTTCAACTAGGCATGGTAAAGCATCAATGTTCCATCCTCTATTTGCCTTGATAGTACTCCGAACGTGGATACATACCTTCAGGTTTCAACAGTTCTTCAAAAATATTTCCAAATATTTGATTTGCTTGTGTTGTCGAAGAATTGGGCATTGCAGATGCAAATGACGTAAATCGGTCATGGTGTTTAGCTCGAGACTTATCATAAGACTCCTTTCTTGACCGATCTCCCAAAATATAGTAAGCATCAGCTACTAATTGAAACTTTTTGGTAGCTTCTTCTCTTTCTTCGTGCGTAGCGTTCTTGGGTAGGCGGTCAGGATGACTCAATAGTGCTTGTTTCTTGTATGCTAGTAAATCATTTGGTTAACAAATGCTTGTCAGCCACAGCCAAGTTTGGTTTGCATACCTTCACGGATGTCATCGTGTGAAGCGTCAGTAGGGATTTGAAGAATAGCGTAGTAATCAGGTACGTTGGACATTTTATCTGGTGTTGTTTTATTTAAATTAATAGGTGAACAAAAGAAGAAGAAAAAGAAATACAGATTGATGCATTTTTCAAAGCAAATCAGCTCAACGAATCACATTGCCAAGTACTACGTCAGTCGTCAAGATGGGCTAAAATCAGTGTATCTCATGTAGCCAATGCACATCCATGACTACAGCGCACAAAATGCCTGTAAGCATCATTTTGTATTTGTGTCATGGCAAATGAATCCTGAAATGGAAAGCACTAGGTGGTAAATTTCATTGAAGAATTGGAATGTAGATCTCTAAACCTTATTTGATCGCAACTATAGTGCAACCAAAAGGCGGGGTGACCCATTTGAAATAAACTCCTCAAGATACAATGGCTGTGAATTGATAGATTCTCCAAGGTTGACTAATGAACTGACAAGAAATTATCATCCACAATCCACAAAATGATGGAGTTTAGAGCCAAATGGTTAGACCAAGAGGCTTTTAGCTTGGATGAGCAAGGTATTGTCAAAACAATCGTTATACCATACTACATCTTCAATTTTCAACACTATTCATCGAAAGAGTCGTCTACGAATTGCTTGTAATAACTCACAATAGTATGGCTCTCCTGCAATGCTTCACGTTCAAATCACTAGAAGAGTAATATCTCTAGACAGACGTAATGTAGTTGCATTGCCTTTTATCCTGCAAAACCTGTAGATCGTAATAAAATACAGATGCGTTTGAGCCATGTTTCTGCGACGTAGTAGAAGCTACTTTAAACAGCCGGACCAACATGAAACAGTTGCTTTCATTCGTTGAAACGTTGACTTCCGTCTCAGTATCTGCCAAAGTTTGCATTAACAGTGCCATCATAACAAAAGTGACTGAGCATCATAACTTGCATATGACACAGCTAGTAGCAAGAATCCACGAATGTACCAAGCAAAAACTGACGTGAATTAAAGTAGTAAAATGCCCTGTCATTTTTAAAATATATTTTTAAGACTCTTTTTTAGGATAGCAATCTCTTATTTGATCATGTCTAATGCTTATGATGGTATCGTGTGTAATTACAGTAAGCCATTTGTACCATGCATTTTGAATGTTTAGTCTTACTTTTCTCATTATAATCACATTTTTAGTTTCAATATCAATGCTTTATTTCTCTGAGCTGTCTCCAAATTTGAGCCAATAAAATCGCTTAAAAAGCCAGTTTAAACGCCGCTGACCCTAGAAAATTTTTGCGAGGGTTTCCCTATGTTTTTTGGTTAGGCGGACTTTTAAACATTGCCAAATACAGTAATTTAGCAATTTTATCATCAAAATCCCCTAAAATGCCAGAATATGCCTTACTACACACCCCAGCTTATAGTGCAAACGCTTGAGACTCTCAATTAGCACCAAGTAAGTGATACAGATCAAGTGAGGGCAGCCTATCTACCCCCAGCCTCTGAGTCAAATCTAGCTGTGCTTCAACAATAGGCTTATCCACACAACGAAAAAGGAGGGTCATGGCTCAAAGAACCATGAAAAAGTGGGAAAAGTAACAAAAGGGCATCACTAGAATGTGACGAAGAAAATAAACATCGCAATACAGTTACATACAAAAAGGTAGTAGCAACAAGCAATGTAAATCATCAAACTGACGAGTACAAGAAAATAAAAGTAGTAGAAAAAAGCATCATCGTGGTTGCCTCATACGAAGAAAGAACACCAACACCACCAGTAGTATTACTGAAGAAGTAATACTTGAAGAACAAAAAGAATGCAAGGTTACTCCAGAACAGAGCAGCACTGCCAGCGATACAATGCATCAAAAGATACACCATAGCACTGTGATACAGCAACAGAAAAATAGTTGCGTGCAGCAGAAAAAAAAGGGTGAAAGAATAAATCGCAATAGAGCAAACTAGAGAAGAATGCACAGTATTACGAGAAAGAAAGTAGTAAAAGGGTTGAATGAATGTAATCCATGGCAACCAAAGAAGGGGAATATACAAACCAAATACAAACCAAACACAAACAACAATATATTGTAGCAAACTGGCCTAAAATAAACTGTGTAATTAGTATTACTGTATATTGTAACGCGAAAAGTGATTCTTATCGGCTGATACCTACTGTAACAAACTTGAAAGGTGTCGTCTTGGGTACTGGTGGTTGTAAAGGCATGCTTCTTCTGGCGAAAGTGGTGTTGTATTCAATTAATAGTAATAAAAAGTGTATGGTTTAATAGAAAAAGTGTAGTGCAAAAACAGTGGAAACGGGGGCGAGAAAAAAATAAAATAAAATAAAAAAAAAACGCGTTGCTGAGGGCGGCTGCAGTCAATAGGCTGCCGCAGCACAGAGCACACGGAATTTGAATGACGTATACAATGAACATTTTGCACCATGGTGACTGTATCTAAATGATTTTTTTGCAATGAATTTTTTTGTTTAATTTCGACATGATTTGACATTTTGTAAACGGTTTTGCTAAAATTAGCTATATAAAGTGTGCCCAAGGTATACTACTTTCTAATGAACTTAAGGAGAGAATTTGAAGGCGCATTCAATGGTGCCAATTTTAAACTACTTTTAGAATGAAAAGATAAAGAATTTCGAGAAAATATAAAAAGCAGTTTTTCCAGGCAAAGTCGACATTTAGCATATACAACGTTCAAAATAGCAGTTGTACAGGTTACCCTACATCTGTGCGGTTATTTTGATTTAATTTATATCATAGTAAAAAGTGTCGTTTTTGCCTCCAAAATTGCGATCGTTTGATTTTCAACAAAAACCATGAGGGGTACCTCATGAAAAATCGTGGATTTTCATCGATTTGGATCGATCCAAAAAAAATAAAAATAAAGATTTAGGATGTAAAGGGTATTCGATAGCAATCATTTTGCACTATTCCCAGCATCTAAAATGGCTTTGAAGGCAAGATATTGATACTTGAAGTTTAGTATTTTAGCTGCGAAAAGTACCTTTTGCGGCCTGTAGATTCACGGCAACTGATGCTACAGGCATCATCAAAACCTCGCGCAATCAGTATTCTTTGGGACAACACACTGAGTACCCCAACATAGAAAAACTATATAAAATTTGTGTATTGTTTGCCTTAAAAGCCATCGAAAATTATGAAACCTGCACTTGTTTGTTCTCAATGCAGTTATTATTTACCAAGCTTCTACGTATACTTTTGAAAGTAGTGCCATCTGTTGAGCATTAAGAGCTCTCTGTGAGTCAATTTTAAAGCCAAAACAATACATAGTTTCGTGTAGCATAAGAGTATTAGAATGATACGTTTATCCATTTGATGGCTCTAGATGATCTTAAAATGAATATACTTTTATTACCACTGAACTGATTAATGTACTCTACTTTTTTTTTCACTTTTTTCCTCGCTTGATTAATTACTGGCCATGGTAGAGCTCCAAAATCCATTAGTATAGTTATGAGCCCTGTCGAAATAGGTATACAATGGTATCTATATCAAGTGTCCAATATCCATATAATACGGCATTTTGAAAACATGCTTCTCATTCTTTCGTCGAGTGCCGTAAACAGTCGAGCCATTGGGCATGAATTTGATTTTGCAACGACTTAGAAAGCTGTTAGAACGTTTTCCTCGTCGAGAGAAGACCTACTACTGTGCGGTGACTAATACCATCGATGTTTTGAAAACAGCTAAATCGTAAAACAGCATTATAGGATCAATTCTAACGCTGCAAGCTTGTACCGTCCGAGCGTAGTCCGTTGGGCGGAATCACTGGATTCCAATTCTTTGACAAACTGTACAAAGCTCAAAAATTGGTCAAAATCAAGTTCACGGAGGGTGAGATAAGCCAGGTGGGTTTTCTACATTTGATAGCAAAAGCTATTCTGAGGGACGATGTTGTTGGCGTCAATGACAAGGAGGGCAATGAACTGATCACGTTAACTTGTGATTTTGGTTTCCTCTACAACCCAAGTATAATGTGCCTTTAGAAAATAGCGACGATGATGTGGCTAGGGGGACGAAGATGAGGATAACGCAGCTGAGAAATTTGAAGAAGAGGTCAATCAAAAGGACAAGGAAGCTGAAAACTTTGACGAAGACACCGATGAAGACAACCATGAAGAAATTTATGAAGAAGGCAGGGTTTCTGAGAAGAACGAAAATTCTAGTAGCTCTTATGAAGAGGATGTTCATGGCCCAGAAAACGCTGAAGACATGCTGGAGGATGCCATAAAAAAACTGAAGAAAATGTTTCAAATGTCATTTTAGACTCTTTAGGTTTAGTATTAGTATTCAAGTGAAAAGTATAGATTTTTCGATAAAGTATTCAACAATCGTAAGACTCAATTGCAGTAGTATAGTAAGATTGCCACATCCTTTCGATACCACTCTCATCATGAAATTTAATATTACCATTCGAGAAGTGTGTCCAAAAAATCAATAAAATGCCAGTAATATGATATCATTTACTAGCTAGTTCTTTCAAGCTATGCTTCAATATAACAAAACTGTCATAAACTCATCACGTTAACCTTCATTGCAAATCTAACTGCATTACTACATCTCTCCTATTCTTACTCCTACGTATTCTAATATCAACTATCCCGCGTCTCAACCGCAGTTCATGCAGTACGGTTGAAACTACAATCTGCTGCGCAACCAACATGCATCCAGACTACACTCTATAATGGATTGCACAATACTCCTTTTCTACAGAGCTAGACTCCTTCACATTCAGTGTAAATACCCTTCCTATTTCTCTAGTCCTTTTATCTCTTCGTCAATTACCCTCATCAATCCTCATCTATTAATCTTATATATATTCTGAATAAATCTCATACAGTCTTAGCCCTCTTGTCTCTGTTTCTAGCCATTTATAAACTAAGATCCCTGATAAAAACACAGGCTTCTCAGTAATAGAGATTATCAGGTAAATATACTGTAGTATCTAACACAACTTCACTTTTTTTGAACCCCCAAATTGTAATTACAGTAAATCTGGCTGTTTTGGTCATTGAATATGAGAAGATGATTGTATGTGCTACTTTATTATTACCTAAAATGAAGTCGATGAATGTTTAACGTCAGACGTTTTGAACATCACAATCGACTTCCACTAGATTCAACTCGTTTTATCCGTAGCCCGATGGAATTGTAAAAACATCTAAATCCACGGCATTCTCCCCTTGATTCGAAACGTCCAACGATAATCGCAACTCGAAGACTACGATAGACACCCATGACTTTATGCATTTGTATTAAACCACATCATAATACTATTTGAAAATATCCTCAAACAGACGACAATCGCAGCCATTACCATCCACAGACAGGGCATGTGAAGAAAATTCTCGGAATAGGGTAAACCATTTATCCGGATTTGCTATCTTAAACGTTACACTCCCTAAAAACCAAAGTCCAGTTAAATCCATGTTGAAGAAAGCTCATTCCATTAAAAGATTACTATAAAGGAGTTGGGAAGTACACTCTACGCTATAAAACAAACTTCGCAACTGTAGTAAATCAATTGGCACATAAGCTCCATTGTACAGTTCAATCCCGTGAACATAATCAAACATCGGCCGTTTATTATCCTAATTTAAGTATCAAAACATTCTGGAATTTTTACCTCATCGACCCATGATGTACAAAATGAATTTCGAAATTGGAGTTTTGGGTTTTCTGGCATCCTGACATCGATTTTTGAAAAACGCAAGCTAGAGCTTTGAGAGTAGCATGTTCCTAGGGCAGTTTTTTGCGCTGATTACGAATCTGAAAACCATTTCTTTGTAGCTACCATTGTTCCTGACAAAGACGAGATTTGAGATATTTTTGGAAGCTTAAACTATGCTACTAGTAAAAGTTTTTTAATATGGCCTAAATGGCCACGCTTTATAGCCCAATCGATAGAGGTGCACGTTTTTGACTAGGACGTGTTTAGTCTAGGGTCGTAATTGATGATTTGAACAAGTAATGATCAAGAGAAAGTGCACATGCGTAATTTTTGTGCTTTTTGAAGGGGTCTACACTCGAATTTCACTAAGTGAATGCAAGTAGCGTAGAGCTTGACTATTGTTTGCCATTCAATTCTCTATCGGATGGTATAGGTTTTATATAGTAACTCATACCTTTGTCACAAACCCACTGCTTGAGGGACACGAAATTTCACATTTTGAGTGAATTCATGATGGAAATGTCTATGTGGTACCCAAAGCTGTTGAATCATGATAGATCCAGTCTGCAGCTATCGTATTACTTTTGGTTCATGTCAATCCAATGAGTTTCGGTGGAGAAATCATCAAAAAAGGGCTCAGGAAAAATCACCAGATTTGAACGGAAATTTTCCGTTAGTCTTAAAAGCAGGAATAAAGTGAAGCTTTATTACATATGTGACTAATAAGGCCACAATTAGGGTCTTGCTTTAATTACGCTCACTTGCAACGTTTGACAAAAATGAGTAGACGTGAAGAAATTATGGGTATGATGCAGTAGTACTACATCAGCTGAAGTAAATGAATAGAAATTTTTTATATTGTGTTGTAAGCTAAATTTTTGATTATACATTGGAACATGATGGACAAAAGTGCTCGTTTTGACACCCTCTTTGTGTTAAGAAAAATATCGCGGTACTTTTGGTGGGTGGATCATGTTGATATTCCGTAGAGTGAACGTTGATCTCAGGTACTCCTGTAATGAGCCAAAGCGTTTTGAAGCCAACTCCCTCCATAAGAAAAACTTAAAGAATTTGTTGGAAAGCGTCATCCAAGTGTATTTCTGTAAATTTAGAAAGAAAAGCTAAAACTTCCACCTAGCCTTGCGTCAAGAGTACGCATCATGCAGAAGCAGTTGCCGTGGATTTACGGTACAAGGAACAAAAGGTGCTTTTCAGAGTCAAATTATTCAAATTCAACTCGCAATGTCTTGTCTTCTAAGCCGTTCTAGATGCTCGGAATAGTGCCAAATGATTACTATCGATCACCCTTTACACCCTAAATCTTCATTTTTATTTTTTTTGGATCGATCCAAATCGTCGAAAATGCACGTTTTTTCATGCGGTACCCCTCATGGTTTTTGTTATAAATCAAACGATCGCAATTTTGGAGGCGAAAACAACACTTTTTACTATGATATATATTAGGTCAAAATGACCGCACAGATGTAGGGTAACCTGTGCAACTGATACTTTGAACGTTGTATATGCTAAATCTCGACTTTTCCTGCAAAAAAATGCTTTTTATATTTTCTCAAAATTCTTTATCTTTTCATTCTGAAAGTAGTTTAAAATTGACACCATTGAATGCGCCTTCAAATTCTCCCCTTAAGTTTATTAGAAAGTAATATACGCTGAGCACACTTTATATAGCTAATTTCGACAAAAATGTTTTCAATTGTCAAATTATATCGATTTTGATTCAAGAAAATCATCGCAAAAAAATCATTTGGGTACAGTCACCACAGTGCAAAATGTTCATTGTACACGTCTTTCAGATTCCGCGTGCTCTGTGCTGCGGCAGCCTGTTGGTTGCAGTCACCCTTAGCAACGCGTTTTTATTTTTTATTTTTTTTTCTCGCACTGTTTTTGCACTGCACTTTTTCTATTAAACTATATACTTTTTGTTACTATTGATTGAATACAACACCACTTTCGCCAAAAGAAGCATGTCTTTGAAACCACCAGTACCCAAGACGACACCT
Source organism: Mucor lusitanicus (assembly GCA_010203745.1). Lineage (NCBI taxonomy): Eukaryota > Fungi > Mucoromycota > Mucoromycetes > Mucorales > Mucoraceae > Mucor > Mucor lusitanicus. The sequence goes on along the minus strand of JAAECE010000008.1, from coordinate 1,434,583 downwards.
TTCGAGTTTGTTACAGTAGGTATCAGCTGATAAGAGCCACCTTTCGCGGTACAATATACAGTAATACTAATTACACAGTTTATTTCAGGCCAGGTCGTTGCAATATATCCATTGTGTCTGGTTTGTATTTCGTTTGTATTTGGTTTGTATATTCCCCTTCTTTGGTTGTTGTCATGTATTTGGTTGTCATGGATTACATTCATTCAACCTTTTACTACTACTTTCTTTCTCGTAATACTGTGCATTCGTTAGTTTGTTCTATTGCGATTTATTGTTTCCCCCTTTTCTGCACGCAACTATTTTTCTGTTGCTGTACCATAGTGCTATGGTGCGTCTTTTGATGCATTGTATCACTGGCAGTGCTGCTCTATTGTTGTGGAGTAGTCTTCCATTATTCTTTTTGTTCTTGAAGTATTACTTCTTCTGTAATACTGGTGGTATTGGTAGTAGTGTTCTTGCTCCGTATGAGGCAACCACGATACTTTTTTCTACTACTTTTCTCTCTCTCTTATACTGGCCATTTTGATGATACACATTGCATGTTACCTTTCTGTATGCAACTCTATTGCGATGCTTCTGTTCTTTATCACATTATTCTAGTGATGTCCTTTTATTACTTTTCCCACTTTTTATGGTTCTTTGAGCCATAGCCCTCTTTTTTCGTTGTGTGGATAAGCCTATCGTTGAAGCACAACTAGATTTGATTCAGAGGCTGAGGGTAGATAGGCTGCCCTCACTTGATTTGTATCACTTACTTGGTGCTAATTGAGAGTCTCAAGCGTTTGCACTATAAGCTGGTGTGTGTAGTAAGGCATATTCTGGCATTTTAGGGGATTTTGATGATAAAATTGCTAAATTACTGTATTTGGCAATGTTTAAAAGTCCGCCTAACCAAAAAGCATAGGGAAACCCTCGCAAAAATTTTCTAGGGTCAGCGGCGTTTAAACTGGCTTTTTAAGCGATTTTATTGGCTCAAATTTGGAGACAGCTCAGAGAAATAAAGCATTGATGTTGAAACTAAAAATGTAATTAAAACGAGAAAAGCAACATTAAACATTCAAAATGCATGGTACAAATGGCTTGAGATAACTTCACACGATACCACCATAAGTATCAGGCATGATCAAATGCATTTACTATACTAAAAAAAGAGTTTTGAATAAATCTAAGCCTGTTCTTCATAACATCATCCAAAAGTACAATTTTACATTATACTGGTATCAAATCAATCAAAGTCTTCAAATGTCAATCATCTGGCTTATGAGATAAACAAGCACCTATGCCAAATTATGCAAAAGGCACGATTATGTGGTCAGACTTTAGTCATCTGGACGCGTTGCCGTTAATGGATGGTCGATTTTCGAAGTAATAAGTCAGTTTTAAGCACTGATCTCAACTAAAACCATAAGGAAAGCTGTTAATTACAAGTATCTAGTAGTAGCAGACTGATAGATTGAATGTTGCACAACACTGTGGCTATAATTGTGTAGAATAAATCTGCACTTGCGCCGAATTTTAGATGTACAAAAGTGTTATTCATATCAAGATTTTGACCATTCAAGATCCAGTTTAGACATATTGATGCTATCTACAGTAATACTACGTACCTATGCGAAATCTAGAGAGGAGAACGATAATGTAATTGGATTTTAGTTTGGATGGCCTGCCGTTGATGGATGGGTGATTTTTAAAATGGGGCAGCTTTGAGCAAAAAGCATTAGGAAAGCTGTTAATTACAATTGCCCACTATTAATTTATCGACAGATACGGTGCGGCGCAATACTGTATTCAAAATCGCTTGGCTCTATCTTGGTTTGTTGTATGATATAGTGGCACACGTTGAAGATTGTGTTGAAAGACACTCTATATTTCTATCAGTGACAAAAAAAAAGCAGGCATTGACGATCTCAATGATTAATATTGAGTACGTCAAAGAGCCTGCTCTTCTAATAGAGGTAGCTATCGCGCACATCTTTGCAAGGTACATCATATGACACTAGCACCGTTGAGGGCGTACATTGTCCGTAAAAGACTTTTTGATCCATACGACCACCGTTATTAATGTAATTTATGCAAGAAGATATGTGATAAAGACCATTGAGAACATTGGAAAGACTGTAAGATTGTTCACTGTATGGTATTGGAGCACGCATCTCTACTTTGCTCTTTCGCAAAAACCAACGTCTATGATTCTAATTTCTACAGCGCACAATGCGAGTACTTATAAAACGTTGTTAAACCTAAGTAGTTTGAAGGCACACTTGGCGCGCATTCATCATCTATAGCTTGATGACATGTAAATCGAAGGATCATGTGCATACGCAAAATAGTAATAGTATGGGTCTTAATAATGTACAATTCTTGATATAAATGTAAAGGCGCCTTTAGGACAAGAATTTCTTCTTTGTCTGCTGCTTCTACCAATGCCTGTCTGGTAACATGAATAACAGCTACTTGTATTCCACTTGACAGATCTTGATCAAGCAATAATGGTGTACAACTCATATTCATCCTATGACCAAATCATAAACAAAGAACACCTTAGTAGTCTCATTGATACGCTCCTGCAACGAAAGAATACAGATCTCGCATAATGCAAATGCTTGCCATACATACGTATTCATTGTGCCGGTTGTTCCCAGGCAAGTCTAGACTATATTTAAGGCAAATGAGCTCCTACATTGTCTTCTCGAATTGAAACAGGGAGTAAATGTTCTGTATGCAAGCCTTGTTTGAAGATGCCAATGCTATGGTATACAATGGATCCAGCTACAGCTCTAACATGCCTGCTGATGCGTTCTCGAGACTGCCAAAGACTATAGGCCCTTGTTTGAATTGACATGTCGAACAGGCAACATTTGTTTCAAAAGGAGAAGATATAGATATGTATAAACACCACATGACCACTCCAACTTGCAATGCGTTTCCCCTCCGACTTTTACATAGAGTGAAATCTCTCTGCTGGTTGGGTGCAACAATATACCATCAGATGGATGTGTGGGGCTGTCCATCTAGCCGCATATAATATACGCTGCCCATCCAGCAGCTGCTATTCGACACATTGAGCGCAACATGGAGTGCTTTCAAAACATGGCTTTATTCCAAATGAATCATGTGGCCAGCATCAAGTGACAAAAGAAAGCGTCATGTGATGAGGATAATCTTTGCGCAAGCAAATGTTGAGATAATTGTTTGATTACAATCGCCCACCCCCTTTTTTTTATTCTGATACTCAAAAAATTGCATCTTTTTTAAAAAAGTTTTTAAAACACTCCACTCAATGTCTTTCATTTTGCTTTGATTCCAATTGTTAAGATTGCAAAGATGAACATCAACAACAATAGCACGCCAGCAGACGCTTATCTAGACTCACCATCGAGCAAACCAAACAGCCGCTCGTCGTCTATCTTGATGATGGACACCAGCGAGGAGAATGCGCTATCGACAGAGCCCAAGCGAAGACGGCTGATCTCATCCTCGTCGTCGTCGTCATCCTCCTCGTCGTCATTGAATGAACAGCAGCTCAATGTAAGTGCTTTGCTTCTTGGCCTGTCTGTGTGATGCTTTAATGTCCAATTTTAGAGAAATCAACAACACCTGACAGCTAGTTTGACAGCAGCGACAACATCCACCAGCAGTTCGTTCGTAGATCAACAGCAGCAGCCCTCCTTATCATTGAACAGCTTACACATTGCAGAGAAGTCGAGGCAGGAATTGTTCACAGAGCAGCTTCGACTGCGTGAGGAAAGCAAACAAAGAAAGAATCAAGACACGCAACAGGCGAGATTTGCTCAGTATTTCAAATTCAAGTCGAATGCAAATCAAGACACAAAGCCATCTTCCATCACTTCCTCGCCCTCTCAACAGCCCAATAGACCTAAATTCGTTCAAGTTAGATTGAATAAACCACGTCCAGACGGCAGCAACGAAACATCGCAAGTGGAGAATACGACCAGTCCAATGCCTCATCAGCAGCAGCAGCAGCAGCAGCGACCACCACCACCACCACCTGCCTCCGTCGATAGAATGCATCTATCGATGCCCTCTGCGCCATTTACAGTGGGCTATCCGTCACAGCCTGCCATGTATCCACAATCATCATCATCACCTCAGCAATCAATGCCTCCTAGACAACAACCTGCCATGTATGCTCCTCATCAACAGTTTCAAGCGACTTCCAAGCAAAGACCCATTGTCATTGACGACGACGAAGTCATGGTAGATGAAGAAAAGACCAACAAAAACATATGTATTGGCATGATTATCACAGACATTGTTGTCGAAAAGCCCCCTCTTGTATTACCAAAAGACGATCAGTATGAAATTATCAGCTTGGAATCTGAAGGCAAATTAAACACTGAAAACTATTGTAAGCCCCTCATTGTGATAAGCATCATTCTGAACTAGAACATTAACACAATCAAACACTGGTAGCATTCAAGGTGACATCTCGCAGTATACCAGCCAAATTTGTAAGTGTTCAAAGAGAGAAAGAGCCACATGAAATTAATGCAAAATCTCACCTAGTACGGTTGGGTTCCTTTTAAAGACACCAAAGTATTGGGCCCATTGGTAGATCACCGCTTGATTTGGTGGGACGCCATCATCCCTCGTGGAAAAGCCAATAATGCGCGCACACCACTGTACATTATCCTGTATTGTCGACCTGATTTATACGGCACACTGAGCAAGTACTTTGAGTCGCAGCGACTGTACCTCAAGACACCGCCCTTTTACAATCCAGCCTGCCGTTACAGCAACCCCCATGCGCGCTTGCCCGAAGCACAGCAGCAGTTTCTGCAACAGCAACAGTCATTCAACAACACCAACAACAGCAGCAGCATGTACAGCAGCTACAGCTACCGTGCCTACAACGCACCGGCTACACGTCCTTCCGAGCAAGAGCTGCTGCGACAGAGTCAGAAAGATATCGAGTCCCTGCTAAGCAGTATACCCAGCGATGTGCCGATTGTCAACAAGATTAGAAGGAAAAAGAAGAAGAAGGCGCATCAGAAAAAGAAGAAGCCACTTGGCCTCATGCAAAAAGATGACGACGACGACGACGATGTGTTTCAGAAGCCTGTTATTTCACACATTTCAGATGATTCGGGTCAGGAAGATGAAGAAGAAGATGCGTATGTGATTGAGGGGCTTTCGATTCATCTCATGGATCATCAGATCAAGGGCGTAAGCTGGATGATTGACCGAGAAAACAACAAGAGCAGCAATGGCGGCATTCTGGCAGACGATATGGGCCTCGGCAAGACGATTCAGACCATCGGCTTGATCCTGTCCAGCCTGAACGATGAGGAGCCAGAAGCAGCAGAAGCCAAAGAAGCGCAGGAAGATAGTAAACAACAGCATCAAATGACACTGATTGTTACACCATTGGCCCTCATCCACCAGTGGGTCGACGAAATCAAGAACAAGACGGAATACGGCAAACTGCGAGTGCTGAAACACCATGGACCCAATAGAACAAAGAACCCTGCAGTCTTTAAGCAGTATGATGTGGTGGTGACAACGTATCAGGTTGTGTCTTCTGACTCGCCCAGTGACAAAAAGAAGAAGCCCAGCAGCAGCAGCAGTACTGCCAAAAAGGCCATGACACTGAATGGCTTTGTTGTGCAGGACGGCACCAACGACGACGACGACGACTACAGCAGAGACATCCCCTCGCACTGGCAGCAGCTCAAGAAGGGCTACGGGCCGCTTTTCCAGGTGAACTGGCACCGTATCGTGCTGGATGAAGCCCAGCAAATCAAGAACAGACAGACCAAGGCTTCCATCTCCTGTTCTGAACTTTCTTCTGTCAAACGTTGGTGTTTAACCGGCACGCCTATTCAAAACAATGTGGATGAACTCTATAGCCTGCTCAGATTTCTCAAGATTCAGCCCCTGTCAGACTACCCGACCTTCAAAAAGAACATTTCTATACCCATACAGATTGGTCAGGGCAGCATTGCCATGGAGCGACTCAAGGCGGTCCTGCGCGCGGTCATGCTGAGAAGAACCAAGGATGTGCTGAGAAGCAATCAAGCCAGCCCTGCCACCACCGCCTTTTCCTCGCCCTCCAGCACCTCATCCCCAAAACCGTCAGCCAATAGCACGTCGACCAGCAACACTCCTACTCCTGCCTCGGAGGAAGATGAATCGTTGTCCAAGAAACTCTGCTCGCTGCAGCTACCGACCCGCCAAAAGCAAGACATCATGCTGCAGTTTAGCGATCATGAGAAGCAGCTGTACGAACTGCTGCGAACACGAACGCGCGAGAGCATTGCAGCCATGGGAGGCCAGAGTGGTGGTTACATGAACATGCTGTGTTTATTACTACGATTGCGACAAGGTAACAAGCAAGATCTGCACTACCATCAAATTAGGGGGGAATACTGACATTTAATTCATTTAAGCTTGTGATCATCCCCAACTGATTTTAAATGCAATTGATAATGATAAAGATGTATTGGATATTGTTACAGAAGCCAATAGCACCACATCATCATCATCATCATCATCATCATCATTTGATAGCTCTAGTCAGAATAGCACCTGTGAATTATGCGGAAAGTAAGTCTTGCTGCTTCTATATAGAATCTTCTGTGCTTAATTGACACACACACACACAAATATTAGGGCCAAGGTGCTTCCATCCGAAGATTCCTCAACGCCGTTTTGTCAAGACTGCAAGGACACGGTGCTCTCGACTGCACCGAATGACCTGTTCAAAACAAGCACCAAGATACGCAAGCTGATTGACATACTCAAGCACACGCGAGACAACAATCCGGGCGAAAAGACCATCATCTTTAGCCAGTTCACGTCGATGCTGGACCTGATGGAGCAGCCGCTCAAGAAGCACGGGTTTCGCTTCTGTCGCTACGACGGATCCATGTCCAGCATGCTGCGGGAGAAATCGTTGGAGCGACTGAAATACGACCGCTACTGCACCGTCATGCTGATCTCGCTCAAGTGTGGGTCCCTGGGTCTGAATCTTACCTCGGCAAACCGTGTGATACTGATGGACATTTGGTGGAATCCAGCGCTGGAGGAGCAAGCGATTGACAGAGTGCATCGAATTGGGCAAAGATTACCCGTGTATGTAACGCGATTATTAATTGACAATTCGGTCGAGCTCAAGATCATGGCCCTGCAAGACAAGAAGGTAAGGCGATACGCTTGGTAGTAGCAGCATGCTGTGTATTTATTTACTGTTTGTTTGTTTGTCAGGCGCTATTGACAAAAGGCGCATTGGATCATGGTCTCGTCAAGAACACCAAACTGACAGCAAGCGAAATTAGGTCATTGTTTGATCTCTAGGCTTAATAATAAAAAAGAGGCACCGACCGAACAAGACGACGATCTCATTGCACAGAAGGAAAAAATGTGATCTTTCCCAATATTCCATTCTTTGTCTGCTGTCCAACACACTGTGATGGTGTGGCTTTCTGAATAGAATATGCCTGTTACACACTCATATATCGAGAGGGATTTACTTTGACCCCCTCCTTGGGGGAACATTCCTATCGAATAACATGTTGAATGTGATGTGACCATGATTCTATTGTTTCCATGTTTTGCTTAGCATTTGGCCTGCCAAGTGCAATTTACTAGTAGCTCGAGGTGGGGGGCGGCGGCTGCTCAATGTTTGGCGATTACTGCTTGCAGAGGTTAATAAGGTAGTTCTTTCTTAATTTGTAAAAATTCTATGGATTCTTTGCAGGTCTATTTTGTCAAGTTTCATCATGTCTGTTGATTTGATTCTAACCGGATGTTCAAATGCACACTGCTACAAATTCTCGGAATTCGTTACATGAGTGAAATAGATCTGCAATCATATATATTTTCCACTATAAATAATCCGCACTTTTTCTCTCTCTCTCTTTTTCTTCACTTTGTCCATCATGTCTTCTACCACCAAAATCAACGACGACGACTCTGTCGTCAACACCAAGAATGAGTCGATACAGGTCGACATGAGGGAGAGCCTGACCACACCGCATTCAAACCCCTCAAATCCCTTTGCATTTACACCAGATCAGCTAGCTGCATTGCAGGATCCCAAAAACATAGACTTGCTGCACACTTACGGCGGCCTGGACGGCGTGGCAAAGGGCCTGCACGCCGACGTGCACCACGGCTTGACCCCCAACACCACCGCAGATAAGCACATTACACTCAATGACATTACACTGGACGCTAGCAAGCTGACGACGGCATCCACCGTTGCTGCTGATGCCGATCAAGAGCAAGCATCCACAATACCGCCCCCCAAGCAGCTCAAGAAAGCGGCCACTTCCCACTCCATGATACCAAGCCAGTTTGCTCAGAGATATTCTATTTTTGGCAGAAACGCACTACCACCAGTAAAGGGAAAGAGCATTTTCCAATTAATGTGGATGGCATTTAATGACAAAACACTGATTCTATTGGCTGTGGCTGCTGTGGTTTCACTCGCTGTGGGTTTATACGAAGACATTGCTGTACCAGAATACGATGCGCAAGGCAACAGAATCGCCGGTGTCAAGTGGGTCGAGGGCGTGGCCATCATCGTTGCCATCTTGATTGTCGTCTTGGTGGGCAGTGTCAATGACTTCCAAAAGGAAAAGCAGTTTCGCAAATTGAATGCAAAGAAAGATGATCGAGTCGTCAAGGTAAGAAACCATCATATGATTCAATACAGCTTGCACACATACTCATCGTCATCATCATTACTTTTCTAGGCTACTCGTGATGGCCAAACAGTGCAAATCTCAGTGTACGATATCCAAGTCGGCGATGTGCTCTTTTTAGAGCCTGGTGACATTGTTGCTGCTGACGGCATCTACATCGAGGGACACAATGTACGCTGTGATGAATCTGCTGCTACCGGTGAATCTGACGCTGTTCGCAAGCAAACGTTTGAAGCATGCTGGAAGCTGCATCTGGAAGACCAGCAGGAGCACAAGTCTGCCTCGGACTTTCTTGCTGTGCCAAACAACACCCAGGCTGGCTCTTCCATCTCCTCCAAGACGGTGCCTCAACACCACAAGTCTGTCCCTGATCCATTCATCATCTCCGGCTCCAAAGTGCTGGAGGGCGTCTGCACCTATCTCGTTACCGGCGTGGGTGTCAACTCTTATTATGGTCGCACAATGATGGCTCTCCGTACGGATAACGAAACCACGCCTCTGCAAGAAAAGCTGAACGGCCTGGCCTCCATGATTGCCAAGCTGGGCTCTGCTGCTGGTTTGATCATGCTGATTGTCTTGCTGATCCGCTACTTTGTCAACTGGAAATACGACGGTATCCCAACTGTGCCTACCGAGATTGTGCAACAGGTCATGGGTATCTTGATTGTCGTTGTCACCATCGTTGTTGTTGCTGTGCCTGAAGGTTTGCCACTTGCTGTTACTCTTGGTAAGTCCTTGCTTATTATATAACTGCTACTGAACAGACATAACTCACATTTATCTCACTCTAGCTCTTGCTTATGCTACGCAACGTATGCTCAAGGACAACAACTTGGTCCGTGTCTTGGCTGCTTGCGAGACCATGGGAAATGCCACCACGGTTTGCTCTGACAAGACGGGTACCTTGACGCAAAACAAAATGACCATCGTTGCCGGTACTTTGGGCTCCTCTTTCCGATTCATCCAAGACCCTCCTGCCAACCGTGTTGATCTCAGCGATATCACCACTGTTGCTGAAAAGGTGCCTGCTCCCATCATTCGCTTGATCAGCCAAGGTATCTCTGTCAACTCGACTGCCTTTGAGTCTACGGATGAGAACGGCGAAAAGCAATTTGTGGGCAACAAGACTGAAACTGCCTTGTTGCAGTTTGCAAAGAACATTGGCTCTGAAAACTTTGAAACGCTGCGCACTGCTTGGCCTGTGGAGCAAGTATTCCCCTTCAGTAGTGAACGCAAAGCCATGGCTACCATCATTCGTATCCCTCATCCTGTAAAGCAAGGCGAGTTCATCTGGCGTGCTCATGTCAAGGGTGCTTCTGAAATCCTGGTGGAGAACTGCAATCAAATCCTGACTCTGAATGCTGCCAAGTACAAGAACCCTGAGCATGATTATGATGTCAAGACCCGTCCTTTAACTGATGAAGACCGCAACCGTGTGGACCGTATCATTCAAAGCTACGCTACTCGCAGTCTGCGCACGATTGGTATTGGTTACCGCGATTTTGAATCTTGGCCTCCTGCCAATGGTCATGCCAGCCAAGTCGGTGCTGAAGTTGAGGTGCCTTATGAGGACATTATTCAAGGCAAGGGCTTGACTCTGATTGGTATTGTCGGTATTGAAGATCCTCTCCGTCCCGGTGTCAAGGAAGCTGTAAAGGCTTGTCAACGTGCTGGCGTCTTTATTCGTATGGTTACCGGTGATAACGTGGTTACTGCCAAGTCGATTGCCAAGCAATGTGGTATTTACACTCCCGGTGGTATCGTCATGGAAGGTCCTGTGTTCCGCAACTTGCCCCCCAGTGAAATGGATGCCATTTTGCCTCGCTTGCAAGTGCTGGCTCGCTCCAGTCCTGAGGACAAGCAAATCTTGGTGGGTCGTCTGCGTGAACTGGGCGATATCGTTGCTGTCACTGGCGACGGTACCAACGACGGTCCTGCTCTCAAACTGGCTGATGTCGGTTTCTCGATGGGTATTGCTGGTACCGAAGTTGCCAAGGAAGCCTCCAGCATCATCTTGATGGATGACAACTTTTCCAGTATCGTCAAGGCCATCATGTGGGGTCGCTGTGTCAATGATTCGGTCAAGAAGTTCTTGGAATTCCAAATCACTGTCAACATCACTGCTGTCATCTTGACATTCATCTCTGCTGTGGCCAGTCATGAGCAAAAGTCTGTGCTGACCGCTGTTCAATTGCTGTGGGTCAACCTGATTATGGACACCTTTGCTGCTCTTGCTTTGGCTACGGACCCCCCTACGGAAGAACTGCTGCAACGTGGCCCTGAATCCCGCTCCTCGCCTTTGATCACCTTCAAGATGTGGAAGATGATTATCGGCCAAGCCATCTTCCAGATTGTCGTTACCATTGTCTTGCTGTATAGTGATGTGCTTCACTACCAATCCAATGACCCCATCTTGCAAACCATCGTCTTCAACACGTTTGTATTCTGCCAAATTTTCAACGAAATCAATTGTCGCCGTATTGATTCCAAGCTCAACGTGTTCCACAACATCTTTGCCAACAAGTTCTTCTTGTCCATCTTCTTCTTCTGCATCGCTCTTCAGGCCATCATTGTCAACTTTGGTGGTGCTGCTTTCCAAGTAACTCCAATCGATGGCGTCGCATGGGCTATCTCGCTGGTCGTCGGTCTGTTGGCTTTGCCTATTGGTGTCATCATCCGTCTGATCCCTGATGAGGTCTTTGGCTTTGTCTTTATGTTCAACCCTGCTGCTCGTCAAAGATACTTGGGCGGCAACAACGACAGCGCCTCTCCCAGTGTCTATGTTGCTGGTAACGAACGCATTGCCTGGAACAACAATGGCTCTGCTTACAACAACAGCACATCTGTATCCAACAACAACAACAATAAGCAACACATGCAACAAAAGCAAGAAGTTGAAGAGGTTGAAGAAGTTGCTCCTGCTTACACTCCTGCTACATCCAACCCAGGCATGAATGAGAAAATCACCAATGAATCCCAGTCATTTGAAGATCAAAATCAAGATACTGTTCTCTCTTCAGGCTCCTTGGATCAATCTCAACGAAACAACTAATCCCCCTCTTACTATGTATCATATGAATATTTATTATTTAACTATCTAATTATCTCTGTAATATTATTTCCTCCCATCTTCATCCCCCCCCCCTTTTTTTTTGACAAGAGTAACAATTTTGTGTGCTCCCTTATGTCATACAAATCAATCAAAAATAAAAAAAATTATGCAAAATTTAAATTAAATGAAAGTGTGGCGAATGCAGCAAGATTCAAATGGATAAACGGAAAACATTGTCGATCATCCATGGTAAAATTCTATCTGGATGATTCTGCTCCAGTACTACGAAAATTCTGGCTGCGTTTGCAATGTGATTTGTGTTACTGAACGTTTTGTCGATCAATTTGGAAGCTTTTTCATATGCGTTTGCATTAATTACTACATGATATACACTGAGCCAACGCGCGAGTAGTGTCATGCAAGACTGTATTATAACATATCTTTCAAAAGAAGCATAAACATGACCATTTTACTACTGTTTTATTTACATTCAATACGCTTTTCTACCTCCTACTAGTTAGAAATTTCAGCCAATCACAGCGCTTTATTTACCCTACAGACACCCCAGGCCTGAAAAAAAAATTGCGAAGGTTTCCCTCTGTTTTGCTGTTAGGCGGAGTTTGAAATATTGCTAAAAAAGGTAATTTTAGCAGATACTTCAAACCTCCCTAAGGTGCTGCATTATGCCTTACTACACATGCTAGCTAAACGTTCAAAGGTTGAAACTCTCAACTAGCACCAAGTAAGTGATACTAACTGAGCGAGGGCAGCCTATCTACCCCCAGCCTCGGATAAATTCTTGTTGAGCTTCAGCGATAGGCACATCCACGCAACGAAAAAGAGGTATGCGTCAAAAGAGCATAGTAAACGAAAAAGGAAATAAAAGAGAAATGCATGAATGCAAAAGAAAAGTGCTCGCAAAGTGAGCCAAGCAAGAAAGAATCAATGATACTATGCACTAAAAGGAATATCTATACCATGTTATGATTGACGCAATACAAAAGCATCAGACACGATGGTAAGCAACACGACCGTTTTTATAGTATCACAGCACAGCAACACTGCAAGCGTTTCTTGGGCTAACTATGTATCAAAAGCCATGGAGAGGAATAAAAAAAAAGGCAAGAACACAATCGTTCAAGAAGCAATTGTATTAATGCGACGAAAGGAAAGAAAAATATACTTTACCTGCGTGCAATACTTGACAGCCGCAAAGATCAAGCAACACAATGAATACAAGCAATAAAGGAACTACAAACTGTACCAAACGTAATTAATACTCGGCATCGTCTTAAAATACTCATTCACAAGTGATACTTACAATATTCCACCTATAACACGCATTTTCAGACCCTAATGGATACACTAGCGAGTTTTTCGAGCATCAAGGTTGTTGTTTTGAACAAGAGGTTTACAAGATGAGTAGAGGTTTACATTAAAAAGGGTTACAAATTGAGAGGGGAAAAAAGAAAATAGTTTAGAGGGGGTGACGCGTTTTTTGGCATGTTCTCGCATTGGGCTTTGGATTCTCATTTCGACTTAATTTGACATCTTTTAAACTTAAAAGCTAAAATTGACTATGTAAGTTGTCCTTTTCGCACCTTGTTTTCTAATACATTTATAGAGAACTGATAAAGGCGCATCCAATGGTGTCAAAAAATTATTAGTTTTATAACAAAAAGCATGTGCTTTTTTTTGAAAATATGAAAATGACGTTTTTGCGAAAATGTTGAGATTTAGCATATAAAGGTCTCACAATAACAATTTCAGATGATGCGCTGAACCTTTGGGATCAATTTGACCCAATATATATCATAAGAAAAAGCGCCGTTTTTCGGTTCAAAAATGCGATCATTTGATTTTTGACAATTTTCCCTTGCTAGTACTCATGAAAAAATGAAGGTTTGGGTCGATTTTGCAAAACTCAAAAATTTTGGAGAAAAGGCATCAGGAAGTAATAAGCAACCAAGAGAAACAGTTTGGCACTACTCCCAGTGCTCAAAACGGCCTGGGGCATGAGGTATTTGTGGTTGAAAATGGCCAGATTTGGCTCAGATTTGCCGGATTAGCGATGAATAGGCGGCTGTATCGCCAAGCCAGTGGGTAGTTTCAAGTCGCATTCCATAATTCAAAGGTACTCGACCGAATGAAATGCAAATCCTTGGTGTTGGTCGCTTCCAGTGAGATTTTTGAAGGGTAGATTCGTGTTAAAATGTGCTTGAATGGACTGAAATGTGCTGCGATCCCTCGAGAAAGTGAATGAGTACATCCCACACTTGAAATACCCACAAAAATTGCTAGTCCTGAACACAGCCAATGCTTCTCATGCGCAACTCTGGCACAACAAGGATATATATGACCGAGAAGTTGCAACTGATATCGGCCGAATCCATCAGAGAGCTGCTCCCGCCTCCTCTCTCATACCACCTTTTTTGATTTGAAGACCACTGATACGGTTTGCTAGGCGTTGTTGATATGTATACCAATATTTATTTCTCTGGAAAAACTGGCATGTTGTTCCATGAAGGGCTATCATTGCCAAGAGTAGCGTCGTGGTTATTGCTCAGTCCAGCTGAATCAAGCTCCCTATTGTTTGATAAAGAAAGCCTTTCTAAAGTACTCGATAAAGTTTCTTGCTCTGTCTGAGGTTCCTGCTGGTGATGATATGGCGGATAATAGTGCTGCGAGGTGGGTCCAGCGGTGGTATTGTGAGGCGGCACCCATTGATGAGTCAAATATGGATACGGATTAAACGACATTGGATTTCCGTAAGCGTCTGCATGAATTTGTCTATCGTCGTTCATCATGCTTGGGCTGTAAGCTGGTAGTAACAAAGAGTTTGAGTGCTGTTTCAGATCAAAATGTACGAAGCGGCTTTACCTGACGGTGTGTAGCTACTGTTGGTAAAGGAAAAGGGGTTGCTTTGGTAGTGCTGCTGTGAGTGAAAGCCCGTTAGATCGCTTAGACTGTTTGGTAGCGTAGAATAAGTGTTGTACATGGCAGCAGGCTGCAGAGATGCCTTTGCTTCAGCTGTTTCTGTAGCGTCAGTGAACGGCTGCTGCTGATGTTGCTGCTGTGGGGATGCTTGGTAAGGGTAGGGCGCTGTTTGCATTGGAATCAATAGTGAGGGATTGATAAATCCGCCCATCATGTTTTGATAGGCGGTTTGCTGGGGCAGGTAGGTTTGTCGAAGTAACTCGACTGACGCAGGATCGTGGATCTGCCTTTGTCCATACGTCTCTGCTTCATGCTCTCTGAATCTCTGATGGCTAGCAGCAAATTTATCGAAATGGACTCGTAAAATTCGGTTGTTGTACTCATATCCATTGAATTCCTCTAGTTGACCCGAGTCAATTAGCTTGCACTACTGATATCCAGACATCCCCATTGCTTACCAATGGCCTTCTTTGCATCCTCGTGCGAGCTAAATAGCACTGTACCAAATCCTCTGCTACGGCCCTCAAAATTCAGCACCACATCAGCTCTGATGATCCGCCCTGAGTGCCTGAATAAATCCTTCAAATCTTGCCACTGACAATTGAAAGGCAACTAGTGAAGATGGTGATCCTGTTAACGCCAAGCCAAATGATACATGCTACTACTCCTCCACTTTACATTTCCGACAAACACTTGCTTGCATTGATCGTCTTCCTGTGTGTCTTTGGGTTGTGGCTTCTTGCTTGGTGAAGTCGTCGCTGTAGTTGCTGATAATGATGGTGTAACCAGCTATATTTAAACAGAAGAATGAACACCTCGTTCATGTGATACAAGGTTTAATTCAATTCTACAGTACCTGTTCTTCCACGACTGACCCTCTCTCTGTCTTTGGAGACATGGTAGCCACTGTCATCGCTGCCGTGGTGGATGAATCCATCGCAGTGTCCTGTTGCTGGACATGATCCACAAAACCGCGGTCTCCTCTCACTTCCAGTATGCGTCCTAGCCATTTGTATCCGTTGAACATGTCTACATATGATACATAGATAAGGGTTTATATCCAATGTCCGTATGCAGATCTACACCAGTTTACCTATAGCGTTTTGAGCATCGGATACAGTTGCAAACAGGATGGTGCCGTGGCCTTTCGATCTGTTATCATGATGGTTTAAAGCGACATCTGCCCTCAACACTGGACCCGCCTTTCTGAACAAGTCTTTGATGTCTTGCCACCTCACACGGAAGGGGAGCTTTCAAAATATTCCGTATGTTGTATTTAGTATATCTGTCTTCATTTCAAAACTATCTGTATTCATCAAGTTTACATTGCCAATAAAGAGTTGTCTCACTAGAGTTGTTGTCTTTGTAGGCTGATAATGAGGTGCTTGATGCTCTTGGTCTTTCTGTGGTGTATTAAGCAGCTCCTTCATGATTTCGTTTGCTTCTTTCTGAAGCAGATCGTTTTCTTGCTGGGAAGGCGCCATTACTATCTCTGTCTGTAATGATGAGAGCGAAGAAAAGCAAGGTGTATAAATGTGAAAAGATGTGTGATATGCTGTGTACGACCCAAAAGAATGATATGAGCTCAAGCTGGTAGTCACACGATGTTGCATTAACCAAGCAACCAATTCAGGGGAAACAACAATAACGAATGATGGGTTTGATTTGAGAAGAAGATGCTATCATGTTGATGCTGTAGCAGACATACCAACATGTCAATGTTCAAGTGAATTAATCGATAGGGTGAAGCAGATGAACAGAATCCAATGCAACATGTAGCATTGGATGTTTCATACATTATCATGTGCTGAACATTTAAAATGCTGCTGCTGCTGCTGCTAAATGTTCCCTGCTACTAACTCTGCTTGTTGCTTAATGTATATACTATATATCATGACGGAGCGAGCAATATTTATGCAAACATTCATTTGAATGATTCAATGCCTAATATTACGAACCATCCGTAAATCGCATTGATCAACCTAGCATGCGTTTCTCATGCTGCCCTTTACAAGACATTCTGGTGCATCAAGAACCATCCACACAGCTTGTTAAAGATCAAGCTGCTATGATACATGATGACTGAAAATGACATACCACAGAAAAAAAGAGCTCATTAGGTCTACATAGCTCATCCCATGCAATAGCATTGGGGTATTTGATGAATATTAGTCATCCCGTACTTATTGCAGAAGACATCAACGAATTTGAACCTAGCACTCGATGCACATAACATGGAAGGTGTACTTGGTCTGCAGGTTATTGGAAGAATGGTTACGCTCTATGTCTTAATTTTGCCATCAGCAGGACTTTATGTCATGTATGAGCTGGAAAAATCAAGATTCCTAGCTGCTTGGATGATTTAACTAAGCTTATTGTGGATATGCCTTGCGTTTGTTGCGTACTGGATACCTTCAATTGCATCTGCAAACCATTAGACCGCCCAACGATCACGACGTCTGTCTTCAATGGCGTTTTTTCACCATCCCAAGATCGCAAAAGATCATGTCATTTGAAATATCAACATTATTAGTAATCATTTCAAAAATAAAAACGAATTGTTCAATCCATGTAAGGGCTTGCCGTGTTTTTTTCTTCTTTTTGAATGTCAATATAGGTGTTTGTGTACCTGTATTGGTAATGCCTTACTCTCCCAACAAGCTTAAACGCAGTGGCTTAGTATTACCTAAAGAGGTTCATGACTCATTTCGATATTTTTTTACAAGAACGACATATAAAATGTAACAGAATTTTTCAAGCTTACTCCTCTCTATCTACTTTTTCTCCCCTTTCTCCCTCATCATGAGTTTGACAGTCGACACCAAGAACATCACTGTTGGCATCTTGGCCATTATCGCTAGCAACCCTGAATTAAAGAAGTCTGTCACTGTCCAAGCTGGCTCTGCCTTTTTGTACAAGGACAACAATGTCGAATTAAAGACCCTTCCCAATACGGTCCGTTACCTCATTCGCGCTCACAACCTCCTGGATGAAAGCAATGCCAGCAATCAACTCGCTGCTTATTTGTTGGATCTGGCTCTCGTCAACAACACCGAGGTATTGAAGGCTCGTATTGCCTCCAAGACCACCACTTTCTTGACCGGAGAAGCACCTACATTTGCTGATTTTGGTGCTTGGTGCAATTTGAGATCTGAAGGCCAAACTGATTACATCAAGGCTGTGGAAGCCACTGAGCCTGCTCAGGAAGCCGTCAAGTGGGCTGCCGAATTAGCTGCCAATGCTCCCAAGGAGGCCCTCACTATTCCCGAGGTGCCTGGCACCGGTTCCGATCCCTCTGTCAACCCCATGGACGTTTTCAAGAACTTGATCACTGTTCAAATTGCTGCTCTTGGTAACGTCGATCCCGTCCTTGTCTATCAAGCCATTGACAACCCTCGTTCTCTCGAGAATGGTGATTTGGCCATTGCTTTGCCCCGTCTCCGTCTCAAGGGCAACCCTGCTGCCATTGCCAAGGAGTGGGCCGCTTCCTTTGTGCCCAACGAATACGTTACTGAGTCCTCTGCCGCTGGTCCCTTCTTGAACTTCCGTATCAACAAGACCGCTTTGATCAAGCTGACCTTGGGCCAAGTGTCTGACAAGGTCGAAAAGTATGGTCATAACTCTCTCGGTAACGGAAAGACTGTGATTGTCGAGTTCTCCTCTCCCAACATCGCCAAGCCCTTCCACGCTGGCCATCTTCGTTCTACCATCATTGGTGCCTTCGTCCGCAACATTTACGATGCCAATGGCTGGAACACCATTACAATGAACTATTTGGGTGATTGGGGTAAGCAATACGGTCTTTTGGCTGTGGGTTTCGCCAAGTACGGTTCTGAGGAGAAGCTTATTGCTGATCCCATCAAGCATTTGTACGACGTCTATGTCGCTATCAACAAGGATGCTGGCGAAGACGAGACCATCCACGACCAGGCTCGTTCCTATTTCAAAAAGATGGAGGATGGCGATGAGGAGGCTCTCGCTTTATGGCGTCGTTTCAGAGACTTGTCCATTGTCAAGTACAAGGACATCTACGGTCGTCTCAACATCCACTTTGATGTCTACTCTGGTGAGTCTCAAGTCGGTAAGGGTATGGCTGAGGCTATGAAGCTGCTCCATGAGTGCAAGCTGTTAGAGGAGTCTGAGGGCGCCTTGATCATTGACATGGAAAAGTACAAGCTCGGTAAGACTGTGGTGCAAAAGAAGGACGGTACCACCCTCTACTTGACCCGTGATATTGGTGCTGCCATGGAGCGTTACGAAAAGTACAAGTTTGACAAGATGATTTACGTTGTCGCCTCTCAGCAAGATCTCCACTTGAAGCAGCTCTTCAAGACTTTGGAGATGCTCAAGTTTGACTGGGCCAGCAAGCTGGAGCACGTCAACTTTGGTATGGTGATGGGTATGTCCACGCGTAAGGGTACAGTCGTCTTTTTGGAGGATATTTTGGAGGAGGCCAAGGAAACCATGCACGAAGTGATGCGCAAGAACGAGAAGAAGTATGCCGAGATTGCCGACCCTGAGCAAGTGGCCGACGAGATTGGTATCTCTGCTGTCAAGATTCAAGACAACTCTGCCCGTCGTATCAAGAACTACGACTTCGACATGGCCCGCATGTGCACATTTGAGGGTGATACTGGACCTTATATTCAATATGCTCATGCCCGTCTTGCCTCTGTTGAGCGCAAGAGCGGTCTTGAGATCAACCACAATGCTGATTTGAGCTTGTTGACCGAGCCTCAAGCTGTCGATGTTATCCGTACTGTTGCTCAATACCCCGACCTCATCAAGAGTTTGCTGAACGGCTATGAACCCTGTAATGTGGTCACCTATGCATTCAAGCTGTCCCATGATATCTCTGCTTGTTTCGAAAACCTTTGGGTCAGAGGCGCTGATCCCGCTGTCGCTGATGCTCGTTTGCTCATGTACTGGTCTGCTCGTATTACTCTCGGTAACGCCATGCGTATGTTGGGTTTGAGACCTTTGGAGCGTATGTAAATTTCTACTCTCTTATATAATATAATCTCATGCTTTTTCCTTTTTTTATTATTTCGCACATAAACTTGTCATTTTTTTTCTGTATTATTCTAACCTACATACACATTTATATACAATTAAAAAACGATTTTATACTATTACATTATAATCTTGATTGATCCTGATATGATGCTTGAGTCTGTGAGGGAGAAGTGTCATTTGAAAAAGACATTTATAGGAGCGTCTCGCTTTAATGCCTTGAGGCATTTGCTATTATACTTACAAACGCATTTGACAGCCGTGCTGCTTTATTTTCTTACAAAAAAAAAAAACGATAAATTGATGTATACGCAGCTCCAAGTAGCTATAAAAAAGGCTTGTTCCATTCAGTTGATGAAAACCAACTTTTTTCTTTTCGTTTTTCATACTTATAAGAGAAAATCACATCAAACAATGGTACCACCTAATACTCATGGTCTAGGCGAATCACTTATTGATTATGAACAGCAATTAACAGACGCCATCTATCTTGACACCATCAAGCAAATCGTTGAAGAAGCGTTTGATAGTTTCTTGGAGGACCTCACTGCGGTGGATCGAGATCCCATTGAGAGACTTTATAAATCCATCAAAGCCTGTCGTGCAGATCTCAAAGAAAACACCAAACTCTTAAAAGCACACGCTAATCTTTTGAAGGAAATGATGAGCAAGGTGAATGACATTAGAGCCATTTCAAGAGATGTTGCAGTAAAGCTGGATGCACAACACCCTTTGAAGAAAAAGGAACGAAAGCGCCGTTCACCAGGATTTACGAAATTGGAGATTGACATTGCAATGGACAGCACTCAAAAGAAGGTGAGTGTCAGAGTGATAACATTGTATATTATACTCATATCTGCCAAAGATCACCAACTACTTTTAAGCGCATGCTTATCTCAACTTGCTCTATTGCTGTATACCTACGCATAACTCAAGCTAGCTACACCGTTTACTGACACATCTGAACATAAACACCTATAACTACATAGTAGTATACCGAATAATAAAAGATACATAACTCAATTAGCTTTAGTATTCACTATTGTACATGTCATTGTAATCAAGTAGACTTCTGACAGCTATTATGCATGTAGGTCTGACTAGTAAGCTGTGATTCAGAAGCAGGGCAAGATGCGCATGAATGAGCCTGTCTTCTGACTTGACTCCATGCCAAATGATAGTGAAACAGATCCCAGGCAAAACACTCCTCAAAGAACAAAAAGACCTTGGTGTGTGCTCTGATGAGGTAACCTGATCTAGAATATATGCTGTGTGCACATGTAACATTCATGTCGACACAAACAAACCTCAACAGCATTTGAGAGAACGGTTTTACATCAAATCATACATGGAACCGCTTTTGCCGAACTATGCTACAAACGAGCATGCAATGAAGCTCAAGTGAGCAGCAAACAGAAGAATCGACGCCAACATGGACAAACACACACTTGGTTTATGCGGAATCACAGTTGTTTTAAGCTTAATTTTTAATATATCACTTTTTTGAACTTACCACAGCATCCTTGTTTATACTACAACCCAAGTCTTCTGATGTTTGTTGTGTTGTGTTATTGTGTGATTTTAGCATAAAAGAAGGGGTTTTGTATAAAAAGCGACAAGTTTTGGCCTCGCGTTTTATCCCCTCTTTCTTCTCTCTCTCACACACACTTCTTGATTCTTTATATAGCCATGCCAGCAGACACAACAGAACACCACGATGAAGGCTTCTTGCGTGGATACAAACCACGCTCCTATTCAGCACAGCAGCAGCCTAGAACACCTTCACCTGCTCCTCGTCACAATAGCACTCGTCCCAGTTATAACAATCGTACAACGTCCACCAATGCAGACCACAACAATAGCAAAGACGAGTTTTCTTCATCTATTTCATGGCCCATCATCTTGGCTGTGATTCCAACACTGGGCGCCTTTGTAGCTGGCAGCGCTGAGGTGTGGAGCGACTTTATAATGATACTATTGATCTTGTATTATGTGTACAAATGGATAACAGGTATGCGTGTTTACATGTCAAATGTGTGTGCGATGTGATCCAGACCACTCACAATTGCTCTGCAGTGCCATGGTCCTATTACGAAAGTGCCAGATCACGACGCATGATTCATCAGTACGCTGCTCACCATCAGCAACACATGGATTCCAAGAGAAAGGAATATGCCATGAAGCGCAAGGCATCCGTTGAAGAAGAACTAAGGAGACATGAACTGATAGGTCTGGCTTGGGTCATCATGTCACCTGCAATTGCCGGCTACACACTGCAATACAGCCGATATTTTCTGAGCAATTACGAAAAGTACATGAGTACGTTTAATGTAACTGTATTTGTATTAGCTGCGACGTTAAAGCCGTTGGTCCATGTCATGGCTCTCTTGCGGGAAAGAACACTGTTTTTGCAGAGCGAGATGCAAGTTGATGAAACAGAGATTGAAGTGCTGCAAAAGAAGATTGAAATGATGGAAGATGAGATGGATGGGCTGCGAAAGGCGTTTGCTACCAAGCGAGATCTTGGACAGGTAAATTTGGGTCGTGTAGTCTTTGCTGCTGATAGTGTGTATTGATGGCATATTAGGTTGCTCAGGGACTGACGCCAAGTATTCAGCAACTAAGCAAGGCAATGAAACGGTTTGAAAAGAAGGAAACCTCGCTCCGTTCGTGGTCTGAGGAGAGATTCACAGAAATCGACCAAAAAGTGCAAGACTTTGATCAATTCATATGCTACAGTATCGAACAAGATCAGCGCAAATCAGCACAGCGTGTATTGGTGACACTCATGTTTCTACCTATGAATGTATGTTTCTGGGCAGCAAGGAGAATGACAGGATTACTACCTATCCCTAGAGCACTATTAAATTTAACCACTTCACCGCCTGGTATCAAGACGAGAACAGCGAGACATTTAACACACACGGATCTTACAGGTGTGTATCGTAATACAAGTGGTGTCAATAGGAGTACTACTGTCAGAGATCCTTCTGAAGTGAGTTACTCGGGTGAAGAGGCGGCATTTGGTGTTGGCGCGCCTGGCATGAGTGGTGTGAGTTCATCTTAATATAGCTACAAAAGCAAACAAAGCCCTCTATGTATACCCCTCCTCCATCTTACCTTCATTATCATTTGTATCTTTCTATCTACACACTTTTATACTATTAAACATTCGGTTTTCTTTTTTGAACGTATTCATATAAGTTGTGACGGACCAAGCCAAAGCAAAGACAGTGGATGAAACCGTGTAGGTATTGGGACTATAGAATTCAATCAACAAAAAGCCCAACACGCACGCACGCACAGTGTTTATATGTATCATCTTTCAATTTGCTAAAGGAACCAACTAGAGCAATTTTGTACAAATGGAATATTTCATCATATCATGTTCTCCTTCTTCTAGTGTCATTTGGAAGTTTGTTGACAAAATATGGTATCAAATTAGTTTACTGTGTACATGCATGTGTAGATCTATCATCAAGTGTATTCTGAATGCACTTTGTATGATAAATAGCTTAGGTGTTTAATTGCTGCTAAAAAGTATCGACAGCCTTGAATGCAAAGGTTCATAATGAGATGAATTATACGGTATTCCATGAAAAGTACTGTTAGGCGATTCTATGATCATGTTTGTGAGATTGAACTGATTTACAAGTGGTCAATGCAACATCCGGCATGGCTTTATTAGTGAGGAATCTCAGTTTTAGCTAGTACACATTTGATTTGAATGTATCTGTTTGGAAGCTCTAAATATTAAGGAATATAATCTCTCGCTCAACAGGATTATCGTATACAGCTTGGATATTGATGGCAACAGCTTCAGAATGGCATAGTGTATGCTTCACAGATCAGAGGATGACACAATAAGCCACATAATGGAAAGATGGAAAGCAGCAATATCAAATCCCCGAATATTTTAGCATTGCAAAGCGCATACATCAAAAAGTAAACACATCTTCTTTACCATAAATTATCATGTCTAGCTTTAGATTCTTAGCACGACCTCTACTCAATACAGCAAAGAGCCAGCCTTTTGCTCGCATCGCTTACAAGAATGCCTTCATTCGTCCTGCCATGAGAAAGACCTTCTTGCAGCCAGCTGTTCTTTTCACCGCCAACAAAAGAGCCTTCTCAGCTGCTGTGCCTCGTTTAAGCAGTGGTGATGGTAATTACATACCGCATATAAACGTAGAAATAGCAAACAGCTTATGTTTTGTTCATCTTAGTTGATCCTGATCTTATCCATTTGTTGGATGAAGAATTGCAATTTGAGACTACCGAGACGGAGGCACCTGCTTTCATCAAGGAATTTCTCGACACCAATCTGTTCCAAGTAAGTCCATAATGCAACACTACAGAACCCATAACTTATATGATGTCAGATTGAAGATAAAGTAGGCCATGATAAGGTGACATTGACTCGCACATTTGGCAATGAAAAGTAGGTTGCATAAGGCTCAATCACAACAAGATACTCATGCAAAGCTTGATACACTACTAGGATCAGTGTCATCTTTTCCATTTCTGACATCAACAACACGGTAGAAGAATTCACTGAAGAGGAATTGCAGGATGGCGAAGAAATCATTACAAAAGACGCAACGGATGCTGCTGATGAGAAGGAAGCCACAGCAGGAGAGGAAGAGGTAACAGCCATCAAAGACCAAGACTTGGACGATGTCTCCTTCCCTGTGCGTGCCACTGTGATCATTGAAAAGCAAGACAAGGGCAGCTTGGTATTAAACACAGTAGCTCAAGATGGCTATTTGCACATTGATGCGGTTAGATACTTCAAGCAGGGCCAAATTCAGCCTCAAGACATGACAACTGTGGACATTGGAGAGCAAAGACAGGATCTTTATATGGGCCCTGTGTTTGATGAACTGGATGAGCAGATCCAAACAACATTCAGCCGTTATTTGGAGGAGCGTGGTATCGATACAGCATTAGCTACATTTTTACCAGATTACGTCGATTACAAGGAGCAAAAGGAGTATGTCAACTGGTTGAAGGATGTCAATGATTTCGTATCTGCCTAATTGGCAAGGTAGTCTTTATCGCCCAATAAACTAGATTCCTGCGAAATGTCGCTGTAGTTCATGACATCGTCTTGGTCATCGTCACTGAGCTCGTTTTCATTACTGCTTTGGCTGTAGTCGCTGCTATTGTTGCCATCGTCTACACTGGCTTCGCTCTGTTTCTTAATCACAGCAACATTGCGTACAATCTTTTCGTCAAGTTGCGGTAGATTAAACTTGAATTTCAAGTGCTTTCCTTTCTACAGCATCGATTAGGCGTCCAATTCATGCAATTTATAGCGTGCCCTTACCCTGATGCCTTCCAATGACAAATCAATCTCATCTCCATCTTGCAATTGATGCTCGTCATTGACGAGAATTGCAGCTTGATTCAGCCTGACTCTTTTATTCGAGAGCTAATGCACAGTCAGTGAGGACTTCATGCCATGCTATGCTATGCCTCATGCTTACATTGGTAATAAAGCATCGGTTGTCCTCTTCTAGTATCACCTTGACTAATGAAGAATGATGTATGGCTGAGTATTTCATGCATTAACGAGAAAAATGGGGTCTCTTACGCTGTCGTTCACTGATAAATTTAGATTCAATGCCATACCTATGTCTTCCAATGTATGTAGGCTCGCCTACTTTCAAGTCGTATGTCTCGTTTGATGTCAAGTTAGTAAAGGACATGCTGTTTTACAGTAAATAGAACTTGAAAGAAGGAAAAAAAAGCCTCAAAATGGGTTGATTGTACTGACAATAAATATAAAATTAGGGGTGGTTCAAGGCGATTGTTTACTTTTTTTTTCTTCCTTCAAACTAAAAAAGGGCCTCTCGTTTCTCTGTCCAAACGCCCTTTTTCTTTACTGTTTCCATGGCAATTCACTAGTAGCCATCAAACAATAATGGATTCTGATACATCAAGTTGGTCTGCCTGGACTATTATAAACTATGTGCTTGTAACTTGGTACTGTTTCATGTTTGGCTTGAGTTTATTCGGCCAATACATAGGGTAAGCACCACCAGCCCATTGCGCGCGGAACATGTATTCATTGTTTGTGATAGACAGTCGAGATACAATCATCCACCAAAGCCAAAATCATCCAAACTGTCGACATCTGAAGCGGAAGGGGTTTCAATCATCCGACCTTTAAAAGGGGTTGATTTGGAATTGGAGGCAAATTTGCGATCATCGTTCATACAAAACTATCCCAAATTCGAGATTATCTTTTCAGTAGCATCAGCCAAGGATCCCGCCATCAAGATTGTCGAGAAACTACGCAAGGAATACCAGCATGTAGACAGTAGATTGATTGTTGGTATGAGAAAGATGCTTCAAGTTTCATATGATGATGTCTTGTGTGCGTGTGCGTGTCACTAACCAGCACCAACAGGTGATCATCAAGTCGGCATCAATCCCAAAATCAACAACATGGTGGAGTCCTACAAGACGGCGAAATACGACATTGTGTGGGTGCTGGACAGCAATGTGCATGTTGACAGAGACACGCTGGGAAGGTCCGTCGATCAATTAATGTTACCTGGTATTGGATTGGTGCATCATCTACCTATTGCTGTTCAGCCGGCAAATTACGCTGCCGAGATTGAGCAGACGTTTCTCGACACGAATCACGCTAAAATGTATTTAGCCATCAACGGTGTGGGTATCGCTTCCTGTGTCATGGGCAAATCAAACTTGTACCGTCGGTCCGACTTGGATCGCGTAGGTGGATTGGAGAAATTTGGTAAATATATGGCCGAAGACAACATCATTGGCGAAGCGTTGTGGCACCAAGGCCTTCGACATCGCATGAGTGCAGACGTGGCTTGTCAGGCTCTGGGTCCTATCTCCATTGGAGGCTACTGTGCACGTCGTGCAAGATGGGTGCGCTTGAGAAAGTACATTGTCACTGCTGCTACCTTGGTGGAGCCGATAACAGAGTCGATTGTGTGTGGTCTCATGGGCGCATTTGGCTTTCATCGTGTATTCAATATACCAATGCCCCTATTCCTGGCTGTTCATTGGACATGGTGGTTCATTAATGATTGCATATTATACCGTACGCTGGTGCGTGCTAGCTCGTTACACACTCTGGATGCTCAGAAACCACTCCCATTTCTTCATTTCTTGCGTGCTTGGTTATCCAGAGAAGTATTGGCTTTACCCCTCTATCTATACGCGATGGCAGGCACCAAGATCTCATGGCGCGACCAAGAGTACAGATGCATCTCAGATGGTACAGCTATTGCCATCTCTAATAACAAGGACTCTTCCTCAACTACAGCCTTGTTATCTGCCACGCAACAAGATTAAAACCATTATTATATATATATCAAAATTTAAGTACATTTAATAAACTAATCGTTTTTATTCATTGAAATAGAATTTCGGTATCATTTAGCTATTATACACTAGAGCAAATGGATTTACTCGGGTCTGAAGACAATGTCAAAGTGGACTTCACCATGGCTAGAGAGACCCAACTTGGCGGGGAGCTTGGCCCAGGTATCGATGGGAGTACCCTTGAAGGCCTCAGCGACATCCAAGTGGCCATCACCAATCTTATCTTCACCAACCTTATCCTTATCGAGGACCTTGAAGTAGAGCTTGTGCTTGGAGGAACCTTCCTCAATGTTGAAGGTGAAGGTTTGGTTCCAGACAGGGTTTTCAGTGTTCTTGACGGTCTCAGAACGTTGCTTGTAGTCTTCGTCGAACCAGAGCTCAACATAGGGATCATTGTGGCCACCAAGGTCTTCCTTGTGGAGGTTACGGGCTTCAATAACGTTAACAGTGAGAACACCACGGGGAGCAGAGTGAGAGGACAACATGTTTAATAAGAATCAATTAGTATTTGATAATGAAAAATGAAAAGGAAATGGCGAAAATCACGTCCTTTATATAGTTTTCCGAAATGCATGAAATATCAATTTTGACATCACAGGCAGTAAACTATAGTAGCTAAGGCAAAGCCGTGGTTGTTTTCATGTTGCGCAAAGTGGGCAATTGCTAGCATGAATTGCAGCTGATTGGCCTCTAAAAATACCACCATTTGCTTCTTCACCATGACGTTTATATGAGTGCATTCTCAACACTTCATCTCTTTACGCTTCAAAGGGCGTTTGCCAACATAAAGTTCGCTAAACGTACATGATGTTGTACATGTTTGATTGCAAAGAGGCAACGGCTTCTTGAATACACTCTTCAAACATCCGTTTTATTTATTTGGCCATTACATCATGATGACCCCTCATTTCACTTTTTGAAATGTTTTGTTTATCAGGACAAAATGTGCTGTGTGTGGCGTACATGTTGAGAGCAGACATACAACATGAAACCAATCAACTATATTAGATCCCCTCGAAAGAATGCCTGGAATTTCAAAAAGCTTAAAACTAGGCAAGCTCGCTGTTGAAGTTCCTTTTGGATAAAATAGATACTGTCATGTACATCGTTACATTTGAGCTCGCTTATCTAAAGAAGTCTACATCGCCGTGGTGTGTAACGCGCTCTACGGCCTCTCATCGCGTCACAGATGTTTACATTGATGAAATCGCAGTGCATGAATAGAACTGGAAGTCTGCTCGATGAAACAGTTGCTATTGATATGCCTGAATCTAATATCGAGCTGTGAGACTAAACAAAGACTGCATCGCTCATACAAAGCACGTGCATTTCAACAAAATTACGAGCGTCTGTGAACGATGTAACAGTTTTCCAGGTCTAGATTGAATCCTTCTTTGCTTCTCCATATACTACTATACTATGCTCACATAGCGCGCAATGTCAAGCATCGGGAAACACTGTTTCCAATAGCAGCATGCCCTGAACACGCGATTTGCCTGTTTCATATTTTCGCTTCTCCCCAACCCTATCATAAAAATGATCGACACTTTCAGAATAAATCAAGCCTCTATCATGCTATGATAGACTTTCCTACCATTCTCTGCAAAAAAAAAAAAAGCTTGGCATGAAGTTTATGCTTTCGCACGAGTTAAAGTTTGTACAACAATGCCATCGGTTAATCGCCTCGAAAAAGAAGTTTTATGCCCAAAATGGGAAGACTGACACACAACATGAGGCTATTTTGAAGCATTTTCTACAGGATTCCATGATGCTATACTTTTCTGCTCATGATGTCAAAAGCTTGGTATAATCATGCACTAGCTTTCATATGGAAAATGCTAGCTATGCATGCCATATCGCTAAAACCTTTATGGCACGATGTCTTCACTGCTCGAACAAGATGTGTGATGGAGCTCTTTACTATCTAAATCGAAACATTTCATGACATAATATGTAGGACTCAACAAAAAATCCATCGATCGAGTATATCATACTATCCTATACTATAGAGGCTAATAGGTAGCTTTTTTATTTTTCCAACTATGATAGCAACAGTCCATCATGTATGACATCTAGGACACTTTACATTTGAGTTACCAGTGGGGAATTTATCTCAAAATTTGTGATCTAGGCAATATTCATACCAACGTGCCATAATAGTAATAAACAGATCCAACTCTTTTAACCTTCATCAACAATGAGGATGCCATCATATTAAAGATTTCAAAAAGCTCTTGTTGTCTCTTAAAAGTTATTTATCCGATTTTCATCTTATTGCTCATATACACTCAAAATTCAGGATTTGAAAATGCAACAACATGCGATTTGATGAGAGGCAACTTTCCAATGGGAAATAAAATGAGTAGTAGTCATCAAATGCCCAAAGGCTCCAAACCTATGAGGCAATAAATGATGCAAATGCAAAGCTTGGTTGATTTAAACTATAATGCATAGTGCAAAAGAGATGATTTTTATGATAGATTGGAATCTAAAGGCGATGCCTGCAGAGATTGAGCGTAGCGATGTCTACAAGGTGTTTTACTGATAAACACATTTGAAGGGTGCCCACTCAATAATTTGCTTTTCAACGACTGATTTGATGGTCTGTAGTTGTTCATTTAGAAGAATAGTGTAGCATAGAGCCCTTAATCTATAGAAAAAGGTGATATTTTAATAGAGCTTTTGCGTAGTAGTATATTTTTAATTTATGAATAGCGGCACCTCGCATCTCGTTCATGCATACGTACTTTTAATGCAATATACAGACCTTCTTGCAGTATATCTAGCAAGAATAATACATTTTAATTCTGCACTAATGTAATACGGACTTCAGAGAACGGTAAGTAGTATTGGAAATAGTAGGTTTATTTTACAATCAAAGGTGCATTATATTGCTATCACGCTGATACACAGTTGCGTATTTTGAAGCTTTCCGAAGTCAAAACAAAATACTACGAAGCAGAGTTTTGTGAGAAAGCGGATGGAGTAATTGGATTGTTATATTTCAGATTAAGTGAATTGCTATTGATGTATGGAAGATTTAGAAAATAAAGCAAGTATTGAGCACGGATCTTGACAAAATCCATAACGAAAGCCGTTAATTACGAGTGTCCAGTAGAAAAAGATCAATAGAGGGAGTGTTGCGCAACACTGCAGTCAGAACTGCATAGTGTAGCATTGTGCTTGACACTAAATCCTGCTTGTATGCAGGTATTTGGGTATCATTTAGGGTTAGATCATCATTATCCAAGCTTTGAATCAAGCTTTGAATTCAGCGATTGATCAAAGTAGCAGACTTTTATACCAAAAGTGAGCGAAAAAGACGATGGTGTGCCCAAATTTTGGATTGGACGAATTGTTGTTGATGCATGGACATTTTTTTTTTTTTTTTGAAATAAGGCCATTTTGAGCACTGATATTGGCAGGACCCATAAGGAAAGCTGTTAGTTACGACTATCTACTAGTGACAGATCGATAGAGGAGATGCAGCGCAACACTCTATTAAAATTACAGGGTTCTTACAAGCATTGCTCTAAATGGCACAGGTTGAACACTGTTTTGGTGTTTGACAACACAACAGAGCAAACCGTGTTTTTATACCCTGTCTGATTATCAAAAAGCTCACTATTACTAAAATTGTATTATATCTAGTTTTTGAGAGTCGACAACCGTATAAATAGATCTCCAGTGGCTATCTTAGTTGTTCATCAATTAAGCAAAGACAGTTATGATAGTGCACTAGTAGTAGTAAGAGGGGGTTGTTTCATCATGGCTTCTGGAACTCTCAAAGTACTGTAGAACATAATACGTAACCCTTCTTACATCTTACATCGCTTTCTGTCTGATGATATGCGGTATGTAGTCCAAAAAAATAGCAATTGTTTGAGGTCTTGATTGAATCTGTAACATCAGTTTCCACGGTTCTACATATTACAAAAGGTATTATTCACAGCCAAATCGCCCGAATTCAACCCTCAATATCTCGTCTTGTAAGCCCTTTTAAATGCTCGGAATAGTGCCAAATGATTGCTATCTATCCCCATTAACATCCTAAACCTTCATTTTTATTTTTTCTGGATCGATCCAAATCGTCGAAAATTCACGTTTTTTCATGAGGTACCCCTCATGGTTTTTGGTGAAAATCAAACGATCGCAATTTTGGAGGCGAAAACGACACTTTTTATTATGATATATATTAAATCAAAATGACCGCACAGATGTAGGGTAACCTGTGCAACTGCTGTTTTCAAGCTTGTATATGCTAAATCTTGACTTTTTCTGGAAAAACTGCTTTTTATATTTTCGCACAATTCTTTATATCTTCATTCTTAAAGTGCTTTAAAATTTACACCATTGAATGCGCCTTCCAATTCTCCCCTTAAGTTCATTAGAAAGTAGTATACGCTGAGCACATTTTATATAGCTAATTTTAACAAAAATGTTTACAAATGCCAAATTATGTCGATATTGATTCAAAAAAGTCATCGCAAAAAAATCATTTGGGTACAGTCACCACAGTGCAAAATGTTCATTGTACACGTCATTCAGATTCCGCGTGCTCTGTGCTGCGGCAGCCTATTGACTGCAGTCACCCTCAGTAGCGCGTTTTTATTTTATTTTATTTTTTCTCGCACTATTTTTGCACTGCACTGTTTCTATTAAACCATATACTTTTTATTACTATTGATTGAATACAACACCACTTTCGCCAAAAGAAGCATGTCTTTGCAACCACCAGTACCCAAGACAACACTTTTCAAGTTTGTTACAGTAAATATCCACCGATAGGAGCCACCTTTCGCGGTACAATATACAGTAATACTACTGTAATTACACAGTTTATTTTAGGCCAGTTTGCTACAATATATTGTTGTTTGTGTTTGGTTTGTATTTGGTTTGTATATTCCCTTTCTTTGGTTACCATGGGTTTGGTTGTCATGTATTTGGTTGCCATGGATTACATTCATTCAACCTTTTACTGATTTCTTTCTCGTAATACTGTGCATTCTTTAGTTTGCTCTATTGCGATTTATTCTTTCACCCTTTTCTGCACGCAACTACTTTTCTGTTGCTGTATCATGGTGTATCTTTTGATGCATTGTATCGCTGGCAGTGCTGCTCTATTCTGGAGTAACCTTGCATTCTTTTTGTTCTTCAAGTATTACTTCTTCAGTAATACTACTGGTGGTGTTGGTGTTCTTGCTTCGTATGAGGCAACCACGATGATGCTTTTTTCTACTACTTTTATTTTCTTGTACTCGTCAGTTTGATGATACACATTGCTTGTTGCTACTACCTTTTTGTATGTAACTGTATTGCGATGTTTATGTTCTTCGTCACATTCTAGTGATGCCCTTTTGTTACTTTTCCCACTTTTTCATGGTTCTTTGAGCCATGACCCTCTTTTTTCGTTGTGTGGATAAGCCTATCGTTGAAGCACAGCTAGATTTGATTCAGAGGCTGGGGGTAGATAGGCTGCCCTCACTTGATTTGTATCACTTACTTGGTGCTAATTAAGAGTCTCAAGCGTTTGCACTATAAGCTGGGGTGTGTAGTAAGGCATATTCTGGCATTTTAGGGGATTTTGATGATAAAATTGCTAAATTACTGTATTTGGCAATGTTTAAAAGTCCGCCTAACCAAAAAACATAGGGAAACCCTCGCAAAATTTTTCTGGGGTCAGCGGCGTTTAAACTAGCTTTTTAAGCGATTTTATTGGCTCAAATTGGGAGACAGCTCAGAGAAATAAAGCATTGATATTGAAACTAAAAATGTGATTATAATGAGAAAAGCAAGACTAAACATTCAAAATGCATGGTACAAATGTCTTGAGGTAACTACAGATGATACCACCATAAGTATCAGACATGATTAAATAAACATATACTGCAGTATACTACTAGAAAAAAAAAGAGTTTTAGCATAAATTCAACCAGGTCAATATAAAAATGTTCGAACCAAAAAGAGTTGTTGTATGAAATGTATTTTAAAGATGCGGTTTGCTATTTGGACAATAAAAAATTACTTCCGGGTCGATTTTAACTGATGGTTTTCATCTTTATGTGGTTTCAAGCCATTATAATAACAACAGTAAAAAAGATTTGCATCTAAAATTTCCTAATTAGCAAGAAACGTTGTACAAGCTTGACAACAGTTTTTACCCAAAAAATATGCCGATGATGGATCTGGCGCTGCTCTTGACGAAGAATTTGTTAAGGAACAAAGAATGTTTCAAGAAGAAAGCATCAAGCTCCAAAAGAGATCGATTGAACTGCAAAAAGGTATCTTCCAGGCTTTAGAAAAGCTAACTGGAAAGAATAGTAAAGAACAATAAATTTTTATTTGTAAGAACAACAACTACATATCTTCATCCTCGCCTTCAATTTTTTCGCGTCTCATGCAATCTATGTACTCTTCAAGAGTGGGTGGAGTAACCTTGAACTTTGAAAAAGTTGGATAACCTCCTTGGCGGACACAATGTAGCATGTTTTTGAAGATGGTAGACAAAATGTATACCTTTGCCGGATTGCTGCTGCATACCTTTGTTGCATGTTTGAACTTGCAAAAGGTAAAGTTTGACATTACCTCAGCAAACTCCCACTCTACTGCAATTTGCACATTGGACATACTTTTGTTGGAACTAAGCTCCAGCGGGTCATTGGTGTACGAAGGGAATGGGCAATACAGGTTATCAGTGGTAGTGTATGGTGTCTCGCCATATATCGCATAATCCTCAGTATCTGAGATGTGCAGGTGCCTTTGCAATCGTCGTTCTGCATCCAGTACCTTCATCGTAGTTACATTGTGAGAGGCACCGATGACTGGCCCCATTATGCTGCTAGTTATTCCATCGGGAGTAACAATAGACTGGTACTTGATGGCACGAACATGCTTCCAGCCATTGTACAATGACTTTTGCCTGTCATTGTTGGTTGATGGGCCAGAGACTTGTTGAAATGCACCATCAATGAAGCCAACTACATCTGGGAATAATCCGCCAGCTTCATCAATGGCAGCAGCAAGCCGTTTCAGATTCTCTTCACGAAAATGATGCGTATTGAATTGTATTCCGTACTTCATCTTTTCGAAAAGGAGGTCTTCCATTCCTCTGCACACCTTTGAAATGTTTTTACGATGCATTTTGAACACTGGCTCCATATCGCTATATCGTTTGAGATGGCTGTATCTGCAAACAAGCATTGTAAATGCCATTTGGCGACTAGCTGAGATACCATTGAAGTATAGTGGTTCTTCCAAGCCAAGTAGGTTGGTGATCTGATAGATCTCCTGGATAGAAAAACGACACATGTGTCTGCAATTTACATCGTCGACGATTACTTGCTCTAAAAAATCGCGTCTGTAGACTTTTCGATGGCGTCTAGAAGTTACTGTATTTTCAGACTCTTCGTGTGGTTGCTGTGGGCTTGCTTGGTTGTGTCGAGAGCGATGGCGTAAATAGCGAAGTATATGCAAATTTGACATATGGAGAAGTGTGCAAAAGGCTTTGTAGTAAATGTTTACATTTTCCTTATTTACTTAATCCAAGAATTAAAGTTAGTCAAAGAATGAATTTCCAGTCGCCGAGCTATGCAACTCGAAAATAAGACCTCTCTATTATTAACATGCGAAGCATAACTGCAAAGTGCATTTCCTGTATACGAATCGAAGTCGTCTATACATCTAGTTATCCGAGGATATGCGTCAATGAACTTGCAAGCTGTTCTGTAACTTCAAAATGTCGATTGTTCAAATAGCAACACCCCTCTCTAAATAAGTTATGCAGCATTCAAAACTAAACCCTTTTTTTGCTAGCAACGATTTTTACTCTATTGAACTGTGCTGCTGTCTGCCTCCATTGTCTTTTGGTAATACTTTATTACGACAGCATCATATAGCTATCCATGAATAAATTACAGCAGCTACATTCTTATTGAGCATTTTGCGAGGAGGGCAGGCAACTACAATGAATTTTCGCCATTTGGCTTATTAAAAAGTGATTGACATTCACAAGAATACTTAATGAACATGAAAGCGTATCACATATTATTGTCTAGCGGCTAAAATCAACTGATAAGACTTGAAGTGCACACAGCTGTATTGATCTGCGCAATCAGCCAGGAACATCAGCGATAAAAATCGCCATTCTAGGATTGCAAAAAACGTAATGTATTGCTATATTTGGGTACAAACGTAACCAGCCATTGAGAATGAGTCTCTAAATGCCTCTATCAGAGTATTCAGCAGCACTTGAGCGTAAAAAACAATGAACACCAAGCAATAACAAGAGCTACGCCATATTGAATGATCCTCATGACAGTAAGGGATTCAGCATCAACAATGGCCAAGACATTATGCGCTTTGATCGACGGTATTACTAGTTTAGCCGCCCCGCGAGGGCCAACCGTATAAAAGTGCGATCGATTTTTTGATCGAGGCATTTTTCTGGTTCTTTTTTCTACTTTTTCCTAATAAAACTTTCAAGTAACGTAGCCCTCAAGCAAGCATGGCAAACACCGAGGATATTGCATTAGTTGTATTATCCCATGGATTATGGGGCGTCAAGGGTCATATGGGGTTTATTGAGAAGAAGCTGATAGATAAATATGGAGACAAAATCCATGTGGCAAGTAGTAGAGTCAAGTTTGATGGCATGTATCTTTCAGGTGCTAACGACTTTTTTATTTTTTTGCATTGACAGTTGAATTCAAGCGTGAATGAAGCAAAATTCTCGTATGATGGTGTTGATATCTGTGGCGAGAGATTGGCGGAAGACGTAAGGCTCTCTTGATAGCGATCTTGTTACCATCACTACTAATACAGGCTTACACACCACAATAGGTTGAATCAACTGTTGTACGACTTGGCAAAAATGGAAAGCAAGTCAAGAAAATTAGCATGATAGGATACTCTTTGGGTGGATTGATTGTGCGATATGCCATTGGACATTTAGGGCAAAAGGGATTCTTCAACACCATTGAGCCAGCAGTAAGTGATTATAGAGCGAAATACATGTAGTACAACAAGACTCATTCATGACAGTGCTTTGTCACATTTGCAACACCTCATATGGGTGTCCACTTACCGCCATCCAGCGTATTCTCTTCCATATTCAACTTCGTCAGTGGCAGACTCGTTTCCCGATCTGGAGAACAGCTACAATTGCTAGATAAGTACGACAAGGTGGACAATAAACCAATGCTTGAGATTTTATCGGATCCTGGTAAGCTGCAGAGATAGACCACTTGGCAGCGAGGTTATTGACTCTTAGTCTGCGACAGATCAACCTTATTTCAAATATTTGTCAAAGTTCAAGAAAAGACGAACGTATGCAAACATCGCCAACGATAGAACAGTGGGATATTGGACCGCAGGATTGGAATTGAGAGACTATTTCTTTGACAGCAAGGGAAAGATTGATTTGTAGGTACAATACACGGTACATGACAACAACAGACTATTCATGCTCCTCAATGTTCTGATAGCACACTGGATGAGACATACAACTCGATCATCACATCATTTGAGAAACGATTGCCGAACGCACCCAAGAGCAATAAAGTGGGCGATTTAGATGCGAATGGCAAGCGGAAAAAGAGGCCTATTAAGCCTATTCTGCTCAAGTATACATTCTACCTTTTAATTCCTATCCTGGGCCCTATATTCTGGACTCTGGCCCTTATTGTCATTGGCTTTCAGGGTCTTGTCAGTCGCTATCGTACATCGCGGATATTGGATCAGAAAAAGCTGCTCATTACCAACCACCACAGCGCATCCGAAGAGACGATGGGACGTCGATCCAGTGAGGCAGATCGATACATGAACGGCGAATTGCTGGCAGGCGCTTTAGATGCAGTCAATTTACCAGGCGAGCAAGATTCTCCACCCAAGAAGCAATCTACTTTGTCTGATTTATTGAACACCAAGACGTATTATTACAATGTAGAACCCTCCAAGCTGCTAGACGAATCATGCAAACCACTTCCATGCATTGACACCACAAAGCGTATCCATAAAAACCTGCGATTGTTAGAATGGGAACGCGTTTGGGTGTATATCAGAGCATTCAATGCACACGGAAGCATTGTTTGCCGACAAAAGCGGTTTACGACAGACAGTGGCATTGCTACTATTCAGCACTTTTTAGATACCACGCAACTTGATTTGTAAAAGGAGGAACGATGGATTTTTATATGATACAAATAAAATGGCTGCTACATGTGCTTTTATACATTTAATGGAATCTTCCAGGGACAATAGGATGACTGGCAGAGAGACCGCCATCAACAGCAATAGCTTGGCCGTTGAGATAGGAGGCTTCATCAGAGGCCATGAATGCAACAACATGGGCAATCTCAGAGGCAACACCATAACGCTTGGTGGGGTTCAATTGACCAATCTTGTGAGCGGAACCCTTTTGGCGAGCATAATCAAAGGTGCCCTTGGTCATACCAGTTTCAATCAAACCCTGAATCGAAAAAAAGGGGGGGTTTAATATAGGTGTTTCCAGATTCATGCGAGAAAACAACTTACAGGACAGATGGCATTCACTCTGACATTAGTGCCGCCGTATTGGAAAGCACTGGTTTGACACAAGTTGATCACACTATATACAAAAAAGAATTGAGCTTCTCAGGCCGATATTTATGCAACCACATGTAAAACTTACGCAGCCTTGGATGCAGAGTATTCAGGTGATCCAGCACCAGATCTGATACCAGCAACAGAGGCAGTACAGATGATGGAGCCACCAGTAGCTTGCTTACCACCACCCAACTTGAGCATGGCAGCACCAGCGTGCTTACAGGCCAAAAAAGCGCTCAATGCATTGATGCGCATCATGTTCATGAAGGATTCGGCGTCCTCATCTTGCAAACGGTCGCCAGTAGCAACACCGGCATTGGCGAAAAAGACATCCAAGCGGCCGTACTTGGCAACAGCGTCATCAATGATGCCTTCCACAGCGGATTGAGAGGCGGCATCGACAGCACGAGGGATGCATTCCACCTTGTAAGTGTCCTTGATCTCCTTGGCCAACTCCTCCAAGTTCTCCAATGTTAAATCAGTGGCGTAGATGACCTTGGGTCCACGCTTGGCGAGGGAAATGACAGTGGCACGGCTGATAAGCAGTGGTGTGTCAGTTGTCTGTTGTGTGGTATAGATGATGAAAAGGCAAAGACTTACCCAATACCATGCAGAGAGCCAGCACCTGTCACAATACACACTTTACCTTGAAGAGAAGGAGATACGCTGGCCAAATGGCCAAAGATTTGTTGAGCACGGTCGTTTGCAGTAGAAGCCATGGTTTATTTTGTTTTGTAGTAAATGAAAGCAAAAAAAAAAGAAAGAAAAAAATTAAACAAACTATTTAAAAAAAAGGGGGGTTGGAAGCGTGGTATTTTGCTTTAGTCATGCTTTACAGTTGTGTGTGTGTGGAGGTGAAATTATCTGTGTGTGTGTGTAACTTATTCATCCTCGTCTTCCGATTCTTGCTTGATGGGTCTATTGTACTTTGTGGTAACGAGGCAGATGTCTGGAATCACGCCCTCGGGATTCAGATACTCGTAATCGTCGCCGAGATGGGCATCCAGGGAGGTCAGGTAGCCGTCAAAAACGTGCTCCTGGTTCTCTGCCTCAAAGATCTTTTTGTAGATCCACTCTTCTTTGAATGCGTTGATCTTGTCCTTGTACACATCAAAGTCCACAATGTCTCGCTCGACTTGATTGGCCTTTGATCGCATCTTGTCGTTGTACACTTTGAAAATGGGACGCTCCAACAGCAGGCCCAATGCCGGTGCTTTGGGAATGTTGATCTTGTTTTCCTCAAATGTCTTGGGGATCAACGAAATGGGTGTCTTGGAGCGAGTGACAAGCATGCCCATGGCTACAGCTGGAGGTTAGTAAAACAGCACGCTGCGTTCTTTCCCCCAATGCAACTTACAGATCATTTTACGGATTTGGTGCAGGATGAAGGATTGGCCGTGCAACTTGATGCTGACCCATTCTGAGCCATCAATGTACATGGGCTTGGACACGTCAATGCTCATAATGTAGCGGTGGGCGCTCTTTTCCTTGAAGGATTTGCCATTGGTGTAGTTGTGAAAGTTGTGCGTACCCTCAAAAATCTTCATGGCGGCAGCAAATGTGTCCAATTGCTCCTGTGTTGCTCTGTAATCGTGTCGCTGTTGCTTCAATTCAGGCGTGCTGCGAGTGGCGTACTTGACAATAGGGTTTGTGGGGTCGTTGTTGGAAATGACAAGATCGTCTTCAAAGGTGGGTGTGTCTGTCAAGATCTTCTTTTCGGGAGCCATAAAGGCACATGTTGGCAGCAAGTATTCGTACACTCGGGAGTCGCAGAGGTTTTTGGCGTGGAAGGATCGAATGCAAGGGACATAGCCCCACACACGGATCTGTGGAGGCAAGAAGCTGTTGATGCGTTCGACGATATCGTAGTCTTCGGGGATCTGCATTTTGAGCGAAAGCAAGTTACCGGCAGCATGCACGCCTTTATCTGTGCGGGCAGCACGCATCCAGGCTGACTTCTTTGCATCGTCGCTGTTGTCCTTGGAAATGGCATTTGCCTTGACCATGGCATCAAACAACACACTCTCGATGGAATTGCAGTTGGGATTTCTACAGTGATGATAGATGAGCTTGGGGTTCCTCTTGTCATTCATAGGGCCACTTACAGTTGCATGCCTTGATATCCTGTTCCGTTGAATCCCACCAACAGAGCAACCTTCTTCTTGGGAATACGAGGCTCTCTAGGACCCAAATGCTCAGGTCTTGTCTGAAGGCTCTTTTCCTTTCGCTCTTCCTTTTGCTCCTTCTTGTTGTTACCCTTCTTGGCCTTCTTGGCCCAACCCTCCTTTCTCTTGGGCTTTTTTGATGGAACGTCGTCCTTGACTTGATCATCAACAGCTCGTTTCACACCCACTTGAACGGTAGATTCCTCCTTCACGACAGTTGTGGTGGTTCTAGTAACAACTTCAGCCTTGGTGCCAGGTTGCTGAGGTTGCTCTTGAGACTCTGATCTAGACCAAACGTTTCCCATTTATGTAATAATAGATAAAAAAAGAGTGAATGAAAATGCTGCTTGAAAATTTTTTCAGTTGTTTTATAAAGTTGCTTGTCAAAATTTCTGGGGGGCGGCGGGCGGCGGCGGGCTACACGGAAGTCCGTTCATCAGCAATTCAGGAGATGTGATGAAAATTCATACAGCTATATCAGTAAAATTGGCGCCAATGATCGATTATCTATGGTCTAGCTATTCTCTATAGCACTATCATCACTGCCAGCAATCAGAGGTTCATTAGAGACGAGGGCTAGAATAATACAGCAGACGGTAGATGGATCATGTTGGCTTTGAAATGATATAAAAGTGTTCAGATGTCGGTCTCATCAAGGCTCTTTCTTCTTTGTCGTTGCATTCTTTTTTATCCACTAAATACATCTATACCATGTCTTCTATCAAAATCATTGGAGAGGACAACCAAGTGCTCGAGCCCGTGAATCAAACGCTGTGCGAAATGTAAGCATGCTCATTTGAATATACTCACTGTACATTAACCACCTTGCAGCTGCCAAAAGCAATTCTCAAACTATGTGTGCCCTCGCTGCAACCTGCGCTACTGCTCACTCGCCTGTTACAAAGATCTCCAGCACGCAGACTGCACAGAGTCCTTTTACAAAGATAGCGTCACTGCTGAAATACAGAACCGAGAGCTGGACAAGGACAGTAAAAGCAAAATGCTGGAAATGCTGAAACGCCTTGAAGAAGAGAACGATCCCAACGACCTACTAGACAGCGATGATGAAGATGACGAGCAAGACAATGAGTTGATGCAGCGATTTGCAAACATTGATATTGAGAACACAGACCCTGATTTGATTTGGGATTTGCTGTCGGATAAAGAGAGATTGGAGTTTGAGCAAGCACTGAAATCAGGCGATTGGAACAAACTAGACATACCCACTTATCAGCCATGGTGGAAGCACCAAGTGTCACTGATACAAGACAGCCAACAAGACGATCAAGACGACAGGCCTGTGATGCCAAAGACAGTACCTGATTTCACCAAAATGACACAGCCTGCTACTCGATCCAGCCCTCATCTAGCATGGAATTTGCTGCATTTACTAGGCACCTACAGTTATCTGATGCGCCATTCATTGGGTGATTTGTTGGAGGATCCAGAGGACACAGTTAAAGTATGCGAGGAGCTATCGGTGAACGTCTTGTATTCCAAGGCTGCGGATTGTCCATTTCAGAGTGTGGGCGATGTTGTGGAGGATTTGACAGAACGCATCATTGACCGAGAAAACACATCCACCTCATCAAAGCGAGAATTCAGCACTCAAAGGAGATACGACTTGCGATTACTATTACTGCAAGATTTGGAGTCTTTGATGAACGACTGCATTCGAGCCATGTACGATTTCTGGCAGGCTATCAATCAAATGGCCAATGCAAAAAAGAAGAACAAGAAGAGTTTACTGTTGGCAGCGCGCAAGCTCTATTTCTACCTAGCAGCAGCTGGCTATTTGGATCATGACAGACGTCAAGTCATCCACATGGCAATCCAAGGCGAAACAACACGAGTGCAGACTGAAAAAGAAGAGTTTTTGAGGGATTTCGAGGCGGCACAGGATGCCATTAAAAAGCATCAACAGCAACAGCAACAAGCCAACAAGATCAAGATTCAGGAATTAGAGTAATAAAAGTACATTTTTATTGACGCAACACCACACCACTAGAGCTTAGACTTGGTACTCTTGGCTTGCTGGTTGACTCTATTTGTCAACTGCATAATGTGAGGAACAATGATGTCGGGTTTTTCGTTGGGCACCATGTGAGTGCCTTCAACAAAGTCTAGAGTGATTCGCGATCTGTTTCTGTCAATAACAGTAGCAGCGTCTTCGGGAGCCATACTATGATAGTATGCGTGTCAGCTTAATTCATCTGTGTGGACGAGCAATTCATGTTGTGCAACACTTACAATGTGGAATCCAAAGCATAGATGAAGTGGATTGGAATATTGATCACTTCTAGTGATTTCATTGCGACAAAATTATCAAACTGAGAAAACTTGAATACGAGCTATATCATTCATGGTGGATTAGTAGTCGTACTAGTAAAAGAGAAATTGTCTCTCTTCCCACTTACGTATTCTTGCTCTCGGGGACACTTGAGCTTCACTGTGCCCTTGTCAGTTTGATACATGCCGTATTTCTACTCAACACAGCCCATTAGCCCCACACGCCCTCTGAATCCAGACATACTACACTTACCACATAGAGCTCAAGCACTTCAGGATGTAATAATTTGAAGAATCCTCTTGACGCTAATGATTTATGACATTCTTCAAAGCTGGGCCATTCATCACGTCTCTTTCTAGAAGCCAAGATTGGGAATTGCTCCTTGATTTCACCATCGTACATGACAGAACTCAAGACAGGCTCAATGACACACAAACCATCAAACGTGCCTGGATAGTAGTACTCGCATAAAATCCTATTGAGTTCAAGTCAGATTCTCATCTCTCCTTCTACGCAAACAAGCACTGCAACCTACATGGAAGTAGCGCCAAAACTATGGCCAACGCCAATGAATTGATCGTAATCTGTGTTCAATTGGAATTCATCTACTACTTGCTTTGTGTCCATGGCATTATCTGACCATCTATCTATAAGAAAGGTGAGCAAAACGAGTTTGATTCAGGGCACGAACCTAAGTATCTTACATGAATCGTATAAATCATTCTCATTCAAACGAGCAGAGTCGCCATGGTTACGAGCGTCCCAAGAGACGAAGGTGATGTCTGTTTGATCGTACTCTTTCAAGCTGCGAAGGTGATCCTTGAATCGTCGCATCAAAGGGTGGAATGACTCCTTGTGAAAGCCGTTGGAGTGAGACCATAGATAGGCTACTTTTCTGTTGCTCTTTTGCACGGCAGGAAATTCATGCTTGTCCACAGACAGCTTTTGTGTGGCCCAGCCTTCAGTGGAGGAGGGATGCACCGGAATAATGTGCTTGGATGTGGGTTCAAGGTACATGGTAATGATCAAAAAGAGAGAGAAAAGAGTAAGCGGATAAGGGTGGGATGCCGAAATTATTATATATTTCCACACTACTAGAAAGCAGCTCCACCCCGCAAAAATCTGGTGTGAAAATCATTACAAAAACTTTATTCACACCTATCTTTGTATAAATTTGGTGACTAATGACGAATGATGGTTATGCGTGAGTACAGCCGCTTTTATTTCTATTGACAAGTTTGCTTTTGATATTGACATTTTTTAGCATCCAGCACAGAGACATCAATTCGGAACACATTTACTAGTGTTGCAGCATCTTCAATACGAACATGAAGCCAACGCAATCTCTGTATATTTGACAAGGTATAGTGGGAATCCTTCGAGAGACAAAAGGGTAAACGTCGGAGGAGCTCTAAAGATCAAGGAAAAACCAATGGAACAATCCTGACAGCTGCAGGAACATTCACAAATGGCATGAGTGATTATATACTATTGAGATTTATGTTGGCTATATAGTAGATGTATAATGACTTTCCTATTGATTACTAGTTAAATGCACCTATCTTGAAGGGCTAAAGACACATTCGGATAAACCAAATGGTTTCGGCAAAAAAGCAACAATAGCAAAAGTAGGCGTAATATGTAAAAGGGCTTGGATATCACAATTGAGTATATCATTCATAATAGACTTTGATCCGCATATGAAAAAAAGGGGGGCTCAAACATCAATAACATGGTACATTT
Organism: Mucor lusitanicus; assembly: GCA_010203745.1. Taxonomy (NCBI): domain Eukaryota; kingdom Fungi; phylum Mucoromycota; class Mucoromycetes; order Mucorales; family Mucoraceae; genus Mucor; species Mucor lusitanicus. The sequence goes on along the minus strand of JAAECE010000008.1, from coordinate 1,390,768 downwards.
GCTACCACCATTAGGATACGAAAAGCGACATTTATCTGTACACTAGCAACAAGTTTTTCTTTTTATTTAGTATTTAGTAGATGGCAGCATTGTCTAGCTTTCTGACTAGCAATACACAACTCTTCAGGGCCAGATTCACATGCATTTATGATGCTAGATTTGACATGAACAAGTTCTCAGGGTCATGCTACTATGTTCCTGAACGGCTATCAATTGAAAATTAGAATGACAAACGGGCAAGTAAAAAAGGGTAAACTTAAACCAACCCGCCGTGCCACACCAAACCACGACCGCACGGTGCATGTATAGTGAACTTGGCTCACATGTCAATAAAGTCGAGTGTATACAACACCATTCCATTTCCGTGATTCCGGATAATGTTCCTGATTCTTGTAGTATAGGCATGGCAAGTCCGCTACAAGCAACTGCATTGAACTAGACCAGGCTTTTTCATGGATTTTCAGGAACCAAACATCATGAAACAAGACGCCATTCATCCAGTACCCTGAGCAACGCGCATAAAAAAAACCAAGTAACTTGTATACCTTGTTTGAGTTGTTTATAGCTCTGATAATCGTATGACATCTCCAATGTCATTTACTCGAACTGTTTCAACTTGACGGTGGCCAATTTCCAATATGATAGGTTTACGCAATGTAAATGTAACAAACACGCGCTCATGTACAATCAGTAGAAATCTAGACGCCAGCTCCTAAAGAGCCTCCTCAGGCACACTATCAAATCCAGAAATACAAATGTGGAGATGACTCAAAAAAGAGCTTCATTAGTGTCTTGTGTTTCAACAATAATATTTTGCTGATCACTTTATATGAATGGCAAACAATCGCTTTAAATGATTTACCGCCGTTTTCGATCCATCTCCCAAAGACTAGATGCCTCCACATCAAAGCGCTTGTTCTAATTGCATTCAAGATTATTGTCATTGGTGATGGTAAATGCTACTGTGTTTAAAGAAATTCAAACTAATGGCTGATCTGATGCGCGCATGCTGCTAAAAGGCGTCTAGTATACTATGACTAGATCTTTGACGATATATATTGAGCACTGTTTACAACAAAAAAAGGAAAAACGCCCTCGCCAATGCCATTTTGGAACGGTATACATAGACAAAAGAACACAATCTCATTATATTGTTGTTAATTAATGAGCGCAAATGACCCAATCAATTAGACAACACAGTTCCAAACCCGGATTAGCGGCTCGCCAGATCGTCGTTTCGTTGGTTTACAAAAGTGGAAAGAAAGCTAGTTTCCACATTTGTCAAGCTAACTCGCATTCTGGTAAACCTGTAATGGATGTATGGCCATAGTTCAATTAAACCTCCTACCCTTGAATGTATCCTTATAAAGGCTTCTATACTCTTTTGTCATCTCTTTCTCTTTTGCTTCTTTCGCCCTCTCACCGAATCCAAATCTCCACCCCAACATCCAACCATCTTTTGCTCTCATTTGCGAATTCAGGTCGTCTCGAGGCATCTTTTTTTGCTCTGCTTTCAAAAAGGAGATGCCAATCACACACTACAGCAACAATAAACACAACAGCAAAACAGTTAGATCGAATTCATTAGCCGAGAAAAAATGGTGGCAAAAATTAGCACTTGTCAGAAAAGCCAAGTCCACATCCACATCGCAAAGATCCGGCACAACGGCAGCAGCACAAGACTGGAGAACTCTGTCGCCAAACGACCCGCCTTTGCCATTTCTGCTGTCAGTAACATCGCCCTCATCTTGTAATAACATGGCTGTTTCCAATCCCTGTTCTGTTGTACCATCATCCATCAAAATTTCGGAAGCAGATAGATTCACTTCCGAGCTGGCTCCGATTTTCAAGGTACCAAATATAAAGAAAAGGAGAGGGAGAAGAGGGAAAGAGAGAGTCATTTATACGCATCAAGTGATTCATCATGTACGCATACATGGCACAATGAAATCATAATTGCTTTGAAGGAGTGCGCGCGCGAGAGAGAAGAGTGACGGAGATGCAAGAAGGGAGGCGTGAAATACATTAAAAATTTATTGAGTGCAAATTAAACAAGGAATCTATGCAACATATTCATTTTATTGTTCCAAAATCTAATATTAATATCGCATAGGAATGTCAGTCAAATGCACTTTACTCTTTTCCTCCTCCACCAACATCTTTCTCTGGTGCTGCTGCCGCTGTTATTGCTGGAGGTCGAGATTTATACACCATCCAAGAGACATCAGAGACATCGACGCTGTCCAAAAATTCCAACCAGATCAACACCAGTTCATCCATCAAAGAAGACTCCTTCTCTAGAAACATGGCATCTTCCAGCCTCATGTCAATCAGCCGGGCCCACTGCAACAACATCTTTCACCACAACAATAGCAATGACAACATGAGCCTGGATGGCTACGAAACCGCGCCGTCGTCATGGTCCATATCTCCTCCCACATCGCCCATCAAATTCAAGCCGATACCCAATATACGCATTATCGATGTCAAATATGAAGACAGTGTAACCACGAATGACGACGACGACGATGATGCAAACAGTCTATCCATCTCCAATGCTCCTACTACAGATCAACTACCGCCGCCGTCATCCTCAGAGCCTAAAATGATCCTCGTCGACGAAGATGACGAGAATGACAGCGTTGCATTTACACCAATTTTTGAATGGCCCACCAAGTTTGTCAAATCACCAGAACCCCACTTTGATTCAAGCCTGGTAGGCAATGAGGATGAGTGCAGGCTTCAATTTTGCAAACTGGTGGCACAGGCATATCAGCAATACAGACAAGGACACCATGATTCCCCAAAAGACGTGCATGTATTATTTGATGAGAAGGACAATATTCAGGGCATCACCATCATATCACATAGCGGTGGTAGAGACGACTATCTGGAATTTGGAGGGTAAATTGAGGCTTGACTCGAGATGTACACTTCCACGCAACTAACACGACATCTTGCTGTTTTGCATAGATCACCACAGTACATTGCACCAGAACTATCCATTTGCCCGTCCTTCAACTACGAACAGAGCAGCATTTGGGCATTAGGGGTGTCGTTATATCGCATGCTGGTGGGCAAATACCCCTTCTACTCTGGCAGTGGACGTGATCTCACTCACCGGGAGCTATTTCGCAAAATGCTCACATCTGATTTTGTGCTCTCAAAGGCATTATCGAGTGGTACAGTAGTAGTGTTCGCTATAAATCAATTTGATTTATGTGTATTGATTATACTCGCTAAATATAGATGTCCGAGATTTAATACAAAGAATGCTTTCTCCTGAAAATGCCAGAGCTTCATTTGATCTCGTCATGTTTCATCCTTGGATACAGCCCTATGTGTGTTGGTCTGATTCGGTAGTAAGAGATCATCAAGAGCAAGCAGAAGCAGCTAAAGCCGCAGCAGCCTTGTTGACAACAGCATCAGCAGCATCCTCTCACTTGACATCAAAAAGTAAAAGCAAGAAACACCGTAAACGAATCAAGAAGGCTGCTCGCATCATTCGAAAAGTAATCCGTATTATATTCAAAGGTCCCTATCCTCCGCCAGCTTCCTATCATGATTTGGTGGACCCTAATTACAAAAAGAAAAATCAATAAGTAGTATATATAGTTTAGCTAATAGTTGTAATTTTATTTAATGTATATAAATAACAATCAAAAGAATATATTGCGTCTTCTTTGGCGAGTCTCTTAGTTGTGAGCTACTGCTAGTACTACTACTGTGCGCATTTGAATGAGAAGAATGACAAAACAGCCCCCAGCAGTGGACAAAGCTTGCCCAGCCAAGTAAGATCTATATAACCTTTTGTCTATTTGCCATGTCAAATAGTGCTTCAACACGCTTGATTGACTGGCGGAAACACGTATCAGAACGCTACCCTTGATCATGACTTCACATAGTTCCGTTGAATTCAAAATATACCACCAATTTTAATGCAAAAGCGCCTATTCGCAGCATAAACGTTTATGCGAATAAAACCATCAACATTGCCCTGAATCCACTCGGAACAAGATTTCCATGCTCCTAGAGCATATACGATTGATGCTATAACCATTTCTCTATTTTTTTTTTCATCAAAAGAAAATTATCGATTTTGGGCCATCCGAGCATGGGTATACCCTCATGAAAAATCGACAAAATCAAACGATGGCGATTTTAGACTGAAAATCGGCATTTTTTACTATGATAAAGTATAATTCAAAATGACCGTAGGAGTACGGTCTTTCATATCCAGGTGTTAAATAGCGTGTTACATAATGCAAATTTAGACTTTTGTGGCAAAATCTTAAATCAGGTTTTTACGCGTTATCTTGTCGTAAAATAACTCAATTGCAATGAAACCAACACGGTTAGATAGAGTATTAAATTCTGCAATGGAAATATTAAGACACTAAGTTGGCTGAACGACTTTTCATATGACAAGATCTCAAAAACAGTTTTCAGATGTCCATTTTGATCAAACTGTCTTCACTTCAAAACCTTACAGTTTAAGCCCCGATATCCGCCATATTTCAGGTCTTCCATAGTCTTTCAGGAATCATTTCTCATTCAATACACAATGTTTTCTACTGTAGTTTGATGTACAACATTCTCAAGCATCAGATACATATAGGAAAGCAGTTCTTCCCAAGGTTGGCAATGAAAACAAGTGCACGCTCTGCTTTTGAAAATTGAGTGTTACGGGTCATAGATTGCCACCACGATCAAATAGTACTAAGGTTTACATGCCAAGCAATGGAAGTTCTCCAAACAAAAGCACCTTTTTTATTAGTTCTATCAAACTTCTTGAAATGCTTATGGTTGGAAAAGACAAACAGCACACTTCCAAATGTCTTACGCCGTACAAATATTTACGGATTGAAAAGAAAGCTAGCCCTATTTTGATTCTGATTGAGTATCACAAAGGCTGCACTGTCATTGAAGGAGTCTACTGAAGTTGGCTTTGCCAGTAACTTTGATGCTGCTAACTGTTTGATATTTCACATGTAGGAGGACCTTTGCCTCTGACTATTCGACATGACAAGTATCTGAACAAGAAAGCCCTCCATCTATCAGTAGAGGTCTCTAAATGTCTAATGTTCAGCAAAATCCCGCAAGAAATGGATGGCTGATCTGTAATGGAGAGACTTTGATCAAGATCGGGTGCGCACAATAGGCGTCTGTAGTGGTTACCCTTTCAAATGTGCCCCGTTTTGATGGTAGCAACTCCTTGAAACAGTCATCGTCCATGAGTTTGTTTGGTCCAATCCATTTGAAAACCGCTTGACAAGAGAAAAAAATTTTCATGGGGCTTCGTCTATAAAAAAGCAGCAAAAGTAGGCAAAGTGGATTGTTTCCTTACTTCATATAATTACGTTTCGAATATTGCAAGTTTGCTGAATGATCGGTATATCTTTTCCTGAACGAAACAAGAAAGGTTAAGCTTGGCTTTATAATACTGATCACTCCTTTCAAATGAGTGAAAAGTTTCGCGGTCAATCGAAATTACATCTTTACATTTACAAAATCTAAATGAAAAAAAAAAAAGTATAACGAACATCATCTCAAATCTTGTGATATGTTTTCGTATTGTAAAAATAAATGCATGTGTCATATAAATAAAAGGCTATATTATTCTCACACTATCGTGATGGAGTAAAATCAAGCATTACATAGTGGACGTACATGCATCTTGCCTGAAATGAGAAGTATAATCTGCCCAAGGATGAGAGAGAGGCATAAGAGCATAGAGAGAGGAGTTGCAGGCAGACAAATGTGAATAAACATCAGGGTGATACCAACCGTTTCATATTCGATTTTATAGTATAGCTCTGTTTCCTTTTCCTCTCTCTCTCTTTCTCTTTCTCTCCCCCCATCCCTTCTTCCTTCCTTACTTCCAGTACCCCCCTTGCGTCTCCTTTTCTGCACTCTTTATCCTCTCTTGCTATTAGGCAAAAAGAATCTGCAAGATCAAGCTAGAACATGTAGGATAAGAGAATGAAAGCGGATGGGATGCTGAGCTTCAACCGTATTTGAGTTTCCTGACAGGGCCATCTATACCAACTCCCTTTTTCTTTGCATGGCTGATATCTCTCTAGAGAGACCGCCTTCATAAAAGCGAGACGAGTGAGAGGTAGATGAGATGTCGTGAAATCACCATGGATAATAGATCACTCGAATTTGAGTAAATTTACGGAGGACCAAAATGTACAAGAGAAATGTAACCATAAATCTAAGGTGACGCACTCTTTCCCCAAGCAGTTTTTTTTTTTTTCTTTTGCCTTGCTCTTTCGTCTAATCCTCAATATGCTTTTTTTGAATAAAAGGAATAAAAAGATCTCTTCTTTTCTATTTCGCTCTCTTTCACTTTCTTTTCTCTTTTTTTCATCCACATCATCTACTCATCTCATATAAAAAAAAACACAGTTACCATGGCAACAAGCAATCGTTATGAATTTCAACCTCCCATGAACATGAACGCTATTCGTAGTAACATAATGCAACGTATCAAGCAACGAAACGAACACAACAAGCAACCTTTGACTCCTCCTCCCTCCTCCTCCAGTGACGCTGCATCCAAACATGATATCCAATACATTCATCTGGACAATGGTTTACCTTCCCCTCCTATCGAGTCTTGCACATTTGATGAAGATGTCGATACCTTTGAAATGGCCAATAACCACAACAGCACTCTTCCTGACTCTCCTCCATCCCCTGTCATGTCCTTGACTAAATCTTATTCATCTTCAACTACGGAAACAACAGTTGAAGAACCCACATTTGAATCCTCTGAAGCTATTCGTGAAAAGATTAGAATCCTCAAGGAAGAAAAGCATCGCTTATTCCAGACCATGAAAGATTTGCTATCTCAACCAGCACCACCAGCTGCACCAGAAACTGCTGTCGCTGCTGCTCCTGCTGCTCCCATCGTTGAAAAACCTGTTTCAAAGCAACAACAACCACAACCGGTCGTTTCGAAGCCCATGGTGGAAAGATCAAGGTCGCAAAGCAGAGACAATAGCCTCAAGTCAAGACCCATTTCAAGATCTCGTAGTATTAGTCACACTGAATTCAGTAGACCGCTATCTCGGTACACTGGTGGTAATTATTACCATGATCGTAGGTCTCCTCCTAGATTCTATGGCAATGACAATCGCAGCTACCCTTATAGTCGTTCGTCCTATCCTCATTCATCATCCCAGCAATCTCAATCACAAAATGCATCAATGTCTTCATCTTCATCATCTCCTTCTTTAAATATGGTAAGTTTGCACTGATATCTGTTAGTGTGTGTGAAATGCTAATATCTTGTTTAGTCTCGTCGTGTACTCAATAGCAATAATATCAACAACAACAATAATAACAACAACAACTCCTCTTATGTATCATCACGATCACAACTTGCAGGTAGACCTTCTTCATCTGCTGCTGCTGCTGCTGCTGTTGGTGGTGGTGTTGGTGTTGCTTCTGCTTCTGCTTCGACATCGACCGCCTTTCGTCCATTAAATCGCTCTTCTTCTGATAGACATTCGAGATATTAGAAAACGAGAAAAAAAAGCATCATCATCTAGACACAACAACGACATCTATATTTATTGAAATCCTATATCATATCTCCCACCTCCCATCTCCTTTATTATATTATTATCACTTTTGCTCTATATAAATCTCTCCCTCACTCTCTCCTTCGCCATCAGGGTGTACAAACTTCCTTTTTGCCTTTTTCCTTTTCGCACTTTTTTTGTATTTCTAATATTGCTTTCTCGTTTCACATCATTGTTATCATAAAAAAAAGGAGTGTATATACAGATATTTTTTTGATGTAGTAGAAAAAAGATGATTCATTAATAAACGTTAATGAAATAAACCTACTATAGTGCTTTTAGTTGTACATTAGTTTGCAATTGGATCGTTAGGTTTGTGTTTGTGGCGTACAATGTATCACATTAAATATTGTTGCCATTTTTGTGAATTTCAAAAACTCGCTTTTCAGGGACATTGCATTTGAATGTCTAGTAAGAGTGTTAATGCCACTACGATGCTTCATAAGCGTGTATTCTTATGTATTCCTTTGTATCTTGGGCCGTAAGTGGCCTTATGACGGAATAATTGGTAGGATTGATGAAATACAGACGAGCAACCAGGGAAATCACAGCGATTTTGCTAAAATGCAAAGCGCTGAACTATGCTTTTCCAAAGAAAGTCAAGTACATCAGTGTTTGGACAAACATTCACTGGATAACCGCTTTCCGCCACCACCCTCTTCTTGCATGCGTGCGCTGATAGGTTGTACGGTTTGGCGTTCATTTCAACTAAAGGTAGCTAGGAACCTTCGGCAGATCCTTGCCCAAATGCTTAATTGACATTGTTTACTGCTTCAGTTGCTGTCTTGTTGTTTAATTTAAAAGGTCAACGCCAGTTTGAGCAGCTTTCGTATTTATGTATATAGCATGATATCATAGATATTGCTTGTCTTTTGAAAAAAAAAAAGTGATGGGTTTCCTAACATACATTTATTGTTTGTACATTTAAACAATATACCATATCCCAATATGAGCTATAACTTTCAGTCATTAATTGGCCTCTCCGTTATGACCCAAGTTGTTAGTCCCTCTCCAGCGTTGTTGATTGGTGTATGAGAATCCTCTGGCATTGTTATTTGCTGATGGAGGAGGTGGTGGTGGTGCTTTCTTGAAAGGATGAGGCACTGATGAACTGCCCGACGAGCTCAAGGCATTGTCAGCAGCGGAGGCGGATAGTGCACGACTAGGTTGATTGGGACGCGTGTATGAGAAACCTCTGGTATTGCTATTTGCTGATGGAGGAGGTGGTGGTGGCGCTCTCTTGAAAGGTTGAGGCACTGGTGAACTGCCAGGTGAATTCACGGCACTGCCAGCAGTAGAGGCGGATAGTGTACGAGCAGGTTGATTGGGACGCGTGTATGAGAACCCTCTAGCATTGCTATTTGCTGCTGCTGGCGGTGGTGTTGTATTGGATGATCGGTTGTTGTCGCCAAAGGGTGATGCATTGCTCTGATAGCCGTTGCTAGGCTCCTCTGCATAACGTGCTTGCTCCACCTCTTCTTCTTCGGCGGGATGCTCGGGGATGTAGCTGTTGTATTGCTGTTGAGTCGAGTTGGATTGAGATAGAACAGGTCTTGCAGGCATAGGTGGTCCAGCACTACTAACGCTGCTGCTAATAACCAGTTCTGTGTAATTTACAGGGAAGATGCCTCGACGAGCAAATCCATTGGCGTCTGTAGACTCTCCCAGCCACCATCCTTCGTCCACTTCTTCAATCACCTGGATCAAATCGCCTGTGCGGAAAGAGAGCTCATCTGCATTGTCTCCTCCAAAGTCGTAAATGGCTCTTCTCTGATTGTTATCATTGTGAGTCGATGCTTGTGCTACGATCAATTGCAGGTTAAATTATCGTGCCACTGTCATACGCTTCATGTGCACTTACATTGTCTTCTTGGTAATACAGGCGGTGCTGGTGGAGGCGTTGCACGACTGGAAGGAATAGGAAGATCATCACGATCGCTGAAGGCAGAGTTCTTGCGGCTTGGGATGCGTCTTGCAGAGGTGTCTGTGCTTGGATTTCTGCTGATAGGGAGTCTTCCGGGTGCAAGTGTCGAGGCAGTTACAACATTGTTGTTTACTGACGATCGAATGATATTGTCGTCTCCTGTAGAGTTGTTGCTTGATGTACGAGATAGGCCAGTAGGGGTGCGTCTTGGTGGTTGACGAGCATTGCTGCTGGTAGCTGTGGTGGGTTGATTCCAATTGGCTCTAACATCGTTGAGTGCCTCCAATGAACGAGTAAAATACTCAAATTGAATCTGCAAAAGGTTCTCTAAAGCCTCACAATGTTCGTCCTACACTCGCATAATCAGATACAACTCCACTCCCATTTTGCCGTCGATTACCTCGAATTCTTGCAGCAGAGCCATCTTTTGAATCACATCATATTCAGAGTCCTCGTACTTCATTTTAGCTGCTTGCAATTCCTGCTCTAGTTCGGGCTTCTCCTTTTTGGACTTTTGTAAACGACCTAATTTAGAGTCGTAATCCAATCGACGAGACTCTAGCTTCTTGCGAAGAGCCTGGTATTCCTTAAAATGCGCCAGACCCTCGTCCAATTTCTCCATGTAGCTGCTTTTCATTGTGTCAGCGTAGTCCTCTTGATACGAGGCCAATCTAGATTGTGCTTGACCAAAATTCACCATGGCAATACCTTGTGTACCGTTAGATGTCTGATCTGAGCTTTTTTTTTCTCAGGACACTTACCTAATGGTGAATCATCCGTAAACTCATTGCCATAGTTGCTCATACAAACACCAACAATATCGTTGGGCAAGCGCTTTGATTTGTTGTCCTCGGGGGAGATCTTTCGCTTCAACAGCTGTGTGTGCATGATCAAGGCAGAGGCATGCAGCTTTTCATAGGCCACCCGCTTTCTCTCTGTTTCGACTTCGAGACGCTGAAAGTCCTCTGTCTGTAATGTGGTCTTTGCAGAACCAAACTTCTCGCCTGTCCACTACATAAAAAGTACATTAATGATCCCAATCAATCTCCCTTAATTTGCATAGGGCAACTCCGATGCAATAAACATGGTATAATAAGGGCCTGGATCTGCGTCTTTGCTCCAAGATGATGTTCAGGACAATGCACCGAAGCTTGTATCAATACAGTAGATGTGCATTTCTGCGAGAAAACACAAAGCAGACTGATTGTATGCGTTAACGGTTCCACGACCATCCATCATCAGGGTTTAAAAATCCCCACTAACCAAACTAAAACGGCCCAAATACACACACTCCACGAAGCAGCTCGTAAAAGAGCAGTCGATGTCTTACCTGTTTGAGCTTGCCAATATTCTTGATCATCTTCTGCTTCTGCTATGCTATTAAATGTGAGGCAAAGAAAAAAAAAAGACTTGTAGGAGAGAAAAAGAGAAGAGAAGAAAAGAAGAAGGGATGCCTTTTTTTATATTGGATTGAAATGTTGGGAATACGGAATCAGAATATTATTACATACATGGAATCAATGTAACTGGATCTTTTTGTAAAAAAAAGGACCCACCACTTTTAGCACTGTACACTGGGGTTTTCAGTGATTTAGCCGTATAATACATCTGGCCTGTTACATGCTGGCCCTTTGCTGGTGCTTTCAGCACTATTACATGGGCTTTGCACTCGTTTTATCTTGCTATCGTGTTCCAAACTCAGTGTTACCTTTCAGTCTATCCCACTTTTCTATTTTACCATCGATCTGTGATGCTGCATTACAAATTACAGGACCTATTTTAAGATGGAATTCATAACATTCAATCATTGCACATCTCCTTATTTTCTCTTCTGCTGCCACATCTATGATCCCTGATCAGCATTTTAATCTACACCTGCGTCTAAATCAGCTATCCAGGATTCTAGAGCCGTGCCAGATTTCTTGGCTGTAAGACATTGATCTGTCACTAAAAAAAAAAGTCGTTAGAGGATTTCTTACACATGGCAGAAACCTTAATGTTACGTAATGCACAAGAGAAGCTTCAGCGTGCCTGACATTCGAGCCAAGCTGTCAGTCAGAGTTTCTATGGTTATATACATCACATTATGAGCAGGAAGCAAATGAGACTCAAGCCATCAGTGCAATAATGCGCAATGAAGCGACTGTTGTGTTTAATGCGTCTATTCCATAAACGTCATGATTTTGTCGTAGCACAAACAGGTCGAGGTGATTTGTTTGTGGATAGGATACAAAACAACACGGTAACCCGTCCGTCGAGCCTTGAAGCTGATACATTACATCTCTTACAACACCCAACCCCTTAAAAAATAATTTTCATCTTTTTTTTTTCCTATTCTTTTCTTCCACCTCACCCTTGCACCATTTGAAGGATGACAAACAGCCATACTACACTCTTCCGTTCGGAAGAGATGTCTCTTGTACAAATGTTCATACCAGCCGAAGTTGCACATACTTGTATAGCTGAGTTGGGAGAACTTGGCAAAGTGCAATTCAGAGATGTAGGCGTTCTTTTGCGTAAATGAAATCAAGGAAACGCGCAATCTAATATGGCCATTTATAGCTGAACCCTAGCGTAAATGCATTTCAGCGCACATTTGTATCTGAAATAAGAAAGCTGGATGAAATGGAGAGACAATGCAGTGAGTATTTGAGAGCATTTAATTTATCGTGCCTGAAACAAACTTCACCCCTCTTTTGTAGGATTTTTTCAGGCACAGTTAGAGAAATCCAACATACCTTATCGGGCTATTGAGCCTGATGTCCATTACTCGAGTGCACGCACAGCACAAGAGATTGACGACTTGGAGGAGAGCTTAAAGGATCATGAAGGGCGCATCACCCAAATGAACAATTCATACGAAACGCTTTTACACAGTAACCTGCAATTGGCTGAACTGCGTCATGTTTTGAAAGAAACATCTGTGTTCTTTGAACAGGTAACAATTACGTTAGACCCTGATGAAATCAAACGTACTGACGTCTCGTCTAGGCAGAGTCCAGAAACCAGTTGCAGCAATCAGACACTGCCCACACGTCTGCTACAGCGCCCTTGTTGACTTCGAATGATGATGAGGAAGAAGGTGGAAGCAGCCAAGAAGAGACGGGTCATATCGACAATCTGGGCTATGTAACCGGCGTGATTCCAAGAGAGAAAATTCAGACCTTTGAGCGTGTGCTTTGGAGAATTCTGCGTGGTAACTTGTACATGAATTTTGCAGAGATCCATGACGATATCATTGATCCCGCCGATACCAACAAGAAGGTTCAAAAGAACGTATTTGCCATCTTTGCTCACGGTCAAGAGGTCATCAACAAGATCAAGAAAATCACAGAGAGTATGGGAGGCACTCTGTATGCTGTGGATGATGCCAGTGACAAGAGACGCGAAGCCCTTGCCGAAGTGACATCCCGTATCAAAGATTTGGACGTTGTAAGTGGAATGAATGCTAGGTATCGAGTCTTGCTATTGACACGTTATCATGCTTTAGGTGCTTACTCAAACAAAAGAAACTCGACAAAATGAGCTTCTGAATGTGGCCGACAATCTCAACGCTTGGTTCACCACTGTCCGTAAGGAAAAGGGCATTTACCATACCATGAATTTGTTCAACTACGATGTCAACCGCAAATGCTTGATCGCTGAAGGCTGGTGCGCCAAGAATGATACGCCTATCGTCAACCTCGCTCTCAAGAATGCCATTGAGTCATCTGGCACCAACATGCCATCCGTATTTACTGAATTGGAGACCAAGAGAAAGCCCCCAACTTACCACAGAACCAACAAATTCACAGAAGGCTTCCAAAACATCATTGACGCTTATGGTATCGCTCGCTACCGTGAGGTAAATCCTGGCCTCTTTACCATCGTATCTTTCCCCTTCCTGTTTGCCATCATGTTTGGCGATATTGGTCACGGCTTTTTGATGTTCTGCTTTGCTCTGTATTTGGTCCTGAACGAGAAGAAACTGGCTAATGTCAAGGATGAAATCTTTACCATGTTCTTTAGCGGTCGCTACATGATGTTGATGATGGGTATCTTTTCTATATTCACTGGCTGTATTTACAATGACATCTTTTCGTTGTCTCTCAACGTGTTTAAATCCGGTTTTGACCTTCCCTCTAATTACACCTCGTTTGAAACCGTGGAGGAAATACCAAATGGACATGTCTATGCTTTTGGCTTTGATCCTGCCTGGCATGGCTCTGAAAACTTCCTTTTATTTTCCAACTCTTACAAGATGAAGCAAGCTATCATTATTGGTGTTATTCATGTAAGTGTAAGCTTCTCAAACGTGGTTTCAAATGTAATAATCTCAGGTGGCTAGATGTCTTTTGCTATCTGTTTGAACGTGTTCAACCACATTTACTATGGCAAGAGTATCTTTGTTTGGCTTGAATTCCTACCTCAAATTCTATTCATGGAGTCGGTCTTTGGCTATCTCATCTTCTGCATCATGTACAAATGGAGCATCAACTGGTGGGAGCTCGACAGTCAAGGCCATCATATCCATAACCCACCGCCCAATCTGTTGAACATGCTGATTTACATGTTCCTGACACCTGGTAAAGTCGATCCCCAAGATCAGCTTTATAAGGGCCAAGGCACAGTGCAGCTGGTGTTGATTCTCGTTGCTCTTGTTTGCGTACCTTGGATGTGGTTTGCCAAGCCGTATTACCTTAAAGTACAGCATGACAAGGAGCGATTACATGCGCTGTCAGAGTCCGAAGACCCAGAAGCAGCTGGTCATTCTACAGCTGTTGCTGCAAATGATGATGAGGAAGAAGAAGAAGAGGTACTTGCGCGCATTATTTGGTGTAGATAATGCATATTAACTCGGTATAGTTTGAGTTTAGCGAAGAAATGATTCATCAAACAATCCACACAATTGAGTTCTGTCTCAATTGTATCTCAAATACTGCCTCTTATCTGCGTCTCTGGGCTTTATCATTGGCTCATGCTCGTAAGTGTTGGAGACTGACATGGATGCATAATAGCTTCTAACGCTGTATGATAGAATTGTCAAGCGTGTTATGGGACATGACACTCAAAATTTGGTTCAACTTTACCGGCCCTATTGCAGTAGCAGGATTGGTTGTTGGCTTTGCAATGTGGTTTGTATTGACGATTGGCATTCTGCTCTGTATGGAGGGCTTATCTGCGTTCTTGCATGCTTTGCGTTTGCATTGGGTTGAGTTTGATGGCAAATTCTACATGGGAGATGGCGTCAAATTTGAACCTTTTTCCTTTAGTGCATTACTTGCTGAATAAATTGCCAAATCATCATAGTAATAAAGAAAAAGTAGTTGGATCATTTCAACTTTAATGGCTTCTCTGGAACAGTAAATAATTTGGTATCGACGGCCAAGAAAGCATCACGTTACGTTGATAGTTATTTATTCACTTTTCTTCCAGAAAGATCTGCAACTTTACTACAAAAATGCTTCCATACTGTTATATCAAGTCTTTAAGAATTAAACAAGAGTAAAAGTTGGTCTTTAATCAATATACTATGACAGGGCATATAACCATGAGATGATGATACGATAATATAACTGTGCTACATCAGTCGAGACGATGTAGAGGCATCCCTGGAAAGAAGAGCATCGGTGCGATCCTTGAGTATGTAGCTGCCATTCTTGGTTCTACCGCAGGTTGTGAATGGGCCGTCGTACAATGGATCTGTTTTGCTATTTTTGCCTTCGACATTCTTGATCATGACGGCAGATCCAGTGGGGAATGGGTTCTGTAAGATCTTGTGTCTTTTCATGAAGTAGGCATTGTCCGCTTTCTGAGTTCTTTCGATCTGTTCCTTGATTGCAGGTACAAGAATCTCGTCAACATGCTTCAGATTCTCGATAAACTCTGTGTGATCAATGGGCTTTCCTGGGAAAGATTGATTCGAGTCTACAGGGCCACTGTGGAACGCATTGGGCTGACGGGAGAACATGCCACAGAAAGGCTTCATGTGGTGTAGGCGAGAGTAATGACAGTTCATCGCTAATGCCGTGCTATTGACATATAAATCCCACGATTCGTCGTATCCGTTGAGCATTTTGACAATGATTTTCTTGGTGCTTTTGACCGTCAGATTTTGGTCTTGATCGCTGTCAGTAGCGTCCTCCATATCAGTATCTTTGTCTGACGAGCTGGCTGGAGTGGGAACAATGTTTTTCTTACGAGACTTCTTCTGCTTGCGATCGCGAGAAGAGCGGTCATGATGGCGGTGCGGATTGTATTTGCTATCAGCCGTGGATGAACACTTGTGCAATTGACCTTTTACGATCGGTTTGGCACATTTGAAGCATTTCAGGGGCTGGTTACCCTTCGCGCGACAGTCATTGGTATGATGTCCATGCAACTTATGGTAAGAGCAATATGTCCTACTCGTTTTCTCAGTATGCTTTGAGTCATTACGGTCGTAGGGCTTGTGCTCACGCACGCGACGTTTGTCTCGACGATCGCGGTGAGACTTGCGGTCAGTTTGCTTTGACGGAGTGAAGGCATCCGCTAATCTGTCCCAGCTGTTCTGGTTTTCGAAAAGGGTATAGATGCTCTTGATCTTTACGATCGTATCCGAGATCGGCTCAAGAGACGCGGTGGCGTCATTGTTGAGTGAGTTGAACACGATGAGAGTGCGTCTCAGATCTGCAGAAAGAGGGTCTAGGAGAGCTCTTTGCAAGATGGGATCACTGTCAAGTAGATCAACCTTCTTACGAAGTTGCTCAAAGCGGTCAATGTACTCAGTGATGCTTTCATTCCTACCCATGCTGAGGGTCATGAGCTTCTGCTTAGCATCAGCTTGCACCATCTCTGGCGAATGACCGTACCTGGCCAAGAACAATTGCTTGAACTCAAACCAAGTTGTTTCATCAGGAACTGCCACAACCCAATCCATCATTGTATCAGAAACTTTGGGCAGAACCATACGTTTCCAATGCTGATCTAAGTCGATGAAGTTTAGCTTCAAGATGACCTCGAAATAGTTGAGACAGATTTGAGGGTCCTCAAACTTCTTCTCTCCATGCTTGAAGACTTGCGACTTCCATTGGATGAAAGGAAGACCTTCTGGAGAACGAGGAAGGTACGAGGGAGCATGGTCACTGCGGTTGCTTGCAGCGGAGTACCCGTCCTGGGAGTGTTCACTGCTTGTGGTGTTAGGACTCACAGAGGCAGGAGCAAGAGCGGCCGGTTGACGGTCGAGTGCCTGGCAGGTGGCTTGGAGCTCCTTCAACGTGGACCTGGCCAACGCCAGACGATCATGTAGATCCTGGACTGAATCCTTGGCTTCTTGCGCATTGCTACGCACCAGGACGCTGGTGGCTAACGTCAACTGACGCGAAAGGTCCCTGATGCCCTCCTTGATTTCGAGCAGGGGGTCAGCAGCATTAAATGCTTGGGAATCAACCATCATAGGGGATGCAGCGAGAGAGGATTGGTGTTGCTCGGTAGAGCCAGAAAGTTGTTGCTCATGAGAGCGTGGTTTGTCTTGAGCAGTGTTGGACATTAAAGTAGATTGATTGAAGAGGCTTTTTGGTTGTTTAATTAAAAAAAGAAAAAATATACAGAGCACCGAAATTTCGGTGCTCTGTACAGGCTCTCTTTTACTTCATTATACAATACAGAGCTGGAACAGTGCTTTATAAACCCTAAGGCCCTCTAGCACCTCTGTGTAAAACTGCGGCGACCTGTTATTATTGTAGGCAAACGTGCAGTCAAATTGGTACGCGCCTTCATATATACATTGTTCAGTGACACGGCCTTTTTGCAATTACTACTAATGCAAGGCGTTTACTATCTTTTCTATTGCAGTATATATTATCCTAAACGCATCGAATTTCAATTTTGAAAATTAATGCTACCAGTAGAATTTTGAAAAAAAAAGGCATTTACCTATACCAAACTTTGCGACGAAGATGATGATGCAATTCTACTTTCTATTAAACAAGTTGGCGCTCGCTGATAAGGGGGCGATTTTCAAAATAAGCCAATTTTGACACGAAAAGTGGTAGCTTTTTGATATTTTTGAGAGTTTTCAAAATGAAGTACACAATAAGTTCACGTCGGTTTCGGCCTAAAGGTGTTTAGCGTGTACCCCTTAGGAATATCAACTGTTTGAGGTCTTGACAAGGCCTATAGCATCAGTTGCCATGGATGTTGTATAAGACATAAAAGGTGTTTCTCCCAGCCAAATTGTCCGAATTCAACCCTCAATATTTTGTCTTCCAAGCCTTTTTAGATACCGGGAATAGTGCCAAATGATTGCTATCGATCACCATTTACATCCTAAACCTTCATTTTTATTTTTTCTGGATCGATCCAAATCGTCGAAAATTCACGTTTTTTCATGAGGTACCCCTCATGGTTTTTGTTAAAAATCAAACGATCGCAATTTTGAAGGCGAAAACGACACTTTTTACTATGATATATATCAGATCAAAATAATCGCACAGATGTAGAGTAGCCTGTGCAACTGTTATATTGAGCATTGTATATGCTAGATCTCGACTTTTCATGGAGAAACTGCTTTTTATATTTTCGCAAAATTCTTTAGCTTTCCATTCTAAAAGTATCTTAAAATTGACCCCATTGAATGCGCCTTTAAATTCTCCCCTCAAGTTTATTAGAAAGTGGTATACGCTGAGAACACTTTATATAGCTAATTTTAACAAAAATGTTTACAAATGTCAAATTATGTCGATATTGATTCAAAAAAGTCATCGCAAAAAAATCATTTGGGTACAGTCACCACAGTGCAAAATGTTCATTGCACACGTCATTCAGATTCTGTGTGCTCTGTGCTGCGGCAGCCTATTAACTGCAGTCACCCTTAGCAACGCGTTTTTTTTTTTTATTTTTTTTTTCTCGCACTGCTTTTGCACTGCACTTTTTCTATTAAACCATATACTTTTTATTACTATTGATTGAATACAACACCACTTTTGCCAAAAGAAATATGTCTTTGCAACCACCAGTACCCAAGACAACACTTTTCAAGTTTGTTACAGTAAGTACCCGCCGATAGGAGCCACCTTTCGCGGTACAATATACAGTAATACTAATTACACAGTTTATTTTTTTAGGCCAGTTCGTTGCAATATAATATTCATTGTGTTTGGTTTGTATTTGGTTTGTATATTCCCCTTCTTTGGTTGCCATGGATTACATTCATTCAACCTTTTACTACTTTTTTTTTCGTAATGCTGTGCATTCTTTGGCTTGCTCTTCTATTGCGATTTATTTTTTCCTCCTTTTCTACACGCAACTATTTTTCTATTGCTGTACCATAGTGCTATGGTGTATCTTTTGATGCATTGTATTGCTAGCAGTGCTGCTCCATTGTGGAGTAGCCTTGCGTTCTTTTTTTTTTCTTCAAGTATTACTTCTTCTGTAATACTGGTGGTATTGGTGTTCTTGCTTCGTATGAGGCAACCACAATACTTTTTTCTTTCTTGTACTCATCATTTTGATGATACACATTGCATGTTGTTACCTTTTTGTATGTAAATGTATTGCGATGTTTCTGTTCTTCATCACATTCTAGTGATGCCCTCTTGTTACTTTTCCCACTTTTCATGGTTCTTTGAACCATGACCCTCTTTTTTCGTTGTGTGGATAAGCCTATCGTTGAAGCACAACTAGATTTGATTCAGAGGCTGGGGGTAGATAGGCTGCCCTCACTTGATTTGTATCACTTACTTGGTGCTAATTGAGAGTCTCAAGCGTTTGCATTATAAGCTGGGGTGTGTAGTAAGGCATATTCTGGCATTTTAGGGGATTTTGATGATAAAATTGCTAAATTACTGTATTTGGCAATGTTTAAAAGTCCGCCTAACCAAAAAAACACAGGGAAATCCTCGCAATTTTTTTTCAAGATTTGTGGTGTATGTAGTTCTTTTTAAGCGATTTTATTGGCTCAAATTTGGAGACAGCTCAGAGAAATAAAGCATTGATATTGAAACTAAAAATATAATTGAAATGAGAAAAGCAAGACTAAACATTCAAAATGCATGGTACAAATGGCCTAAGGTAACTACACACAATACCACCATAAGTATCAGGCATGATCAAATACATTCACTATCCTGAAAAATAGAGTTTTGAGTAAGTCTAAGCCTGTTTATTATAACATACAAATGTACAATTTTGCATTATATTATTGGTGTCAAATCAATCAAAGTCTTCAAATGTCAATCATCTGGCTTATGAGATATGCTACTATTAAAAGTTTTTAAATATGGCATGAATGCCCAAGCGTTGTAGCCCAATCAAAAGCGGTGCACGTTTTTGACTAGGTGGTGTTTAGTCTAGGGTCGTAGTAGATGATTTGCACGAGTAATGATCAAAAAGGGTGCACATGCGTGATTTTCGAAGGGCTCTTCACTCGAATTTCACTAAGTGAATGCAAGTAGCGTAGAGCTTAACTATTGTTTGGCATTCAATTCTCTATCGGATGGTGTAGATGTCATATGAAAGTTTGAAAGTTTGGACCTTTGTCTCTGACCTACTGCTTGACGAACACCAAATTTTCACATTTTGAGTGAAGAGAATGCATAATATGTGGTACCCAAAGCTGTTGGATCATGATGCATGTAGGCTTACTTTGGTGGTTAGTTAGCTGGTTTTTGTTAGGTGGTAGGTTAGCATTTGGTTAGTAAGTTAGATATTTTGTTAGTCTGTTTAAAGTAGGGTTGTTGTACTTAGCAGATCCGGAAAAACCGGTTTTGCCGAAATCACGTTTTCATATGAGTTTATGCAGAGAACAGTGGTTTGGAAATTAAAATCGTTATTATAGAAAACTGGCCTGATCAAAAAGCTATCGAATGATATATATGTTTCCAGGAGCGGTCGTGTATTTATTGAATAAATGTGTAAAGCTCAATCGCCTATTCCGAAAATTTTCATGGGGGAAAAAATGATGTGAAAATCACATATTTGGCTATAAAAGCTTGTTTCTTGCCTCCAGAGATTCAGAATTGCTACGGGTAGTTGGGGAATGTGTTGTTTGCGGTCACCATCTAGTTCGATCTCGCAAAGGAGGTTCTTTTTTTTTTTCAGCTATCAGGCATGCCTAGCATCAAGATTGGCTTGTACCTTGTCATTTGCCACCCTAAATAGGCAATTCATCTTTCGATGTACACACGACATTGTTTTTGAATGAAATCGCTGGGCGAACATTTCGAATCAGCAGCATTGACAGGTACTTTGCTAAAATTCTAGCCTTTATACAATGTACTAACATTGAAGGAATATCCATGTTTACCCAATGCCAGCTTAGAGGGTGCATCCGCCCTTCGAAAAATCATAATTTATAGAGGGTCATAGAGTATTTAATATCACTGGTAAGGAGAGACCAACATTGCTCGCATGCATGCTTCGTAGATTCTTCAGAATCCACAGCTACTCGGCTTCCAGTCGCCCTCACCTCCGTCTCCCAATGCTCCTCCAGCTTTCAAGATGATGGCGTACGCTGATGAAATTGTCTGTCTGTTGTCCTCTCCCGCAGATCTCGATCTACTACATTCTCATCTCCAAGTGCACCCTACTGCATCCAACGCTCTAGTGAACTTTCACAAGACGGAGGCTATCTCTCTCAGCGTTGCAGTCAGCAATTATGTTTTGATTTGGCGAATTCCTCTTCTCCAACACCGCATCACTAGCTGGTGCCACGTCGTCCTCGCCCATCAGATATCTTGGCTTTCCATTGCTCACATCGGTCAAACAACGGAACTCTTTTCTCGACCAACTGACTGACAAAATCCGTCTCGGATGTCAAATCCACAAGCAGCGAGCCCTTTCTGTTCGTGGTTGCGCCACTGCCCTCAACTCGCCTGTTCTCAGTCAGCTCTGGTATGTACTTTGTGTGGTAACAGTGCCGGTTGACACCTTGGACTCCATTCAGTCGGTGATCTCTCAATTCATCAATTTTCGAATATCTCCACAAATTGGATATCTAACTCTCTTCTCGTCTCGGTCCCAAGGTGGTCTTGGCATCCTCAATCCAAAGCTGCAACAAGGTGCGCTCCAATGACGATGGCTTGAACCACTGCTCAGCATGTCTTCCGTCCAATTGATGTCGCATCCTTCAATCGTGTTGCCTCGGCTGATTGGTTTTCTGGGTGCTCATGCCTCTAGCAACCCTGCCACTCCGCCAGACCATTCGTCTCAACCCTTCGATCTGTTCTTTCCCGGCATTCGTCTCTTTGCGTGCAATCAACAAAATAGCCCTTGGTCACTGTTGTTCCGGGCTATGGATCGTATACCACTAGACTTCCCGTCCACTGTCGTCAGCGCTGCTGCCAGCTTCGAGCTCAGCAAATCCTATGTCAAGCTGCCAGCCTCCATTGCCTACACTTTGCATCACACACTCAACCACTGCCTCCGTCCAAAATTGCCTCGAGAGATCACAGACAACCGGAACCTGGTCAGATCTTTCTTGCGGTTAGTCAGACAGGATCAAATCCAACTCGCTCCCTTCTTTCATTCATCGAAAATCTCTTCTTTGTCACCTACATCTCGAGTCCGTCAGCATCGCCTTTCCACTAGATCGTACCGACGACTTTGCTCGCTGCCACCCAAGCCCTTTCCTTCCTTACCATCTTTCGCTCTCCTCACGTTCGTTCCACTTCTGATCTTCGTGTCATTGCTGCTACATCGGGATCTATCTGCTTATCCCACTGATCCTTTATCTTCAATGATACGCCATTTACCACCGACAATGCTAAGAAAATCCGTCAGCACAAACAGGAGTCTTTCTTGGCAGCTGGCATTCTACACTCACCTCCTCCTTTCTTCTCTGTAGATCCCCTCTAAGGTTGAGTTGCACTTTTTTCGACTGTCGCTCTGCTCTCACTACCACATGTCCACCACTCAACCAACATAACTTCTATTCAGCAAAACAAAAACAAAAAGCGAAAAAGAGCACAAAATATTTATAAAACACCAAAAAAATGCACTTATAAACAAGTCCTTGGGTTTGCCCACTTTACAGATTACTGAGCGTAATCCAGCTACCTGGTACACACACACGCACACCACTAACAAGCACGCCTGCTTTTCAATGGTGTTAGCATGAACGAGAGCCAAAAACTTTTTTCTCGTTTTTCTTTTCAAATGAACAATATAACCAATAATCACCTTATGGAGAAGCTACCTCTTGAAACGTTTACAAGTATCTTGCTTTTGCTTAATCCAGAGTCCCGAGTGACCTGTGCTCTGGTTTGCAAATCCTGGTACAATCTAGCATGTCGTTCTCTTGTTCTCTACGAAACGATTTCTTGTCACGATGTCAATACGTGCAAGCGCAGATACCGATTTTTCTCCAGTAACAAGCACTGTAGCAAAAGTGTCAAAACATTGGAGTACAAGCTGACCAGTCCAGTAACTGTCAAAGATCTCAAAGAGCTGCCCACCATTTACCCTGACATTCGACACTTTCGGTTGTCTTTTTGCGAAGATGACGAACAAACCAACCCTCCCTATCGAGCAAGGCGCGAGCTACGAGATGTTCAAGGCCGTACCTTCAGCGGACGCCCTGCCTGTTATCAAGGTGTTCCTGGAGAAGTGTTTAATGGCTGGCACAGATTAACAAGCGTAGAGGAAACCAGCACGCAGATGTATACATTATTCATGCTCAATTGTTCAACAACGCCTTTCAATCATCTCAATTCACTATGGCTTAACTTCTCACACATTAAAGCATACGTACACTCGGCTTCGGCAGTGGATTACTTTTTCAATGGCCTCAAAAACTCACCTCAACTAAAGGAACTGGCGCTCTTGCATTGCAGTGTAAGCTTCGATAAATTAGACGTGTTGCATAATTACTGCCCCATGCTTCAGACAATTACCTTGACGAATGTGACCTTATCAAGATACCCACCAACAAAATTAGCAACAGCGAACGTGGCTACTCACATGAAAGCATTCAAGCTTTGCAACTGTTTTACCGGCAGTGCAGTGGCAATCATTGAATACGCTGGTAAAAAATACCCCAATTTGGAGGACTTTTTGCTGGAAGCAAGTGGCAATTTGATTGTGGAGCCTTTGGTAAAAAGTGCAGCTCGAACGTTCATTGCAGAAGCCACGAAACTGAAGAGCTTTGGGACAAACCTATTCCTTCTTCACCCAAGATTTATAAAATTCATGGAGGACAATGGCATCACTGAACTGGATAAACTATATATCGGCAATCATAGCGACCCAGATCTACCACCCAGAGCAGAGAAGGATCCATACAACAACATCATCGCTGTATGTAATAATCAAAAATTCAAGTCCACGTTGAAAACTCTTACGATACATGCGTGCAAGCTTCCAAATGGGTTCCTCGACTGCTACTTGCAGCTGAAAAACTTGACAACACTTGAGGTGGACTTCCAAGCTAACCAAGGATGCGAAGAAGACTACATGTACGGTGGCTGCTTCGATCAAGAGCACATTCCGGAGCCAGTTCTCTCTCTGACAGATTTATTTCGTACGCTTGTGCACTTGAAGAGGCTTGATCTACGTAGTATTGTCACCACCATGGACGAGGAGCTGGAAAATCTGCACTGCATTGAGGAAATTTACATCCATGGGTCGCATCGTCTGTACACTGATGAATTTGGGGTGGCGTACAGCTTGTTTGACTTTATCTCCAACAACTGCCTGCAGATACAACTGATTAGCCTCTATGGATTTACAACAATGTCCAATGCACCCAGCGACTATCAGCCCATCCTGGATCTTTCGGTTCACAAGCACATTGCTCGGGTCAACTCGTCGTTTGAGTTCTACATGCACATCAACGAGGATGGATGGCCGACGTGCTACAGCAACAAGGGCACCTACTATAAGAAAGTGCAGCCGGCAGACATCACATCCAAACACCTCATCATCAAGAGCAAAGACCGCAAGATGTTTTGGACACCCAGGACACCCCGAAGGATACGAAGCTACTACTTGGAATGGGATGGCCTGTTTTAAAAAGGGAGTCGTACCTATGACTTGTTGATCTAGGAAACAAGATGGTCATTTGAGGATATCTCCAAAACTCTAATAAACAGGATTTCCGTGCTTATCACCCGTATAAATTGGATTCTCTCTTGTTTGTGTCTGTATCCGTGCATGAGGCAGTAGGCTCATTACTGATGCAAATTACATCATGCCTCTGATGCATACCTTACCCCATTCAATGGTAAATACTAGAAAATGATGAGGGTATATTACATTACGAGTCGAGTTAAAAATAAACGAGGGAATTTACATAGGTCAGTGCTCCCTGTACAGCAGTGTAACCCTTCTTAAAAGGCTAAATCATGAATGTTGAATAAAAGGGAATCCATCCGAATGTTGAACCGATTACTTTTATAGATAACATCATGGGGGTTTGAATGCTTATATGGACTATTCAGGCACACATAAAACAGTTGGACCGGCCCAAATGCAATGTATATATGTGTGGGTCCATGTACATGTGTTCTGATACGTTTATATAATGCGAAAACAAAACCATGATATATATATATATATATACACACAACGATAAAACACTCTTCTCCAACAAGCCTTCCAAGTACGAACAACAACAAAATCACGTTGCACCACTTTATGGTATAGAGGATCACAGGTTATAGATTCTTCACACAAAGAAGTGGGTGTAACCTGCGTTTTTTAGTAGTTTATGAGATTGTACTTGAGCTACGTCAATATCTATACACCCTACAAGCAATTGCTATCTAAACAAAATGTAAATGTACTATGCATAATATTAGATGATACAGTTCAGATTGGAATTATGGCGGCTAGATGTACAGGAACAGGCAAGAGAAAGAGAGAGGGGTGTTTGTTTGTTTGTACGGGTAGTAAATGTACACACTAAAATAAGCTGTGTACCTGTGTATATATACACCTCCACTCTTCCCATGACACTGCCTGTACTTGCCACTTTTCTGATATAAAAAGATCAGCCAATGTTCGATTTTTCCCTCTCTTTTCTCCTGTTCTTACATTACAACATTTATGCATTCCTAACTTTTTCTTATATACCCCCTTCATCCTCATTTCATACATACAAACATCATGTCCATTGTAAGCTCGCCTCTGTTACGGTCCACATCATTTGATATCTTGAGCAGCAAAAGAGCCCTAGAGCCAAAGACAAGCACATCACTACGAAGATCGTCCTCTGCTTCGTCTTCGTCCTCATGCTCCTCCGCATCAACAAATTCAGTGGATAAAAAGTACTCTTACCGAACTTGCCCAATGTGCTCTGAGCGTCTGCTGGTTAGAATTCATGGGGCCTTTGTACACAAGTGGATCAATCTGCACTTTGCCAACAGACATCACGAATGGATGCATGTTGTGGTGAATCTTCATTAATCTTAAAATTACCTCATCTTCTCCTGTATATATATTTACTTGTTCTCATTCACACATTATCAGTTGCAACAAGTTTGTGCACCATTTCATGCAAACACAGCCTAAATTCGTTTTCTTCTTACTGTAACTGTAACTGTACCACTATACAAAGCAATAAAAATAAAAATTCAATTTTTCCGAATCCTGTATTCTAGTATATATATGTGGTGGTGTGGGTTCCAGCAATGTGTCATGAAGCCAGAGTTGGATGGCGCTATAATATGTGTGTGTCTCCTTGGAGACGGGGGCAAACAAGCGAGCAATTTGCATTTATTTAATATAATAAAACGAGAATCTATTCCTCTTCTTGATATTTCTGCTCATAATTATTAGGCGTTTGTGTTTGTTGTTGTACAGTTTGAGAAGGTGGTAATGGTGAAGTAGGTGCTGGTGCAGGAGGAGAGCTTGGCTGCTGTTGCTGATAGGGCGCTTGTTGCTGTGCGACATGGCCCTGTTGAGAGTGGGCTGATCCTCCATATTGAGATCCACCGTATTGAGAACCGCCGTAATGGGAGATATTGTTGCTGTATTGCTCTTCCTGCTGCTTGTAATGTTGAGCCAGTCTCTCCTTTTCATCTTCGGCAGAAGAAGCACCTGCTGCTCCTCCTCCAGCCACAGTGTTGGTAGTAGGAATGCGGAACCCACCAGCATCGACTCTTTGTCTTTGTTGCTGGCCAGTGTGAGGATCTTGGTTGAATTGCTGCTGGAATTCAGAGTAAGGTCGGTGAGCATGATGCTGCTGACGTTGGCTGACTTGACGATACAGCTGCTGGTAGTTTACTTGGCTGTACATCATGTTGGTGGGATCATAGAAACTGCTGTCTTGATGGTATTGGTATTGAGGGTTGGACCAAGGATTGTGTTGATGCGGTGGCGAAAAGTGCTGTTGTTGGTGCATTGGCACAGGAGAGTCTGTCAAGTTGATATGGCTGGGATGAGGCGAATAAGGCTGTTGTTGGTGATGCTGGTGAGGAGCAGGAGGAGGCACGTTGGCATGTGCTTGGTAAGGTGAATTAAACGACTGATTGGTATACTGAGGTTGATGTTGATGGGGTGGCAGATGCGCATCCGAGTTCAATGGAGAGGCAGAGGGCTGGGGAGCAGGAGGGCCGTCATAGGCAGGAGGAGGAGCATCGTACAAGTCGATTTTATCCAAGTCGATTTCAGTTTCTGCATTGGTCTTGAGATCACCCGTAACAGACGTAATTTCATTTGTTGTATAACCTGAGGGTTGCGAAGGAGCATCGGGCGTAGTTGGCGTAGGTGCCACAATGTTTTCTTGCGTAGGTCTTCTTGGTGGGAGCTCGGGTGGGACCTTGCTGCTCGATGCAGCGGCGTCAGTGTTTGTTTCCTCAACAGGTGACACGGGTGATTTTCCTTTCCTGTTGTCTACATTGTTGGCGAGTGTGGGACGTTCATCCTCAGCGCTTGGCTTCCAGTTGTCCAGCGCGTTTACAGCATCCGCAAAGATAATCGCAGCTTCAGGTCCGTTCTTGTAAGGGTTGCGGTGCGTTTGCGTAGGAGGCGTAGGCTCAATCTCGATCAGATCAGTCAGGTATTTGCCGAAACCAGCAATCAGGGCAGTTTTCTCGGCGTACTCGCTGAGAGCGTTGAATCGCAGGTAAAACGCTTCCTTCAGCGCAAATCGCTTGAAATCAGCCAGATCCATTTCGCTCTCCAGTGTATCATGTGCCAAGGATTTCAATTCTCGCTGAAACTCGGCCAATTTGGGTGATTTGGGGCTGGTCTTGCTCAGGTTCAAGATGCGGGATTGCAGTGAGCGCTTCTTTTCACGTTGATCTGATAGTTTTTCCTCTCTGTCGCGAATAGACTTTACAGCATGTCGATATTGCTGATATTTAGCTGTTTTTCACCGTCAATAACCACTCTCAGTTACCACATCTGCCCACCAACTTACCAGCATACGCTTGATCGATCTCGTGCTGTTTGTCAAACAAACGACACAGCTTATCGCCCACAATGTCCTAACACACACATACACACAGCACGATCAGAGGGACGACTCTTGCAGATGGGATACTGTATTCTTACCTCTAAATCGCGGCCGTTTTCCAGCTTTTCTTCGTCCACCTCCTCCTTGACCCACTGTTTCAGAGCCTTATTGGTTTCAGAGCGTTCATAGGCCATGGTACGCATGGAAGCCAGGTCGTTTCGTTCCTGAAAGATCCAAAGCGATAATGCCTTGGTGTCTTGCTTTTGTAAGGGGTTGTTCTTGGCGAGTTGCGAGCTCACATCAGCCTTGAATTTACCAATAGAGAACTGTAAGTCTTTGAAATTCATCTTACTCATTTGTCAAGATAAAAAAGAAGTGTGAAAAAAGAGAGACGAATGAGTTAAATGAAGGACCTTTTTTTTATATGGAAAGGAAGCATATTTGGGAGGATCTATTAATAGAACTCTAAATGTCCAAGCCAAAATGTAACTACGTCATTTGAATATATAGCTATTGTAGAGATATTCCATAAGGTTGGCTCAAAAGGTGGTGCCAGGAATCTGCTCGAGATAAGGCTCTGCGCTGCCATTGAACCTGTCCTGAGGAGTTCAATGGATGACCCCAAAGTCGGCAGATTCATAAATACAAGTGGTTTTCGCTGAATACCAGCAAGCATTACCATGAGCTAGTAGTGACCAAAATCATCAGCGTCATCGACCTGAAAGAGAGTAAATGTTGCCTTTATTACGCAATGCCAAAGAGTCAGTGCTCCCACATCCATCTTAACGTAGCATTCATTGTTCCTAAAGACTACCCAGATCAGGTACGGCCTTATGCTGACTAGTACTTTTGACGGCAGCGCGTCAGAGTTTTACAACGCTTTGCAATTTTGATTTGATATTTCACCTTGAGCTGAAATTGTTCAATGGAGCTCAGTTTTGGACAGCGTGGAAGCAGATAGCTGCAGCGGTATCGAAGTTTAGTACGTTTTTATCGAGGGTATTTGCGCATTATCCATAACCAAATAGTTAGATTAAAAGGCTCTGTACTTGATGTTCATCGTATCCTTTGAAGATCTGTCTTCTGCTGTTGCTACTCAACTGTTTCATGCTGTTGTTCTTTCCGATGTTGTTGCTTTAGCTGTTCCCTTTCCACCTCGCTTCTACATTCATGCCATTTTCTCCATGGGTATTACTATTTGCACCATCGAAGATTACTATCTGCACCATTTTAAATGGCCTATATTTCAAATTGTCGAGTTTATTTAAACTAAAGCGTTATTTAATGAATACAGGGCAATTTTGTCTACATCGGAAAGATAGTGTAGCTTAATTTATCAGTACATCATATAAGAAATGAGTGTGATCTTACGTCAGGAGTTGTCGATTTATCAACATCTCCACATTATAAAAGTTTGGTCTGCAAGGCATATTTTTTTCTTTCTCTTCTCCCAAAATGTTATTGTGACAAAAAAAAAACACTATCCTAAAGGTATCTATTAAAGAATTTTTACATACTCATGGCCTCAAGTATAGAAAACTGATGATTTTATTTCTAGGATGGTGCAAATAGCAATACCCTATCAATGTATAAGTCCATTTTGGATCTTATGTAAGTACCTAGAGCTGCTGAAAAAGAATTGATTTCTCATTTCTATCTTGTGCATAAGTAGGGAATCTGAAAAGTCACCTATTGAACTTGCCCTGTTACAAATCAACCAAATTCTTGAAAGCGGAAGGAAGAGCAACGGAGGGTTATATATGCCATGCTGAAAGTGGTGGAATATTTGTAAGAACATTATGATAGTGAAGAGTTAATATGTGATACAGTACGGCCCAAATGACTGATTTGTTTTCTTTTTAGCTTTAGACTTGAAACGCTGGATGACTGGAAGCAAGATGACTCGGAAAACACTATCTACAGACACATTGCTAGCATTTTCGATTTCATGTTTCGTGATACGCGTGTCAAGTTAGCCGAGTAAGTAGAAAAAAAAATGAACAGAAACTGATGAGACTCACGATTTTTACTCTGTATGTTGTGTTAGCGGGGAGACAGCATGCGACAGCTCTAAAAACGAACGACAATACAATGACATTGCTTTTGACGCATCATCCACCGACCGTGAACTTTGTGGTCGGAAGATAGACCTGTTAATACGTTATGGCAGGGATGCTAAAGACTTAGAATTGTCAAGCATCGAGTTCAAAAAGCCCTCACCTTTGTCCAATAGTCCCCCTTTTTTTTGTCTCCTGCTCTCATCCCGAGTCAATATGAATTGTATATACTCATATCCAGTACTTAATATGGTAGTATAAATATGTACTAAGTGCAGAAATACCGGTGTAAGTCGTATATATTTATACTTCTGTTGCTGCTTGCACTTTTATAGCTTGAATACATGACGAACTAGGCGTTAAATACCGCTGGATTACGAGTATAATAGTAAATCTACGCAAAAGTCCTATTGAAATCTTGCCTTTTAGCTGGACTAAGAGTTATATACTACACTGTTATACTGAATAAACAACAACATATCATCAGATCAGATATTGATAAGCGCATTGTTGAATAAGCAGACCTCAAATGCATTTACCACTGTAAAAATATGAATTTAAATCGCTTGTATCTTGCTTAAAAAACACCATCTTGGCATCGGAACAAGTGCAATCGTGTTCTACGACCTCACATTAGGGTATGGATTGCTTTTCAGCAATTTTTTGGGAAAAGATTTGATCATCGATTTTTGAGCATTTTGCCCTTGCTCCTGTAAGGGAAAATTTGATGATTTCAAAGAATGGAAGTTTTCACCTCAAAAACGAGGTTTTCTACTATGGTGTTTCTAAGCTCAAAACAACCGTATGGATGCAAAGCATCATGTGCAACTCTCTTTTGGTCAGTTTACTATGCGTTTTGTAAACATTTATCCGAAAAACGTGTTTTGCATTTTTTGGAAATTAATCCATACAGACTAAAAAGATCGCTTTGAAAGTAGCACCATCGGATTCCTTGTTCAATCCTACATGTATAAGTGCTAAGAAATACATGTCGTTGATATAGTAGCATTTTGTGTAATTGCCCATAAAAGGTTTTGAAATGTCCAAAACAAGGTTTTAGAGGAGTTGAGGAAGCACTGAAATTTAAACACAGCCACTGCTGTGGTTTGCTCAGGCCTGTGCCTTTTTTCGTGTAAACGACACTGTAGACGTCGAGATTTTAGTACATACGTTTAGGATATGCATATAGCTTATGTATGGAAGACATGCTTTGTTGTATTGATATGCAAAATATGTTAGTTGATCCAAACTTAAATGGCTTATCCAACTTATCTCGCTCGCATATTGGCTCATACGGTGTGAGCTGCATTTGTATATTGATTGCTTGGGATGATGCCAAACTGCAGCATCATGTTATAGCGCTCGAATGTACCTAAACGCATTGGCATTGTGATACTTTTTTTCATCATCATAGATGAAATGAACATTCTCTTATGAGGCCAAACATTCGATATCTTTTAATTTGTGATATGAAAACCCCAACTTTAACAATGCTCTTGTTCGTTGCCAAGACTTGAATACAAAACAACAAGCCCAATATTTTATTAATTCTATTCATAGAGCTCCTCGATAGGCTTTATTTGATATGTATAGCTAGGATCTTTAATGACATAGGGTGCACCACCAGCAATGAAATTCTTGTAAGGATTCTGAACAACCATAAATGGTACCGACTCGTAGACACAATGAACAGCTTGACCGACATAGTTTACCATGATACGGTAATGATAGAATCCAGAAACATCGTCTACTTCAAGAGGGAACAAGACAGAACCGTGGTTTTCCTTGTTATACAGTGCTGCACAAGCCAAAGCATTAGCATACAAATGCTTACAGGCACATAAAGCTCCCCACACTTACTGATATTTTCA
This sequence comes from Mucor lusitanicus, assembly GCA_010203745.1. NCBI lineage: Eukaryota > Fungi > Mucoromycota > Mucoromycetes > Mucorales > Mucoraceae > Mucor > Mucor lusitanicus. The sequence continues at coordinate 1,358,969 of JAAECE010000008.1, read as the reverse complement.
CCAATGACTCGATGATTGTGTTGGGTCGAGTTCAAGATACGAATACGAGTGATGATGTTGGGTGAGTTGGGGATATCCTCATCCACTGTCCATTTCAAATATTGATGCGAGCCAGCTTCAAATCCTAAACCTGGTGAGGTTGGGTAATCGATACGGAACCCTTTGCAGTGTTCAGGGTTGACTCGAGGGGGATTGTAGCCATACATCATCATGGCCTCTCCTACCTCAGCTCGACGCTCATTATGGATGCTGGTTGCTGCTGATGCTGTTGCTATGGCAACGGTCAATGTAGCTAAAATTGCTGAAATGTATTTCATTTTGTGGTATAAAACAGCAGTTTTTAAATGGACCTTGTTGTTTTTCTTTTCTTTGCTTCTTTTATACTTGATTTGAGTTGAAACTGATCAAAGCATTCCCTGTTGTAAGTATGTTTACTTTGATGTCATTATTGATATAAATTAGAGTTGTCGTCTAACAATGATAACCGTCAAAATATTGCTTTTCAATGGAGATATAGCGCCTTGTAAATTAAGGATCAAGTGAATAACAAAGCATTGCATTACTGCTCATTTTGGCACTATTCCCAACAAGCTAGAACAATTGCCAAAGCATTGAATTCATCAAGCATTGTTTGTTTTGAGATTGGGTTATCCTGCATTCTCAGGCTGAATCATGCTGGATACACCATTTGGCTCAACAAACAACGTCGCACTATTTCTGCTCTCCGAAGTTTCGAGATGCTTTACAATAACCAAATTCATAGGCTTGACCTTTTTCTTCTTTGATACGATACTATGGCACGAGTTACGCGCGGCATATCACTAGAAGAATGGGAAGAAAAGACCAAGCTAACAGAAAAAGAGAAGCAAAGTGTGTATGATTTGCAAGATGCCTGTACAGAGTTGCCACTGCCTTCCAACTGGGTAAACAAGAAGAAAAAGAAGCTTGCATTATACAATAGCTCATCTCTCGTTTTGTAGTATTTGAACGATAAATTGTTTGGATCACCATCATTGAGTAGCAACATGTCGACCTCTTCAGGGGGGCTAACACCAGAGCAAGTACCTGTATCAGCCTCCAGCCCGCTCAACCCACACGTCCTTGCGTCTCGCTTACTTGCAGGCAGCAAGTCTCCCGTGCCAATGACACGCACCTTATCCACAGCCAACTTACTAGCAGAAGCAACAGCAGCAGATACAGCAGCCGAGAAACAAGTAGCAAGCGAGATTGGCAGCGAGAAACCCATTGAAACACTGCAGGAGTTCTTTGACTGGTTTGCAGTCATGGAATCTGAAATGGAGAAGGGGCAAGAAGATATCTACCGCAACCATCTGTCAATAGTCGAGCTTTATCAGAATGCATGCGACGAATTCCTTCAAGATCTTAAGACAACATGCCAGCTATTTGACGATTTGGAAAAGGATTATTCGTTTGTGGATGTCAGAACTCGGTCTATACAAACAGCATGCGAGACACTACTGGAAGAACAGCATCGATCCACTCGTTTAGCAGAGGGTTTAGCAGAGAGATTGGCCTATTTCAACCAGCTGGAGCCTATTGCAAAACTGTTCAATTCGCCAGGCGACGATATCTGCTTGCAGCCTGATTTTATACCTATGCTGGAGAAATTGGATGAGTGTATACAGTACATGCAGGATCATGTAAGTGGGGGGCGAAGAGTCAATTGCGCTACACATGGTCTCATGAAAACACTTTTGGTATAGCACACTTACCGCGATTCTGAGCTCTACTTGATGCGCTTCAGACAATGTATGACTCGAGGCATCACACTGATCAAAATGTACGTGGTGTCAACGCTCAAGACATTGGGATACGATGTCTACAAACAAGTCAACACCAAAGACGCTACCATGGGAAAGCAGATTGCCATGTATTACGTCAAATTCAAGACCATTGCACCTACCATCCGGTCATTGACAGCACAGGTGGAAAAGCGATGCGGCCACAAGGAGTATCAGTCATTGTATGAGGACATGCTGCATGCTTATTTCCAGACACGACAGCAGCTACTTAGCCCTCTCATCTCGAAAAAGATCCAGCAGCTGGGCCCAAGCGATAAGGACTTGCTCGATTTTGCAAAGAATGGATGTGCTTACATGATGAGTCTTTGCTCGGATGAATACAATCTGTTTTACAATTTTTTCCAAAAATCAGGCGAGCAAGCGTTGTAGTAAGTGTTTGTGTGGGATTTAACGTGTGTGTGTGTGTGTGTGTGTGTGTGTGTGTCTGGGAGGCAGTTGCTTACTCTTTTGAACCGTAGCAACTATTTAGACCTACTCACAAGCCATCTATATGACTATCTGCGACCACGCATTATCCATGAGAACGACATCATCACACTATCTGAGCTGTGCAATGTGTTTCTGATGTATGTGATGCAGGACGAGAACGACCTTGGTAAGCTGACGTATGAACACGACAAAAAAAACAAGCACTCATGGATGGAATCGATAGTGTTGGGTATCATGGACGACAAGAACGAGGTGAAATTTGGTCATCTGATACAAAATGTACTGGAAGATGCGCAGGGCAGACTTGTATTCAGGGCGCAAATGTTTATCCACAACGACATCCAAAACTACCAACCAAAACCACAGGACTTTGAGAATATACGCCAACAGAAAGATCAGCAGCATGAAGATCCAGACAACAAACAAAAGACATCTGTCGTGTTGGATGCCAGCATGACGACGACGACGACTGCAGCAACACTCGCTATTTCCGAAGAGGATCATTCAGACACGCATTCCATTCGATCAGCGAGATCGAATCTGCTTGCAGACGGCAGCGATGAATCCACGGGCTGGTTTCCTACGCTACAAAAGACACTATGGATTCTATCAAAGCTCTATCGATGTGTTCAGGTATAGTGCGGTGGGCAGAGTCATCAGGGTAGCAAGCGACTCACTGCTTTGTTAGAATGGTGTCTTTGAGGATTTAGCCCAGGAAGCCGTGTCTCTTTGCAATGAATCACTGTTGAAGGCAGGCGAATCAGTCGCTGCACTGAAATCGCGGCTTGATGGCGAGTTATTTTTAATCAAAAACTTGCTCGTTCTAAAAGAGCAGTTGGCTCCTTTCGAGGCTAATTTAGTTCATGCAGGAAAAACGCTTGATTTCTCTCATGTATCAGGTACAGATCAAGAAGCACATGAGCCAAATTACATCATCTCTCATGCGATTGCGTATTAGATTCACTCTCTTCTTTGCAGCAACAGAAATCACTCATGTTCAACCCAAATGCACTCATTGGATTGGCTCAAAAGGGCATGCCTCGTGTAGTGGAGGTCAGTCTTGATTCCAGACGAGAGATTGATTTTCAAATCAAGAAAGTGTGTGAGGAGTTCATCAATCATTGCGTGGATGGAGCAGTAGAACCGCTGACGGCATTTTTAATCAAGGTAATGGGTACAAAGGGCTGATTGGCGTGTGGATCTCAAGACTCACATAGATACCTAGTTATCGGCTATTCTGCCATCCGCAGTGCTACCTAAATCACCAGATGGACAAGATTCACCCGTCCAGAAATTGAGACAACGTAAGTACATGCCGCTCAATTGTTCATGTCATACGCAACTCACTCTGCAAAACAAACCAGGCGACGTCCAAGAAGCCACGGATCAGTTCATGGAAGCCGTTGAGGAGCGCATTCGATTCGTGATAAAGAAGCTACGAGAATACGTCAACGACCAAAAGATGGAGCAAATTTTGCTAAAGCCTATAGAGACAAGTATTGTAGAGCAATACAAATCGTTTTTGATCAGAATTGATATAGAATCAAAGGAAGGAGGCAGAATTGAAGTGTTGACACAAAAGCCAATGTCTGCTGAATCAGTGGCAGTTTGGATATCTCAAATAAACGAACAACAGGCCTAAAAGTTGACACTATAGCTTACAAATGTCTTGGCTTGCTTGATGTTTTAGATTCTTTGCAAATCACACTAGTTACTTGTAAGGCAGAAAAAGGAGTTTTATGCACTACAATAATACAACAAATTGCCACAATGTCGTACATGCTTAGATTTTGGTATGTAGTCTTGTTCAATTCATGGCTGTCTTCAAAGCATACTAGTATACACTTCAGTCTCTTTTTTGCGAATGACCAAGAATACCGACGGTTGCTTTTGCAAAGTTCATTGCTTCATGCAATTAAAATAAACCACTGATAAAGCCATGAGTCGTAATCGACTGTGGCCAAGACATCAGTCAAAGGTCAACCGGTTTGATGTATGTGATGTGCCGCTTTTATTTTTAACGATTACCGGTTGATTCACCTTCGCGCAGCCACGACTGAAATAAGCTGACGACAATAATAATCAAACTGATCCTCGGGTCATAACATAATTTGCGATTTTTCATCTGAAGAAGAAACCCTTAATATAAGAGATCAAGAGGAACCTAGAACACTTGCATGATTTGTTATTAATAATACTTCGGTTGTAAAAAAACATTTAACTAATGAATTCGAGCAAAAGGAGTGTGTTTCCTATTGCTAGTGGTTCCCATATTAAGAAAAATTATATATTTATATGCTCATGTACATCTAGAGATGATCAATTTCATATGTATAGCATATACATATTATCCAAAAAAAAAGGGGGCAAAAGAAACAAGGTAACATTGGACCCGTTGTTTTCATGTCTATAAAAGATAACCTCACATTGTATCCGTATTTGATTTATTTTCATTCTCTCTCTCTCTTTTTGCTCTTTTGAAACCAACTAATGCTGCTAAAACCTTCTATATACTATGGTTTGATATCACTATTTGCTCAATTGGCTTTGGCAGGCGGACATGAAGAGGAAGAACATACAGTGGATCCCAAATCAGCGGAATTTTGGGGCCAAATCGTAGCTATTTTCTTTCTAGTGGCTCTCAGTGGCATTGTTGCAGGTATGTTGTTGCAATTACATAAATAACTGGCATTTGGATGCTAAATTGTTGCTGAAAACAAGGTCTTACACTTGGCTTGGTAAGTGAGCATGGACAATATCCGTAGATAATATCCATGTATATATATTCATGCAACTACAACTCATCTAGATGTCATTGGATACAACAAACCTATCAATTCTGGAAATTGCAGGTACACCTCAGCAGCAATATTATGCTTCTCGCATCATCCCTATACGTAAAAATGGGCACATCCTACTAGCAACCTTATTATTGACTAATACCGTGCTGAATGAGACATTGCCCATCTTGTTTGACGATATTTTCAGTAAAGGATTCATTTCGGTCATTGTATCCACCGCATTGTTGGTGCTGTTTGCAGAAATCATACCACAGGCCATCTTTTCAAAGCACGGTCTAGCCATTGGTGCAATGTTTGCATTTCCGGTGAGGATACTCATTGCCCTTTGGTTTGTCATTTCGTGGCCCATCTCCAAGTTTTTGGACCATCTTCTCGGAACACATACAGGATTTACATATGGTGTGGCTGGTAAGCACAAGGCAGAAGCTGATTTGCCTGTATTTGTGCTAATATATATGTCGAATACTAGAATTTGGAGCACTGTTCCAACTCCATGACAAGTCTACCTACGATGATGGCACCCTCAAACATGAAACTGTCAATATGCTTCAGAATGTGCTGGAAATGCAAGAGAAATACATTAGCCAAATAGTGACGCCTGCAAGCAATATGCTGATGCTACATAGTAGCGCAAGTTTGAATGCATCCACTATTTTGCAGTACTTGAGCACCGGATATTCTCACGTATTTGTGTATAGCAATGACGAGAAAGAGCAATTGGACAGTATTGAGAATGACTACGAGATTCTGGGCGTTCTAGATCTTAAGGTAAGCCTGCTCGCCGTTGATATAGCCGAATCTCATTGTCCATGTGCGTAGTCATTGCTTTGTTTGGAGCGAAAAGAGCTGGATTTGCCTATCGGTGCCATGAAGCTCCGGCCTGTGATGACAGTTTCCTCGCGAACACCCATCATTGTAGTGATGAACAAGCTGATGCATGCCGAAAAGTAAGTCGAGTTGCCTCTGAACCTATAATTCCTGAGATTCACCATCCGTGCTATAGTGAGAAAGTCGTCTTGGTCTATCGTACAGAGCAAGATACCGAGATGGCCAAACAAGAGCAAGAAGACAAGTTATGTGCCATTGCATCAATTCGAACAGGCGCGATTAAAAAGCATGCAAAGAGCATCAAGTGTGCCATCAGACGGTTATTTGGAAGCACATGTCCAGTATGCCAGAGTCTCTCTGATGCATCGATGCCAGCAATGTCTACTGCGAATACTGGCAGCCAGAAATTGGAAGAAGGTGCCGTGCTGGAAAACATCAACAACAGCACTACACCAACCATGATTGACACCACGTTTGAAACTGGTCTGTTGGGCATGGTTACCACTGTCGATATTTTAAATCAATTATCGTTTACCAGGCAACATTTAAATCTCCAGCATCAAGACAGTGGCCATTTGAATGCTCGCCAAAGCACCGCAAAGATAGTATAGTTCCCTTATTAGCAATGCTTTGTATACATACTTGTTTTTGATACCATAAATGTCCATAAAACTTTATCATACATAATATTACATATACATAGTCTCAATAAACTCTCTCCATAATATCAAAACTGGTAAGGTTCTTGATAATACACTTTTTGTGTGTAAAATAGTTTGCTATCTGCGCATTCAATGGTGAAATAGTTGGGCTTTTCTAGGTTCGAGCGAGGTGGTGGTTGATTGTTGTCGATGGGAACACATTCAAATACGGAATCCATGTTGGGCCGTTGTATTTCAAACCATGTCTCTGCTCCCTCCTCATCCACATGTCGAACGTACGGACAAGAATACTCAATAAACACCTCGACGCCACTCAATTCTGTGTGGTCGAATAGCCTTAGACTGACTTCGCTCTTTTGTGGATCGTAGCTCCATTGTCCATGTAGTTTCAGGTATTGCAATTTTAAGCAGCATGTGGAGATATAGTTGCAAGGACTGAACAGAGCGCCATTGTCTTGGGTTGCGAAACTGTCAAAGGTGCATTGGTTGAATATCATGATTTTGATGGAATGCTGCAATGTCTCTTGTCTATCCACCGTAATAAAGAAGCCCTGAAGATCAAGCTTCTCCAAGTGTTGCAGTCCGTTCAAAAGCACATTCAATGGTAGCATGGTAGACTCATAGTAGCAATCGTCCTCTTCATACAATATCTCCTCAACTCGATATCCAATATTGTTGATGGTCAAACCAGTCAGGTTCTTCAGGTTCAATATCATGTCGTTAAAGTGTTCTGGGTAGTAGTTGATTTGCATGTCTACTCTTTTCACGGCCGCTTTGTGGTGATCACTATTGCATACCACCACAAAGCTCTCAGGGTCGTCCGTAAACCCAAGCCTCAAGTCCTCCTCCATCCTAATACCTCGGTCGTCCATCATTCTCAGAAGCAACGGTGTTGGGCTGAACAGGTTACATTCAAAATACTTCAATGCGGAGCAGGATGAAATCAACGAGGCAGCTTGTCCTTTGTATATATCTTGCGTTCGAGTGGGTTCGGCATTTGATACTAAGCATTTTATATGCTCAACATGCTTGTACTTGGCTGCAATGTATTCCAGCAAAGGTGTTCCAGCGACGATGGTGGCTGAAGCGATTGTCAAGTGCTTGAGTTGAGGTGCTTCTGCAGGCTCATAATGCAAAGGCGGCATATCATACAAGAATCTCTGCCCTGGCCCTGACGGGTGGTTGGAAATATTGACGTGTCCCAATGTCAATGAGTGCAATTGCTGGCAATGCTGATGCAGCAGATCGAGATGTGCAAAATTGACATGTGTATAATTCAGCGCTAGTTCCTTGATGGCTGGTGCTTGCTTCAAACCGGTGAACAAATAGCTCATTCCATTTTCCAGGCTGGACAGAGCAATGCTGGAGTAATTGAGCCATAGCCGAGTCAAATGTCGAAAAGGTTGTGTTGAGCAGTTGAGCAAACAGGACGACAGCATGTTTGTGCTTGCATCCTCAATACTCTCCAATGTTGTGGACCAGCACCCTTCCAATGTGTCGTCCAGACGGGCTTCGTACACTTTACGACGCTGACTAGAATCAAACTGTACAAAGCTGCCTACACGTGGGGCCACCCTTCTTCCTTTGGAGTTGATGCGATTGTACATGACACTGTCATTTGTGAATAAGCGAAGATGTTTGATATGAGGTAGTATGGCAGGCATCGGTGCCAGATTCTGAAGCGGCAGCTCGCCCATGAGGTTATATTCAAGTGTATTCACTCGTGCACTGAGGGGTGCATGTTGCTTGAAGTAGAGTTTGATGCGCTTGTCTTGTGTTGCGAGATCACCACAAAAGACCGTTTCCAGTAACAGGTAGGATTGGTTGATACTGCTATTCCATGATTTGCAGACTTGACAACAGTTGAGTCGGTTCTCATGGTCTAAATATTTTATAATGCATGCAAAGATCTCGAATGGGAGCTTATCCATAGCTTCGTAAAAGAAAGAAATGAAAAAGAAAATGAAAACTTTTTTTTTTCTCTTACCTGTTTGTAGGCGTAGCGCTGAGATTGTGATTGACTTTGGCTTCCTCCCAATAATGGTAAAATGCATGATCTGGCCATAGGTAAATAGGGATGTGCGATCAACTGTAGCTTATTTAATCATCAACGCTGGTGGCTGACGAAAAAGCCTTTCTTGTCCTCTTTGTTTTGAGCGCTTTCCAATACTCTGGTTGCCCACTCGGTCTACCCCTTTTTTAGATTGCATCTGTCTATAAGTACTTTATTTTGAAAACTGGAGACACTACACTCAGGCTGCACAGTTTTCACATCTAGGGCAGTCTATACTCGGGTACTTTCAAATTTGTAGATAGGTTACCGTATTGTGGTCACTACCGTATATTTTACCTGGAACTCTGCTGACAAGATTGTTTGAATCAATCAAACCTGTAATTTCTTTTGGGTTATATCCGTAGAGGAGGGGAGCAGGCGGGGCGCTCTGTACATCATATCTCTGTAAAAACACAGTTGATTGCCAATATATTTCATTGATTTCAGCCCCTAGATTGCTCATCTATGGTATGAAAGCACATTTAGCCAAACGTAGCTATTTCTTCAACTTTATACTCGATCAATATTGAACTGAAATGCACAACATAGTGCAGTGCTACTACTACTTTCAATATGTAGGCTTTTGAAAGCGGTACTGAGTGGACGATACATGAAAAGTGCAGTTGTTTTTCTACGATTTCTTAGGGATTTGAAAGTAAAGCATACACTAAGTTTACATTGTTCTCCGTCTGAATGGCATTCATTGTGTAGTCCCAATCGATAGCAATTGTTTGAGGTTTCAATCAAAGCTACAACGTTAGTCGCTGTGGATCTACAGGGCAACAAAGGTACTTCTCCCAGCCAAATTCTTCAAATCCAACCCTTAATATCTTGTCTTCTGAGCCCTTCTGGATGCTCGAAATAGTGCCAAATAATTGCTATCGGTCCCCATTAACATCCTGAACCTTCAATTTTATTTTTTCTGGATCGATCCAAATCGTCGAAAATCCACAATTTTTCATGAGGTACCCCTCATGGTTTTTGTTGAAAATCAAGCAATCGCATTTTTAGACATGAAAACGGCACTTTTTACTATGCTATATATTAAATCAAAATGACCGCACAGATGTAGGGTAACCTGTGCAACTGCTATTTTGAACGTTGTATATGCTAAATCTCGACTTTTCTTGGAAAAACTGCTTTTTATATTTTCTCAAAATTTTTTATTTTTTCATTCTAAAAGTACTTTAAAATTGACACCATTAAATGCGCCTTCAAATTCTCCCCTTAAGTTTATTAGAAAGTAGTATACGCTGAGCACACTTTCTATAGCTAATTTTAACAAAAATGTTTTCAAATGTCAAATTATATCGATATCGATTCAAAAAAACCATCGCAAAAAAAAATCATTTAGGTACAGTCACCACAGTGCAAAATGTTCATTGTACACGTCATTCAAATTCTGTGTGCTCAGCTTATTGGCTGCAGTCACCCTCAGCAACGCGTCTTTTTTTTTTTTTTTTTCAGGCTCCCTTTCCACCCTGTTTTTGCACTGCACTTTTTCTATTAAACCATATAATTTTTATTACTTTTGATTGAATACAACACCACTTTCGACAAAAGCATACTTTTGCAACCACCAGTACCCAAGACAACATCTTTCAAGTTTGTTACAGTAGGTATCAGCCGATAGGGGCCACTTTTCGCGTTACAATATACAGTAATACTAATTATACAGTTTATTTTAGACCAATTCGTTGGAATATATTTATTCATTGTGTTTGGTTTGTATTTGGTTTGTATATTCCCCTTTTTTGGTTGCCGTGGATTGGGTTGTCATGGCTTTGGGTGTTGTGGGTTTGGTTGTCATGAATTACATTCATTCAACCTTTTATTATTTTCTTTCTCGTGATACTGCGCATTCGTTTGTTTGCTTTATTGCGATTTATTCTTTCCCCCTTTTCTGCACGCAACTATTTTTCTGTTGCTGTACCATAGTGCTATGGTGTATCTTTTGATGCATTGCATCGCTGGCAGTGCTGCGCTATTGTTGTAGAGTAGCCTTGCATTCTTTTTGTTCTTCATGTATTACTTCTTTTGTAATCCTGGTGGTGTTGGTGTTATTGCTTCATATGAGGCAACCACAATACTTTTATCTACTACTTTTGTTTTCTTGTACTCGTCATTTTGATGATACACATTGCATGTTACCTTTTTTTATGTAACTGTATTGCGATGTTTCTGTTCTTCTTCATCACCTTCTAGTGGTGCCCTTTTGTTACTTTTCCCACTTTTCATGGTTCTTTGAGCCATAACCCTCTTTTTTCGTTGTGTGGATAAGCCTATCGTTGAAGCACAATCAGATTTGATTCAGAGGCTGGGGGTAGATAGGCTGCCCTCACTTGATTTGTATCACTTACTTGGTGCTAATCGAGAGTCTCAAGCGTTTGCATTATAAGCTGGGGTGTGTAGTAAGGCATATTCTGGTATTTTAGGCGACTTTGATGATAGAATTGTTAAACTACTGCATTTAGCAATGCTTAAAACTCCGCCTAACAAAAAAGCATAGGGAAACCCTCGCAAAAATTTTCTAAAGTCAGCGGCGTTTAAACCAGCTTTTAGGCAATTTTATTGGCTCAAGTTCTCCGTCAGCTCAGAGAAATAAAGCATTGATGTTGAAATTATAAATGTAATGAAGAATAAGAAAAGCAAGATTAAACATTCAAAATGCATGGTACAAATGGCTTACGGTGATTACACACGATACAGCCATAAGTATTAGACATGATCAAATAATTACATTTACAATCCTAAAAATTACAGTTTTGGATTAAATCTACGCTTATTGATTTTGTTGAGGATATATATCCATCATGAGTGAATACTGTATCATACGTGGTACAATACATCATAGAGGTTGAGCAAGGATGCGGCGTAGTACTTTATTACAACAATGAGAGATGAGTGGTGCTATGTGATGGCTAATCTATGTCCTGGATCCTAAAGAGTGGTAACGTATGAGAAAGAGTCCCTGAAAATGGGTTTAAGTTGTTGTATATGTAGTAGGTGTAGAGATCAAATAAAGAATACGTGAGAATGTGTATAACCTTTTATTGATGTAGAATTCAGATCGGGATGTCTAGAAGGGATGAATGTCTACTGCTATTTATATGTTATGATTTATGGATTGCTTACACACCCATCTAGAATGGTGTTCTCATGCTAAATTTTAGTATCAATCCTCACTCATGCCAAATGTAATTATTTCGGACATAGATGATCAGTCTAGATATCTTAGTTGCTCTTGGCAACGCTAATTACTTATATTCCTTATATGTTATCTCTTGATATATAGAGTATAGCTTATTGGAACTTAGCTTATGTGAATATCATGGTTATCGTTTATCCATTGATAAAGTTTATTTACATATGCTCTATGTGCGCATAGTTTATTACCTTATTTGTACTACGATGTGTGTATTTCAGGTACAGTTATATGTGTGAATACAACATAAATTCTGTTGAATGTTCGTCCACCAGAAACTACTTGAAGAACATTTTACGCTGGATTTTGATCCTTAGTCTTCTTTTGAAACGCGTTATCCAGGATCCATCTCGCAGCAAGTCTATGGCCTATCCCGCAGCAAGTCTTTGCTTACTGGTTCAACGCCTTATACATTTATCCTGTCCTCAAGATCAAGGTCCTACACTCTATTGCGGGGTAGTCAGAAGACTATAAATACCTTCGAAATTTAAATGAGATTTGATCCTCATTCAATCTTAGAATAACACAATAAATATATTTAGTTCTACAGTATCCCTTAAACTGTAAATCAAATTTTAAAAAAATTATTCTCAAAAATATTTATTACTTCTTCTTTTCATGGTATTCTACGAAGTAATTACGGGTGCTGTTGAGACATAAAGCAACATCACAACATTTACAGAAAATATAGCTTTTGGGAGGGCTGCACTTAATATTATCTGGCTTTTGTTGAGACTTCCAAGCACATAACTTGCACACCAAACGAGTTTTACTATGAATTGGAAGATGCATCTTGTTTGAGAATTGCTCATCACTAAGAGTTGTGTTCGCATTCGTTCTTATGGCGTTTCTAGCAATTGTGCCGGTTTCCTTACAACTTCTCAACTGACTGTTGGACTTTGCTGAACGTATCAGCTCCCAGAGAAGATTATTTCGAAAGTCCTTTTGGGATATCTGAAACCCTTTCGACTTGAAAATGATGTACGAGTTAATTATTGCGGTATCCAACAACCAAAAAAAGAGAGGAAACCAAGTTCTTCTAGACGTCTGATGGGTACTGTAGTATGAACGAAGCTGATCAGCGATATCAACACCGTTCATATTATGATTGTAATCATCAATGATTTTTGGAATTGGTAGGGCCTTGACAAAGCGACTACCAAACACTTTCTTCAACTTCTCGCCATTTGTGCTTGTTTCTCTTGGCTTACGACGAGGTCTTATCACATCACAATTGGCACCAGTAACCTCGTGGATTGTTGAGAGCATAGTGACAGGACCATTATCTTGCCAGAAGAAAGCGAGAACACCATCCTTCACAGCACCAGATCTTGTATCCCAGTCAAGTCTTGGATTGTCTGGAAGCTTCAACAGACTTTTCATCACTGACTTTCCGACAGTACCACATGCGCCGATCCCTAGATCCAACAAATGCTTGAACAGGCCGATAGAAGTAAAGTAGTTGTCCATGTAAATGTTGTAAGCAGAATTTCGGAACGGTAATTGCTTTACTAGATGGAGTACTTGACAACCAGTGTAGTTTATGCCGACGATTCGTTCAACATTACTCTTGACAATTCGAGATGTAGGAAGGAACGTGTAAGTGTATCCATCGTCGCAAAGTGAGATGATTTTAAATCCTTCAGGGATTGGCTTGCATTTCATCTTGAATGTGTGGGCACTTCTACCAGAAAACTGTACCATCATCTCATCAATGGATACGTTCGACTTCGGTTTGTAAAGTTTCATGGACGTTTGCTTGATGTGAGACATTAAGGGCTCTACTTTGTCGAAGTAATTCGTTTTGGTGCTTGGTGCATGTTCAAAATCATTACTGATATGTAAAAAGCGCTTTATCTGCTGGAATCTATACAGTGGCATTTCAATTTTGATATTGTGAACTGGTGCGTTGATGCTTTTGTTCCAGTACTGCTCAATGCATGATTCTTTGTGGAGTTCTTGGTAGATCACGATTGCTATCCAGACTTTAAGATCGTTTATGTCGATTGGCCTCCAATGTCGACTATTTTTGCCCACTGCTTTGCTGTCATAATACTTTTGTTTTTGTTATCTACAATGGCTCTTAACTTGTTACTGTATAATCTTTGTTCTCCTCGAAAACGCTGCCTTTTTCATAAACTTCTTCATGGCCATCTTCATCAGTTTCTTTGTCAAAGTCTTCTGCTGTGTTGTCTCTTCTTCATCGGCCTCTTCATCCAATTTCTGAGCTGCCTTATCCTCATCTTCGTTACCCTGATGTGAGGCGCTAAGTTTGAGATGAAACAGAAAGCCAGGTTGTCTAGTGATTTAAATGGACCAACTTTATTATTCATTTTAATAATTATTGTAATGTAAGAATGTTAATGTCTATTTTACCAATTATGCTGTTGGTAGTAAATTGTATGAATAGAAGGTAAGTCAAAAAGGATAGAACAAGTAAGAGTGGGGAGGTGTTATTTATATGTTAGATTGAGTATGACAAGTAATGAGATCAAATATTGCTGGGATTATATCCAAAAGGGTTCATCCTCAAAACAACCTTAGTCATCGTCGCTCTCCGCCAATGCTACAATGCTTGGTTTGTAAAGGAAATCAAAATCACAAGTTATCTTGATCAGTTCCTCACCCTCCATGTCACTGACGCCAACATCGTCTATTACAATAATAGCTTTTGCTATTAAATGTGGAAAAACCACTACTAGCCTTATCTCACCCTCAGTGAACTTGATTTTGACCATCTTTCGAGCTTTATTATACATTTTGTCCAAGAATTGGAATACAGTGATTCGGCCCAAAAAACGACTACACTCCTCGTATTAGGTCTTCTCTCCACGAGCATACCCTAACAGCTTTTTAACTTATTGCAAAATCAAATTCATGTCGAATGGCCCGACTGTATACAGTACTTGACAAAAGAATGAGAAACATGTTTTCAGACTGCAGTATATGGATTTTGGGCACTTGATATTATGGATGATACCATTGTATACTTATTTTGAAGGGGTTCGTATTACCTACTACTACTGTAAATCCATCAAATAAATGTATAAACGTATCATTATAATAATACTCTCATGCTACACGTAACTACAGTATGTGTTGTTTTGGCTTTAAATTTGACTCACAGAGGGCTCTTAATGCTCAACCAATCGTACTACTTTCAAAATTATACTAGTAGTACCGTAGCTAGGTAAATAACCGCTGCATTGAGAACAAACAAGTGCAGGCTTCAGAATTTTCCGATGGCTTTTAAGGCAACAAACAATGCACAAATTCTGCATCAGTTTCTATCTGGGGTACTCAGTGTGTAGTCCCAAAAAATACCAATTGTTCGAGGCTTTAATAATGCCTGTAGCATCAGTTGCCGTGAATATACAGACCACAATAGACTTTCCGCAGCTACTGTACGTAAAATGCTAAAATTCAACCCTCAATATCTTGCCTTCTAAGCCCTTCTGGATGCTCAGAATAGTGCCAAATGATTGCTTTTGATCATCATTCACATCCTAAACCTTTATCTTGATTTTTTTGGATCGATCCAAATCGATGAAAATCCAAAAATTTTTATGAGGTACCCCTCATGGTTTTTGTTAAAAATTAAACGATCGCAATTTTGGAGGCAAAAACGACACTTTTTACTATGCTATATATTAAATCAAAATGACCGCACAGATATAGGGTAACGTGTGCAACTGCTATTTTGAAGGTTATATATGCTAAATCTTGACTTATCCTGGAAAAACTTCTTTTTATATTTTCGCAAAATTCTTTATCTTTTCATTCTAAAAGTATTTTAAAATTGACACCATTGAATGCGCCTTAGAATTTTCCCCTTAAGTTTATTAGAAAGTAGTATACACTGAGCACACTTTATATAGCTAATTTTAACAAAAATGTTTACAAATGTCAAATCATGTTGATATTGATTCAAAAAAATCATTGCAAAAAAAATCATTTAGGTGCAGTCACCACAGTGCAAAATGTTCAGTGTACACGTCACTCAAATTCTGTGTGCTCAGCTTATTGGCTGCAGTCACCCTCAGCAACGCGTCTTTTTTTTTTTTTTTCAGGCTCCCTTTCCACCCTGTTTTTGCACTGCACTTTTTCTATTAAACCATATACTTTTTATTACTTTTGATTGAATACAACACCACTTTCGACAAAAGAAGCATACTTTTGCAACCACCAGTATCCAAGACGACATCTTTCAAGTTTGTTACAGTAGGTATCAGCCGATAGGGGCCACTTTTCGCGGTACAATATACAGTAATACTAATTATACAGTTTATTTCAGACCAGTTCGTTGCGATAATATATTTATTCATTGTGTTTGGTTTGTATTTGGTTTGTATATTTCACCTTTTTTGGTGGCCGTGGATTGGGTTGTCCTGGCTTTGGGTGTCGTGGGTTTGGTTGTCATGGATTACATTCATTCAACCTTTTACTACTACTTTCTTTCTCGTGATACTGTGCATTCTTTAGTTTGCTCTATTGCGATTTATTCTTTCCCCCTTTTCTGCACGCGACTATTTTTCTGTTGCTGTGCCATAGTGCTATGGTGTATCTTTTGATGTATTGTATCGCTGGCATTGCTGCTCTATTGTTGTGGGGTAGCCTTCCATTTTTCCTTTTTGTGGTTCTTTGAGCCATAACCCTCTTTTTTCGTTGTGTGGATAAGCCTATCGTTGAAGCACGACTAAATTTGATTCAGAGGCTAGGGGGTAGATAGGCTGCCTTCACTTGATTGGTATCACTTACTTGGTGCTAACTGAGAGTCTCAAGCATTTGCGCTATCAGCTTGATGAATTCGTGTCAATAAAGTCGATTGAAACGATATGAATAATCAGTTGTCAACTGTATCTAAAACGAAAGCAAAGAGACTTCTTTATTACAGGGCCATCTCTTGATTCAAATAGAGTGGATCCCTGGATATGACTACTACACTGAAGATGAATATATGGGTGGAACGCGAGATTAATAAGTTCGGGTGTGGAATATCTGATGTAGAGCACACACATGAAGTGATGAGCGTGATGTATACGCATTGAGTGGATCTTGACAGTAAAGAGTTGGAGCATGTTGAGTTGGATGTTACCAGTGCACAGATGACGATCAACATGCAAACAAACAACATGTCGAGTGGCTAGAGCGAAAGTGAAAGTAACTTGTCTAGGTACACGCTGTGTGTCCACGTGGTTGTGTGTGTGGAGCCAGATGTGCATGTAGTCTTCAGGCACATGCTGGTGAACGTAGGCTTTGCATGCAACACAGCTGGGGTGTGTAGTAAGGCATATTCTGGCATTTTAGGGGTTTTTGATGATAACGTAGCTTAATACTAGTGTATTCGGCTGTGTTTAAAATTCCGCCTAACAAAAAAACAAGGGAGAACTATGGCAAAAATTTTCAAAGTCCGTGGCGTTTAAAATAGCTTTTTAAGCGATTTTATTGGCTCAAATTTGCAGTCAGCTTAGAGAAATAAAGCATTGATATTGAAACTAAAAATGTAATAGAAATGAGAAAAGCAAGACTAAACATTCAAAATGCATGGTACAAATGGCTTAAGAGAAGTACACATGATACTACCATAGGCATCAGACATAATCAGATAAATTTGCTATCCTAGAAAAGGGGTTAAAATTAAGTCCAAGAACGATATAAAAAGGTGCGTTTTTTTTCTAAAAATTTACATAGAATGTTTTTAAAGATAATGTTGATGATGCTGTACCCTGTACCATACAAATTCAAGTGAGTCGCAGCATGTGAGATAACTTGTCATGTCAAAGTAAAGTGCCTCCAAGCTTAAATCGAATATTTTTTTGACTATTTTCAGATCTAATTTTTTGTCCAAAAATTAATTTTTTTAAAAAAGTAATCCTTAATAACGATTAAGTAAACCTTTCTGAACAAGAAACAGTTTAAATTTTTGCAATTCATTTAATAGAATATTTTGTAGATAGCTTTCAAAAGTTGTCGGTGATACCATGTTTTAGCGGGGAAATCATCAAAAAGGCATCTATTTGAAACAATATGAGCTGTTTTTGGAGATCCGCTTTCCTCTCAGCCAATAGAATAGCAGCATTTAGGAAAATATGCTTTGAGAGCTATCTACTCAATCAATTTTATAGTTGGATCCATTTAAAAGACTTTATTTGATTCCTTTAGTCTTGATTAACAGTTCTTAAGGAACAGAATTTTATTTTTCATATAAAAGTTGCCATCTATTAGCCTTTTATGTCGTCTGCGCCGTTTAAATTTGAATATTTGTGGTCAAAATTAGTAATTCAGGGGTATTTATCACCAATATCTACAGCTTAAAAGCGGCATTTAAAATTTTGGGCAAATTGAAACAAATTTCGAAAATATTCGATTTAAGCTTGGAGGCACCTTACGATGTCAAAATTCAATCTGTCAAAGAATTACAACACTTTCATTGAAAATGCATCCAAATGATGTATTTATACACTTTTTATTATGCTAGTGTTTTTCATAGCATGACGATGAACTATAATACAATCAGGTCTACTATCTACTCAACAGTTGATTGTAAATCATGATTTAGCATGATTTACACACGAAGTCCTAAGAATAGATCAAGACTTGTAATGCGAGACCTTAGCAGGACATATGATATAACATGGTAAATGATGTGGCTTTAGAGAGGGATGTTGTAATGACCAATGTCAATGCGTAGTAAATAATGATGGGGGTTGTTTGTTGTTAAAGATAGTTATATTAGTAATGGAAATTAGTAGATGAAATATAAGTAGTCGAGGCAATAAATGCGTAATAGTGTTAGATGATCAAGCCTTTATGTAGCATCAACAAGTATAAGTTTGCAGCAGGTTAGGTCATTTTAAACATAGTAGATTCGAAACCTAACTATTATATGCAATTTTGTGGTAAGTGTGCTATCAAACATTGACATTTTTTATAATTTTGACTACTACGGTGACTTGAAGTATCGCTGGCAGCTCTAAATTTGTATCAAGAAGCCTCTCCTGTAAGAAGCTTCAGTATCTCACTCTTTCTGTTAATTGAAGATATTTACACATATAACCCAAACTTACACATCTCTATCCGAGGAGCTACTGGAAAAAAAATTACAGCATGAAGGATGCGGAAAACTATTACTATGTCGTCCTTAAATCTCTGCTCATCTGCCCTGTATAATCTAGTCTCTTTTGATATTGCTGGATTTATACAAGTGAGGTGTTGACTGGTTAGTTGTTGATTCAACAGGAACTGTGTTTCGAAAATGTAGTGTTTCTTGTGCTTACAAACTACTAGATTTTTTTGGAACAGTTGTGCGTGTATTCAGGAATGGTAGAGTAAAGAATCTCATGTGCTGCAACCCATTCCAAAACCCTTCGTCTTTCTTTCTTTTTTCTCGATTGCCCAAGATATCAAAGGCATGAATTTGAAGATCCACTATTATTACACGCTGCTTGCCTTTTGAAGTCTCCCTGATGACAAATGGTGCTTGACTATTGGCTGCCAATGGTAGGATGTAGCATATATAAATACCAAATGTCAAAGTGAAAGTGGATTTAGCTAAGAGTTATTCATCACTAGAGCTAATTGTTTAGTGACACCATATTATTATGTATGTAGTAGGCGTCCCTATATGGTTTTCATTGGAAGTTGACTGCGTGCACCTACAAGCGTGGTCATTCAAACTGAAACTTTTGCTTTATGGGCAATTTAACCTGACAAATCCTCGTATATTCCGCAGCAACTCCTCATCGTGAATGCCGTGAGTACTTTTTCTCTCGCTTGATCAGGGCCATTGCGCCTCATGACACTTATGGTAGCGATCAATCAATGCGGAGCCGATTAGATTTGGACATTGAATTACGTAATTTACTCTTTTAGGCATTTGTTTCCAACCATGGCTCGTTCACATCAAGAAAAAAAACCTAGAATCGCGATTCATTTAGAGTGATTGCTCCGAGGTGCGAATAGAGACGCTCATGATCTATGGGCTCATATCGATAAGAGCCCACTTCAAGATATGAAATGATTGCATGCTGATAACCAAAGGATGTGGTTTCACTGCATTGTGACGTTTTGAACGTAAGCAAGAGAGAGTAAAGAGGGCTGTGTGTATGTGGTGTTGCCATCAAATGAAAAAAACATTGCACATGAAAAAAGTTTCAAAATTATACTGCAACGGTACAATACGGTATTTCCGACTTTCTTTTCCTTATCATTCTCTTTTTCTTTACAATTCGTTATTATGGAACCAATGTCTAATATACCTTGCTCGGCTTTAACTGATGCTTTGACTGCCTTGGCACAGAACACATCGCCTGGAGGTAGAAAATACAATGCTGTAAAGACAATTCCCAGAGCTCAGCATACGTCTTATTTGACGGATACCGCAGATGCTGTGAGAGAGGTTGCTAAAAAGATGGGTAAGTGTACTACATAGAGATACAGCATGGTACAGATAAATTAATAGCGTTTTTCATTTATCAAGGTAGAACCCGTGTAAAATGGGAGAGCCCGAAGTCAGTAATGATCATCACAAAGCCAGGAGATTGCTCTCTCATCGGTATGACTCGAGACATGGCTCTGTACTTGGTTGAAACGCCTCGTTATGGCTCGGAAAGTGGCATTACATGGTAAGTGGACGCTTTCATGACCATCGCTAGTATCTAATCGACACATTGACAGCTATGTCGACGAGAAGCTAAAGAATTCCAAGCGCTTCAAGTACGACAAGATTGTTAGAAACCACCCCATTGCATGTGAAAAGCTTAAATTCTGGACGCCTGAATTGTGTGCCTTGCAACCTAAATCCTTTGACTTTATCATCACTGTAGGTGGATTTATGTAGTGAAGCTTGAATGTATGTCTAACTCAAATTCGCTCAATTCTAGCTCGGTGGGGATGGCACAGTTTTGTTCTCTTCTTGGCTGTTCCAAAACTACATTCCTCCAGTCATTCCCTTTCATTTGGGCTCGCTTGGCTTCTTGACCCCTTTTGATTTCGACAGATACAAGCAGCATTTGCATAATGCAATGGAGAGAGGCGTCCGGATCAATCTCAGAGGACGTCTGACATGTACAGTGTATCGCCGTGTGCCTCATCCCGATTGCAAATCTCCAGAGGAAGCAAAAGCCGTGCAGTTGCGAAACGTAGTGAGAGATCCTGTAACTGGCAAATTCACCGTAGGGGGATGGTGTCAAGAACTGAAAAAGCAACGTCAACAACAACAGGCTGCTAGTCTCAAAGGCAAAATGAAGAAATTTGGCGAAGTGGATGGCGATGATGTGGAGGAAGAGGAAAAAGAGGAATGGTGCGAAGCACAAGATGATTTACAGCAACAGCAGCAGCAGCAGCAGCCTTTGGGCGAGGAGCGTCAAGTGCCTTGCTTTACAACGATACCTGTAGAAAAGTACCATGTCATCAATGATTTGGTTGTAGATAGAGGGCCTAGTCCCTACGTCAGTCTACTGGAGTTATTTGGCGACGATAAGCATTTAACGACTGTACAAGCTGATGGTTTAGCTATTTCCACGCCCACTGGAAGCACTGCCTATTCGGTAAGTTCTCTGATGATACTTTAATCTCGAAAACCTGCTTATTAATTATTGAATAGCTCTCTGCTGGTGGCTCGCTTACTCATCCTGATATCCACGCAATCCTTATTACACCCATTTGTCCTCACACTCTGTCATTCCGCCCTACATTGGTGCCTGATTCCATGGAGCTGCGTATTTGCGTCCCCTTCAACTCTAGAAACACTGCTTGGGCTAGTTTTGATGGCCGTGGAAGAGTTGAACTCAAACGTAGGTCATTTCACTGTATGCCGTGTTGATCTGATACTAACAATGCTTAACAGAGGGTGATCACATCAAGGTAACAGCATCCAGGTATCCCTTCCCAACGGTTTGTAAAGAAGACCAAGCAACAGATTGGTTCAACTCTCTCCAAAACTGTCTCCACTGGAATAAACGTGAACGCCAAAAGTCATTCGCTGTTGTCGAATCTCACCCCGTGCGTCAGAGTAACCACAGCAAGAATCTTTCCTCCAACAGTCGCTCAAACAGCAGCCAGCAGCTTTCTCAATCACCCAGAGCTACTGGATTCAACCCTCTGTCTCGCTCAGGCACGCAATCACCTCCTGCGCCTCCTCATTCATCTTCGCTGCAATTCACAACCCAACAGCAACAGCAGCAATCACCTCCTCATCACAATGGTGGCAACCGCAAATCCTCATCATCGTCATCCGTCACCTCATCTTCGTCTGCAGATATGCAAGATGAGGTCTTTGGTATGTTCTACGACGATGATTCCGGCAGTGATCGTTATCGCTTGGGTGGCAGTGGTAATGCTGGTAGCCGCCGTCGCAGCAGCTGCGTGGAAGCAGCGTCGTCCAGTGCGTCAAGTGTGAATTATGAATCCACTGATGAATTTGAGAGCGAAGATGATGAAGATGAATACGCACCTGATGGCTTCACTGGTTGGACGGATGAAGAGATCATTAAATCGAGATATCTTGCAAACATCACAAAGGAATTGGAGAGAGTTTCAGTGAAATACACCAAGAATGATACTCCTAATGGTCAGCAATAGCTTGCATAGATTTTTGACAATAAACGTAGCTCACGTTTGAGCCTTTTGAAACATAACCAAATAACACTACGCCGTATTCGTGTCTAACGAGTCGACCTGAGCTTTATTTGATGTCTTTAATAACAGAGGAAGCGTAATGTAGATGTATATTGTTTACTATGGTGAGGATTAGTTTGTACAATGGCGGGGAGAAAAGTGATGTATTGCGAAATAAAAGAGTATTGGTTTAATTTAAGCAGATTGCTCAGTGGCAGCGTCAGTAACAGCAGGGGCAGCAGCAGCAGTAGTAGTGGCAGGAGTCTCACCATCGGGAAGCACAGTACCATTACCAACATAGTTGAAGAGACCAGAGTAGGCATATTGGTCGGTAACAGCACCATTGGGACCAATACGGATAAAGTATTGACCAGAAGCATAGTCGGGAAGAGGGTGGAGCTATAATAAAACGATAGCATTTAGTATACAAGTGGTTGAAGAAATACGTGCTGTAAACTCACATTAGCCTTGGTATAATTGCAAGGAACCAAGTTACCGTTAGCAGTGAAGTTGGTAACAAAACTGCAATGAATTGTTAAGTTTCTGTCTCTACATACATCGCTGTATACAACTTACGTGGCATCAGTAGCATTGCCAGTCAACAAGTGAATTTCACAGAAAGATTGAAGAAGGTCAGTAGAGGCAGACCATGCAACAACACCAGTTTGACCAGCTGTCCAAGTGGTTTCTCCCCAAGGTTCAGAAATCTAGCATTGGGTGCTGTCAATGTCAATTCTATTCAGTCAATAGGGGTACTTACAGTGAAATTGGCGGCAGAGACGGATGCAACAGCAGTAGCTAAAGCAGCAGCAGCGACAGTTGAGAATTTCATTTTGAATGTGTATTTGTGAAAAAAGAAGAGAAATGAAGAAGAAGCTTCAAATGTTGAATGAAATCTGATATTTATACAGAAAAAAATCTATTTTAAAACCATGATGCTGGTTTTTTTTGTCAATTTCAAACGGATATCATAATTTAGAAATCTCCCTTCTCCATCTCCTCGTGTTTGAGAATGATAAAAAGTAAGCAGCACACAATTGAGGTAATTGAAAATAGTGTGTTGCTGCTGCCGCTGTTGTTGTTGTTGCGATGGATGTTTTTTGTTGTTCTTGCCCTTATCTATCCTAATGTTATTGATGATGTGATGTACATTACATGTTGCTTTGAAACCGAAAAAAAGAAGGTGTGTCAGAAAAAAGTGGCCCAACAACAAAATTTCTTTGGTAAAACATGCATCAAGAGGGCAGCAGGGCAATTACACGGCTAATTAAACTTAATATCAGCATTTGACTTACCAGCGGCCTGGATTAATTGCACAATAAACCACTTCAATTATCGAAACCGTATCGTTTCGTATTTGTATGCGCAATTGCTGACTGAATTGTCTGTGCACTAAGGCATATTGAGCTGGTAGCACATTGTGCAACTGCATTTGGCACATGTTGGACAGATTGCAGAAAAGCCTTATTATGGCATTATTAAACAACACGTTGCACTTCATGAAGGGATGGACCGATTCTTGATGCTGGTAGTCAAGCGTATATATATATACAGTGCCTTTTTTTGAATGATACAGAAAAAAAAGCTTTGTCTCTCCTACTAAAGCTGATGAGAATGATTTGTGTATAGTTTGCATTTGAAAAGTGTTCTATCCACACTCTTCGGTTCTCGGGATTTCTGTATGGGTACACATTTACATCAGCATTACCTGTCTTCTTTTTTATTTATAAAACATATCGAGAATCTAAAGAAATCCATGCAAACTAAAAATACACCATCAGAGTATTTGGTCTTTTTGATTCTTTCATTTTGTCCCAGCAGTGATTTCATATCAAATCGTTGGGGGGTTATGAAATGTGATGCGATGCTGGCAACTTGATTTTTTCTGTGAAATCACATCTGAGTCAATTGTTTATTAATAGAGTGGAATAAGCTTTTCATTCAAGAATGATGAGAATTGTATATACACGATAATGTTACTCAAAACTTGATTGAAAGGGTAAATGTTGACCATCTCAGCGAGAGAAGAAGCCTGCCTCGATATCGTCTGATTGGAGTAAAATCAATTGATCAGTTCTTTTGGCTTAATACATTTGTGTAATCAACAACAAATGAATGATTGAAACTCCAATTTCTACCCTTTATACAGAAAAAGAAAAAGTGCCATCATTTCCACAACGATCATCGTTGCCGATTTGAATACAGATTACACGTGTGCGGTCAACAAATTCCATCTGATTTAGCAATAATATCTTGGCCTCATGTTTTTTATATTTGATGAAATGTAGAGTGAATTGTTGAGCACAGAGCTGTTGGGCAACAATGAACTTGAACAACATCGTCATCATTACTTACTCAGCGCAGAAAATACTACTCTACACCATGCACCTGATCAGGGCAGAAACCATAATTCAATCTTTATGTCTCAAGCACCAGGATTTCTGTAAGCATCACTGAAATACACAGACACAGCATCATTGATTGTACTGTATAAACGATTATACTCGAAATACCTAGTCTCATACAATTACAGCAATAAATAAGTCTTGCTTATTTTGAACTTTGCACTTTACATTATAATCTATGACAGTTGAATAGACAGAAGTAGATGAAAGTGTAGCAAAAGCATATTGAGCTAAGCGACAGGTCTACTTCTCTTATCAATATCCCTTTGAAAAGCATCTATAATGTCTTCCTACTGGGCACAATCAGGCCGTTGCCAGCCAAAACTCAATTCAAACACAGCCAATAGATTTGTTCTGACTAGTTCATTTTCGAGTTTTTGGACACGATTCGACCTATTCTGCATCACTTTACTATGTAAAGTATGATGATCACCTTATACTTCCTAATACATTTTGAATGTCACTTTTAAGACACATCTAATGGTGCCAAATAAAACAGCTTTTTTGAAAACATATCTCGAGCAATCTGTAAAAATGTGAAATGCCTTTTTTGGCAAAAATGTCAAAATTTTACATATAAAGGTCTCTCGAAATAAAGTTTTGGCAGTTGCGTATGACCCCATAGCAACATTTTGATATGATATGTACCTTAATAAAAGTTGTCGTTTTGGTGGTCAAAAACGCGATCGTTTGATTTTCGATAAATAGCATGAGGGGTACCTCATGCTTTTTCATCAAATTTTGGTGACCCCAAAAAAATGGAGCAAAGGTGTCAGCATGTTAATCCTGGTTGAAAGCAATCGTTTGGTGCTATTCTGGCGGTTCAAAAAAGCTTCTAGCACGAGAAATCGCCACTGCAATGCACCTAAATTTTGCTGTAATATGCCTACTTTTGAGTACCAAGAGACAATGCAAGTATGATCTGTGCTTCTATATGAGCAGTTTCCATTCAGACAGACGCAAAGCATTGCATCAAAAGGTAAATTCACAAATAATTCATCGCAGTAGATATTTTTATAGTTTATTTTTTTGTCTATTAGTAATACTATTAAGTGAAATTTGCAAATGGGGGAAAAAGAGGAAAGAGGAGGGGGTAAAGAGAAACAGAGTGAAAGGAGGTGCAAACATTTAGATAAAATATAGCTTTTTTTTTTAATATGTACATAAATGAATCATCAAGAAAAAGACATCTACTCATTGCTCTCAGGATCATGAGTAACATCATAACGCTTACCACGGATACCCCAGATACCGTAATTTGCAAAGATGCTTTGTCTCAAATCCATCAGATTGACATCACGTTTTAAGCTTCTAAATTCATTGACAGTTGGCTTCAAGACCCAGTCGAATTCACCGTTATAATCTTGCTCGACAGCCTCAACATCGTTCTTCATATCTGCTTCATCATAGCCTGTGACAAAAATAGGGCACTTGGTCTCCAATGCCTTTTCAATAGATGTCTTCCAGCCTTCACGAGCATCACCGTGGCCGATACCAGGAGAGAACAAGAAGAACAAATCAGTGTAGGGATCAAACTTTTCAATGGTTTCATGATAGTCGTGATACATGGCATTGTCGTAGGTGAATAAGAGACGTTCGTTGACAGACTTGGTGTGAGGCTCTTGATTGGGTGCTAATGCATCAGGTCCAATGAAATGAATGTGGAAGGGAGTGGCAGGGAACAAATAAGCCAATTGAAGCCAGATGTGAGAGGGCAACGTAGCCTCTGCACGAGCACCGACAAGGTAGACGTTGATAGTGTCAGTACGGATCTGTGTTTGAGCATCGTTGCTGACTTGGTTGTGAGGGTAAAGGATGGTTCTCAAAGCTATAGTGTGTGTATTAGTCATCTCATCATTGCAAGCTTCAAGCACACTCTTACCTGCGATGGATCTCATGCCCTCGGCTGTCACTTGCTCGCCGTACTTGTAGGGGCTGGATTGATGCAACACAGCAGCAATTGACATGGGATACGTTAACAATTTGGAAACATGACGCATTGATCTGTCAGAATCCATGGATGGAAAACTACGGGTATAAAAGAAAACATCCCAATTGGCCATGTTGACAGCTTCATCGAAACCCTGTGCACCTATGCGTATGTCCGTTCAGCATTTCCATAATCGCTCCATCTATGCCATCTGCCTACTTACTTGGAAATTCAAATTCACGCATGGGTCTGCCAGAACGCAAATCATGATCATCTTCGTTGATTTCACGCAAAATTGCGCAGTTCTCCGCATGGTGAGCTTGGTAGCCTTCATGGTAATGCTCCTCGCTACAGTGTGTAGGGTAGCCGCAGTCAGGGCAGTCGTAGGTGGGCTTCTTCTTGGCTTCATGCTCCTCATGATGTGTATCACAAACTGGACAGACACCGTACTTGTTGACAATGGCAGCTCTGTCTTTCATTTCAGGCAATGGCGATCGTGATAGCACATGGAAGAGGTTGTCCTGCTCCAAAACGAGCTTCTTCTCGGGCTCTTCATTCTTGGCACCAAAGATACCCTTGAAGGATATAGGGCGAGCCACAGATTGTGTCAAAAATCTCTTTTGCACAGCAGCAGCATTGGATGCTTTTGGCAATGATGTCAAGCTGACCAAGCAGGCAGATGTGCGACGAGTCTGGTTGCGCAGCAGGTTGCGAGATGTTGGAATGAATTGCTTGAAGCCTCTGTTCATTGCTGTGGATTTTATTGTAATGGAGAGAACAAGATAAAAATTTGTTTTTTCGCAATACAACCCCGTAATTATTGACACAGGGCAGCTTGCCCAAAAGAAAGGTTTCTTTTGACGACGACGAGACATTGTCAGATAGTCACATTTAAGGTTGCTACGGCCAATTACATCGTACCATATTTCGAAACGGGATGATGGAAAATTAGAATGGCCATGTTTATGCAAATGAAATTTCAGGCCTTTGACATGTCTGCTTGGATCTGGACAGCGACATGGGCTGCCCAGCGTCTTTTGCTGTGGTTTGCTCGAAGGAAACGGGCCTGTATCGAAGCACTGATCTACATCTCGAGCAAAACAGCCCAATGACATGCGGTTCGATCGAGCTGATAGAGGGGGCTTCTTTCCACGGATTCCAAACCCCGTATAAATTTGCCCTTTTCCTCCTTTCACCTCGTCCAAGCTATACAATGAACATTAGTGGAGAAACATTGTATATTGGCTTTCATCAGGTCATGTTCCTAATCACAGGCCTTTGCACTACATTGGGGACCCAGTGGCTGTTCTATCACGGCGCTGCGAGTAAGTCGGACGCTTGTTTCCAATCATGATTCATCTAACAACATTTTCAATCAATGAACGCTACTAGCCGGCGATAGTTATCTAGCTCAATTAGCGCAATATCTTGGTATGGTGTTGGTCGGTCTCATCATCCCTGTATTGCTTAGAAACAAGCAAAAGGGATACAGCAGAATCAATCAAGAGGAGCATGGCCATGACATTGATATGGCAAGTCATCATTTGCATAGCTTTTAATACCGATGCGAAGCGTCTAATTTTTATTGTC